>CM070091.1:12811376-13411376 GCA_036178185.1 Liparis tanakae
AGGTGGCGCCACAGTTGGGACACCTTCTCTGACGCAGTGCGAAGCAGAAGAGGAGACCAAGGGGGAAGAAGAAGATGGCACACATGATCCCCAGGCAAGTGAAGTCATCCTCCAGGACACCAACTCTGCAACACACACACACACACACACACACACACACACAACACACACACACACTTTTAGTCACAAACTATACTTGGTGCCTGGCGGCTGTATGCCTCCACCAACAGGTCCAGTTTCAGCTCTTATCAATGTCTATCCAAAGTGTCATCACTGCATACTTTTATCCAGTGAGACATTCATGTGAAATTGTCAAAATTAGTAAATAACTTATTGTGTTATGTGTAACAGTGACTTCCAACCATCAGATTCAAATCAGTTCATCCTTATTAATATAAGGTCATAAAATGATTTTGAAAAGAAGGCCATGGTCTGAGCAGCATCACGTTGTGATGGAAGGTACCGGATGCTTCTCTGAAGTCTCTCCTCATCTCCAAGCTGAACCATGTCCTGACATTACACCGTCAACCCCATCAGAAAGACTCCTCTTTGTAGGAGTCGGACCGAAAATAACTCAAAGTTAGATTTACCAATTTCTTACTGCTCTCGTTTGAAATCATCCGCAGTTAAAGTTTGCAAAAATGTGTCCTTTTAAAAAAAAAAGACCAACAATAACAAATGATTGTCAGAACATGAAGCCACTAGAGTTGAAGCTTTCCGAGCAGCTTTAATCCAGAGTGAGTGAACAAAGCGCTCACCACGGTCACATGACGCTGCTGGCAGTAATTCAGCTGCCGGCCTCAAGAAGGAATAAACACATGTAATGTTTCAAACTAGACCCTAAAGAGATGGGAACTGAAAAGCGCCTAATGCTGATGCTGTAAATAAGACTCTTCACTTATATTTGGATTTCTGGAATGTGGGGTGTGGATACAATAGAAAACATCCTGATAAAAAATCCTTAATTACATCAGATTCTTCTGCAGGGTGACCAGGGTTAAACCTTAGATCCAAAAAGACAGCATGCTTACATATGAAGACAGTGTTTGATCTACCATGGCACCACACCACACCATGTGCCTGGTGGGGAGCATGTACACAAAGTATTTCTACTCTGGTGCCAGGAACTGTGGCTTCTACTGACCGAGTAAACATGGCCAGTAAATGCAGACTAAAACTCTACCAGACACTCTCAAGACTTGTGAATGTTGTGTTTACTGTGGTCATAAACAGCATACTAGTGTGTGTATATGATCAAATGTCAGGCGGCAGCATATCCAACAGTAAACGATCAGGCACACATTAACCATGTGAACAGGATTCATTCCCCTCGTGACAACAATAACCCATCCTGCTACGGAAATGAAAAGCTGCCCAGCCCTTAGAGTAGATCTAGTGTGTGTGTGTGTATATATATATATATATATATATATATATATACACACACACATATATATATATATATATATATATATATATATATATATATATATATATATATATATATACACACACACACACACACACACACATATATATATATATATATATATATATATATATATATATATATATATATATAAATAAATAAATGGACATCTTATTTCCATTTGCTTTTGTTTATGTAAACTGCGTGCCACAATGGCCTGGATCTGCTCCTGTCACATGTCTGAGGCTGAAATCATCTGACAGGATGTTGACTCAGAGGCTCAGTGACTCTGATGTGAAACCATGTTCAAAAACTGAAAGTTATAGTCACAATGAACCGACAGAGCCACACACCAAATGAGACACAGACAGAGAACTGGCTTCGTCACAGTAAACACAGAACGCTCATCTTTAACTGTGAGCGAATCTACAGCTCCATGCACATCTGGGCATGATGTGTGTGTGTGTGTGTGTGTGTGTGTGTGTACACTCACCTGCAGGCCGGGCAGCCCCCTACCACCACTACAGACGGTTGTATGATGGTGTAAGACCCAGCGTAGGGCTGCTGAGCGATGGCAGGGTTCATGTGGGCGGGTGGGAACCCTGTGGTTGAGAG
Source organism: Liparis tanakae (assembly GCA_036178185.1). Lineage (NCBI taxonomy): Eukaryota > Metazoa > Chordata > Actinopteri > Perciformes > Liparidae > Liparis > Liparis tanakae. Next base: position 12,813,421 of record CM070091.1, read on the forward strand.
AAGATATGTTATTTTTAACAATCAAACATGTCACATTGTCATGTTTGGCTTTTTAGTCAGTGTTGCGAGTGTTATATTAGGACAGTTGGGCATTCACAAGTTCATATCACTGACCCTTGGCATATTGGTTTTGTTGGTGGGTTGTTTACCACCCGTGTTTGTCTGCAGTACCGTGACACAGTACACTTTGATACCATCACCATGCTTGTTTATAACACGTGTCTGATAAGGACGCCTACCTGTGAGAGAGACTACAACTCCTAATGGATCACAGTTTAGCTCTAGAAAATACACTCTTCTATAATAATAATAATAATAATAATAATTGCAGCAAGAGGCTACTTTAATCTTCACAGAAGACTGACAACATGTAATTTAGCAAACAGGAAGTTTCAAACAATCACCCAAAATGAGAAGTTACATTAGGACAGAGTAACTTCCTTGTCTCTGCAGCTCTTATCCAACCAGAAGATTCCTTCATATAAAGCAGTCATAAAGAACATCATGTAAAAAAAAACACCCAACAGATTGTGTGTTGACATTGTAAATCATTAGTCTGTAACACCAATTGGTTACTTTAGGGCGAATTGAGCACTCATAATAAGCTACAATGTAATACCAAACACGGCTAGTGCTCTACTGCGCATGCGTGGCAATGGAGCACCTCATAACCGAAACTTATTCGTCCTCAAAGGTTTCTGTTCCTCAAGTCAGACATGTTGGTTTTCTGCCCCTTGTGAGCTCCACAAGAGAGACCCTCCGAGACCCCCCGCGATCTTTAATCTGGACTTGAAACGCAGGCGGAAGTGGGCAGCGGTCTTCCCGTCTGCCCGCTGCAGGTTCCGGTAAATGTGGAACACGTTGGTGTGCTACGTAAGCGGGGCTACTCGCCTCGGCCATCGGGGTACGGGTAGGGCGGCGGCGGGGCCGGCGAGGGGATGGCCCCGTAGCCGGGCTGCGGCGGGGGGCCGTACTCATACGCCCCCGGGACGCTGGCGTAGGCGGGAGGTCTGTCCTGGAGAATAGGCTTGCTGTCCACCATCTCAGCGGACGTGCTGCGTCCTCAAGTTGGCTCGCGGAACTTTTCTTATATCCTTGGGGCGCAACGCTGAACTCCGGTTACTTGGCGTCGGTTGACCGGAAAAGCCGTGTGACGTTGGTAGACACGCAGTGGCGACAAAAGCAAAGGAAAGACGATGCGCAAAAAATAAACTTGGTCCCTCTCCATGCGCCAACTTTGTCCTCCTTGGCGCAACAAATCTAAATATTTCGCAAATGTCCACTTTAAAAAGACAGGAATGGTCCGACTCTCCCTGGTTGTAGTTAACTTAACTCCATGTCGCTCCTCGGGGTTAGTCCTTTGGCACCGATAAGACAGCAGCCTGTCATCACAACGTCTTCTAACTCCGCTGGAACTCACGGGGGCTTTTCCTTTCTGTCTGGGTTGTCACGAGAGAAGAATCACGTGATGAGCGGCTGGAGAGCCTCTGCGCACCGAAAGCCTTCTTAAAGCGACAGTACATGAAAATAAAAGGCTCAGTGCTGCATGCAGTGCACTGCAGAGCCAGCACACCGTGACCTCCCGGTGCAGACTGGTGGGCCCGGTGGCACACACGTTATGACGTCAGCGACATGCAATGTACGGTTTAGATATGAAGTGTTTTCACACTGACTTGCATAATCAATATTTGATTCACATCCTCATATTCAGTCAGAGTTCAAAGATTTAGTTAGTAATATCAATATATATTATTTAATAATAATAAATACATATATTTAAATGATGACTATTGCCTCTGTCCAAGGTGCTAAGCCTGTGACCCCCAAGGACGAGGGAGCTGTCCAGTGTAGTTGTTGTTCACCCCTGAAGATATTTTTTTGGATTTATTATGTATAGTACATTTTAGTACTGTTGCTGTGTTAATTGTAGCTATTTCATATACTGTTCGTTAGCAATGCCTCATATTATATCATCTCTAAAAACAGTTTTCAGCTTTGGGGCGATGATCCAAGAGTTTTTTTTTAAATACCTCTTTAATTATTCTGTAACTTAACACACACACAAAGGAGCACTTTATCCTTTAATTTATTTTAAAAATCTAATTATATATGACCAAATGTTGCAATTACTTAACCGGACAGGAATGTTATGATCTAAGTGTGAGCTACAAAGTAACAATGCAGTCAGATAAATATAGTAAAGTGAAAAGCCTCTGAGATGGAGTAAAAGTATACAGTGGCATATACACAAGTAAATTAAAAGTCCCTATAAACCTACTTAGGCGGTCCTATAGTACTAAGTACATTTACTCAAGTTGAGTAAATGTACTTATTAGGAACCTTTTGTTGACCTAGCTATTGGTTTGCAATGAACTATTCCGAACTGTAGCCAAACATGTAAAACCAACCTCGTGCTTCAATAATTCATCTGACGCTGAATAAATTATTAAAATATGCGAGTCAATCAGCGGGGTGTCGGAAAAAGAAGAAGAAGAAAAAAAAGTAGCAGGAGCTCACCTGGTTCCACCAATAGGAGAACGAGATCTCGCGCTCCTGCAAGAGCTTCAGCCAATCAGAGCGGCGCTTCCTCCATTTCCTGTTGTGGTCTCGGGAGTTAGACGGAGCATTCCTCCGGTCCCGCAACGGGAATTAACCACCACCGGCGGAATATGCATGAATGACTTTACTTTTCTTCTCCGAAGGGGCTGCTCGCGACAGAGCCTCGTGTGTAAGTGATGACGGTGTGGTTGAACGTCTCCGAAGGTCGGCGGACCGATGCCTGACCCCTTGGAGATGCACACAGCTTATAGACGACTTTGCGGCATTCAGACTCCATGTGTGTGTTTTTCGCTGCTGCATTGCACGTTTTTAACTTCCTCGCGCCGTTCACTAACCGGGGCTTCTGAACGTGTCCTCGCGCGCGCCTCGGGAGATGACAGCTGTCGGCCGCTGCACCTGATGTCACGTCGCGCGTGTTGATATTCCCTTGACAACCGCGGATCGGACTCCTATATTCAGGTAATGTTTGGCTGCTGTGTGCGTGCGCGCGCGTGCATGTAAAGATACACTGCAGACGCAAAGGTTAAGTTGATTATAGGAAATTGCATCAAGTAAACGACTGTCTAGTGTGATGTGCGTCGTTTACTCTTCTCACAGACACTAGTTTCGTATTTCTGAAGGATAATAAAGTGCACGCAGTTGGTTGAGATCATAATCATTAATATTGCATGGCATGTCAGTACACCGCGCACAGGCCTGTCTGATTGTATCGAGGCGTAGTGACTGTCAATATTGGAGCGGATTAGTGTCAGTCGAGTGTCAGGTTAGGCAGCTAGAATAAACGACCAACTTCCGGTTTGGGATTTCAAGTTAAAAGCCTGTTGACACGTTTCAGTGGTTAGAACAACAAGAAAATTCCCAAATGAATCTCACAATTTTGAGAAAAAGTAAGAAAAAAAAGTATTAGACTGAAGTCCAAACTTTGAGAGTAAAGTTGTAATATAATAATAGAAAAAGTTGTTTTATGTCTTGTTCTTATTCATATTCAATGGTGAATGTAAACGCAGCCGTTACTCAAAGCTGTGGCTCTTCAGGATATCAATAACGCTAAGTGCATGAAATACATATGGAAAAATGAGCACTGTCTTGCTGTCTCCATTCAGGGGCCACCATGCCCATCACGCTGCTGTGGGCCGTGGATGTGTACGGCAGGGTGTACAGCCTGTCCACGGCGGGCCAGCGCTGGGAGCGTGCGGATGACCGGCTGCTGGAGCTGAAGCGGGTCACAGCGGGGAAGGGTCGCTGCTGGGGCATCGGCTGCGACCACCATGTTTACCTCAACATGGTGCCCAGTGAGACCTCCATCCGCTACCGGGAGGAGACTTATGAAAACCAGGTATGTCGGGACACCTGCAAACAAGACGCTGCATATCGTTAAGGCTCAAGCGCCTTACTCTGTGTGTGTTTCCAGAGGTGGAACCCGGTGGACAGCTTCACGGACACGCTGCTGCCCACCGACCGCTGGCCGTGGAGCGATGTGACCGGCATGACTCCTCAGCCGCTCCACAGCTTTGAGCTGCCCTCCCGCAGCTGGGAGTGGGAGGGAGACTGGTATGTGGATCAGAGCTGTGGAGAAGCCAACCAGACCGGGGTAAGAAATAGCATATCATCTTCTTTTTTCTATGCATCAATCTGGCTTCCTGTCTTCCTCATTGTGACGCACGTGATATAAACTGTGCTACCACACTTGACATCCTACTCCAGTGAGGCTCTGTTTGTGCGTCTCTTTAGGGATGGGAGTATGCCGTTGACTTCCCCGCCAACTTCTCCCCGGACAAGAAGTGGAACTCTTGTGTTCGTCGCAGGCGGTGGATCCGCTACAGGAGATACACGGCACAAGGCACCTGGGCAAAGGTGTGGACACTCTCTGGTTCTGGAAACATCTGTGTAGAAAAGTTGAGCACAGGTCTGACTGAAGATTCAAACGAAGCACTGTCTTTCTGCAGATCCCCCTGGACTATCCCAGGAAGCCCCCGCTGCCACTCTGTGACATAAGCTGTGGCGGTTGGGAGATGAGCGACCAGTCTGGAAGGTATCCCTACCTCTGGGCCGTGTCCCAACAAGGAGAGGTCAGTCTGCTGGACCGATGAATGATTTAGTGCATGTGAAATACACTTAGCGAGAGTGAAGGATTCCATGCTCCCCTCGCTATGCTTTTGAGAATGTGCAACCCTGGGGTTGATGAGAAAACACGTGGGTTATGATTGTAAAAGTTGATGGAGTGTATCGCCCTCTAGATGACCTCTACACTGCTGCTGAATAGTCCACTCATGCAGCCCAACATGAGATAAAATGCTTCTAATGTAGGTCTCAGTCAGATATTTGGGCAACAAGCTGCTTTTTCGTGCAGTTCACATCTCTGGCCACAAGAGGGCAGTATGACTTCATACAATTCACAGTCAAACTTAAAGGCGCTCTGAATCTCTGTCTAATCTGTTTATATCGTTTACAAGTAAGCATCCATTTGAAGCTCTGTTAATGATCTATATGCTTATGGATCATGCTATGCCAGGTGTGGTTCAGGGAGGGCATCCACCCTCGGGTCCCAGAGGGCTCCGGATGGGAGGAGGTAGAAGTGCCCAAGGAGGTGGCTCAGTTATCGGCCGGCCCCGGAGACCTGCTGTGGGCATTACTGTGGGATGGGAACCTGCTGGTCCGTACGGGCCTCAGCCTGGACAGCCCAACCGGTCAGTATTCACTGTCATTCACATTTACACCTAAATCATTTCCCACTAAGTCTTATCTATCCTCCTTTTTTTCTTTTCTTCAACACTCCCTCTGGTGGGATGATTTTGAAATTGTGGGATATGACCTTAGTGTCTCTCCATCTAGAGCGCTTGGGATTTTTGTCACAGCATCATAGTATATGAGGTACCTTTTCATATATACTGTGGTGGAAATTAATGTTCTGTTACCTTGTGAGAAGTCAAAAGTAGTTAAAGCATGGCGGTCTTATAACACTTTATTACAGGAATAAGTTTAGAAGTAATAAACCGTGAGCTAAGTACAAACAAGTCATGAAACATTCATAACTGGAACAGGAATCTTTGAGAAATTACTGCTGTGGTTCAGTCCAAGTTTTTTACAGAAGTCCAGCAGAAGGATATCCGTGTACGATCTACTCGAGCTGATCTACTCAAGCGGAGAGCAACGATAGGACAAGCGGTCTCGAATAGATCATCTCTGGCTTAAGTCCATTACGATGAACCCAGGACATTCCGGTCATCATTGGTGTCTCGTCACCCCCCTTTTGAACCTGTCCATGTAGACAAATGGTATATCAAGAGTTACGCAAGCTATTATATCCTAACAGGACAATGATTAGGATTTTTCCTCCGACATATACTGTCCCTAAAAAAAAAAAAGTATATAGTAAAATGGATACTGATGAAAAGTGGACTGTAGCCTCATGTGAAAGTGTCACCAACCTGTGGTGTTGTCATGTGGGAACCAAAGCAAATAAGCTACATATAAACAGCACTGCGAAGATAATCAGCAGCAATACATCTTTACGTTTTTAAAATAAGTAAAATATGATGGTTTAAGCTTAAACGTCACTTGAAAAAAGGTGCCATTAAAGGTGTTTGGCTTGGTCGAGTAGAACATTTTGCACAGCCTAACTTAAAGTAGCACAGTAGAGATGACGGCCTGCTGAGATTCAACACGCTGTGTCAGTAAACATGCAGCATTTGTCCTCCGTCAGGCACATCGTGGGTGGAGGTGGAATCACCAGGAAAGGAGGTGGAAGCGCTTCATGTGGCTGTTGGAGCTAGCGTGGTCTGGGTGGTCACTAAAGACTACAAGGTATAAACTGTGTGTGTGTGTGTGTGTGTGTGTGTGTGTGTGTGTGTGTGTGTGTGTGTGTGTGTGTGTGTGTGTGTGTGTGTGTGTGTGTGTGTGTGTGTGTGTGTGTGTGTGTGTGTGTGTGTGTGTGTGTGTGTGTGTGTGTGTGTGTGTGTGTGTGTGTGTGTGTGTGTGTGTGTGTGTGTGTGTGTGTGTGTGTGTGTGTGTGCTTCCAGGTGTGGTTCAGGCGTGGCGTGAACTCCCACAACCCGTGTGGCTCCGGCTGGATCAGCATCGGAGGGGAGATGATGGTGGTGGATGTCGGACTCAACGAGCAGGTGAGAAGATTTCTCTTGATCGTTCCACCGTCGCACCTTTTGGATGAGAGACATCTGTATGGTTCGTACGGTCATGGAAAACCTGGAAAAGTCATGGAATTTTATAATGGTCATTTCCAGGCCTGGAAAAGTCATGGAAAAAACTTGAATCATCAAAGTTTTGGAAAAGTCATGGAAATTTATTTACGCAGAGTTTGAAATAATTAATATATTTTTTAAAGAAAGGCGCTCAAAATATAAGCCGGCGTACGCTCTTAATACGCAACATTTTCAAAAATGTTCATGTTTATACAGAGATTTCAGTTTGGTCATGGACTTTTGGTTTAAAGTCTTGGAAAAGTCCTGGAAATCCATTAGTCAAAATGTGTAAGAACCCTGCATCTCACAATGTATTGAGTTTCCCCTTTAAGGTATAAGAGTGTAATTGTGTTTATATAACAAACATGTAGGTTTAACAATGTCATCAGTTTTTTGAGGACTTAAATGTGTGAGACACAGGCCTACTGGAGTGTTCTTCGTCAATTACATTTTGTTATCAATAATTTCGTTTAACGTTATCGTTCCTTCTTGATTCCTTGCCACCTTACTGGAGCGTTTCCCGTTCCCTCCAGCTGCTTCCCCTCTGACCGATTCACTCTACCCTCAGCTTCTGGATCTGGTTTCAGGACGATCCAGATCAGGGCTGGGGTCAGGGGCGGAGGGCTTTCTGTATCTCACTGCTGAGGACTTTGCTAGCACTGCAAACCCACACCTCACACCTCACACCTCCTCCCCCCCCCCCCCCCCCCCCCTCTACCTCTGGCCTCCAGTCTTGCCCCGCGGTCGCCCTGTAACACGAGTCCCTCAGGCCCAGCCTTATATATCCCCCGACTATGTTCCTAGTGGCTCGACGTACGGGAGACTCTCTAATTAGAAGCTGGCCAAGCCGTCGTCATCATATCCCATATTTCATATTTCAGGGTTGGATATGGATAAGTATGGATACGTGTGAGGTGGCCGGTGCCAGTGTTACAGTACATGGCCTTATAAAGCAACGGTTGCCTGGGACCTACTAGTGTCACTGAGAGGGAAGACCTGCGTTATTCTGTATTATTGGACAGGATTCTGCCATTTACTGTAAATCCTTAGTTGATGCTATTACTGAATGTCCTTTTTTAATGAATTATTGTGTTAAAAAAAAGCGTCACAACTTGTGTGATTGTTGTGTTTCCTCTTTGTTGTCCTACATTGTCGTCTTCTCTCCTCTCAGGTGTGGGGGGTCGGTGAGGACCGGGGCCTGTATTTCAGGATGGGCGTCACGCTGTCTGAGCCCAGTGGGAGCGGCTGGATTCCTGTTTCTGCCCAATGGGGGAATAGTAAAGGGGTCATCCCACCCAGGTCTGTGCAATTAAACCATCAAGTTTAATCTCCTTGAAACTTGTAATGCAACATATCCGATCACATCCCTGATCTTCTCCTGCTCTGTCCACCTGTGTTTGTCGACTCATAGGAAGGGCAGTGAGTTGGATGACCAGCTGGCTCAGGCCTCAAAAGGCTCCCTTTTGAGCTGCACCGACTCCGACTCGGAGCTGGGTCCTGATCCACAAGACGCCACTGAAGACGTCCCGGTGCTGGAGGCAGCAGCCTCCTCGGTTGTCCTTTCAGGGGGAAATGACTCACCTCCACCTCCCGTGAAGACGGAGGACCCCCCCTCGGCCTTACAACAGGAGGCCCCCAAACCCTTTATCCCTGCCAGCGACAGCTTCATCAACAGCCTGGTGTCCGACCGGGACAAAACCTCCACTCCCCAACTCCCCGTCACCAAGGAAGAAGTCCCGGAGCCGACCCCGGCTCCGATACTCCCGACCCCCGAGACCGCCGGACACGACGTCCCCTGGATGAATGTGGACTTGGAGGGAGCGGAGGCGGCTCGATGTGCACAGGCGGCGGGGCCGTCGCCGGGCGCCCACGGGGCTCTGGGGACCGCTCAGGGGGTCGGAGAAGAGGACGCCCCGGTCTGGACATGGATCTCTGGTGGAGGCTGCGATGTGGACGCACGTTCTCAGATCAGCTGGCTCAGTCCCACAGGTACACGGGCAGCCAGTACGCAGGCAGTTTAAGTACTTCTGTGTATTTACCGACAAATAAACCCAGCATGTTGTAAAATCTGTAGGTAGGATGATGGGTTATGAAAATTGCAATGTCAATGTAGTGAGGTAACACCTCAGGGGAGTCTATGTCTCATATTGATCACGTTAAGTTGAATGTCAGTTTATAGATAGATAGATAGATAGATAGATAGATAGATGGATACATTATTAATCCCGAGGGAAATTTAGGTCATCCAGTAGTTTATACATTTAACATTAAACTTAACTGACAAACAACAATACACATAGGGGGGAACATGTACACAGGGAGTAGGGAGTATACAGAATTTACAGATAAAGTGTGCATTGATTAAGTGTTTATATCCACGAGGATAGAGCACAAAGCTATAAATAAACGCTATAAATAAACCAGTATGTGCAATGCTGAAGTACAGGCTGATCTTTTGGGCTTGTATAGCCAAAAAGTAATTTTAGCCAAAAAGAGTAAAAACAAGTGGGACAGTGGGATGGAAAAATAGAAATATCTGTTGATCTGTTGTACTCTGTGTTGTGTGTTCGTGCTCTTACATGTACAGAGATGTACCGTGTGTGTCATCTCTGTGGTCGTCCGTCTGTCCGTCTAAACGTATGACTTGTCCGTCAGGTCCTCTCCCCAGCTCCCTGTCTCTGACTCCAGTGCAGTCGGCAGCGTGGAGCGAGCAGCAGCAGCAGCAGCAGCACAGGGAGGAGATCAGCAAGAAACCGCTGGAGAAAAGCCACGTAAGGCCGCTCGCGTCTCACACTCGCTCTCAAACTGAGCACGCCTCCTCTCCATGTGGTCACATCCTCCCCGTCTCCCCCGCCAGTCGGTGTGGGTGCGTAAAGGTGCGCTGCGCTGGTGGAGGGACGTGAAGCCTCAGCGCTGGGTGGATGTGGGCGTCGCCCTTGAGCAGTCCAGCGTGTCTGATGGAAGGAAGGACAGCATTTTCTTTGTCTACTACACACAGTATGATGAGAAGAAGGTTGGTGGACGGTCAGTTACGTTCTCACCTGTCCACTCGCGGCTGTTCCCTCCTCATTTTTCATCTCCCCCCCCCCCCCCAGTACCTTAATGTGTTTATACATGAAGTGACAGCGCTGGTTCCAGTGGTCATGGACTGCCACTACGCCTTTGCTGTGTACACCCCTCAAAGGACCAAGCAGAGGTGGCCTCTGATTCTGGCGGCGCAAAGTGAAAAGGACATGAACGACTGGGTAACGGTTGCACAGAAAAGTATTTACAGGAGGAAATGCATCTAAGCGTGTCGCATGTTAGGCAGATGGTTTCATCTTTTACTCGACTTGTATTTACACGTCCCAGCTGAAGCTCATTGCTGATCCCATTCCCCGTTGTTTCTGGCTCTGTCCTGTGTGTTTAGTTGTGCCTGTTGTCTGACTGTTGCTGTGAGTGTCGAGGGATCACAGGACCCTCGTCCAGACAGGCCCTGTGGGCCACGACCTCCAAGGGAGACGTCATGGTCCACGAGCCGTCCTTCGCTCTGGAAGCATCTGCACACACGCTGGCCTGTGACCTCATGTGAGACCTGATGCCAAATGGTAGACTCTGTCTGCCTGTTTTCATTCTCTCTCTTTCCGGTAGATCTAGTTTCTTCATTGTTTTTTTTCTGTGCCAACGTTGTGTTAATTCGGACACGTCACTAACTTGCTAACATACTGCTCTGCATGGTCTAATCTCTTCCATACTGTATGGCAGCACCGTGTCTCTGTGGGCCAACGATAACACGGCTAACACCGGGTGCTTCCGCTGTGTGGTGCAGGTTCTGGCGGCAGGTCCCGGGTCACCTGCGCTGTGTAGAGTCTAACAGTCTGGGGCTGGTGTGGGGCATCGGGTGGGACGGCGCCGCCTGGGTCTACAGCGGGCGCTATGAGCAACAGCCCAGCCCGGGTAAACTAACCCATATCTGTCTCACACACTCAAAACTAATTCAGTAATCATATCCCTGATATTCATAACCTGAGGAAAAATATTAACACTTTTGTTTTTGCTTCTATTCATTATTAGTACAAATAATTCAGACTGCCTATATGCAGACAAAAGGCTTATTTCTCTCAAAATGTTTGTATAAATGCATTTAAATCTGAGTTAGTGTGCACTTGATCCATCCACCAGAGGAGCTTGGCACATCCAGATCCTGATTAGACAATATTATTATTATTATTACACATGTGTGGCCTGGGCTCTTCACATTAATAACCCTGCTGTTTCTCTTCAGCTCCAAGGAATAAACCTTTTTTTCCCAGCAGCCATGTTGACACTTCATAGCAGGGTAAACAGGTGTAATTTACATAACGACGGCACCAATACTGTTTGATTTGTGCGTCACAGTCCTTCCAGTGAACAGATGTGCGCATTACCAGGCCCACGCATTAATTAATGTTATTGATTACACCTGTGTTTACCCTGCAGCATGAGCTGATCGTAGCAGATCAATGGCCCCTCAATGGGCTTCAGGGTCTTTAACATTTAGCTCATGAACAGCTCTGTCGGCGTTCCTGCAGTCAGCATGCAAATGGTTAACTCCTCTTCAAACTGTAGAGGGGCCTTTTATTGTGATGAGGCACACCTGTGTGATAACGATGCTGTAATCAGCGTCTTAATGAGCCACACCTGTGAAGTGGACAGGAGAAGTCTTCGCCAACACTGATTCAAGCTCCTTTGTTCACACATTTTGAGAGAAATAAGGATGTTGTGTGCATAGAAACTTTAATTTCGACTCCTTGAAAAGTTTTGAATTGTTTCAGTGTGTGTAGAAATCCTTTTTATAAGTGGCCCGGTAAAATTGATCTGTGACTGTGTAATAACTGAAGTAAAACTTCTCACTGTTAGATTCTCTTAAAAGCCATTTTACTTTAATTTTTTTTTTTTATCCATAATCTATAATTGGTACAATAAACCAGATCTGTTCTCTTTAAAAAAAAATGTATGCCACTTATATAGTTATTTACTTGCTAACACATAACAAATAATCAATCTTCTTGCTTCAAGCATTTCGTTCTGTGTACAAACGCTAAAGCATCTGTTGCATCTGCAGCGAAGTCATTGCTAGCATTACATGTGTGTGCATGCTTGTGTTCACGGCAGGAGCTGCAGTTCAGCTGCAGACGGATGTGAGGAGTGTCCATGTGTATGAGAATCAACGGTGGAACCCTATGACGGGATATGCAGACAAGTAGGAGCGTCTCATCTTATACAAATGTCTTTAATCATGGCAGCTGTGGACAGGTTTGGGACGACTTTGAAAACATAAACGCTCTTTTTTTTTGCCTCCAGAGGACTTCCTACTGACCGGCCGATGTGGAGCGATGAGAGCGGACTGAAGGAGTGCAGCAAAGGAAACACACAGCCGCCCTCCCCCCAGTGGTCCTGGGTAGGTGGGGTTGAAACCGCGTTTGATTTCCTGTTTCATCCCCGGTTTATTGTCCCCCACTAATCTGTCTCTCAGGTGTCGGAGTGGGCCGTGGACTACAACGTCCCCGGAGGGACGGACAAAGAAGGCTGGCAGTACGCGGCAGACTTCCCCACGTACGTTATTATTATTATCTCTGACGATGTCATAAACAGAGGGGTCCCATTTGTCTGACCGACCTCCCTTCCACAGGACGTTTCATGGCCACAAAACCATGAAAGACTTTGTCCGGCGCAGAAGATGGACGAGGTAGTCAAACACACACACTCGCTCACATCTCTGTGGTTTGCAACTCGCAGTTTCTTTGGCTTTTAAAATAATCCTATATATTGTGCGTGCAGGAAGTGTAAGATCTCATTGAGGGGTCCATGGCAGCAGGTCCCTCCCATCCGCCTCAGTGACATCTCCTTGATGCCGTGCCTGGCTCAGAGCCGGATGGAGCTGGTCCCGGTCTGGGCCGTCAGCGACAAGGGAGACGTCCTGTGTCGGCTGGGCGTCAGCCCCCAAAATCCTGCGGTGAGATTTGCTGAAAAAGAAATTCTGACTCTAAACATGTCGATACTTTTAGATCTCAAGAGAGATTCACAGAGCGCAGCAGGAACTATTTCTATATTCCTCGATCTTTGATTCTCATGTCCTCATAACAATGACGTCAAAGTGTTTGTATTGGTTTTGTTCTCTGCAAACATGTCTCTAACTCCAGTGTGTCTGACCCCACAGGGAAGCTCCTGGCTGCACGTCGGCACCGACCAGCCGTTTAAGTCCATCTCTATCGGCGGGGCCAACCAGGTGTGGGCCATCGCGAAGGACGGAGCTGTGTTCTACCGAGGGTCGGTGTCCCCTCAGAACCCTGCAGGTGGGTTGAAGACGTGAAGCGGTTGTCACCGTCCGTCCTGTATGCAGCGTTAGTGTTGTTTGGGAACGAGGCAGTAAACTCTGCGGCGCTCTCGTCCCCCTACAGGAGAATGCTGGTACCACATCCCGTCTCCCGTCAGGCAGACGCTCAGACAGCTGTCTGTTGGGAGGACCTCTGTCTTCGCTGTGGATGAAAACAGTGAGTGACAGCAAACGTACATGTTTTTTCAAAAACTTCATTAGAAAATCCAGTTAACCTTAGGGTCAATTTGATTCAATCAAAATGTTTAATGTGTTCTTTGGGGGGGGTCAATTTGTTTTGTTTTTTTTTTCTGTCAAATCAATAATATAATTTTTTTTTTTATTTTTTTTAATATTTTTAAAGTATTTAAACAAACAACAAAAAACAAACATAACAAACAAACTTGGGAAACAATATTCATTAATAATATTTTCTTTTTGTTTTTTTTTTTGGGGGGGGTCAAATTGTTGAGGAGTAAAATATGTTAGTAAATGTAAAGGTAACAGGAGGGTTAACCGTTATCTTATCTTTCTACAGGTAACTTGTGGGTCCGACAGGGCCTCACCCCCAGCTACCCTCAGGGCTCAGCCTGGGAGCTCATCTCCAACAACGTCACCAAGGTCTCTGTGGGGCCGCTGGACCAGGTCAGACACTTGTTCAGTTGTATCAGCAGTCGGCAGGATATATATTTATACATATTTTAGTGAAAACTATATCTGTTCTGATAAACCATAAATGGCTAGTGCTCTGCTGTTGTCTCTCCAGGTGTGGATCATAGCAGAGGGAGTTCCAGGCTTCTCGGCTGAGCGTCCTGGAGCCGTCTGCCACCGGCTGGGGGTCGGCCCCATGCAGCCCGAGGGCCAGTCCTGGGACTATGGGATAGGGGTGAGGACACCACCATGAAGCATAATCTACATTTAAATAAGAAGGAAAAAAAGAAAAATTCAACACCAAACACATACGTTTGACCTTTTTCATATATACGATGGAATTGAAAAAAAGCTATATACTTTTAAAGAAATATATATTTTTCTTTTGGGAAAAAATCAAGAATGTTAATTTCTTTCAGTCCTTTAAAAACAGATCACACCGTGCAGTAACCACGCTACACATTAATGTGTGTGTGTTTTAAGCATTGCTGTTGTCAACAACCGAACAGCAACATAAGGCAGCTAGTTTTGTATATTTTCATTCTTTGAGATTTGATTTGGTTTCCAGTAGGTCGCAGCCCTGTTGGCGCCCTCTAGTGCACGAGTAAAGTAATAAGAAAACAAGCCACTTATTGCCGTTCGTGTGTGTTTGGCTTCCCCAGGGCGGATGGGAGCACGTCAGTGTGAGGGGGAACTCGGCAGAGGCTCCTCGCGCGGCTCTTCCTCCTCTTGCCGGACCCCCTCGCAGCCCGCTGCCCCCACGGCCTCCAACGCAAGAGAACGGGAACGCCGTGGGTGTGTAGCCCCCCCCCCCCTCCGCCGCCCTGTTTGTGCCTGGATCCACGCCGGTCTCCTCGGTCCATCCCATCCCCCCCCCCCCCCCCCGGGGCCCCGATCGTCCCTTCAGGTCAAGGGAATGCACAACACGCCCCTGACGGACGGATGGATGGATGTTACTTCCTGGCTCGTCTCCCGGTACCAGGAGCACAAAGAGCGTTTAGAGGACCGTGATGTGGGACAGGTGTAGAAGTGAGTGCATGTGTTATCTAACTAGGCGTTGGGTGTTTTGGGATCTAGCAATATCTTTTATTTGTCTACACGATATCCTGTGAAAACCTAAGAGGCTGAGGCTCTGATTCAGGGCTGCATCGGGCTACCAAACTAACTGTCTTCAAACACACAATCCCACAGTCGCCTGAAGTGTCTGTTACTAGAATCTTGTTTAGTTTTTGTCTGGGTTGGCCGGTTATATTTGTGCATGTGCTTTCAATTATTTATTTATTTATTTATTTATTACGCATTTGTTGAATTTCTCCATGTTTGCAATGGAGTGTTTTTTTGCCCATATTGCTACGATAAACCTTCTAAATATTGAAGGCTTTAAAAAAATATCTTCAGTGCGTTTTTAATTACGAGCAACTATAGAGTACCATGCTGAATTCAGTCTCCATTAAAAGTCACCTCTCTATCCTCCTGCAATAAGCAACGTTCTTCTCGTCTTCATAGCAGAGCGTTGTGATTCCACAGCAGCTCTGGATTTCGTCTTCTTACCAGGGTATTGAAAAGTGGAATAAAAGTCTAAAAATATGGATTTTATGTCCAGACATCATTTCATCATTGCAGTTTGGAAAACGAGTCGATTGCAGTTTGTGGACCAAGAGCAGACGGGAGTTCACGATGAAAAGTAGTTGAATAACCTTTTGTTACACAAGTTCCCCTGTTTCTGAAGACGGCTGTGGTGGAAAGCTTTGAGTCAATAAGTTTAATTTGGAGGACGCAACACAATATTTACATTATTTGCAGATAAGCACAAGAACCTATTAAACAGATTGTGATATAACTTATCCACTATTGCTTAATTAAGGTTTGAGCCAAAAGGTCAAATAGCGTCTGACCTTCTGGCACTGAACACAAAAATGTTTGCTGCCTCTGTTACTCCCTCCCTTCCTTCCTCCCTCCTTCCCTCCTCCTTCGACTCACACAGCCTCACTGTGTGCAGCGACTACACAGAGAAACGGCAAACAGTCTGAATTAGAAGTTCATTTGAATTTATTTTCATAATAAACAATGTAATTATAAACATTTCATTCAATTACACTAAGCATGATAAATATGAAGTAAAAATATTTTTGAAATCTACAAGTTTAAAGGACAGAATGAATTCACATCTGCTCGTGTGTCTTAATTTAACCGCTCTTAGCCGACGCCTGTGATATGTTCCTCTGATCAACTCAGCTTTACGTTACAAAATGAAACCTCATACCTACGACTCGACATCATTTCCCATTTACAGACAGAAAATAAAATAAAAATTACATTTACACACATCAGTACAGTTCAACATTAAGTTACATTTCTCAAATGTGCAAGATTAAGCAAATGTATACTGTAGTCAAATAAAAACAAGATTTTCTTAAATAAATGTTCAAGTTTCACTGAAACACAGGCTGCTGGTTTGAACAGAGGTTCTCGTCATCTACGACGCCTCCTGTGTGTGGAGACGGACGCGAGCCGACAGGAAGTGGCGCCCCCAGACAGTAACTGCATAACCTACAGGTCGATGTTTTATAGCTGTACATGAAAACCCTGGAGGGAACGCATCTCTGGATCCATAAGTTTGCATTATTCACACACACACACACACACACACACACACACACACACACACACACACACACACACACACACACACACACACACACACACACACACACACACACACACACACACACACACACACACACACACACACACACACACACACACACACACACACACACACACACACGACGAGGGGTCCTGAATGGAAGAAAATGCCATGTGAACCGGTTAATTAAGTTTGACACAAAGTAAAAAAAAAATAAAATAAAATAAAAAAAGGCAGAGAACTGTCCGTGACACGGTGAAAGCAGCAGTGCCGTTTGTTCTAGTGAAGTTTTACGTCCCTCTGCACGTTACTGAAGAAATGCCGCCGGGTCGTCTCGCAAACTCAAATTTCAACTAATTAACTAAATTCATTGCACATTTGTTTACAAACAGCTCGTCAACATTTCTTCATTCTGACATTTAAAAATAAAATCTCCCACTTTTTTCTCTCTTTTTTTTTTTTACACAATCTCACGAAGCGTGTGATTCGTCAGCAGTGGTCAGTAGATGGAGGCGTGCGGCCGTCTTTACAGCATCGCAGGCACCGCGAGAAAAGACCCCGCGACAAGTAGTCCAAACCCTCAGAGCAACGTCTCACGTTTCAGAGCATAAAATGAAGCGTTACAAAACGAATAACTTGTCTTTCGTGTTTTCCTCACAACTGTATTTAACTTAAATCGCCCGTGCGAGGATCAACACGTCGACCCTCGTCCGATACCGCCAACCGTCTCAACAATAAGAAACTACTCGCTAAAACGTTCCTTTCAAGCATAAATAAAGGAACACTCAGTGTTTCACGTCTGGGTTATTTTCTTTTAGATACGGTACATTTAAACCCTTCTTCTTCTTCTTCAAATGCTGTACGGAAGGATACCACACAGTGTGACATAAAACACCTGATGAGGTTACGAAAAAAAACAATCATTCTTCCAGAAGAGGCAACCTCTGAAATAATCGCACAACATGAAAGAGCAAAATGAATTAACGTCTTCAGTTTTCGGTCTGAATGAAATCAAAGAGCTTATTCCTATTTGGCTGTAGTGGCGAGTGTTGCCAGCCCAGTGTGTTGAATTCAGAGCATCAAAAGTCTCTTTTTTTTCCTTCTTCTTTTTTTTTTGGTGAAAGTCCTGGAAAATGAGTGCACTTGGACACACGACAAAAAGAAGCAGCCAAACACCTGGAATGCGCATGATAAAGTCTTTAAAGCAATCATTTAGAAACTCTTTTTTTTTTTTTCTCCCCCAAGTGGAATTGCACTGGATTTAAATTTAAACCACACGCCGACGATGCAGCCGGAGAGGCGATGCGGCTCGGGCGGGGGGTGGGGGGTGGGGGGTGGGCGGGGCCGCGGCCGTCTGATTGGCCGAGAGTCGTCGTTCCGGTGGACGTCTCCGCGTGGGGAAAGGAGGCGCTCTGCCCGAGTTCTGCATCCACGGCGAGCCCCGCACGCCGCATCTTACGTCCGGATTCAGCTGGTCTCCATTGTTAAAAAGTGCGAGTTTAGGTTCATTTTTTCAAAGGTGTGATGTAATACATCACTAGTCCTTCTCTCCATCTTCACTGCTTCCTGAGGAGAACACAAGAGGAGGAGGAGGAGACTTTAAATACGACTCAAACGGGATCATTTCATTCAATTTAAAGGCCCAATGAGCTCGCCACAGAATATTGATGTAATATAGACAAATGAAATAATATCTTCATATATTTTCACTAAGAAAGGTATACGAATATATTAAGAATGCAATTAAAATTAACTAGTTTTAAAGAAATAGTTTAACATTTTATAATTATTTGTATTTTAGCTTAGACCAGATAGTTATTTGTCCAAAAGGCAAATTAAATCCACGTCTAAATGAGTTAACTAACTAACACCGTTAACATTAATTAATTATATCTGTGAAAAAGTAAAAATAACATCTTGTGCATTTACAGCGCGTTACGGGACGGGCCATATCTTTGTATGCTGTTGGTCCCTGTAGCTTATGCTAAGCTAACCTCCTCCGAGTCGTAGCGTTATATCAACACATAGATGAGAGTGGCGTCCATCTTCTTATCTAACTTCTGGCATGCGCCCACAATGTGGGACTGTCCCTTTAAGCCCGTGTAAATCCCCGAGCGGCTCTGGTGTCGCTGCACTTGCCTCCTTGCTCGATGTCGGAGTCGGTGAGATGCGTCAGGGAGAAGCTGGCGATGCTGGCCGGAGAGATGGAGAAACGGGAGTAGTTGGAGGAGCCGGACCAGCTGGGCTGGAGCGCGCGGCCCGCGGCGGGCGGCGAGGAGGAGAAGCGCGACGCCGCGGAGGAGGACATCGCCTTGGATACGGGGCCTTTGTCCGTCTTGGCCGGGAAGGCGGGCGTCGGGGAGAAATCGTCATCCCACTCGAAACCACCACCTGCGGGGCGTTCAGGAACCAGTCAGGAGTCAGGGCGCGAGACGTACACACAGTCTGCAAACGCTGCTTCTCTATTCTCTATTTAGTTTGTTTGTTTGTTTGCCATTACCAGGGTTCTTACACATGTTGACCAATGGATTTCCATGGCTTTATACCAAATTTCCATGACCAAACACGAACAATTTAGTAAATCTTGCGTATTGAAAGCGTGCGCCGGCTTACATTTTAAGCGGCTTTCTTAAAAACAAATCGGCGTAAATGAACACGTGATAACAAATTTCCATGACTTTTCCCAAACTTTTATGATTAGATTTTTTTTTCAAGACTTTTCCAGGCCTGGAAATGACCATTTTAAAATTCCATGACTTTTCCAGGTTTTCCATGACCGTAAGAAGCCTGCATTACCCTCTTCGTCAGTGGAGCTCTCAGAGTTGAACCGGTGCAGGTATCCGGCCCCGGGCCCCGGGCTGCTGAACTCGGGGGCCTGGTTGTGTGAGCCTGAGGAGTGGTCACCCAGCTCCTTGGTGGGCGTCTCCTGCACCAGGAGGAGATGGTTGATCATCAGAATAACCACAAAAATACATCTTGTGCGTTACACACTTATAACACCACAACAACGTAGCCCATACCTGGTCGAACAGGTAGACGGTGACGTCATCGAAGAAGGACACGGCTCGCCTGGAGTTGTCCGAGTCGCGGCTCGCGGGGGGCGGGGACGAGGACGCCGGGCCGTTGGGCGCCGCGGGCTTCAACAAGCTCTTCAGGCTCTTGGCGTGGCTGTCGTCGGAGACGATGAGCGGCACGGCGTGCACGGCCTCGTCCTCGCTCTCCGAGCTGGAGCTGTGCAGCCGGTAGCCGCCGCGCACGTCGTCGTCCGAGTCGTCGCTGTTCTCGTCCTCCTCGTCCGCGTCGTCGTCGCCCTCGTCCTCGTCCTCGCCGTCGCCGTCGCCGTCGCGCCTCCCCAGGAAGCGCCCCTCCATGCCCGGCTCTTTGATTTTATGTGCGTCGCTGGCGTAGGTCCTGGTGAGCTTGGCGTGACCCGAGCTCTCCGGCGGCGGCGGCGGCGGCGGAGGAGGAGGAGGAGGGGGGGGGGCGGCGGAGGGAAGCGGAGGGAGGAGTCGAGTGGCGGTTTCTGGCTCCTCCGGTGGATCGGGCGGCGTGACGCCGCTGAGCGACGCCGGTTCGTTGACATCTTCGTCGGGAGACGTCGTCGTCGTCGCCTCCGCCCCGCGTCGTCCTGCGACGTCGGAATCCGCGTCCGATAACACGGCGCCCCCCGCAGGAGGCGCTCCTCCATCGCTTCGCGCCACGGGAGATTCCTGCTGGGCAACGGAAGAATCGGCGTCCCGCTCCACGCCGACCTCCGGCGGTGGAGGTGCGGCCGCCTCGCCGGACGCCTCAGTCGAGTTCCTCGGACACGCCGCTTCCCCCGATCCTCCCGCAACCGATTCTTCAGACTTCTTCTCGGGTTCCGACTCGTTGTCGGAGAAGTAGGCGGAGTCTCTGTAGCTGCTGGCCATGGAGGGCTCCTCGGCGGGAGCGTCAGGAGCCGCTCGCCGCTCCTCGCCGGGAGGATCCAGCACACCCTCGACTTCAGAGATGACGATTTCTGGCGGAACCAGATTTTTCGCAGCTGTGAGCTCCCCCGTCTCCTCCTCCTCCTCCTCCTCCACCTCCCCTTCTTCATGTTCCTCTTCTTCTTCTTCTTCTTCTTCTGCCACACTCAAGCCGTTGTTGACAGGCGAATCGTCTTCAACATTGGGCTGAGAGTTCCACTCTGGAGACTCCAGGTTCTCCGTCTCGTACCCGCTGTCGGATACTTTGTAGGGAGGCTGGAGTTTGTGTTGGGCCGTCTGGGCGTTCAGCTCGTCTCCTTGTTCCCCGAGCCGGTGGATGTCCAGAGAGTCCAACGAGTCGGGGGTCTCGGCTGAATTATCCACGGTTGGAAGCGTGGCGGACATGCTGTCCTCCAGCAAGCTGTCCTGGCTGATCTGGTCCAGAGACGGCCGAGAGACCAGCAGAGAGGATCGGACGACAGGAAGCGCATCCGTGTCCAAAAAGGACTCTTCGTGGTCAGAAAGAGCGCCTTCCAGCTCGGCGTCCGCGTCCTCGACCAGCTCGCTCAGCAGGTCGTTGCTCGTGAGGTCTTCGCCGAGTCCGTTGTCCGACGCCTGGACCTGCAGGTGTTCAGGCGTTTGACTCTCGGTGAGCGGGACGTTATTCTGAGAGGTTCTACGGTCTTCTTCAAGGCTGGGGATTTTGGCATCTGTGCACAATGAGTCTGAAGTGGCACTTTCAGAGATTGCGGGGGCGCGGCCGTCAGTTGGACTGACGACCGCGTCGAACCTCTTGGAGGTAGAATCAAAACCGGAGTCTGCGCCTCGGTCCGAGGATTGCGTCAGACCGAGGTCTTCAGTGGAAGAACCGTTTCGGACTGGCAGCTGGTTGCTGGTGTTATCTTCTGCGTCCACCGTGATGAAAGGCACCAGTGTTTTATTTTCCACCGGCGACGGACACAGCTCCCCCGAGCTGATACTGGGAGAGTCGGAAAGTTCCTGTCTCGAGGATGTGCTACTTGCTGAAGGTTTTAAATAATTGTCCGCTGAGATTAAGCTACCTAAATTCTCAATGTTGTCCCAAGAACTCATTTTGAAGCGTTCCTCTGGTTCATGGGATCGACCGGGGAGAAGAAAGTTCTCCTGAGGACTCGAGGAACCTGATCTGTCCTTCATCAGGCTGTGGTCTTTGAGAAACATAAAGTTATCAGTCAGCTTTTCGCTGTTCAGAAGCCTCTTCTCGTCGGTGGTCTCCGCCTCTCGCACAGAGCCCGCCATGTACGAGGCTTCGGAACAGTCCCCGAAGAAGGAATCCCCGTTGCTCTTATCCAGATCCACCTCCTGGACGTCCAGCGGTGCAGCTTCCAGGAAAGGGTTCCCGTTGCGCTCTGGAAGCTCCATGAAACTCTGTCTCCAGGAGGGAGAGTCCTCTTGTTTGGACCCCCCGTCGGTGAAAATGTTGGTGTGGTACGGACTGTCGTTTTCAAGAGACGACCAGATGTGGCTGTCTGGTAGATAGGAATCCTTGGAGTCAATACTTTGGTGGAAGAAATCCGCATCGGTGCTGGACTCGTCCAGACGGACGTCTTGGAGGACCACAAAGTCCTGCCGGCCTGAACTGAAGTCCATGTCCGGCCCTCTATTCCGATCCTCCCCAACAGCAGTGCTCTCCCCTGGCTCTTCTAGTTGTATGTAGTATTCATTGCCATTGGATGGCTTCTGCACATCAAACACTGGTAGAATTCCAGGAATTCCCGGAGGAGCGTTGCCACTTTTTGCGCCCCCCGCTGCTCTGGCAACCGGATCGGGGAAATGGGCCTGGATGTCTTCACTGGAGACGGGGAAGAACATGCTGTGGTAGTTGAGCGTGGTGTCCATGCCCGAGCGCCCGTGGCTGCCGTCGTAGTGGTCGTGCTTGGCCGCCTCCCAGACGTACTCGAAGCTGAGGCCTTTGCTCGTTTCCGTGACGGTGAGAACTTCGTCGATCTCCTGCCGCAGGGCGTCGTCGGCGAACTGTTCCAGGATGGGGTACGACGAGTGGCTGAGGGTGGTCTGCCGGGCGGAAGGGTTCGGCTTGAGGGCGTCCCAGCGCTGGTCGAAGTCCTCTTCGATGTCCTTCTGGCCTTGCATGCGCAGGTAGACGAGCAGACGGTGCACTTCCTCCGCTGTGGCCCGCTTGTCTGGGGACAGCCAGCAGAACTGCAGGACCTCATGCCTGCAGCAACGAGAGCAGACGTCCGTTTAATGGCCGAACGTACATAACATACACTCACACTACTGTTTGTATTGTTCCGAAAACTCACCATCTGTCGGAATAAGGGAGCTCCAGCTGCGACTTAAAGAGTTTGACTTGTTGATCCTTGATCACGTGGTTGAGAACCTCCCGGTCAGTGAGATGTGGGTACGGCTGGACGGTGTTCTCAAAGAGCTCCCACAGCGTGACTCCCAAGGCCCTGAGAGTAGAGGACAAAATACATGTTGGATTTCACTGCAGGACAAAAGTTATCTTGTGCAATTTGAATTGAGCAAAAGAACTTGACCTCTTGACCCTAAACCACTGTTATGAACACCCTCACTCACCAATATGTAAATAAATGTAATTATTTCACAAGCAGCTTTGACAGTAAGAGCCAAATGTAAACAAAAGCGATTCAGGGAACATTCTCAATGTCAACATGTTTTTATTTATTTATATTTTATTTTGTATTTTATATTTCACTTTGTATAGTTTATGCACAGTCACTTTTTCTTTCTTTCTTATATTTATATTTTATTCTTATGTGTTTAGTTTATTGGTGCTACTGTGTCCACACATTTCCCCTTGGGGATTAATAATAAAGTATATTTCTATTCTATTCAGGCGGAAAATCCGTCTCCCGTGACTAAATCCACCCGGCGTAGCTCCGCTGCGTTCTTTCATGCGTTTGGGGAATGAGCCGTGAAATCTGGGAGTGGCGGAAAAGGCGGCGCCGTGTGAGGAGATGCCGAGTTGGTGTCGTGTCAGGATCTTCACTCCCTCTTCTGGAAGTGATCCAGATTGTTTGGTCGTTACAAGCCTTTGTTTTTACAGGAAGGGCTCCTCTTCCTCAGCAACAAGAAATACATGTGGCTTCACAAGGAAACTTACGGCAGCAAAAATCAAAAAGGACATTATAGCAGATTAGGTTATTATTATAGGTATTTAGGTATTATTATTTTATATTGTTTTCTAATTCGAAGTGTGTGATAATTGATCATGCTGTACTGCATTTTATGTATTTGTATTGTAATGATTTTTTTGCCTGGACCCCAGAGAGAATAGTCTCCACTACGGTGTAGACTAATGGGGATCCTTAATAAACAATAAACCAGCCAGAGGTGGACTAGAGAGAATTCATTGTCTTATTCCAAATATACATTTCATGTATATTGAAATATATATTCTCTCTCAGGGGTTCTTGAATGGAAAGATTGTAAATTAATTTGGATGAAATTCGTATTTACTCAGTAATTCCGAGTTACGGGTTGACATGTTTTTATAGTCCTGTGGTGTCAGTGACGCGCTGGTCAGCGTGGCGCTTACCACACATTGCTGGGCTTGGTCTGCTCCATGGTGATCACTCCCCTGTGGCGCTCGCCCACCAGCTCAGGAGCCAACCAGCGGAGGGGCGCAAACACATCATCCTCTGTGATGATGTAATCCTCCTATAGTAACAGTCAAATCAAATCAGACATGATATTTGTTATTTTTTACACTGGAACATTCCAGATTACACCAAGTAACGCAAAAGCTCAGTGGACAGCGCTCTGCAACCGGAGCCATTTGACTGTTTGTTCCCTGTCCCTTTGCCTCTCCCTTTCTTTACAGAAATAGATCCACAGGGTGACCTTATCTCCGAGTATTAAATTCAGACAGGCAAACTGACGGATCAGCAGTATTTTGGGAATGCGGCAGACAGAACCGCCTTGGGACATAACGGCGTGTCCAGTTACAAGACAAGACAACCATCAATCTTCAGGGAAACATGCTATTAATCAACACCTACACGGCCTCCATTAAAGAAATATATTTATTTTCTGTGAGACGGTCGTCTGGAGTCGGCTGCACAACAAATAAACTGACTCCAGATCAGCACAGCGGATACGCTCTGATCCGTTGGAACTAGGTTGTTGATTTTGATCAATTAAAGCTCTTTTTAAACTCTCGGCACCATGAAGAGTTTAAGGACATTTAGCAGGCTACATTTTCTGATGAGAAGGGCAGTTTAAAAGGTAGGATCACTGCAGTGTGTCGGACTGGCGTGCTGAGACCTAACTCCTCCCACATCCTGATACTCCTCCCACCCCCCGCCTATCGAAGATCTTGAGTAACCGCCATTGGACTTTATGAAAACAAACATGACTTCCCAGCCCTATTGGAGCATGTCTATTTAGGAATAAAACGTATTGGTCTTCATACTTCCATACAGTTATTGACTAAAACTTTAGGTTGAAAATATCTAAAATTGAGGTTTTGGCTTACTTTGTATCTGTAGGGTCCGATTCCATAGTCTCCCACTTTGACAGTAAGATCTCCGGTGAGGTAGCAGTTCCTCAGAGCCAAATCACTATGAGAGCGTAGAAAAAAACATGGGGAGGGTTTAATACTTACACAAATACAAAAAGATTCACTGATTATGAAAAAAAAAAAAGACAGCACAGCAGAAATAAATAGTTTCTAGAGCGAAACAGAAATGTTTTGCGACGCTGCCCGGAGAGGCCGTAAGGAGCTCGGAGTCCCTCTCTTAAGCAGACATATGTTTGGTACTTAATTTGCACTTTCAACTGTCAGACCAACTGAAAACTCTGCAAGATAAATGGAGATTTATTTTAAACTCGCCAGTTGCTCTGCTGTTGGCTTGGGGCCTGACAGAGTTAGGAAATGGGTCCAACTCCCCAGCCCCACGAGGCCGATACGCGGCGTGGCGGCGGTCTCAAACGCAGCACATGTACTGAAAATTCATGTCGAGCAATCCCTAAAGCATGGCTTCAAATAAAACCCGCTTTTCACAATTTCTGAATGAGAATAAATCACGCCGTTTGGCAGCCCCGTTCTCGCCCGTGAATGACGACAGGCTGAGGTTTCAGCCTTGGACCCCGGCCCACGCGACACTCGAGCCCTGAGGGTTTCGTGTCTGCGGAGCGACTCATTCAGCTCCGCCAGCTTGTGGCTGAACTCAGCGTTCAAATATTTTTGTTGTATGATCTGAACTAAAGTACCACGGAAATATTTTTACGATTGCAAATTAAATTTGTCTGCATGGTGGGTGGGGTGGGGGGGGGATGTCGAACTCCCTTTGAGTTGTAACACGGATTAAAGACACAACGCCCAATATGCGGCTATCTTTTACAAGCGAAGAGCGGACTCATCATATCCCTCTGGCAGCGGACAGCTGACACTGTGGCTATGCATGGGAGCCGTGTTATTGGAACCCTCGGAGCTTATTCTGAGCATGCAAAATGGAGCTGATGAGCCGAGCGTCGTGTGTAACCCCGAGCCACCCCGACACCCTCTGCCCCCAGTTGGCCACCGGCAGCCTGACGTCCTGTACTCGCTGGGGTACAAATTAAATGCAGCCTCTCTGCTGCACACACACCTTTTTTGGAGAACACTGGTACTCCTGACACTGGTTGGACAGGAAGCACTCAAGAAGAACTAACAGTTAACCCACGTCTTATTTTACGAGGTTTGAGTTTAGTGACATAAAATATCAAGTAAAGTTCCGGAAAAAAATAATATATATACACACACTACCGTTCAAAAGTTTGGGGTCACCGAGAAAATGTTGTGTTTTCCATGAAAACGCACACTTTTATTTATTTAATGAATACAAGATTAATACAAAATATTAGCTTTTTTCCTTTTTTCTAAGTGACCCCAAACCTTTGAACGGTAGTGTATATTTTTACTATACAATGAACGTTTATTAGTGTTGATCTAGATTCAAACATTATGCAGTATGCATGTGTATTATGTGTTGGCAAGACGCAATATTAAAATGCTGAAATGTCAGTAAATCTAAATACTTATAAAGCTAAATGACACGGCCCAAATGATGAAGACAAAGGTACATACAAAACAAATCATTATCACCTATCCATTCTGATTGAAAGTACATACAAGAAAGAGTGTAACGAGAACTATATCGACATTAAATATCTCTTCAATTAAGACAATTATTAATCAAATAAATTTAACTGGGGCAGAAAAGCACAAAATACAAGTAGTAAATAAAACAAAGAAATGCAATGTTTATGAACAGCCGCCGCATCCTTTGACCGACGCACAGCTTAGTGCGTCTTAAACCTGCGAGCGTGTGTGAGCGTTGCAGTTCTGATGCGCTACCTGTGCAGGAAGTTGTGTTTGTGCAGGTGCGTGACCCCGGCAGCGATCTCACAGGCCATCCTCTGCAGCTGCAGCAACTCGGCATTCCTGAACAGCCAGTCCTGCTGCGACAGATAGCCCCGCAGATCCCCCTGCAAAAACACACAGAAACATCCAGTCAACCCAGAGCGATGTGTGTGTGTGTTTTAGCAACGGGAGGAATCGGGCAAGCGGCGTCGGTCAAATGCGTCGACCGGAACCCGCCACACGGGGGCAGCAGACGCTCCCGTTTTCGTCTCCTCAGCACTTCTCGCTGCGGATGTGGGAGAGGACCAAATACGGGTATCGCCGTTTATTGGACCTCTACAGCGGGTCACAGATTTATAAATAAAGGAGTGAGGTACGCTGCGCCGGTGTCCGTTCGGGCGAACAACGAGGCGTCCCGAGAGCAAAGCGGCACCGGGCTCTTTGAGATGACTGACACGTTAAAACACACGCGCATGCTTACACACATGGTCCGAGGGCGATGTGGAGTCTTAGGTTAGAGTGCAGCTCTTGAACAAGGAGTTCTCCTCGGTTCAGAGCCACGCGGCTCTTGATGAGGGGACGAACTACACCGAGGGAGTCCGCTGTGAGCGTAGGGCCGGCTGGGAGCTTTAGTGGACACCTGTCATCGTTCACACATAACTTGAGACAGTGGACGTTTTAGAGAACTGTAAATTTAACTCCAACTTCCTAAATGTGGAGGGCAAAGGGTGGCTTCAGTTATGTGGGCTTTGGGGATCGTGTTCGCCACAGAGCTGCGGCGAAGGAGACTCCCAGACTCCCAATAAGCCGAACGGACCTCCCTGAGGAATGAGCGACTGAGAACATAATGTACACACGCCGGAGTGACGGAACACGCCGGGTGCTTCTGTTGAGAATATACAGATCACACGCGGCGACGGAGCGGTGAGGTTTGCGTTCACAGACGGTGTTTTCTTATCCCGGGCTATAAGTTAGACGAGTCGTCTTACAAAAGCAGCGTGGTTCGCCACATTTACCCCTGCCGTGAACACACACACAAAAACACACATTTATACACACACATCTCTGAGAAGCAGTCTTCACAGGAGAGCTATATCCAATGCATGGTAAGCGACACCCTCTGCCCGTCTTTATGCGTGATGGCTGCTCAGCAGGTGATTAGCTCTGAGTTTCAGGGGAGGATCCAGGGCTGCTAATGAAACAACATTTATTGTGAGAGGCCAAAACAATTAGGCCTCGTGTCTGACCCGTGGATAAACAAGAATGAACTGAGCTCGGCGATCACATGATCAAGTTAGGTCAAAAATGTAGAAGAAATGTGGAAAAAAGTCGGTGTTAAGTAAGTGACTTGATACGTATTCCTCCTTTACACTTGGTATCACAAATAATTAGTTATAGCAGCTAAATGAAGCAAGTGGACCATTGAAGGGTTTTTTTGTAACCGCAAAGTGTGTAACCAGCAATTAAATACATTTTAAAGAATGAGTTGCCATCAATAGTCTGCACATAAAGACAACTTGACCCACAGGGTGACATATAACACTCAGCAGGCCCATCGCCGGGCGCAGCCAGTAATGTTTAACTTAATCGAACGGCGTGGCGGTAAGAGAGCCCTTCCACAACATTGCGAGGATCGTTGCTTTAACAACGGCAATAAAGGACGGAGATCAACAACTTTTGAAAGCCAGGAGTCAGCTGGCTCCCGACCGAGACCCTGAACCAGAGACGGGTCCGCCCAACGTCTCCGCCCGGCGTCGGGCACAAGATCTATGCATTGGGAGCCGTCACTCACTCTGGCATGTGACGTTCTGAGGCCCGGCACCAGTCGCTTGATTTATTCCGATGTGTAAAATTTGAGTCGGGGTTTACCGGCACAGGAGATACAAGACGGGGTAAACACCGGCACAGGCTTCTTACACATTCTGACCGATTTCCAGGACTTTAAACCAGATTTCCATGACCAAACTGAAATCTCGGTATAAGCATGAACAATGTTGAAAATGTTGCGTATTGAGAGCGTACGCCGGCTTTTATTTTGAGCGTCTTTCTTTAAAAAAAACATAAATTATTTCAAACGCGGCGTCAATGAACACGTGATTATAACAAATGTCCATGACTTTTCCCCAACTTTTATGATTTTAGTTTTTTCCATGACTTTTCCAGGCCTGGAAATGACCATTTTAAAATTCCATGACTTTTCCAGGTTTTCCATGACCGTACGAACCCTGGACTCATCTTGTCCACCGTCACATTGAGTGTTTCCACATCTAGAGGATGATTGACGTGGCAAGAGGACAGACGGGCAGGTTCGAGCCTGTTCCTCGACATGGAGCTCATGTTCCACCCTGCAGAGGGAACATGAACGGTAGATACTGAAGGAAGGGAGTCGAGGATTGTGCCAAACAAAATCCCACTTGGACGAAGTCCTAAAAAACTCTTAATCCAGCCAGAGATAACGAGAATAGACATCACTCAGTTGTTCTTCCCTCACACATTATCACTTTCACCCGGACCTGGTCTTCATAGAAATGACTCGCATACACCTGTGATGAGTCCCTTCCATCTGCCGTCAGAAGCTTTACGAGAGCTGGCCGGGGAAGACCACAATGCTGGGACCGCGGCCAGCCCCGGGCAGCCGGACAATACCCCGTCACCGCGTTATGCAACGTCTGGCGAGACGGGACAACGCGGACCGCGCTGGACACAATATCAGGCCAGCCTTATGGGACGGGAAGGTGGGGGGGGGGGGGGGGGGGGGGGGAGCGGAAATGCATTTCCTTTCTCCCTAGGAGCGACGGAAACGCAGCTCGGATGGAAATCCACCCAGTTCACATGTACGCACAAGCGACGAATAAGTTACGTGGACTTCCCCGGCTGGATGTGACAATGCCCTCGAAAACAACTGTGACGTTGAACTTCGCGACGCGCCTTGCATTAATGGTAGCCACATAAAGGGCGTTCTGTCTCTTGGTATGAGGCGGTAAGTCAAGCAGGCGCAAACAGCTGCCGGCCGCGGCCAAAAACACCGGCAGAGCAATCTACGAGTCGAGTTACAGACGGGACCGCGAAGCAATTTAGCAGAAACTCACTTTAAAGAATGAGGTAAACAACAACTAGTTGCTCCTATGTAATACGCCCTCACGACAGATCAACGTAAATACGGCTCGCACGCACACACACACACACACACACACACACACACAATGAGTCAACCAGTCGTAATTATTAGACTAGAAGTGACAAGCAAGGACTATTTAACTTTAAGTGTTCTAGATTCTGACTCCACGGTATGTTTTTATGCGTGTAATTAGGCTGCGTCACAATTTGTTCGTCACGGATGTTGAATCAACATCTCCGCCCGCCGAGTGAGTATTACAGGTTGTACTGCATTACAATGTGAAGTGTTCATAATTGCTTGGTTACTTAAGTAACAAAGAAGTTATGAACACCTAATGAATCAAACAGACACCCCGGTACACGGTGTGTGTTTTTAAGGTGACGTTTCTGGCTGCCCGCATGCGTCACTCGGCCCCCAAAAGGTTTCTTCGGGAACCGTTTAGTTTACCCTGAACTCGACCGTCTCTAAACACGCACAATGTGCAAAACGTGAAAATGTACAAACACAGCAACTGGTGGCGCTGACACTGGTGGAGCTGACACCAGAGGAGCGGAAATGGAGCCCGTTGCTTTACTGGGTGAAGTGGGAATGTGAGAAGTCCGAGGCTTAGTTAGACCAGCTATGCAACTTCGGCAGAAGTGGCGGAGCCGGGGAGGAGGAGGGGGGGGGGGGGAGGGGGGGGGGGGGCTCCCAGCAGTCGGGCACACACAGAAAAGGTAAAGAGGAACAGATAAATCAGCTGCCATGACTGAGTTACTTCTACATGTTCAGATTGAGACAGCAGGCTTCAGATCCAGATGCTCCACAGGGCGGCTCAGCGATGGTTGATGGACAGTATTTGTTAAAAAGGTCTTGCCCGATGGATTTGTGATAATTTGAACAAGTTGACACGAGATCATTTTTAAATATCTCAATTAACAATGCCTTCCAAGTGTGGCGAGCAGTGAATCTCTCCATCCCTTGACACTAGAGCACAGACACTGCTTGTTAAATGGTGGAACGCCTGCAGAAAATATAAATAGGATCGCACACGGCTGATTTATTAAATTCCCATGAATATCTTTTAAAGTAGAATGATACACAATAAACAACATGTAGTACATTAGAAAAGGGGATTGAAGGTGACGTGTGTGCTTTTATATAACATGTATAGGAGCATGCGGTCACTCACCAGTTCACAGTACTCAAAGACGAGCAAGAAGGGGACGGCCTCCACACACTGGCCCAGGCATTGGAGGATGTTCGGGTGCTGCAGCACTCTGAATAGACAATAACACAGGCCTGTTGGTACTGATGCTAATGACGACTGCAATAAGCTTTGAAATAATACTTTTAAATAATATCGGTAAAAAAGAAGAAGTAAAGTTTAAAACTATTAAATTAATTACCAACTATTTTGATAATTGAATAATTTGCACGAGACATTTAAGAAAAATAAATAAATAAATACATTACATTTTGTTTCTCCTCTATGAGAATAAAGAGTTGTGCACAAAGCAGGACATTTGTTGAAGTTTAAAAAAAATTCTGACAATTTACAGATGACAACTCATTAATTATTCGAGAAAATAATCTTCATTTTAATGCGTTTGTTGCAGACTTATACATATTCTATATCTTGATTATAGATCACCTGATTAAAATAATAGCCTGTACGCGTGTCTGTTCACCTGTATGGATCCCCCTGCTGCAGGAAGTCATTCTGCTCCTTGGCACTTGCATTAGCTTTTAACTCCTTCACCACCACCCTGGCTCCTCCTGGATCGGTGTAGATTTCACTCAGAAGGACCTGTTGGTACATGACATACATCAGGATGAACAAGAGAGAGACAACAGCCATGGAATATTAAAGCCTCTCTGTATAAGTTATTATTATAAAGAGGCAAAACTGTTGAAAAAGGCAACAGATTGGCAAGATGGGGGAAGAACGGGTACTCCACTACACACGATGACAATTATTCGGAGAGCAAATATAAATACATGTCAGACTTAATGTGAGAGAAACAGGAAGAAAACACGGGAACATATTTTA
The DNA here is from genome assembly GCA_036178185.1 of Liparis tanakae. Classification (NCBI taxonomy): domain Eukaryota; kingdom Metazoa; phylum Chordata; class Actinopteri; order Perciformes; family Liparidae; genus Liparis; species Liparis tanakae. The sequence goes on from CM070091.1 coordinate 12,845,278, forward strand.
ATGAGGCAGCTGTCCTCTACAGTTTAATTTAAAACATATGCTACAAACAAATGTATAGTGAGTTTAATGGAAAGATTGCATTATAATTGAAAAAATTGGGAAGATGATTTGTGCTTAAAACCTTTAGTCAAGGCCATATAGAATAAATGCGTTAAACTGAACATAACCTGAATTTAACATCATCCTTAAGAAAAACAATCTCACCTGACCAAACCAGCCGTTGCCAATCTCTTGGATATAACTGAGACTGTGACGCGCTACCTGGGAGCCGCTGGATCCCTCTGTGAAACAGACCACCAAACAATGTTAATCAAGACTGTACTCATTTACAAGTTTTGGAAAAGTTTCATTTGTTGATCTATGATATAAAATAAATGTTAATCTAAAAAACAGCTATTTTTTTTAAATTTTATATTTCAAACTGTCTGTCTGCTTGTATGCATGTGTCTGACCTGTGACCCGGACAGGAGGTTGGAGGTGTGGGGGTCCAGGCAGGGCCACAGGGGACACAGCGACGGTGTACACCTCGGCTGGGGACTGCATAGAAGGCGTGTCCTCTGCCGGTGGAGTGAAGTCAATCTCATCGTCGAAGTGGTCCTCAAACTCCTACGCCGACGCATATCAAGAGTGGATTAAAAATCGTCTTGCCACTCGACTACAACACAAAACTGCAGGGCATACGTTTCAACCACAGAGCCTAAAATCACAGACTCTGTCCCGTATGATCGGCGCCCACTCCATGTATTCGTTAGGTGTGGCCTGCATGGGGGCAGGTGGAGCCAGGACTCTCACCTTGAAGTTGATCTCCCGCTCCTTGCAGCAGGTCACACAGTTCACCAGCAACACCACCAAGGCCAACAGCGCCGTCAGCGACACCAGCAGGGACAGGGAGACGGAAACGGGCAGCGTGTTCTCTTTGCTTTCGCCTGAAACCAGAAAAACAGAAACGATGCTGAATTATTCACACTCACAGCTGTGCATCATTTCGGAATGAATGAAGAGACGGCATAAAGTCGGCACCGAGCAATCCAAGCGTAGACGTGTGTTTGATGGACAGTAACACCACGCAGCAGTGCTCTACTGGCTTCTCTTCCAAATCCACCTACAACAATGGTTCATTAAAACTCGACAACACAATCGGACTGCAGTGCTCTTAAAATGAAACTTCGAGAGCGTATTGCGCTAATGCACCGTCAACCCCACTGCAGTTTAACCCTGAGCAAGACGTTATAAAATGTCAACACACTGAATTATTCATAATTGTTGTATAATTCTATTAAAAAAAGTGTACAATTTCTGCAAACATTACGTGATAATCGTGGCTCTTCAGGCCAAACCTTCCAACCTCCAGCCCTCATCAGCCACTCAGAGGGACAGGTGTGGGGGTGTCTGCTGGCTGATGAGCAGCTGATGGTGCAGCAGCGGTGACAGCGCTGCGCGTTACGTCTGCGCTGGTGGAGCTGCTGCTGGCCCAGCAGTCGGGTGGATCGTCAGGGCTGACAGCAGCCTGGCAACCCGCCCACTGCGCTGCTCAGCTGCTGCTGACCAACATTCACACAGGAGGCTTTCCATTTTAGTGCAAACGACATCTTTGTTGTGCAGACTGATCCACACGTAACGCACCGTAACTGGTACAGATCTCCCCTGTGATCTAGTCCTGTGATTAACATAGATAAGGTTGCGGTTACAGGGGCTCCGGTGTAGCGGATGTCCTGCTCGTCTTCTTGTGTCCAAATGTCACTGCTCGTTTGAAAGGTACGAGTTGGAGTCACTTTTGTCGGTCGGAAGACGTTCAAGTCAGTCCCTCCCACTTGACGCTTACGTGGATTTTGTGGAATTGGAATATTATGCAATTTCGATTTTTACCATATCACATTGTAATAAAGTTATCTCAGCATGTGTGCGAGTGTGTGTGTGTGTGTGTGTGTGTGTGTGTGTGTGTAAAGACTAGTGAGATGTGTGTCCCCATTCTTCCTCCTGTGTTCATCCCGTCTCCCACTGGTTGTAGCTCGTCAGGTACATCTTTTCTGCCGGAGGGGAAATCAACACCTACCGAGTGTCCTTCTGCTGACCACACCATTCCTGACCGATGAAGGCGGGTGCTGAACACATCCAGACTACAAACCTTCTTCTAGGAGCAGAGAAAAAACGGACTTGGGAGTCTGACTAACACAAGAATGAAGCCTTTTGGAAACGACGAGAAACCAGACTCAGGCCGAGGCGTCGACTCCAAACTGTTTGTTTACAATATATAAACTGCTATATAAAGTGCTTTCCCAGATTCATTATAGTGTGGACGGTGCATGCAAATCTGCTTCAGATGACAGCAGATGCTTGGTCTAGTCCTGGAATGTAAAAATAAAATCTTATTTTCTGATGTCCACAAATCTCTTTGAAACCCATGCTAATCTGTATTTATATTTAGGTTGCTTGAGGAGTTGTTTTCACAACCAAACAATGATGGACTGATCAAAGCTCTAAGTGCAGCCAGCAGAACATTGGTGTTATCTCAAGCTACTTTTTTGATAGATCTTTTTCATATCAATGCAGATATTTGTTTTAAGTAGAATTGTCACTGCATGGGAATGAGAGCATCTAAACTGTGTGTTCTGCCTTATTGAAACCGTGTATGTACGAAGGGAGCAGAGAAACCAAATGACAGTGTAAGATGTTGCTGTGTTTTTCAATTTGCAGGGATCTCCCAAAACAATGTAGATGCCTGTTGTTTTTAGCTGTAAACAATGCTTTTAGACATGGCCTAAACCACTTTAGCCAAACCCCAGCCTCAGTACCAAAAGGTACAATAACAAAGGTTCCCTTGTAATTAAACAGGCAATAACTTGCAGCTACTGTTGGACATCCGGGGGTCATACGAGATGAGCAGCAATCACTGTATCTCCCCGAGGAACATGAGATATGATCTGAAGTCGCAGCCATGATGGAGATTAATTTCATGTCTACCAGTTTACGCCAAGCTATCACCGATAAAAATAGAAAGCATTGCCCAACCTGGTCTTTTTGCTTCTGGTCTACACACACAGCTTGGTCAACGACATCACATGTAACCGGGGAAATGAAAGGCAGACATCCTGTGATACCAACTGTAAAAAGTTGAAATACACGAAATACTGATATTTTACTAAATGATGGAAGTTTCCTCAGGATTATATCTACACATTTCTCATCTCTGCTAGAGAATATAAGAGAGAAACCGTGTCTGCACTGAAATATTGATGAGAATAGGAATTAAAGATTAAATGGGTCCGTCATCAGGACACCGGCCTCGTAGACGTCGCTCTAAATGAAGCTGTGCAGTTGGAACCGTTAAACGAAAGCAATTCATCTTCAACATTCGGAGGGTGGGTCTCGTCAAGGCATATTTGGGCTGCTGAAGGTTATACTTAATTCCTCTGAGCTACAGTTATAAGTGGAAGGCACACGTGGACAACTGCCCCAACAACTTCAATCTGCTTAACAAGCATCGATCAAAACCACAGACAGCGCAACACGTTACAACAAATGACACAAGAAGAGGAAAATATATGCAGGGAGCAAGACAGAAGAGTTATCATGTGCTGGAGGAACGAAACAATGTCCCAATAGGTCCAGGAGAGGGAAAGACGTGACAGTGTCGCGGAGACTTCACCGGTCGGGCTTTCCCTTCTAAATATAAAGTTAAAGAAATGCATGACCTTCAGTGAGAGTAACAGGTTTTACTTTAGCTTAGAATACATTAAGAAGTCAAGTGTAGGCCTTAATCTCTATTTGGACAGCTGTTAGTTGGACTGCTGAGTTACAGAGCCACGCATACTGCACAGCTTATCTAAGCCTTAGATACACATCAAATCTCCATAAACATTCAGAACATGAAACGGTAAATACTGCATGCATGCATTACTGTACGGTTGCCATGCACGCGAGACAGCCCAGTACCCCCCCCCCCAGGTTGCTCTCAGAACAGCCTCTCCTATGGAGAGAGAGGGAAACCCCCGACGGGTCGTCCACGATGCCACGCAGGAGACCAATTGAAAAGAAAATGTATTTACCCTCCCAATGTTTTAAATATTTCCCCAAACTACACATCCGTCAGATCAAACTATCAGAACACCGATGCCACGTAGTCTGATTGTGTCATAAATACATATTTAATCATTATAATCCAAGAGAGCTGATTGATAAAAAAATAAATGTACAGCCCTGTTTGAGTCAGATCCAAAAATATGTCACAAAACACAATCTGCATCTGCAATTATAGCAAACAAGCTGCATTACAGCCACTGGAGCAATCATTCAGAGAGAAATTCAAATGACTTTAATGAGGCTTAACTGCACAACAATCATCAAAAACATCGCCTGTAACTGTTGGCAGTTTTTTGATACAAACAGCCTCGCCGTTTCAGCCGGCCAGCAGGGCTCTAGGCCGCGCAGAGAGGCTGCAGCGGCACTCAGATGGAATCAGTTCTTCTGAGTTAAGCCTTATCCGAGTCACGGGTTCATATGATAACTTGGCGGGCGCCACCAATTGACTCAACGGGTTTTTGGGACCAATACGGCAGCGGGCTGCCATCTCTTATTTCGGTTCCACTGCATATTTCATGAGGCATTCGCTCAGTGGAGGAGCTGACCCATTTTTGCAAATTTTACCCGCCAGTCTGCACAAGTGGACGCCTGTACTTTCAGTCATGTACCGCATGAGGGACGACACCGTCTGGCTGCCATGTTTGGATTTTACTAGGATTTGTCTGATCAGACTGTTTGCTGTCCTGGCTCCTCAGTGGTGGAACGAGCTCCCCACTGACATCAGGACAGCAGAAAGTCTCTACAGCTTCCACCGGAAACTCAAAACACATCTTTTCCGACTATATCTGGATTAAAACACAGATTAGCACTTCAGTGGCTCTTAAATAGCTCTTATTGTGGTACTTTTGTAGTTTGACTATGTTGAGGAAATGTTACTTACTGTATTGTTATTGTTCTTAGTTTGTACTCTAGGTTGAAATGCACTCATTGAAAGTCGCTTTGGATAAAAGTGTCTGCTAAATGACATGTAATGTAATGTAATGTAATGTCTGGCTGTTATAAGAAGCACTTTGCCTCATCGATCAAAATGCAGAGCCAACACTTTTGGATGCCCTCGTAGGAATCCATATTGGATTGTGTTGTCATTTTAAATAATAAATTACTCGTATTACTTCTGTCAAAACAATAAAAACATCACTTCATCGACTGGTCCACAGCGTGTAAAACTAGCATCCCCAACGGCCTGCGGTGGTTATCACTGCATCACAATGAGAGTAATGTACTGGAAGGTCACGGCCGAAGCGTCCACCTTGACTAACAGACCAAACAGGCCACGATCACATGCTGTTACTGCGGTTGGAACATTGACACTTTCGGTTAAAGCTTAACTTTCTCCCGTTGCTCATGTTTGACTGCACGTCACTCGAAGACCAGCTTTGCAAATGGCTTTCCAGTTACTGTTCTTAGAGGTGGAATCTCACTCAGACTCTATAATAACAATCTCAAATGTTACCAATGCAGTATAACTGGATCACATCTGGACAAACTGGAAAAAAGATTGAGGAAGTAGAGCAAAGAACAGGTTGTAATATAAGCATACGTGTGTAGTTGAAACATAACTTTTCAGCAAGCTGTAGTATAATTAGCAAACAATATTGTTGGCAATCATTAACTGGTGCCGATAAGATTGGAATGCGTTAAGGTTACACATTACCAACCCTGAAAGCAGCATATTTACATCTTCAACTTTTAATGTATCACAGGGAAGCACGGGGAGCATCTTGCTTTGAAAAGCTGCAACAACAACAAAAAACAACAACAACTAAGAGTGAAATGCTGAAACATCCCTGTGCCATCCACTTAGGATCTGCAACATACGGTTGCAACAAGTGCTTTTGTTTGTGGTCGATTCATCTACTTGATTTACTGTAGCATGTATTAGTGAATCAAAATGTAATATATTGTCATATATTGTCATCCCTCATTCAGTACATAACTGTACTTTTTACTTTTTTAACACAATCAATATTAATATCTGAGAAGCTGTGACAAAATGTATGTGTAGAAATGTACTAAGATAATCAGAATTGTCACAAATTAGTTCTGGGTTGGTCAACTATCAATTACAAAACAGTAGACTCAGATGTAAAACAGATTAAATTGCTTCATTCATTCAATTCCCTCCTGGTTCTGCAATGCTGTCGTGAACAATAGTCTCTGAATCAACATGTGTTTTATCACACTGGCATATTAAACTATGGCAAACCGTGTCCTTCCACGACTTTGATTCATCCAAAAATAACAAGATCACACCGGTGACACAACTTGTGATGAGGAAACGGTGTTTCCATGCTGGTGAGCCACCTTCCAGTCCATTGTCCCATAAACGTGGTTAAATGTCAAAGGCTGGACCAACCCCGCTGACAGATTAACAAGGCTATCCCTGCACTCACAAAAGGCTGTACTATATTAACTCACTCACACATCACTGCTCCCTGGAGGTCAACTCAAGCGAGTTAAACAGTCAGAATGAAACTTTAGACACGAATAATAAGTACCTTTTTAGCTCAGTTGCAGGACAATTGTAAAGTGTTTCGAGTGTTTTAACGATGACATGCTGATACTTTTACATTATGCACATTGATCAAATGTGCACCTGTCCGTGAAGACAGAAACAGTTCCCCTCGTGCCAACCGTGTTATCGAATAAACAATAACAAGCGGTACATATGTAACCTACATGCACTGAAACAGTATTTCACAGGAAATTCAGCCAAGTTCTTGTGTTGTTAGCTTTTAGCTACTGATTAGCAGCTACATAGGCAGGAGGAGCGAGTAAACAAACAATAGCTGCGTCTCAGCGCTACAGTCGGCTGGCTCACCTGACGCGTGGGGGTAGTGGAGAGGGGCAGCTTCCGACAGCCACACCGCCGACAGGAGGATCCCGGCGGCCAGCAGCAGCACGTCTCCGCGGCGGCTCCTCATCCTCCTCCTGGCTCAGCTAACACAAACGTCAGCTAGCTATTTGGAATCGTCGTCCTGAACAATAAATGTCTGTTTTGATGCCCGGTCGCGTTTTCTAATCATTGATAGCCAGTTTAATGTCAGCGTGGGCTGCATACACACGCATTATATGTGTTTTGTTTAGCGTTAGCTACTTACTGTCACAACAGCTAACTAGCTTCAGCTAGCATGCCAATGCTAACAGTTTCAGCTGACGACAGCAAACAGCGACGAGACGTTAGTGTTCCGGTGTCCATGGAGAGCAGTCGCGCGCTCGGCCTTGACGACGTCTCATGTTTGATGTCTATAGCTTCGTGTTATTTCAATTAACACAGATACAGAGAATTAGACGAGAGCCCCGACTGTCATGAAACCGCTACCCACCAAAGCGCCATGTTCCTGTACGACGTCACATCACGAAATTAGGCGTAAAACCTCAAATGATTGACAAGCGATCGAACCAATCACGACGAAGAATACCTTCCCGTGGAACACGCAGAGCCAATCCGCTTCGAGCTTTATTATCAGGCATGTAAATCCAGTTCTGTGTATCAAAGCTGAAGAGAGCTTTTATACATCGAGTCAATTGCCAACTATGTGAGGCACGCAATAAAGATTTGTCTACAATATCTGTTAATTATTGGTTTTATGGCCAACCATAAACTGCCTAGCAGCATGTAATATATAATTAAGGTAATCTAGCCAGTGCATGGACCATGGACTCTTGATGATAGCTTTTCATTTTCATTCTTTTGCTTTCATACACATGTTGCTGGGCGTATGATTTACCAGGAAACATTGTTAAATAATCAAAGCATACAAATAAATTAAACTCATTGCATTGTTTTGATAGTTAAAAAAATCTAATGATGCTCTTGCAGAGTCGACTTGTTATTTATCTCAGTTAACGACTATTGCTCCATCTATCTTTTTTCTTTTTAATTAATTTCAAGCCGTTGCACGCAGTAATTGATTTGTTATGAAAGAAATGTAATAAATAATATATCCCCAGATTGACATATTGTAATACTCCATATGTGTGTTAACAAGATAATACCACATATTTCCCCTGTGTTGTATAGCTAAGACGTACAATAAGATAGCGGCATATTCATCTGTTTACATAGTCTCTTCATTCGTTTTTTAAAATGATCATACATATATAAAACTCTAATTTTATTCACACAGACAATATGTAATTATCACATTCATCTCATGAAATATTTTGCTTTACCGAAATAAATGTGCCGCTGTATTTTATTACTCCTTATTAATATTAATATAAACAATAGTACAAGCATTAGTTATAGCAATAGCCGTAAAGGCAGTAGATAGTTAAAAGATTAATATTATATGAAGAACATGTCACCAGTTAAAATACATTAATATTTATAATTGCTAATTATCAGAATGGTGTGTCATTGTTATTTACTGTGCCAGCAAGTTTACACAACAATTTGAGCGAGGAAATGATATGCTCTGATTAACTGATGAAGGAGGAGGAGGAGGAGGAGGCATTCTGTGGCGTGGGGGAAATCTCCATGGGTTTGAGGACAGATACATTAGGTTGCTTCTTGCACTCCGGATCACAAAGCTGCAGAAGAGAAGAGAAGCAAAGATCTACGCATCAAAGGCTTAAACAGTGCAAACCTGACATAAAGCACGGTGAGTATGAATGTGCTCGGCAATGATGTGTGTGATATTGTAAGCGATTATGTATGATTCTGTGACTTGAAGCATCTCAATCTTTCAGATTTAAAATAGTGGGGAACCTTCTTTTTTTTTAAAGGAAGTTTAAATCTTTTAGTTTATTCCTTCAAGTTGCAACTACTTTCTCCTTAATTTTGTAAAAAAAATAGCATGATTTAAATCATGTCAATATGATAAAAGAAAACATTTCTTTGGATGAAATCTTGTGTTAATCTGTTTATACCTTGCAGTCAAAATAGCACAGTCCTACTGATAAAAGGTACAACTCAGCAGCTTAGTTTTTTTATATAAAAAGTACTCATAGAGGAATGATTGTGCTTTAATCCATCCACACATGTTTATCTGACAGAGACTGTTATATTCAAACATGTTATTTACTGTCGCCTTGCATTTCCTCCATACATGTGTGTTGTGTTAACAACCCTCAGGCAGCTACAGAGGACCATGGCATTTTCAGGGATACTAAGCAACGAGGACATCAAGGCTGCGGTCCAGGCTTGTCAAGGTGAGTCAGGCGGCATGGGCGCGCTTGCACGCTGAGAGACACACAAAAACACATACTTTACACTTCGTGAATGTAAATCCATACACATAATGCAGAGAGAGACATCCTTTGTGAGATGCCATGCAGTCCCACTGGGGAGACCGGGAGGCTTTGTTCACAGTGGGGACCGGAAGCCTTGCAGGTAACCAGGCAGCCGTGTAGCAGGAGAGCAGTCACCACCCAGATACCAATGTGTGTTTTTAATGTTCAGCATTCACAAAGAGAGGATGCAATCACACAAGCTAGACAGCCCTCAGTTCCCAAAGCACTTAATCATTCATCTCTAGCAATTATATTTGCATGACAACACAGCCCCTCAGATGCTTATGCCCTTTTTTTAAGAGAACCCTCCTGTTAGCAAAGATTCAGGCAAAATAACATGCAAGCGTTGTCTAATTCTTGTGAACGTTTCGTAATGAGATAGTATTTCTAGGATTCATTTTAAGGACTAAAATGTTTTATTAAAGTAGGCATATCAGACTAATCATCTTTAGGTAAGCGATCATTTTTCTTTGATTAAAAAATGAATATGTTTTAATCTTCTAATCTAGTTGTGATTAACTTGAGGGTAACTCTAGATGAGAATGTTGCTCTCCAAACAGCTTGATAAAAAGGCGCTTTAAAATGTAGGTTTGCATTCGGGCCCCGGGCGATATTCAGTGTGCTTTGAATGTTTCAATGGCATAATAGGACTGCCTATAATGGCATCCGATAGTGATGTGCTACAGGGTGTTTAATGGTAAATGTCATCGGTGGGAGAATGAAAGTCATCTGAGCGAATGAGTACGTGTGACATCTCTATTCAGTTCTTCACAATTCTTGCTTTCACACTGAGAATTCTCACTCCCACATCTGTCTTACTCTCTTTTTCTCACTTGGGCTGTCTCCCATGCAGCTCCGGGCACATTTGACTTCAAGTCCTTCTTTGCTCAAGTGGGACTGACCAGCTCCTCCGAGGCAGATAGAAATAAAGTGTTCATGGTCCTGGACCAAGACAAGAGTGGATACATTGAGGGGGAGGAGCTAAAGTAAGGATATTATGTGCCTGTGTGGGGTGTATGTGCTTGAGCAAGGACACAGATGGGACTCTGTATGAATGAATTTAGTAATATATGAGGGGAGGGCTGGTGAGTAAGTTATGGGAAGGGGGATTGCTCAGAAAAGCCTCTATGGTAATAGCATGGCATCAGAAAATATACAATCAATGATGATATGAGCCTATATTACAGTCAATGATGATATGAGCCTATATTTGTTGCGCACCCGTCAGGCTGTTCCTTCAGAACTTCTCTCCGGGGGCGAGAGAGTTGACTGTGGCTGAGACCAAGGCGCTGATGGCTGCGGGCGATAAGGATGGAGATGGCAAGATTGGAATGGAAGGTGGGTGCATGTAAAACATCTGGAGAAGTTGATGGTAGATGAAAAAAAGGAGCCGCCTGTGCAGGGGGAGCTGTCCGTCACTTAGTGCTGAAACTGCAGTCTTTAATCACATCACATATAAAAACAGTATGATATTATACACCGAATAATTAGTTGATTGTTTAGCTGTTGTCCTTAACCATAATATTGTTTTACAATGACTCGTGTGGAGAATACTGTCGTGCTTAATAGGAATATCTGACTAAATACATGTTTCTCCCCCGCAGAGTTCTGTGACATCGTGAAATAAAAAGGATGAACATCTTTGTTGTTTTGTTTTTTCCTTGTTTTAAGTTAATGGGTTTTGTATGAAAATCATGATTTTCCAGTTTGATTTTTGCAAAACCAGAGACCTGAGGTCTTCTCTACCTGCCTGCTGCTCTCCCTGTTGATGTGATCCAATAAAGATGTTTGGTGGACAGATGGCTTAAGCTGGATGTTACAGCGTTTGTTTGTGTGTTACCTGGAATGGGTTAATAAATTAAGATCTGATCTCGCTGTGTACTGCTTTTTTTCACTTTCCTGAAATGGATATTGCACGACATGTCTCAAGTATTCCTTAACACTAAAACGTAAACTACTGGCATCCAAGGTAATGAGGATTTAAATTACAGTATTCATGTGAAGTTCCTGCATCACTTAAGGGAATGACAAGAAAAGTTAGCAATGATCGACAAGTTTTCTATTTGAGAACAAAGACTTTCTCAACAAATCATCTTGTGCAAAGACAAAGCATAATTAAACAATGATTACCATTCAGCAACTTATCTCATGAGCAGGAATCAAACAAGAACTATTCCGTAAAATGTTTGCTGAGTGCTTAATAACTCCGCTATTTATATATCTGTGCTCTCTCTGCGATAACAAAATGTCCTGTTCTGATTCAGTGCTGTAGATCATCTTAAAAATAATTGAATACTATTGAATACTACTAAAATGTACAGACACATGGGCTTTTCCAAAGAAATTCACAATTCTGATTGCCTTCTACTGGACTGATTTTGAATTTCTGCAGACACAAGAAAATAAATAACCACCTTAATTATGCTTAGTTAATACATCAAGGGTTTTAGGTTTAAAAGGCCTACAGCGGAGGTGTCAAACTCATTCCCACCGTGGGTCACATCAGCATCATGGCTGCCCTCAAAGGGCTGTAACTGAAACATATAAACGTTTAAACTACTCCCAAACATATCGTTATATAACTCTCTTTGCATTCGATTATTGTTTTTTGAGTGTAGAAATATTGTACATAAGAAAATGTATCCAATAGTATAGCATAAATCCATTTAATTTGAAACCTTCAAATTAAAAGCACAGAATATTTTTCTTAAATTTCTTTAAGAAAGGTGATCCTATGTCTTTCAAGCCGTCAGGGGCCACATAAGGGGCCTTGTGGCCTAAAGGTTAACAGTCTCGCTTTTACATTTCTTAAAGAGGTCATAAAGGCACAAAAACACAGATTAGTTGCAAGTGGCTGACAAAAACATTGAAAAAGGGGGACGTTTATATCTGCATTTATATGTGAGTTGTGTGCCTTGGCGCGTCATTATTAAACCAGGTACCAGCATAACACAACATATAACATAACTTGTTACACTTTTTCTCAAAGGCACAGCACAGAAATAATAGTCTGATTGATTGGTGCATTTCCCACTAAAGACAGGGGTACGTGGTCTAGGCCCCAAAGACCGGCTTGGCCACTCGCTTGAAACTCGACCCACAGCAGAGTTCAGATGGACCATATGAAATATAGTTAGTTAGTTAGATAGTTAGTTAATGTTACAGTACAGCACATATATGTATCATATAAGACCAGCTCAGAGGCTTCAGATGAAATAATCAAAAGCCTGAAAAATAATACTAACTATAATAGACAAACAATTAGTTAAATTCCTTTCTGAGCAAACTACCAAAGACATTTCATCAAATATCACTTGTAAAGATAAAATAGGTAAGTTGGTATTATGTTGGATGCAAATGCATATGAATGGGCTATATGGCAACATATACTGATTCCACAAGGGCAGAAAGTTTTATAAGCAGTCTATCACAGTGACATCTATTATCAGATATGAGGAGATAAAACCCAACCGTGCTTTTGAGGCCAGTACAAGCAGTCTTTCCACATATATTTACAACCTTTGAGTAGCCAACGATAACTTCAACAGAACATTTCCTCTGCCCGTTAATAAAGTAAGCAGCAGTTAAAACTGACAGCCCTTGGAGCTCGTTCATGTGGCATCTGCTCTGTGTGTTTTTCTCAGGAATATGACCCTTGACCTAGATAGCCACTCTTACACATTCATTTCATTTATACTCTCGGATAAAATTCTGAGAATCATCATGTTGAACGCTTGAGACCGTGGAGGCATCATGTCCTGCGAAGTCAGTGAACGGCCTGCTCGGGTTTCCACAAGTCCACGCTATAGGCCTCCGCACACATGGTAGCATCCTCATTTGTTCACCTAAAAATAGATCGAGGCTACTTGACACATTTTTTTCGAAACCCATGCATCTTGGTACCCGATACTGAGACTCAAATCTCTGTAAATGGTGTTGCTCAGGGATATAAAAGCACGGCTAGCGGTGGGAGACTTTCACTCTCGAGTCCTGCCTCATTTTCACTCGCCTCAACGCAACCCAAAGGTGAGTGGGCTGCGATGGCCACGCTGACTTCTTTCATATTGGGAGGAAAGGGATTGAGACGAGGAGAACCTCTTGGACTATAACTTTAGAGAGACATGGAACCAACATAGAAAAGAAACTACCTGCCTGGACCACAGGACAAATCAATCAATGCGGAAAGAAGGAGGCCCAGTGGGGCCATTTGGGTTTTTCAACGGATCATCATTTGTGGATAATAATTCCTCAATTTTACCATGTCTCTTTTAACCGGATGAGAAAAAGAAAAGAAAGGCGAAAGCTGTTGACAGGTTTGACATCACTGCGTCTCCCCAACTGCTAAATTAATTTGTGGCCGTGCATCATGTTGCCGTGACATGGCCTCTCAGCGGGAGCATCTATTTAGTGCCACAGCAGCGTCGGCGTAAACACAGTCAGACCTCCGCAGCCGCAGAGCGGAGAAACTCAGGGGCAGCTTTGGTAAAAAATAATTATATATCTTAAATAAATATAATGAGCGACTAAAATAAACAAGAGGCTTTGGATATTTGTATGTTTCAAGATTCTTTCCAAGGCAGTAGTGCGGCATTGCATATATATATATATTTAAAAAAACGTTAAACCTTTCTCAGGCCCTATGAATAGGAGAACCACTAAAATACAGAATAGCAGTATTTATTGCTTAAAATAAGGATATTTGCAATGCAATTGTATGGGATGTGTGATTCTGATGCACTAACTCTGATTCTTCATTCCTCCCACAGAAATAAAAAAATGGCCTTCGCTGGTGTCCTCGCTGAAGCTGATGTCAATGCCGCAATTGCCGGCTGCGCTGGTGAGACTTCATCATCTCAACTTATTGCAAAGTAGTTTATTGAGTTAACAAACTAGAACCTATCCATTATGAATTCTCCCTGCGAATGCAATGTTGATCAAAAGAACAAACAACTTATCTGTCTACTCTTGAGTTATTGAAGCTGCCACCGCAGTGATCCTATTAAATCATTACTGAAAGCCCCATGCAGCTGCTTGACATGGTGCTAATGTGGCGTTAAAATGTGTTCCAGCTGCTGACTCCTTTGACCACAAGACCTTCTTCAAGGCATGCGGCATGTCTAGCAAGTCCCCCGAAGAGATCAAGAAGGCTTTCTACATCATCGACCAGGACAAGAGCGACTTCATTGAGGAGGAAGAGCTCAAGTAAGACACTCAAGCGACTCTCACTTTAGCAGAACAAGGCCCCAGATGTCATATGACTTTACTGTATTTTAGAAAAACAATCAACAGGCAACTTCACTCTTTATTTCTGGACATTTTGCCTTAGTGTGGCTTTAATCTGCAGCTCAAACTACTCACTCACTGTAATTAAAAACTCAAGACATGTCACATTTAATGAAGCCTGAAGGTTTACATTTAATGAATCTGAAACACCTTAAATAAATACTCATTCTGCACAATGCCATTGAACTGATATGGTCTGCGATGCTCATGGTGCTGTTTTGCCCCCCCGCCAGGCTGTTCCTGCAGAGCTTCTCTGCTGGCGCCAGAGAACTCACCGAGAAGGAAACCAAGGCTTTCCTGGCCGCCGGTGACGAGGATGGTGATGGCAAGATCGGAGTCGATGGTGAGACCTCCTTCTGCTCTTTCTACATATATTCAACGTAGCAGAACACAGCAAATGCATGCAAGGTTAATTTGGCTACTTATTGGGAATGGACTCTCAATGTCTCTGCATTGCAGTTAAATTATCAATATCCATGCATCCACACACAGACTCAAAGTCTTGGGCAGAAATTGGGTCCAATTAGCCGAGTTCATACCCGCATGGGGGCACTTTGTTCACTACTAACGGCACTTCCATTCTCCTTTCACAGAGTTCGCTATTCTTGTGAAGGCATAACTTCCCACTGAACAAGATCCCCTTCTTTTCATGGAACTGCCTGCCCCATTGCCAGATCCACCACCAGCTGAAAGAACATTTTTTTATACCTTATTTATGAGTTGCCTGCGGATTATTTCTCAACATGGAAAGCATGTTTTACTGTGAATGTTACTCAAACGGTCTGAAAAATGACTTGTGCAAACTATACAACACCATCTGCACTTTTGAGGAAGAGTGAAAAACCAGGAATAAATACTCTGTTGGTCTAAAGTCATCTGCTTCCGATCAGTCGTCTTTTCTTGAACAGCACCTGTTCTGATACTTGGTTCATGGGATGGGGAGGAGAGCGGTGCTCCAGCTGGCCCACACATTGGGAATAGCCCTCTCTGCTTATATACTTCCTGGATCCAGGGAGGTTTGCAATGGATACCTGTCACCCATATTGTAATGAGGAGGTCTCTTCCAAGGTCTTTTTCTGCACCCAGTGCTGAGTCGACCATTAGATGATGTGCTGTGGCAACAGGAGGGCTATTAACAGCCGCGGTTACGTCAGCAGGAACTTTAGAATCTGCTGCATTGACGCACATCTTGAGCAAGCTGAGGGGTTCCTTTTCATATCAATCGGTTTTCTCGCAGTGTTTACAATGTGCCACATATATTTGGGACATATTCGAAATCCTTGTGTTAGCATAGAAATGAATTCAAAAAGGGTTATCAGTCAGATTTAAAAGGAATACACTTGTGAGTGTGAAGGGAACTACAAATCAGCAATATGTAATCCCATAACCCTATCAGATGACACCTTGAGCTTGTTACCATCAACTAGTAGTCATAACAAAAATATAGTTACAGCAACCTGATGCCAGCTCAGCCTCAGCCCAAAGGTCAGTGCTGCCACCTATGGGTCAGAGATATCCTCAGCATTACAAGAGATATACATGTCAAGATTCAAGAAGCATCATTCAGAATATCCTTCATCTTCGGTCCTTTACTTTGTTTGGATATGACAAAAGATATGTCACCTGCATGAGCATTCACATGTAAACATATTCAGCTCCTAGAATAACACAAATGGACTCACAGAGAACAGGGATGGAAATATCATTCAGTCCATTTTGACTAATCTGGACAACAATAAATGCATTGTTGACTTTCCAGCCAAAATGTGACTTATTGTGACAGTGCTGACTGTCTTTATGCACAATAATCATGTCAGTAATTTGCTTATTTGTCTTTGATTGTAAGTAGAACGGATACATCTGCCAACAAAAATGACTAATATGACACATTAAGGCTATGAATAGGTCACTATCAGGTTGACAATATAATGTATGCAAAACATAGAGAAGAAACTAAACATTTTCAAGGCTTAAATCTAATACACAAGTGTGAAAGAAAGGCATATCCTCTCCTAAAGTCAATACAATAGTCCAAATCAACAATGTCATGCAAAAGAGAAGAAACAACCACTTCACTGTTGTGTGTCGGCAGCAATATTTTTAATTTGTCCTCCTCGGAGCACACGCCTATTCTTAGAGTTGAAGGGGACATTGAAGACTTCTTCAAACGCACCTTTTAAGCGTCTTCATTTGTGAAACTTAAAATAGACCGGCTGCAGGACGTCTCCTCGCCACCCCCTTCTCTGCGGTGTCAGTTATCTTATGCCTCAGATTTCGATGCAGTGAAACTATAAAAAGGTCATCGGGAGCACGGGGAAGATCACTGCAGCCGACTCGAGTCCTTACTGTTTCATCTGTAGTCTACAAAGCAAAGACACCAAAAAGGTGAGTCGAAATGGAAATGGAAAAGACAGATGGGATCCTTGCAGACAGAAACTCTGCATCCCGCGTTGCTTCAGAAAACATTGGTAAAACTATTTTTTGGAAAGTGGACTTTGCACTGCAATGCGGCATCCAAAGACGGAGTTTCCTCGGGGCTTTTCTTGAGCGGTGTGTGCATGAGCACATGGATTACTGGTCAGACCTCCCTGCATCTGTAGAGTTGCAGTCAGGCACACGTGTCGATCTCAGCCTCCTGGACCGGATTTGGAAACGCAACATCATGCCACTCACAGAAAGAAAGGGGACCGACTAATTTGCCTTTTTAAAATGGAAATATCTCCATTTAAAAATATATTTCAGTTCCACTTGGAACCAAAAACATAACTATTGTGTAAACAGTGCTGCTCTGTTGTTTTAATGATAGTGTGATGTCCAGTTAATGCGATTGATTGCGTATTCTGAATAAAATAATCCATATGGTTAACTATATGCGGGAGTATTCACACAATGTGTCCCACTTTAGAAATCTAATAACCACCTTTCTCTGGTTTCTGCAGATCATAATGGCCTTCGCAAGCGTAGGACTGACAGATGCCAATGTCGCTAAAGCCCTGGAAGAGTGCAAAGGTGAGTCTTCAAGTTACACGTGCTGCCCTCCCTGTTCGGAGCATCACTGGGCTTTCTGTCCAGCTCCTGTGTACGTGGACCAACTCAAGTAACAACGTTGAACTTTACGTGTGCGTTCATTTCAGCCGCCGGCACATTCAACCACAAGACGTTCTTCCACACGTGCGGCCTGTCCAGCAAGTCTGCCGAGGAGGTCAAGAAGGCCTTCTTCATCGTTGACCAGGACAAGAGTGGCTTCATTGAGGAGGAGGAGCTGAAGTAAGACACTCGCCACTTTCTTTGTCCCAAACACATGTTCACAAATCACATTTGTGCATCTTTTGTTTTGATATCGTCTTCGTCAAGCAATAATGAAGTTAATGACAGAGGTTATGGGGGAATTAAACCACGGTTTGTTAAACCACAGGGCCAAACTATCTTCAGCCACTACATGAGCCTTGTATTTATATCTAATGCTTTCAATTATATGTACCATGCGTCTCAGCCAGTAGGAGCTGGGGTCTGTGAACTAACCACTGACTGTGTATGCAGGCTGTTCCTGCAGACCTTCCAGGCAGGTGCACGCGCACTGTCAGATGCCGAGACCAAGGAATTCCTGAAGGCCGGCGACTCCGACGGTGACGGCATGCTTGGCTGTGACGGTACGGACTCGTTCCCACGCAAAGTAGTAACTTCATTCTTTGGATTTTTTCTCTTTTTCAAACTGTGTTTTTCGTGTCTCCACAGAGTTCGCTGCCATGGTTAAACAATAAAGTGGCAACTTACCAACAACACCTGCTCTGATGGAACAACCAAGCCCACATCAACCTCGCTACGTTTTCATCTCAATATGAATGATTTTTATACATTTGCTTAAGAGACATTTCCTCCTATGCAACACATTGTCCAAAAATTATGATTGTGAATGTCGCTCGGCTGTGTTCATGTCTTAAATATGAATTTTGCTTAAACTGTCAAATCTATGATGCACTTTCCAGGTACAAACAGTAAAAAAAAGAATAAATAAATATTCTTTTTCTGCGGTCATACTGACTTACAGATGTGTTTCTTTTCAATTCAGAAAGAAATACATATAAACTCAATAGGGCAAATATATTCACCGTCTCTCTCTCTCTCTCTCTCTCTCTCGCTCTCTTTCTCTTTCTCTCTCTCTCTCTCTCTCTCTCTTGGCATAATATAAGTACACCTGAAGCTATAATAGAATAGCGATATAGGTTAAGAAAAGCAATATAAAATTTAACTTACACACAAATTAACCTACACGCACGCACACATGCAGCCCCATCATGTAGCCACTAGATGGCGTTACGTCATTAAAAGTCGGGACAGAGTTACAGAGTTACAGACAAACACAACACATATATTACTGTAAATGATCTGGCAATAGAAAAACAGCTGTTTGGACATTTGAGTTTAGCGCATGCCAGTAAGGAGGGTCTGACTTGTAGGGCACTGAGGAAACTCATCATGCATGTCATACAATTATGACATAAATTATAACAAAGAATATATATTTTGAACAATAATTGATTCTTTTTAATTTAAACTAAATAATGCTCATTATTTGGGGAGAGATTCTCCATGAACTGCAGTAAAATGTTAATACAATTTTAAAAGTTATTCCAGTACATGTTTAAAAAAAACATAATTTCAATATTGATTGTGAAACTATAATGCTCGTAAAAAACATATTTTCATCTCATATTTAAATGAATGAATGATCGCCCAGTAACAGTATGGCGTGGTGCATGACGTCATCAAGCATCGCGTTTACTCTCGATCCGATGTCCTCAGTCTCCTTTTCACACATACTCCCGAGGAGATGATTGAGTTTCTCAGGAGCCTTTTCACTAAAATCTCGAAATCGGACATCACTTTTTGAGGGGCCACATTAACAATGCTGCACCGGGATAAGGTTCAGGGAAGGTGGACATGCACAGACGAACTACCGGAGATGCAAGCGTTTTACTCAATGAAAGACGGCCGGATGCTGCCAACGAATTAAACACAAAGATAGTGTGTGCACACACTGTGCGTACAGTCCATGTCGGAAACACGATCGTGTATCACTCACAAGAAAACTGATTTCCGATTTGTTGTTGTTTTCTGCCTTCAGACCTTTAAATGTTTATGAGCATCATGACGCCAGGTGAACTTTGCAGTTAACAGAGCTGACACGTGCATGAGAGTGGACCTGCCAACAGGTCGCACGAGACACAGCACACGCCGAAAGACGCCGGCTGGGGGGCTACTGCGCCTTTAAGAAAATAGAGGGATTTTTGTAGATATCAAGTAACAGGAACTTCAGGCCGTAACCACTGACGGTGCCATGGTGTAATGGTTAGCACTCTGGACTCTGAATCCAGCGATCCGAGTTCAAATCTCGGTGGGACCTGAGTTTTGTTTGTTCTTTCATGTTTACGTGTTTTCACTTACAACGAACTCTTACATCATGGAAATATATAAAATGTTCCTGCGTGTGTGTTTATGTGTGTGTGTGTCTGTGTGTATGTGTGTGCTGCTGCAGTGAACACCCCTCCAGGAATGTGCTTAATGACCCTTGCATTTGTCCGCCGGGGGCCACGAATGCCCTCGGAAGAGTCAACCTGGTCATTTTGCAACTGGACAAATTGGACAGGGCAAAGGGAAAAACAAAGTGGGACGGATGGTTTCTCCACCTCCAGTGGAAATGAAGTCAGTGCTCAGCCCTGAGTGACCTCTGACTGCTTTACCTCTGTTTAAATGGTGCACGTGGGTACCTGGGACATTATGCATCATCAACACCATTGAAGCAGGATGGGACACCGACAGCAGAGGGTGACCTCGGGTCCCTTAATCAGCACAGTTGACAAAGCAATTTAGCGAGGCTGTCCCCCGTCAGTTTGAGAGAGTGAGAAGGTTATAAAGCACCGCCGTCCCGGACATTCACTGATGAGCAGTTCTGTGTTGTATAGAGTTATTTCAGTTTTGATTGGAAATAATCTGAACTCCATCTAATTGTGAGTCTGCGTCTGAGCAACTAAGCAATTTTCTTTAATGTGCAGACAGATCAGGTGAAAACCACAGAATGCCAGTGTGCAGCAGACACAAAGAGGTGCATGGCCAGACCTCTTAGGTGACTCAATAATCTCACATGACCCTGCATGCATGTCAGACGTTACCGTGAGACACACGGTCTGCTCTGCAAAAAACAAATATGTCATGAAAAAATGTCAGTTGACATTTTATTCCCCATAACTCACCTTAAATGTAATGATAGGGGCAGAGATAGATGCACTGGGATGTGGCTCAGATGTGCTTGTTTTGGGACTGCTGCCTGTAAAAGAATATCTGCATGAAAGGGTAAGGGTGGGGCAGGGTGATGGTGAAGGGAGGGAGGGCGGGGGGGAGAAACAGCATGAGATAGAGAAAAGGAGAGAGAGAGATTGCAGTTACATTACAGCCTCCCTGCATTTACTGTACTGTATAATTCTAGAGGTGCGAGGAGGAGGGGCACAGGGATCAGAAGAGGGAGTGGTGGATGAGGTGAAGAACACGCTTTTTAACTTGATTTGCAATTTCCAAGGGTGCTACAGATTTCCACGGTCCGGTCTCTCTGCCCCTGGGCGTTATAAATAGTAAAGGTTAATTAGTTAGCTGGGAAATTGGATCAGGGGCGGGCAGTTAGAATTTGATCCATAGACAGGTAACTCAAGCAATCCCTTTTGTCACTGCAGTCAGACCTATATAAATCCTCCTTGGCGTACAGCAGGCACCACATAGCTTACCTCTCTGCTGGATCGCCAACCGGACGGGAACCCCCTGAACACGGTGAGTTGCTGTGTGGATCCGGAGAGCCTGTGATGGGCAAGCAGCTGACTTTTGTTTGCTTTCAGAGACTTTGCAGATGTGGATTTTTTGGCTCCTGTGTATTCAGAGCTGCCAGATAGACGGCGGGCGAAAGTATTGCGTTTCTATGAAAGTTATTTGGATAATTTTGAATCTTTTGGATGAGACGTTATTGGACAGAGAAGAAAGATGAACATGCACGCTGACTTTGAACGGCCACTAACTTCTCAGTGTCAGTGTGTGGACACCTGGACACATTTCACGCTCCATCAGAGTCAAGTTAGAGGGGTTGCTTCTGTACCTATAGCTATATGTGTTAATATGTTAATAATTCACCATGCTTGATCGTCCTACAGGAGCAAAATGTCGCTCTCATCTATCCTTTCCGCTGATGCCATCGACAGTGCCATCAAGGACTGCCAAGGTATCGTCTTCCCCTTATATCATTATTGCTCTCTTTGGGAGATCTTTTTCTTCTTCTGTACAAACTTTCTACTGGAGCCTTTTTCATTCAATATGGTTGTCTCTATTGCAAAATGTTGAGGATAAAAATGAAGTCCAGTATAATCTGAGATGCAGCTGAATGGATTCCTTGAGCATCAATTGGGCAGCAGCCACGATCTAAAGAGAGGCGAGAGACGACCCTGTCAGTGTGAACACCGGGGAAAGAAGACTGGTCAAAATGAGCCTCTCAAACTTTAAAAAACACAGATTCAGGACACATATTTAATCCATAGCATGCATCTTACTTCACACTTAACAATATCACATCAGTCATCGTCTTGTTTCCACTCACTAACATTTCTGGAGGATTTGCTGATGTTACGGGGGACTTTGCCTTCGTTTTATTTGAGCGAACCAACATTAAATGTTGAGACTTCTCACTCTGCTCTCTCTGTTCTCCCCCAGCACCGGACTCCTTCTGCCCCAGGAAGTTCTTCCAGCTGTGTGGCCTCACCAAGAAGAGCCCCCAGGAGGTGAAGAATGTGTTCGGGTTCCTGGACAATGATGGCAGCGGTTTCATTGAGGAGGAAGAGCTCAAGTGAGTGAAGCATCCAGTTTACGAACTACAGATATGTATATGTTGCGCCCGCGATGCAAAGGATTAGAGTAGAGATGAGATGTTTGAGATGTTGAGATTTTACATTTTTAGTACCCTGTTGTAGTGAAGGGTGTGCCTGTCCATCAGTCGTCTATTTAACTTCACAGGGCTGAACTGATGAGAGACTAGACGTTGTATTCACCATTGTATTCACCTCATATCTGACCTCGGGGCTGTTGTGACCTCAAACTTGTGTCCCTGTGTGTGGCAGGTTTTTCCTCCAGAGGTTTTCCCCTGGGGCGCGCACTCTGACAGAAAAGGAGACGAAGGAGTTCCTCTGCGCTGCTGATGACGATAGTGACGGCCGGATTGGAGCGGCCGGTGAGTGGATCCGCACCTATTTCATATATATATTATGCAAGACATGCCTGTGTGTGTTTGTGTGACTAGAAAAAAAACACAATGCTTAGGAAACAATTCTCCACATTTGACCCTTTTCAATAAAATGCAGGTGGAATACATGTGTTGTATTTCTAGGGAGGTCTGGGTGCTTGAAAGAGAGAGTTGTGTATTCTAGTTATAAAATCAGACAAGCAGTCGTCATAAATATCTGCTCCGAGTCACGATACATTTCTTTTATATCCTACGGGTAATAAAAACTGACACTTCAAGAATGTTTCTGTTGAACATTTGTGATTTAATGCTGTTAAGAGCACAGTGGTGACATGTTGCACCGCCGTGTGCTCTAATGGTTCATGTACATCGTGTAAATAATCCGTTTTGTTTCTTTTCTCCACAGAGTTCCAGGCCATGGTCTTGTCTTAAACTACGGGACTCCATCGCTCCAAGTCGATCTGACCCCCCTTAAACCCTCTCCCTCTCCCTCCCACACTGCTTCAAGGGCTCATTTAATTTAATTTAAAATGTTCCACATAGTTAGTTAAAACTTTTTGAACCTCTTTTCAAGACTCGTTCCGGTCCACAGTCATCCACATTCACACCATTACATTGTTTTTCCATTCGTTTTAAACATATCATGAAGCTGTTTTTCCCAAATAAAATGTAAAATGTACCAAATTACTGAGAAAATAAAAGAATAAAATCCAAATGTTGTTGCTATTTTTTTAAACTATTTCTATTCAACTTCTTTGTGTGTTTCTGTATGCTGAGGTGACACTGCGTCATGACAAAATAAATACTTGTTCCATAAACACAGGTCTATTTAATTAACTTTTATGAAGTGGGAATCCGTATATCCACATACTGATCCAGATTTTCCATGTACAAAACAAACCCACAGCCATGACATTTTCTTTACAGTTGTGTGGTGTCCTTCATTTAGCCAACACAGCGCTAAATGAGACTTAACGTCACGAAGCGTAATTGATATGACTGAAACATGTCCTGAAAACACAGGTTTTCATATTGAGGTGTATATACAGTACAGGTATGTGTGTGTGTGTGTGTGTGTGTGTGTGTGTGTGTGTGTGTGTGGATTTGTGTGTGTGTGTGGGTGTGTGTGTGAGAGTGTATAGATTCATAGAGCTAGCGCAGTGAAATAGCAGAGTAGGTGACCTTGATGACCACCTGAGTGTCACCGCGGCTGGATCGAGTGACACCTGACCTCAGCTATGTAAATAAACCCGGCTGAACCTTGGTGTGTCTCAGGCTAGAGCAACAACACACGCAAACGCACACGCACACATCCCAATGAATTTGCAAAAATCAAATATGAGATCAGACACAGACGGTGTGACATGCGAGCGCACATAATCCCAAGTAAGCACATAAACCCACATCAGGATGGAGGTTAATATATGCACCAGTGTGAAAGCGTGGATGCGTGTGACGACAGAAGAAGATGCAAACTCTGCAGAAAGCCGTAGCTGTGGTTGTTGGCCTGACAATACGTGCACTCTTTTGCCAGGTTTGCCTTGATAGCTCCGGAGAGCTTGCTCAGGATTTATCAAAAAATAATTATTAAACTCTCAGACAGAAGTCGGACCATCGAACCGCTCCGCATCCTCCCTCTGAGAGACTTTAAATAACACGCCGCTTGTGAATGCACGGCACTTACAGGATTCATGGGATCAACATTAACAACTACTGGCCTATGTACCCTCCCACTAGAGGCGCCAAGATACAGGGCACCACGCGGCCTTGCAGTGGCTCCATCTTTGTGTCATTTCAGTGACCTGTATATTACAGGGAGGACCTGCCTATTACAGCAGACACCTGCTACTCAGGGCTATGGGGCATACCCTGATATTAGCATGCCGTGCTGTAATAATGATAGTGTTGCTTATTCAGCCAGGTCCTTATGGCCTGTGTGTCCTTATATTGTATATAATATAAAATAAATTTCACTGTCCCTATGAAGGGATGTAAATGTGATAAAGCCGTGTTGATTCATTCGTCATTTAGAATGATTTAATATGCAAATGTTTTATTTGTGTACATTGTTAAGTATTTTCTAATCAAAGTACAGCCATGTAATTAAAACAAGAGTCTTATAAGTGCTCAATCCAAAATGTAGAGCACATCTATAGCCTCCACACAGCTGTGAACGTGACAGAATGTTGTCTATTGGGTGAAAGGCACTGGGCGTTCACAGAGGCCGCACTGGTTACATGTATCCAGATCTGCTGCTATCAGTTTCTGATTCTCATCTCCGCAGACCTGGGCTGGAGGAGTGAGAAAGAACGAGGGGAGGAGGAGGAGGAGGAGGAGGAGGAGGAGGAGGAGGAGGAGGAGGAGGAGGAGGAGGAGGAGGAGGAGGAGGAGGAGGGGGAGATTACATGGTTGAAAGTGGGACAAGGTTGGGGAAGCCAGTAGGTAACACAAGCCACTGGACACACAATGGAGCGGGGAAGAGAAGCGAGTGGTAAACAGGAAGGAAACGTGAACCAACAGGTCGACGCCGACTGCTGGATGTGCGGCGGCGGGTCAGCAGGACAAGATAATGTGACAAGCAGATCACCTGGACTCAGGGGCGGAGGGAGGGAGGGAAAGCTCGCTCAGCTTCTCTCGAGGACAGCGCCGGTCTGACAGGCCAAAAAAACGTCCAACAGTCCTGGGGGTCTGAAAATATGCTTCTTTTTCTGTTGCTCATATGTAACTGAAAGTTGAACAGGTTTTGATATTTTTTCACCATAAGATCGCTCTATCATCTGTCATGGGCTGAAACAGCAATTAGGATGCAACACACGTTAAAAGCTGAGTTATGTTGATGTGTTCTGTTGATGGGAATACAATGGGCGAACAGCCATCATTTGTGATCAGGTGTAACTTCAAACACTATCATCAAAGTAAATGTTCTGGGGTTCATGCCATGAAAATACATTTTGGAGGTGGAGAATATTCCTTACCCTGCAACCGGTATCTATTCAACCCCATCTATATGATCAACGAGGGTGTTATTTTACATTTAAGAATTAGAAAATAATCCAATGTATATGCCAACAGGCCTGAATTCAGTAGTTCAGGTCATAGTAGAAGTGGTAGTGGTAACAGTATAGTAGCAGTAGTAGTAACTTTGAAATGTAAGGATGCAGCATTAGGTAACAAACAAAGGACGAAGAAGAAATAAAGTATGCCAGAAAACTTAAATTAACGATTAACTTACTTTTACTCAACTGAACAATTAACTTACTTCAATTTATCTTGAACTTAACTTGAACTTAACTTGAACATAACTTGAACTTAACTATTTATATATTGAAACATCCTGTGGGACTGCTAATACTGTACCATGAAGCTGGTCTGGATGGGCACTTGACGATGGACACACGGGCCTCGCATGCGTGTCTCTTCAATAATTAATCTCCTCGCTTCATTGTCACCAAAAAGTCATATCAAGAAAGGAGTGTCAGGCTCACCTTACTGATTAAGTCTGTGTGAAACTTTAATGTGCACTCCATCTTCCACTGATAACACACGGAAGTGCTCAAGTAAACAGGGTAAAAGGGAGGTTGAACCAAGCGGACGCGCGCTGTGCGTCCAGCATCAGCTGCGATAAACACTCGTCATATTCGGACTCCCTCCCAGTCTTTTGGCGCCTGGAGGTATCATAGCTGTTGCTACCTGATAGTCTGAACAGGGAGGAACGTCGTGAAAGATTTAACTGCCGCGTTAGGATGACTGAATGGGCTTTGTGAGCTCTGTGCAGGAACGCCATCCATAATGCAGGGGATGACAGCACTGCCTCTGTTCCCCAACAAGCATCAGTCTTAAGCCGCTCCCTATGATGTCTTCCCTTCATTAATGAATGATAGGACGAGTACGTATCAATGGCCACCCCAGATACACACAGCGCCTTCGGGGAAGGCGATTTCTAGAAATCTATTTCTGCCCTGCCTCTAGCGCGTATTGTTTACATATCCGCAAATGCATGTTTTATTTAAATGTATATGTGTGTATATATATATATATATATATATATATATATATATATATATATATACATCTATTCACTAGACTTTAGTTTGCAACTAAAAGCCACAACCTGCCTAAACCCCTGAACACTTGTCACAGGTGCTGACTCGACCTCAGACTGAGTAATGCTGTCGTGGAGAGGTAGACGGGTACTTTGCTGACTCTTCAAAATAAGAAGGGACAATAAGATAAGATGACGAGAGTCCTGGACACACTTAATTTGACTATAATCGAAGCAAACGCAAATGGTAGGAGAGGATGTTTGTGTCTCGGTGGAGTTTGGTCTGTAAACACATACTTCATAAACTATACGGTGCATCTTAACTGTGATATTAATGCTCAAGTTAATGAAATTTAATTAATAACTACACTGAACCTGTGTACCACATACAACTTATGAGTTGTGTTTAAAGCAAATGTTTGACCATTTGGGAGTATTTCCGAGCGTTAAGCTGTAATGGAAACAAGAAGAAAACTCCAGTAACTTATAAATACCAGCAAATAAATAATGATCTTATTCAACCATCTGCCAGAGAGCAAAGACGTGCATTTTCCAAAATGACTTACTATTCCTCGAAGGCGCTGTCAGCAACTCTTTAAGTAAAGTATTCATTGCATCAATTCACACACTGTGTATCTATGTCAGTGACCCAGTAAGACTGTAACTGACAACACCTACAAGGCCGGTGTCCCTCCCCAACTTCTGTGTTACAGCCTGACAGTACAGACTCCACGTCCCTTGTTCCTACATGATTTAGAGAACTACAGTGAACTGTCAGGTTTCAGCTCCTTCTGTAGTCTCAGTTTCTTTCCCAGGTCGTACTCTGGCCATCAGATCCGCAGAGCTGTCAGGTTTGATTCAATCCCTTGTGATTGAATAACACAGACGAGACGGAGCTAATTGATTTTGTTCTGTGTTACAGGTTGACTGCTGTAGAACCAAAGCGGTCACGTCGAAAGAAACTTTGTCTATCTACTTAAACCCGATAGATCACAGTGATGTTGAGGTCAGGCCAGACCCACAAAAACAAGTAGATGGACTGCATGAGTCACACGGTACAAAACTACTACATATTAACTGCCACAGACTACAGTAATGTATATCTTTTTTTATCTCTCACTTATATTTCTCCTAATATGTCCCGAAAGCATTGGTACTAGAAGTTACTATGTTGTATAGTCACACATATATACATAAATACATACAAATAAACATATTTTTATGTATTTACTCAAGTTTTTGGAATGAAATAATAGTTTATATAGAAGATATTTGTGAGTTGCATGGAAAACAACAGGACAGTCATTTACACTGTTATTCTGTGCTTAAGGTGAAGGCCTGCTCATAAAATGGTTAATCAAAAGCGTGATGCTAAAAACTGCACCGTTGAAGTATACTACATGGACAATATTCAATTCAATTCAGTTTATTTTGTATAGCCCAATATCACAAATTACACATTTGCCTCAGAGGGCTTTACAATCTGTACACATACGACATCCCTGTCCCAGCCAGGACCTCACATCGGATCAGGAAATTGTACATGGTTTGCTGTAAATACCTCACAACAACATGCCTTCTCTTGTATAAAAGGAAAATAATCTTTAAAAAGTATATATTGGCCATTCTACTGAGGAAAAAAAGGAAGCAACAGTACATTTGGACCCCCAGCAACGATCAGAAAATATGGCTATAAATGGACGTCACACATTAAACCTCACTTGGCATCATCATCATCATCTTTTGAACCGGATGAGATAAATTATACTGTGGCGCCCTCTAGTGCACGTGCAACGATACGTGCAATGAGAAATGTGGCTGCGCGGTATGTAACTGTGATTGTTTTCACACCACCGTGTGACAATTAAAACAATGCATGAACAAAAACTATTCTTTAATCCCAAACGAAGTCGCGTAACTTCTCGCCACCATGTTTTACTTTCACCGGATGTGACGTCACCACGTCCACCTTCCTTCCGGTGTGAACGCGAGCGTTGGTAGCCGCCGCTCCTGCTGCTGCTGCTGCTGCTGCTGCTGCCTGTCAACGCCGCGGCTCGAGGACACGTCCTGGTCGGGATTCTATTATTACGTGTTTGTGTCTGACGGATCATTAGCGGTCCTCCATCATGCCCATGTACCAGGTAAAGCCCGTCTGCGGGAGCCACATGAAGACCGATTTGCCAACCTGCATGTATAAGTTACCAAATGTCCACACGCAGCAAGGGGACAGCAGCACGGCCGAGCACGCGCTCCAGGTAACTGTTAACTAAATTCATTTCAACATGGTGTATTATTGTTTTTCCAACAGGTTCAATTTTGCTTTCGTTGTTGCCCGCATTTCTTTTTTTTGTCCAGTGACGCATGCGCATATCGACCGGTGTTTTGGCACGAGCTTACTTTCACGAAGCTAGCTAGTACAGCAAATGAGCACTCTCAGTTCTGGCTGATGCAACAACTGCACGTCTCCACTATTCAGAGGTTTAAAGATTAATATAGTATATTAGTTTATTAATATGTTAGTACATCAGTCAGTCGTCGTTACTAATAATACTGAGTGCCCATCATGATGGCATGAAGCCCACTGCAGTTAAATGCTTAGGATGAGTTAAATATAAAGGTCTGTCATCTTTTTGACGTGGTTTTGGTTTCTGTTACATTAGTTAGCTAATTAAATACAGTTTTAAAATGTTGTCTATTTCAATTTCATGCCATTGTTTACTCTCGCCCCACTTAGATTTAACCGAGTGCCATGTTTTATACATTAATATGCATTAATTTGATAGCTATGAATGGTTACTTGCTTGTCTACTACCTATATGCATTGTAATGAACATACAATATGAGTTGTTGTTGTAGGACAGACTAGATAACAGATGGTAACGTTGTTTACAATTAATACAATAAAAGGCTACTTGCACATAACGACATCAGTGAATACTGTAAAGCAAAGTGCATGGTTACATTTATATTTAATAAGCAAGTAACACGTTTACAGTCTGATATTGATGCTGTAGTTATTGTGTGTGGGTACCACCTCTAACCCTGCAGTGTACTGGTCATTGTAAACTTTCATCTGGGGTAGACATTGTGGCACAAGTAACACATAGCCTATATACCCCACTCTGATGGGTCAATACTGACACCATAGATCTGGGTTATGTTAAATATGTTCTCAATACTGCCTCTGAGATCTGTGCAATGGCAGTTGAATGTCGGGACACCTTCTACCACACAGGTTGTTAAACTGCTGCAGGATTGTGCTCAATTTCTAAGAACAGTGAATGCTTCCATCATCAAATTCCCGTTGGTGGTTTCGGCTAAACTGAGCGACTCTTTCTGTCTCCCCCAGAATGGCGACGTGGACCCTGCAGTCAAAGCTCTGGAAGCCCGACAGGATGAGATCATGAGAAAGCTGTATGATCTGAAAGCAGCGGTGGAGGGCCTGGCCAAGACGGTGACCACCCCGGATGCCGATCTGGACCTGACGGTCAGCAGCAGCCTCTCATCCCAAAGCCCCACCTCCACAACCTTCAAAGGCGTCACAGACCTGGACAAGCTTCTGGGCAAGGTGGGAATCTGGGCATCACACTTGTGAGCTCTGCAGCCAGTAAACTGGACAATGTTTATTAGTGATGTCATTATTATACTCAAATGATGTACTTCATGAAACATTTACTGACAGGACCTGACAGAGTTTCTTGCAACTGACATACTTTGAATTTCTTTGTGGCAGCAGTCTATAGATGTGTTCCTTCCCACACCCATCACATCTGTCATAGGAAGTTCATCATAACCTGCTAACCTGCACAACCTGTTTGTAATGGAATTTGTCTTGAAGCACATATGATGGTGTTCACTGATTACAGCCTGTTTGTGCATGCTGCATTATCCTAGTTGGACAAGATACATCTTGTAATGTACTTATTTATTATATTATATGATTCACCTATTTACTTTATCTTGTTCGTCTCACAAGGATCTCGGTGCTCTCCGAGACATCGTCATAAACGCCAACCCAGCCCATCCCCCTCTGACCCTGCTGGTGCTCCATAGTGTGCTGTGTCAGCGTTACCGAGTGCTCTCCACCGTCCACGTCCACTCCTCGGCTGCTAGTGTGCCGCCACAGCTCCTGTCCTGCCTCGGCCCACGCCATGCAGACAGCTATGCTCGCCAGATGTTCCAGCTGGGCTTCACACTCATATGGAAAGATGGTAATTAGCAAAATCGTGTAGTCAATGAAAAGAGACAGTATGTTCAACCTATACCTTTTTTGTTGTTGTATTTATTTCCTTCGCCTTTCATTAGACGGATAACCGCGTAAAGGCAGACTAGGAAAAGGAGGAGGAAGAGCTGTATGACATGCAGCGAAGGTCCTAGTCAAACTCGGATAAATGGAATAACTATTGAACTAGACAATGTTGGCTAATTTAGATGAAATATTTTGTAAAAGTGTCGGTGGTTGGATTATAAAACACCTTTCAACCAGCTGAAATAATCACAGCTAACCAACAACTGCAGTCCAACGTAACGCCTTTTGAGTAGGGACCCTGCTGTTTTACTGTTAGTGATCTGAGAGGTGTGATTATATACACTCAATATATTTATATACTTAAAATCCTGTAGACATTTGAAAGTATCATTGTGATTTAGGAACGCTGTTTCTAAGTGTTAATGTTATTCAATTCAGTTTATTTGTATGGCCCAATTTCACAAATTACTAATTAGTCTCAGAGTGCTTTACAATCTGTACACATAGACCTCCCTGTTCCAAAACCTCACATCGGATCAGGAAAAACTCCCAAATAACCCTTCAGGGGGAAAAAGGGAATAACACATTGTGATGGCCTGGGTGGGCTAAATGCTTCAGTCCTTGTTGACCAGGAAACATGTTTTTGTCTCCTTCATTATTCACAGTCCCCAAACTGCAGATGAAGTTCAGTGTCCAGAAC
This sequence comes from Liparis tanakae, assembly GCA_036178185.1. Classification (NCBI taxonomy): domain Eukaryota; kingdom Metazoa; phylum Chordata; class Actinopteri; order Perciformes; family Liparidae; genus Liparis; species Liparis tanakae. Next base: position 12,877,142 of record CM070091.1, read on the forward strand.
ATGTGTCCCGTCGAGGGTGAGGCCAACGTGGCGCGCTTCCTCTTCAAGCTCCTGTCTCCCTACCCCAGTGACCCCGCCGTGGCCACGCTGGTGGACAGCTGGGTGGACATGGCTTTCTTCCAGCTGGCAGAGGGCAGCGCCAAGGAGCGGGCCGCTGTCCTGCGGGCCCTGAACGCGGCGCTGGGCCGCAGCCCCTGGCTGGCCGGGCCGGAGTTCTCCCTGGCCGACATCGCCTGCTATTGCTGCGTGCTGCAAGGCGGCCCCGCCTCCTCTACTCCCACTAATGTCCAGCGCTGGATCAAGTCCTGTGACAACCTGGGCCACTTCAGCCCTGCCAAGCTATTCCTGAAGTGACTGGGGGCTTCTGCAGAGACCAGAGGGGGGTCTTACCCGGGCAAAGTGAAGGAAGGGCATTAGAATATTAAAATATCCCAGCCATGTCTGGAAGCCCCTCTAATGCTTCCCTCCTTACTGTAATCTATCACTGAACTGACTCAGACTCAGTAGAAGCATTATGGTTGACGATCAGTGACATATTTGTCTCTGCCATGTTGCTTTTGTAAAACAAAGGGATTTTAAGGGTATTTTTTTAAGGTAGGAAGCATGGGAGGATTGTAAAGACGTGGGCTTGGTGGTGGATTAAATCAAAGTGACTGACGGAAACACTCGGTACACTTTCCTCCCACTTTGTGCCTAACATGATCCTGTTCTAAATGTGTGAGGTGACAGGTATGACTAGGTGTTTTCTTGGGTAATACTTTGCACCGTTGTTTTATTTTCAATCAATAAAACTTCCACTTTGGATCAAACTTTGAACTGGATCCTGGGGTTTTGTTTTATTTAGATGTTTGATTACTTTAGTACAAAATACTACACGTTGTGTTTGCTGAAGTGCACCGCTGTGTCCAACAGGGGGCAGGTTTCCATGTGTAGTTTGGAGATAATGTAGTCATTCAGTCACTTGATTCCCCTGCTGATCTGGTGATGGAGCTGAATCTGGTCCCACCACACAAGGAGTGTGAGGTGGGGAACCCCTGGGCGAAATTACACAATCACATTAACGCAGCGAGGTGGAAACACATGCCACACGATGGAACGATGGGTTGAAGCTTTCAACTGAATATGTATGACTGAATATTGAGCTCAAAGTTTTGAAACAAACTTTCATATAAGAGCCTGATGGATACATCAGACTATATTCACTCAGTGCAGAGATATCGTTATATCTGCATACGTTACATATGTAGGTCAGACAAGAAATGTTAAGGGACCTTTATCATGCAAAAATAACCACAAATTCCTGCATCACTTTATTATCTCAGGCCTTTATCATACATATAAATGGCACCATCTATAAGAAGGCTACAGGCTTTCACCTGGAGAATATAACACGCCAATCAGAATGTCTAAAGTCCCTGTGGTGTAATGTGGACCCAGTCTAAAAAAATAATAATACATTTTATGATTGACTACATTAGTATGCCATTCTTATTTGAGTTGTTCATTGATTATAATTTGTTGTTTGTGTTATGTAAATAAAATTATCGCCCAATAAATCAATATTGGATTATTTAAACACAGATTTACAAATCAGTATTGTCTCAAAGGTCCCGTATTGGTCGAGCTGTATTTCCTATATAACCATTGAACTACAACAGGATTGCAGATATCGTCTGATATGTTCTACTGTCAGAAGTTTACATTTTGTTTGACAAAAAGCATATTTTATTTATTGGTAATGGACTTCTTGAGGTTATTGAAGAATTCTCATCTTCCAACACAGATTATTTGATCAGCTGCACAACATAAAAGTAATTTTCACCTCAAATGTGATTGAGTCCTCCAGCAGTTAGTGTGTTATATTTCTCTCTTTCCCAGTTGAGCATTGTGCAATGTTCATTGAAAAGCCCCACTCAGTTGTGACCTGGTTGTCTGTATCTCACTGCTCTGCAGCTGAAGGACTGCTGCAGCAGGACAGTCCACACAGACTTCCTTTCTCTGCCACCAGTAGTTCCAGCTGACGGGTTGTTGAATAGAATCCCAGTACCCCGTCTCCCAAGCAAGCGAGCGGGGGAGTTTTAAACCTTTCTAAATCTCTCTGACAGGCTAAGTCAAAGAAAGAAACTGGAATATATACACACATACACTACCGTTCAAAAGTTTGGGGTCGCCGAGAAAATGTGTTTTCAATGAAAACTCACACTCTTATTTATTAAATGAATACAAGACAAATACAATATAGTCAATACATTGACGAGGTTAGAAATAACGATTTTCATTGGAAATATTAATGTTGTTCTTCAAACTTGTCGCTCAAAGGAAGGCCAGTTTTAGAGCTTCTCTCACCAGCATAACTGTTTTCAGCTGCGTGCACATAAAAAGGGTTTCAATGTTAAGGAATAATCTGTTTTACAACAAATTTATAAAAGGGTTTCCAGGGTGTTCTAACCCTCTGCTAGTCTTCTAAGGCGATAACACAATGTACCACTAGAAAACTGGAGATGGGCCTCTCTATACACCTCTGTAGAGACTTCATTAAAAACAGAATAGTCATTTACCACATTAACTATGTATAGAGTGCATTTCTGATTAATTTAATGTCATTTTCATTGGAAAAAACAGTGCTTTTTTTTAAGTGACCCCAAACATTTGAACGGTAGTGTACATAAAGATGCATTCATGCAATGATGGAAAGAAGAAAAAGAAAATCCCAGGACGTGTCATACTACCTCGGGGTTGTCATCTTCAGAGGTGTCGTGTTTTGGACGGCTCGGGCCCGTGAGCGAGTGTGTGGACGCTCTCGCCTCCTCCTGTTGGTCTCCAGGCAGCTGTCTGACATGAACACACTCGGGACTGTGGAAGTATTGATGTTGGAATGCATTTCATCTTCTTCAAACACAGACTTCTTTGAAATGAATCAGTACAAACAAGCGAAAAAAAAAAGAAGCAAGACGCAGACAAAACAAGGCTCATTCCATGTCTCTTTATATATGATATAAAACATACAGACAGGAGATGCGATCTCATTGAGCGCCTGTATAAAAAACAAACTTAACTGAAAGACAAAATCACTTCAGTTCAACCGTGTGGCTACCTCAAAATCACAACAATAGCACAGATAGAAAGATGCTTTTGTTAGTTTATGCAGTCCTCGAACGTCATTGTCCGTGATTGTCAATTAAAGTATTTCCATTTAGCCATTCAGGAGTCGGAGATATATGCTATGCCTATCCAACAAGATAAGAGACGAATATTAACACACGCGGGCTAAATTGTCTGGAGTAAAATATTGCTCAGTCACGATTTAAGCACAATATGGTTTGATTCTGCGTGAATGAAAAAGGTTTCACTCGGTGAGCAAAGTGCACACGTGACTGTTGTATCTCAAGAGCTGGATGCGCTCAAAGTAGTCGTCGGTCAGGAAGTTCCTCTGCGACGTCACCAGGTTGCCTTTCTGACTGAAGAGCCGCTGGACGGGCGCCGTGGACGGCAGCGTGGTGTTGTACTTGAGGAAGAGGTGCTTCATTCTGGGGAAGTCCTGAAGGCACTGGAGGTTCTTCCCCGTCCCCTCCACGTACTTCCGGATCTCCTCCGTCACGCCCCGCTGCTGGATCTGAACGGCGGGCTTCACGGAGCCGTAGCTGAAGAAGTCGTCTTCGGTCTCGATGGCCGACGCGTTGCGGCTGGGGTTGGCCTCCACGATGCTGGCGGGGTCCATCTGGGACGCCTCGGTGGCCAGCAGCGAGCACATCTCCTCCCTGTCGGAGGCGGCCATCCACCACAAGCGAAACTGCGGCGTCGTCGCCGTGGCGATCTTGGCCTCCGTGCTGGTGAACAGCTCCTGGAAGCGCACGTCGATGGCCACCACGACGGCGCCGATGACGTCGCCGAAGTACGTGGCCGAATCCTTCTGCTCGTTGAGCTTGTTCTTCAGACTGAGCACGGTGGGGATGACCAGACCCAGGTAACACTTCTGCTCCGCTTGGAACAGCTCCAGCGCGAAGGCGAGCGGGTGGAACACCATCACGTACTCCTTGAGGAAGGCCATCTCCTCCGGCTGCAGGCGGGCCACCGCCAGGCGGGCGCACAGCTCCGTCAGCTCGCGCTCGGTGAGGGAGACGATCTTCTGCACGGCGCAGTACTCCACGTTCCAGCGGATGACGGCGGGCACCACCAGGGCCATCTTGCCGATCTCCTCGGCGGCGTCCATGCCCACCTGGAGGTGGTGGCACTTGCTCCACAGCGAGTACACCTTGGCCATGGTGCTGTAGTGGAGCTGGCACATGGGCCCCTGCGACACGGCCTGCCAGAAGTCCTCGGTGACGATCAGCTCCAGCGTGTGCGAGGCGCAGCGCTGCACCGTGGGCAGGAACAGCAGCATGTCCTGCTCCGGCTCGCCCTCCAGGACGGCGCTCACGTTCTCGTAGAAGCCGATGTCGTCGTCGTCGCCCTCCGGGGCGTCCACGGCGAACTCCTTGAAGACGCTGACGAAGGGGCTGCCGTTGTCCGTGACCGTGGTCTGCACTTTGCTCTCGATGTTGAACGCCACGTGGATGTCGTGGATGCGCCCGGCGATGGTGTCGTGCGTGATGCGGCCCTGCAGCCGGGCGAACCCCAGGGCGGCGGATTTCCTTTCCAGGGTGTGCCGGTCGATCCAGTGGCAGGTCATCCCGAAGAAGCTCCTGCCGTTGGCCGTCCAGACGTCGGCCGTGGTGCACACGTACTGGATGCTGCTCAGCTTCGACATGAGCTCCTCCCGCATCTTGGAGAAACCCTGGTCCACCTTTGTAAACAAGGTCACCCTGTCCATGGACTTCAACCCCTCAGTTAAGCCTGAAACCAGCTTCTTGAAGCCCGGTTGCTCCAGCACATAAAACGACTGGCAATCCTCCACGATGAAGGTGAAAACCAGCTCATCGATCTTTGCTTGTGTCATGTACTTGGAGATGATTTCCGCTTTAAGCTTTTTGAGTTGGCAGTGCCTGCTTTCCTCGCCGTTGTGCTCCTCTTTCTTCCTTCCCCGCTTCACATCCGGCCTGGCTTCACAGCCCAGGTGGGTTCTCTGCGGGGACAAACACGCGGTAGTCACGTTATTGGTTGGAGGTGTTCTGAGTTTACATTAGTTTTATAAACTTAAAACGCAAAGATAACACTCAAAATGCCGCTCGTACGAGTGGTGCTTTCCTTCAGCGAAGTAGAATAAACACACAGCCCCCCGCGCCACGAGTTGGCAATCAACACGCAGCTACAATGTAACGTGATTTATCACGAGGTATTTACTCATTGCTTCTTTCAAGCGTCAACCTGACGGTAACGGGATGGCATTATTACGGAGGAATGAATCCGTGTCACTTACGTCTAAATGCTTCTTTAGGTTTGACGTGGAGGTTTTCGACGTGGAGAGCAGATTGACCCTCGGCAAACATAGATTACACTGCACGATGATATTTTTCCCTTGATCTGCCTTGTACATGAAATGGTGGCGATAACGCCAAGTATGCATGGCCGATTTGTTCTCGCCGCTGCTTTCATGGTGATCGATTTCCATTTTGGACATTATCTCTAATGTCATCGACGCCTCGAAATATGTTGAAAGTATCGTAATCCAATTTAGTAATCGTGATTACACGTAAAGTAACGATGGCGGTAGAGAAATCCTCATGAAAAGGGGCAGGCCTTTGTTCAGATGTGGCCCAGTAAGCGCACGGGGAGCGCACACCGTCGTCACTGCTCAGCTCTGCACATGCGCATTGAGAGGGCAAAAAAAAAACATAGCGGGTAAATCACAGGGAGCGATGCGCATGCGTCCAACGCACACGGGCGCTCTTATTATGACGTCACGGTCCTCCGCTTGTGTTTTTTTCTATCAGCGTTTCCTCTTCTTCTAGCGCTGCTGCTGCGAGTTGGCGCCCCCGCCAGGGCGGCGGAGGTCACACCGTCTAAATTGGTTCGTTGAAGCAAACATATGCAGTCAGTTTTAATAAGTTAAGATAAGATAATCCTGTATTAGTCCCGCAGTGGGGATATTTGAGGACCACAGCAGCGGGTGCACATTAGAGCATTAATACAAATAAAAGATACAAATAAAACGAAAAACATAAAAACAATACTAAATACAAAATACCAATTCGATAGAGACTTTAAAAAGAATACACAATAAATAAATACATGACTATTTGCGCAGCAATCACAAAAAGCAACCCTACTACAAGTTAGTCAATTACTTTTCATTATTATCACGGTTGTGTATTTCATTTTTAAATACATTAAAAGGCACAACAAAATAACAACTGTGGAGTTGCACATTGTCTTGGCTGATTGAACAGGCGTTTCTTTCACTAAATGAAAATGCATTTCACAGTTCTCAAACTGTTACGCATTGAAAATGCAGAAGGTAATGTTTTGGCCGGCGTGTATTTATTTGTGAACAGTGTTGGGAAGGATACTTTCAAAATGTATTTCGTTACAGAATACAGAATACATGCCCAAAAATGTAATCTGTAACGTATTCCGATACATTAACTATTCTGAGTACTGTATTCCGAATACTTGGATTACTTCCAAATTGCATTTTATAAGTGTAGGAATGCGGCCATCAAATCCTGAAAGTGTCATTTTATTGTATTATAATTTGTTGTAGAGGAACAAAGACTATAAGAGTATGTTAAAGCAAAAGATGTTTTACTTGGTAACAAGAAAAATAAATAATTGACATTTTCCCTTATCAGTTTCTTTATGTTCTCAGCTGTGAAAAATGACACACTAACAACTGTCCATCAAAACAAAACATAAGCTCAAACTGAATGTGATGATGGAAAAAACATTTTTTAAACTATGCCATCAAATATCATTTTGCACACATTAAACAATGTTTAACTCAAAAAACAACATTACTTTTTGGTAATGTAACAAAGGCTAGCAGTAAAAACAATCCAAAATGTCAAAGTTATAGAACATAGGTCCAAAAGGTGACAAAGGGTATGACAAAAGGTGATATGACAAAATGTGTTTATATGAATGTCAAATGAAAAAAGATAACAAATGATTTTACACAGAAATGAGGCTGTCAATGGACATGCATTGCCTGTGAATGCCTGTGAACCTAAAGACCAGTATGTTTTGAGCCACCTACTCTACAAGTCAACACATCCCAGTAAAGTGTGGTTATATCACAGCAGGAGAGCCTACTCAAAGTGCTTATCTGTCATTTTGTTGCAGTGTAGAGTGAAAATAAGTCTAGTGACTTTTTCTTTGCTCCGCCCCGCTGCGCGCAAGCCAGCGTCCGCGCTCTGCGGCGCGCGAAACAGAGGACTGTGAACACGTAGGGACAGAAATGACATGCTTCTGCTGTAATCTGGCGCTATAGAGAAAGTTACACGGGGGGGCGGGCACATTATTTTGATGTCATGCGATCTACCAACACTACGCCGCGATCGACTGGCAGGTCGCCGCGATCGACGTATTGAGCACCCCTGATTTAGAGAGTGAATAGACTCGTGAAACAGAGAAGTACCGTCATGTAATCCATTGATTTTAACAATGTAACTGTATTCTAAATACCATCTATTTAAATTGTAACTGTAACGGAATACAGTTATTCATAAATTGTATTCTAAATACGTAACGGCGGTACATGTATTCCGTTACTCCCCAACACTGTTTGTGAATATATCCGTTTGTCCGTCTGTTTGTCCGTTTGTCCATTATTCGTCTAAATCAGACAAAACTGAGCCGATTCTTATGAAACTTGGTGGGATGATTGGTCATGACCCAAGGAACAATCGATTAGTTTTTGGGAGTGATTGGGTCAAAGGTCAAGGTCAAGGTCACGAAAAGGTGAACAATGTAAATTTGCGATATCTCGGTTAATTGGCATCCGATTTGCGTGAAACTAGTGCCAAATTGTTCATAATTCAATCTTGTGATATGCGAAGGTATGCGCTCTACCGAGTGCCCATTCTAGTTATAAACATCTTTTTAAAACTGCGCTACCCTGACTTTGATTATTAAGATTCCCTGTGCATATAAAGGGTTGTACAGAGTAGTACACGATAATGATGTTTTGACATTCTTCTGTAGAAGGAGAGAGTTTATTTTTGTTGAGTCTGAGGACACTTAGCCGGAACAAAGAGTGGAATGCTGATGGTCTGGTTGTCAGTGTCTTTCTTTCTTTAATTCCGATTAGAGCCAAGTTCCCACATACTGCAGATGAATGAATGAGCAATACAAGTCAGTTGTAAGGGTATTTTAAAACACAAGAAGAAGAATCAACTTGGAATAGTGTGTGTGTTATTTTCTGCAATAACGTTTGATTACCGTGTTACAGATTCTTAAAATGATATCTGATTCTCCCACATTGAAAAACACAGAGTATATGCAACTATTTGTTTCAACATGTTTATACACAACAAGTCTCCTGTATACTTGTAAAGTCCATTATCAGTGTGTGTGCCCTGCAAGCTTCAAGTACATGCATCTACTGGACCATAATTGTCGATCACACTCCTCTGTTCACATGTGCAGGTTTAAATTGTGAATGCATGCTCTTTCTACAAATGGGACACATTTACACTAATTTCACAATCACAAAATGTAGCCATTCTTAGTGCAGAGTGAAATTATCCAGCCTGTCAAATTTCCACAGAAACCAAGCTGGCGAGAGGTTTCTATCAGCCAGAGGCGCCTTGCCAGTCGAATCTATCCAATAAAGTGTTTCCCCGAGTTGAACACTTTCCATCTGGCTCAGAGATGCATTAAGCATGTCTTTACTCTGCATGGTTGGCATGAATTATGTTTCTTTTTGCATGTTTAATAAAACAATTAGTCAGCTCTGTTCAAAGTCAGTAGCAGGAGAAATAATGTGTGAAGCATGGAGATTTGGCAAGTTATTCATGCTTTATATTTTCCTCACTATATGTGATATTCCCCTTAAAATTATGTACCACGTTATTCACTTTACTTTATTTATTTTATTTTGCTTTAGTGAGACACACATGCACACCTGACTTATTGTCTGGCGTTAGTGCATCATCAAAACCTATAATTTCTCACCCTAACCCCCATGCATCTATCAGTTGTTAAATTTTAAATTGTAACGTCACCGTGATTTTTCTTTCTTTAATCAACAGCACCTCCATTGGTTAGATTTGGTGAGGGAGGGGTCTCACTTCAGAGCCACTGACGTGTGTGTTCGCTTTTAACAGCGGTGCAGTGTGTGAAGGGTCAGAGAAAAGAGTTTTGAGACACAGATGAAAGGGGAAAAACAGGAGATTGAAGTGGTTAAGAGGTTTACAGTGTTCTTAATTGGTACACGGTGTTGCGCTTCAAACCCGCGTGCAGCCTCTGGAGTGCATGCATGGGCACAGCTGGTGTTCTCTCACAGTCACAGCTGCAACCAGTTTGTTTTGTGCATCAGGTGAGCGAAAACTTCAAAGTATGACCAAAGCATCCGCGCCCTGACGCGCTCCGGTGAGCGCAAGTTGGATAGGTGAGAGTGGACGAATATGAAGCGCCATGGGTTGGTGTGACCGCGGGGTGCAAACGCTGCTGGCCACCGTGGGAGCTTTTGCTGCCTTCAGCCTGATGACCATTGCCATCGGCACGGACTACTGGCTTTATTCGCGGGCGTACATCTGCAACAGCACCAATGCCACCACAGACGAGACACAGTCACAGCCCAGAACCAAGAAGGGCGATCTCACCCACTCTGGGCTGTGGAGAATTTGTTGTATTGAAGGTAAGCCTGCTCCAAGTTCACCCTTACGCCGTGGCTCTGATTGCACGGTTCCTTATTATTATTCCTACAAATAGTTTGACTTTTCTCTTCTTTTTTTTCTTACGAGGAGTCCTCTTATTTCCCAGGACGCACTCCCTTTACGCACGCTCAATGTCTCAAATCGGGAGTTGAGAACACAACCAGAAAATAATCACACGTTTGGAACTTTCTTAGAGGTTATTGGTCAGATGTGGAAAACGTCGATACTCGCACTTAAGGCATTTCAACACTGATGAAGTAGCAGATAAACAAGGAAACACCAGCCGGTGTCCCGTTAAACGCTCGACTCAAGCGGTGAGCCAACTGTTACACCGCATTGTTCACGCACAGAACCACACAATAAACACGGCTGTGTTACAGTCTGCTATGCGTTGCCAAGCCGGCGCGTCTTAGCCCATTCACACTGAAACCAGTCGTCTACTTTCATTCATGTCTTTGTATCCGATGCTGTTGCTTGGCAACATCCGTGAAATTGCTATGGAAACATGGGGGTTTTAAAAATAGATGACTCCGAGTTCACGTTATGTCCACTCAAATATAAAATAAAATTGTTAAAGAAGGTACTTAAACATACCAAATGTTATATCTTGCATACCTCTGGGGAGTGTTTTTGAAAATTTTACGCATTTGGTGTTTGAGAAGCTGCGCTGACCGAGATGTCGCCAGACACTCTTCCATTGACCAATTTCTGCCGGCCACCCCTTGACTTCTCGCCTCGGTTATCAGTGAGTTAGTCGATGACTGGATGGATTTCTTCGTGTCATAACGAAGATATTGATTGAAACATATTTAGCTCATGAATTAGAAGGAACAATATATGACTTGGTGAATTGGTTTAGAGATGTTTTGAAAAAACAGCAACATCGACGAAATGTAGCATAGTTACAAATGCCTTGTTGATATGATGTAAAGCCTTATATCAATATAATGACAATGTAGATTGTGCAAGTGCATGTCATGTGAAACTCTATCTAAAGTAACATGGTATTTGGCCATAGCTCCAGGCACACTTCAGACACATATACATGCATATCATATACAAGAAGATGTGTTTAGCCTCAATGCGGCACATTACGTGCTCCAGCATAGCTGCTTTAACACGTGACACACAGCCTTTGTTGTCATATCTGGATCATCATTGCAGTCAACAGCTTCTCACAACATATTCTGTGGACTGTCATGTATTTGGTGTGGATATAGTCAGAGTTTTTAATAATGTTTTAATATTTTTGATAATTAAAAAAAGGTATATAAATATGTCTTGTTTCCTTATACCACAAAACAGATTTTATATAAATGTTTCCCACATTATAAAAAAAATCATTTTGTGTGGACACTAAATACTTTGTTTGCCGTTCCAAAAAATCTGTAAATGTGACTTCAGGTGCCTTTTAATATGTGCAGTTGATTTAATGGAGTTCATCTTCATTCCTTTTTTTAAGACATAATGTCAACGCACAAACAGTGAGCAGTAATCAATGAAACTGATTTTGCTTGTCCTGTGGTGAAGATGGACGCTTTAGACACATGTAAAGCACATCCTGGTGTGTTCTGACACTTTAATTTAATGAGTCATGCTTAGCTGGGCGCCTGTCTTTAACCTTCCTCTTGTGTTAGGGTCGGCACCGACCCGTTTTAGGTTTTAAATGCATAAAAGAACCACATCATTTGGTTTATTTGCATCAAGGCTTTATGACTTTGTCAGGAACCTCTATTTCAACAAAATAAAACAAAAACATTTGGTTTCACTAAATTATGAAATGCTCTGATTGAAATTATGACCTTTGTGTTGTTAGGGTCGTTTTCGACCCGGTTATAAAAATAAGATTATAAAGCAATAATTAGAGCCAAAACTGAAATCATAAGTGCACTGTCAGCCAACACAGTGACAGCCAGCTCCTCTCCCAATCATTCTGGATCATATTTTTGGTAAAAATGAGGGAGAGGACATAGAGCAGCACAGCAATACAGATGAGCAGGTTTCTGAGGACGAAGACAATGTGGAGTATCATCCAGAAGACACAGACACATCTGATGAGTCTGATGAGGAGGTCACTGGTGGTGAAGCTGCTCCTGCTGAAAGATTCAAGTCCAAAAATGGTAAAATCTGTTGGAGCTCAGTACCTCATGATATACATGGCAGGGCAGCTGCTGCAAATGTCATCAAAATGACCCCTGGAATCACAAGGTTTGCTGTGACGCGTGAAGTTCATGGCGACTTGTGGAAAGACATTGATGAGGAATACCCGGATGCTTATATTGGTGTTATTCTTATTGCTGGAGTGTACAGATCCTGCAATGAGGCCACTGAAAGTCTCTGGGACGCATCAACAGGCAGAAATATTTTGTGATACTTATGTCTACTCTTCACAAAGATGCAGCTGTGTCATCAAGAAGTGACAAAAAGCCCACAATCATCCTCGACTATAACAAAAACAAAGGAGGAGTGGACACCCTGGACAAGCTGACTGCCACCTACACTTGCCAGCGAATGACCAGGAGATGGCCAATGGTTGTGTTTTACAGCATCCTCGATGTGTCTGCATGTAATGCATTTGTGTTGTGGACCCACATCCACCAAGGGTGGAACTCAACCAAAAATAGCAAGCGGAGAATGTTTCTTGAGAAGCTTGGAAATTCCCTTGTCAATCCACACATTGAGCGAAGGGAACGGGTGCCTCGAGGCCCAGATGCTGCAGCCTTGGTCAGACAACTACAGAGCTCACCTAGCACTCCGTCGTCACCATCAGCAACGCAAAGAGCATCCTCCTCAGCCAGCCCTCCCTCAACACCAACCAGAACAGCCACAGCCACAACCCCACGCAGGCCACCTGATTCTAAGAGAAAGAGGTGCCAGGTCTGCCCAAGCAGTAAGGACAGAAAGACAAACGTATTGTGCTTCAACTGCAAGAAATATCTCTGCAAAGAACACACTAAAAGTGTCACTTTTTGCCACACATGCATCTAAACACACACACACATACACATCCAAGTTCTTTGGAACTAGTAATTGATTTATATTGGTTTGATTTGCTTGACTGGTTGTTGTTTGTTTGACCTTGCAAATCTATATTTTGTGTTATGACTTGTTCTGCTCTTTATTTTGTGTTCGTATTAAAGTTCTATTGCTGAAAAAAATATTTTTTAGCCTTTTTCTTGAAGTAAATATATATGGGTCGAAATTGACCCTAACACCATAGATGTTACTATAGTTAATAATATTAAAATAAAAAAAATAATAAAAAAAAAATATTTAAGAGATGTGTTCTAATACCCCTCAATAATAGCCAGGTAACACAACAACCCTTTATTTATTTATATGATTCTCTTGAGGTTCATTTTACCATTTTTTTAATTGAAATCGAGGGGTATACTGACAAACAAAAGGCCCAGAGGCCCACACCAAAAATATTAAAACCAATATTTTCATGGATAAGGAAGCCTAACAAGGTAACCAAGAGATGAGAAACAAATTGAATGATAGATAATTGTTTCTAGTGTATTTTACAGCTGATTTAAGACACGGGTCAAAACTGACCCGTTAACACAAGAGATGGTAACAGAAAGCTAACACAGGAGGAAGGTTAATGTGGACAGACTGCAGTTTAAAATATGGACATGCATCCTCTGACTATAGGACTCGTAGAAATAAAAATAGATTAGAAATGCCAAACAACGATTATGTCAAGCATGATTTCATCAGTGCTTCGCAGTAAACAATAAAAGTGGATTAATGACAGTAAAGTAGATGTTAATGAGGTTGAGACTCTCTTTTTTTAATTTATTATTTGCCAATTTCAAAAGCCTCATCATACAACTCTGTCCAGAGTTAATAGATGCACTTATGTGCCTCTGATTCTGATTCTGCATCACATTTAAGGAGCAGGCAGGGATATACGGCATGAGGCTACTTTGCTATAAAGGTCAACGCAACCCTCATTTATGCAATTCTAAGCAGCTGGTTATTTTTATTTTTATGCTGTGTTTGTTTGTCCACATAAATGTTTTGATTGCAGCACTTAGTGAGCCTAATTTGCATCCAAATCTGTAATGCAGCAGTGGCTTCCTTATGTCTGACAATTGAGGATGAGGAGTAATCCAATTAGCAGGTACATATTTACAGAAAACATCCCAGCGATGCACGGGGGACAGTGGAGGTGGGTTTGGGAGGATGGTTTTGTGTAAGTGCTGTGGAGGGGGGGTCACTTTGTCATTCCCACTATGCTCCACAAGTCTGTAATTAAAGCGTGGCAACCAATTGGCCAGCATGACCTCGTCACTCCCTCCCCCTTGTCTGCTTGGTGTGCACTCTCTCTTTCCTCATCTCTTTATAGACTGACTTCCTCCTTTCTCATCAGTATTTTATCTCCTTCTATCTCCCTTTTTTATAATCCCTCTTCATACCCTCAAAACCCTTTTACATTTTGGTTTTATTTATTTATATTCTGCCATTGATAAAAACAACTTTAAAAAGGTGCCATTGTTTGGCTAAATCACTTGGATTACTTTTTGTGTGAACTTATTACATTTATATGCAACAGGGATTTATTTCCTGGCAATGTTATTATACCGAATCAGACTGGAATTAAGAAACTAGCCCAACCTGCCATGTGTTTTCCAATTATTAAATCCTATTTAATTTGTGTCTCCTTTCACATAATTTGTTCTTTAACATCAGCCCCGTCCTGATTGTTTGCACCCGTCTCTCGTTATCACTCATGGTCTACTCATCCGATCTGCTCCTTCTTTGAGTTCCTTGTGTTTCTCTGTTCATCAGTGTATCCCTTGCTCCATTATACTTTTCTTTGTTGCATTTTGTTCTCAAGGCTGTTTTCCAGTCAAGCCTTTTACTTTTACAAGTTGTCCTCTTTGTCTGGCTCACAGTGCTGGAAGTGAAGCCCTGTAGAGGTGATGAGCTGATGGCTGGCGGGTGTGCAGGTGAACACAGATCCGTGTGGGTGGCTGGACAGAAACCCCACACACAAACACACAGAGACCAACAGGGTACACACGGCAGGAGAAGGAAACGCCAGAGAGCAAACTCCATGGCTGTGACCCAAGCAGGGCTGAGTCTAGAGAAGTTGCCGCTCGGTGACAATTTAATTAACCTATCTTGTCCAACTCTGGTGGAACTTCGGAGGGTTTTGTTTCATTACACATTGCTTTCATACTCCACCCTGGCCTTCCCTGCTCCCAAAGTAATAAACGCATGTGTCACTAAGACTGTGATACCAAGCCAGAGTAGCAGCGCTCTTATCCGTCTTCTACACCTTTAAAAAATCCCACCTGCTGTAAAGCTCCGAGTGCTTCCTCCGTCAAGCGAAGAGCATAAGAACAAAGCAGGACATGGAACCCGTGGCTCCTTTTTGGCTGTAAATCTGTTATGTCCTTATTGAAAGGTCATCACAAGCTACACGGTTCCAGTGAAATACAATATTCAAGTCACTTTTGATTGGCTTATTCATCAATCTATTACAGAGCTACTGAAGGGTGAAAGTGGAGCTCGTTGTCATGATATACTCACTGGAGACGCCGGAGTCGAGACAATGCTATTGGTGTATTCCGCCGAGGCGGCTCCCTTATTGGCAGAGCAGCGTTAATACAAAAATAATGAAGACGTCCATCATCTTTTTGCCGTTGGCACCGCAGCTGCTCCCAGAGCAGTTTTTTGTGTGTGTCAGCGTGTGTTTGGACGTTGCCTGCATGCTTACATGTGTTTGTGTTGGCAGTTATGTGTTGGTGAGTGTGAAAGGGGGTTTGCCAGGACCCTTCTTAATTAGTGTGGATGGATCATACAATGACGACGTCAGAAGTCTCGTTGGAGATTGTTAATGTAAATAGCTTATTAAAGGCGGGTTGCCATGGAGAAGAGGAGAAGATGCTCAGCATGGGGCTTCTCAACTCCAGCAAGGTCCAGGGAACGCATTAATTCACATGTAATGTGTTGATTATGGATGCTAGATTCTCAATTTGTCACAACACATCCACCTATAATGTCCCCAGATGTGTGGATAAACACTCTTGGTATACATCAGATGACCAGCTGTGCGCCTATCTGCCAAACCTTCACTTGTTCTTTCAGTTTCACAGTTTTTACGTCGCACAAATGTCCTCCGACCTTTATTGCACAACATTTCATAACCCATTTTGCCCTTTATCGCTCGATGCTTCTCCTTTAATGTGGCCTCCTATCTTTTATTTCATCCCCATCATTCCTCTTCTGTTGTTTCATTTCCTTTTACCTTCTTCCCGTGTTTAATCTCCGCTTCCTCCCTCCTCCTTCCCTCCCAGCTAGTCAGTATTCAGACTTTATTTAATTTCATGAAGCAACGAGCACACTGCCTGAACACGCACGCGCACACACACACACACACACACACACACACACACACACACACACACACACACACACACACACACACACACACACACACAATTCCAAAACGTAGACATTGAGCTGATAACTGTCACTCATAAATCACGAGCCTTGAGGCCCCTGCTGATGAATAGATTACTAATCAGTTGCAGTATTGTATTGTATTTCTTCCATTTTCCAACACACGTACACACACACACACACACACACACACACACACACACACACACACACACAGGAGACAAGACAGAGGTGTCAGACTGGCTGGGGTCTGAACTCAAGATAAAATATTGTATTGTCAGAATTAAAAGCATCACAGTGAAAGATGTGTTTTTGTGTGCGCACAAATCAGTGACAGGCTCAGGTGTTGTAGATGATTTAGTTGTTACACAGTAATTAACAGAACAACTCAGGTGTCTGTGGTTTTGACATATTTACAGTTCTTGTTTTAACCACAAGAGCTGTATGTGTTGGTTTTTTCACAAGGCACAAAGTCTCACATCGCTGCTTAAAATATCAGATCTTTTCTCCACATGCACTAGACACAGAAACTTGTGCTCCATTTCCACCGACTTGTTTGACGCTAATTAATTTGATGTGCCTTTATAAAGCAGCAGACCTAGTTAATGGAAGCAAGCGTGCTCTTAAAAGCCGGGGCCCAGACGATGATGGCTGTTGACTCTCGGGCACCTGGGAAATGCAGTTGACAGGTGTCTGTCGGCGACCAGCAGTCAGTTAATGGGATGGTTGACATTTATACGGTGGTCGGTCAGCAGCAATCTCTGCTGCCTGTTAGGCCATGAGAGAAGAAAAGAGCCCTTGATAAGTAAAAGTTTACAGAGAAAGGCAAAGATTAACTGAGGTTGAGCCTTTTGCTGAACTTCTCGCTCTTTCTCCCAAACAGTGATTGTCCAATCATCGACTTCTTCACGAGGTAATGTGCAGTTGGCTTGAGTGAGAGAGACATTTTGCATTTAATGTAGCCTATTTGGAGGCTGATTTCCTCTTGCTTATCCCTCTCAAAATCTAAAACACATTGGCAAAAATGCATGAAACTGTTTAAAAAAGGTCTTTCTCTGCCCAATGTCTTCTGCATTGTGTCTTTAAGTCTTTACCAAAACATGACTAGGACATCCACTTTGAGAAAAGTAAGTTAAAGCAGCCAAACAGGTTAATCAAAATGAAAAGAAATCATACATTTGTCCTACATGGCAATAGAAGAGCGATGTTTTTTTCTTTCTTTATGGGCCTGGTCGGCTTCATGCAGCTTTAACCTCAGTATGTTCAGCACAATATGCAGTTTGTAGTCGTTAAGTGCAATTTATTTAAAAACAAGAAAACAGTAAGCATGCTTTTGTCAACCTTTTTAACTTTGAAATCAAGTTGGTTAAAACTCTTAGTCTGAGCTCTTCTTCTGTTCCCAGCTTGTTTTCAGACTCTTTGCTGTGAGTTCAACTCTGTGAGCTGCCTCTCCATCAGTTGTTCTGCATTTCAGTCCAAACTTCACAGTTTGGACTGAAATGCAGAACAACAAAGTGGCACAGTTATCAGTGTGAAGTGCATTATGAGCAGGCATAGCATTAATAACTATAATGATTGGTAACTTGCTTTTTCCCTAAGAAGATAAGCAAACAAAAACATAGATTTATTACAGTTAAATGTGCAAATGAAGCCCCCATTTGATTCTATGGGTGCAGTTTTGCAGAATAACTGAAGTGGTGAGGTCATTCACAGCCCGAACACTGAAAGAGCCAAAGGGCTCCCAGCATCACCGCCACTGCTCTGAACGTCCATTAACCCTTCCCTCACTATAGACACGGTGGTTATACTCCTGCACAATTACAGCTACCTGCTTCTCTCCGTTTCTCCTGTTATCGCTCACCTTGGCATTAAGAGCTTCCACCACACGATCTGTTGTTGTTCAAATTGGCTTCTTGTTCCTGAAACTTTTCACCTGAGCTGGATTTGGACACGCACTACCAAGCATCAAATCCCTCTGGGCAATGCAATCTTATCCCCACCACCGTGGAAGCGTGAACACTGATCCCTGAAACGCGCACCCCTCCTCACGTTGGCTTTCCTCTGACCATGTGTGTGCATTGACCTGTGATCTTGAGCTATAAACACACATCCATGTCTGAGCAGCAGCGCACCTTTACGAACTGAAAGTACTTTTTAATTATGGTTTGAGGGGGGAAAAAACATGGGGAGCTGAAGGAGTTTATCCAAGAGGATATGTTTAATAATGTGTGTGCTACATTTATGGACCCAGTCAAAGAGACAAAGAGCAAATTATGTATTTCAGTGCTCATTATAAATAGCACTTGTCCGACTGTTGTAGTCACGCCAACAGTTGCCTGAACAGAAGACCAAGTTAAGTTGCAGTAATCTGAAGGGCTGTGTTTCCAGGCTGCAAACAGAGCTTTTGCAGCCTAGGCCCCGAGGTTCTGGAGCGACCTGTCTGAGGAAATAAGGCTGTCTGAGTTTGGTATTATTATTTGTTCTCTCTATAAAGCATTGTATACTTTGTTTTGATAAGCACACGATAAATTAATAATATATATATTTTCCGATATGGGATTTTCCAGTCCTTCCTCTTTCATCAGAGACAAGAAGATGGAGGTGTCTTTCTCCAGTAGAGAGAGTTTAACATAGAGGTGGTTTGGTGAGGAGCAATGTGGGTCTAACTCAACACACATCCTTAAACCAACTGACGGCAACTGGACTTTGATGGATGCACATCAAAAGTCAAACCTTTTAAGCGTGAGATAAAACTGATTTAACTTTGTTTGAAGGGGGCTCCTTAACATCACATACTGTATATCAGACTGTTATGTCGCCTCCGGGACTCTAATTCATCATTAACATGGAGACTTTCTCTTTTCTCGCAGGCATCAATCAGGGCAGCTGTTACAGAATAAACCATTTCCCCGATGATAATGACTATGACACGGACAGCTCTGAATACCTGCTGCGTAAGTGCTCCCCACTCGTCCTCTTTGTCCGTCCTTTATCTTTCCTTTATGTTTAAGGGCATGCAGGAAGTTAATTGTCCTTCACCGCCAATACTCCTTTATACAGAGTTTGATGAAACGCACAACAAAGGCATTCAGTATTTATTTTCTATTGTCTATCCGGATGTCTGACCTTTCTTGCAAATTATTTTAAAGCACTTATATTTTTACGTTTACTTTCATGCTTTAATTAAATGTTCCTTACTTGCTAATTAATTAGCTCTAATCCCACAATAGATATGATGACATTCAATTTAATTAAATTCAGTAAATCTTTTCGGGTGGACAGATGCCATGTGGACTGAAGGTGGAAGCTGGTTCCATAAAAGAGGAGCTTGATAACTAAAGCCTCTGGCTCCCATGGACCTGAGACAAGCTCATTATTATTATTTTTTACTGAGAACTGAAAACAGAAAATGTGTAAAATGATGATACCATTTCGAGCACATGCACCCTATATTATATATACCGTACATATTTTTCTTAATTACTTTGAATGTTGTTGGTGCCGAATCAGCATCTCATTTTCACATTCCATGAAAGTGTTTGACATGCAGCATGTTGTGAGCCCTCCTCCCCCGAGATGGACTTGTTTCCACTAAATTTTGGGGACAGGCATTTTACATCCTTGTTAAAACCAGATTAAACCATTCTGCTGTTTGTAAAATGTCACGGTACTCTTTAGTGAAAGCTGATTACAAATGCCAATAACAAATCTCCCACATAGATCTTGATTAGCTCAAGATAACATTAGGATAGTCAATCAGCAAAATATCTTCATTAGACAATTCAGAATCTGCCTAATATGTGGAAAAGAACGAAGACGATTCATCAGACTTTGAACAAAGTTCAGACTTCAAAGGAAGGCTGAACAAAAGACTTTACAATTCAGTACGCTCATCCATCTTTGTAAACTTGTAAAATGACTCCGTGATTAATTTATGTGGAGGTGGCCGTCAGTCAGAGCTCTGGCTGCATCCTGCAGGCGGCCAGCAAAGCTTTGTCACGAGTTGAAGCCCCAAAGTATAAACGATGAAGGGTTTTTCAAAGCAGGGAGTGGGACTGGAGCTCCTCAAAGGGAACGTTTTTAATAATGAAAATTAGTTTTAGCTGTCAATCTATTATTGTGGTATTTTGATGTCTATGAATTGCTTCACCATTTGAGTGATGTGTTGATTCATTAATTTGTATTAATCTTTTATCAACCGCTCTCTTTATAGTAATCATCCATCAAATATTGGTGTTAAAGCCATTCAACCCAGTTATTAATCATCTTGCGTTCTTCCTCCTCCGTCCCTGCAGGGATCGTTCGCGCCTCCAGCGTGTTCCCCATCCTCAGCACCGCTCTGTTGATGCTCGGCGGGCTGTGTGTCGGGGCGGGCCGAGTCTACAACAAGTCCAACACCGTCCTCCTCGGCGCCGGCATCCTCTTCGTCGCTGCAGGTGAGCTGCATGTCGACGGCCCGTGATTACACAACGTACTTCATCGAAGGCTGTGCAATCACGAGCATGGCTTTGAATCCCCCCGCTGGTAAAGGTCAAGATCTCCATTCATCACACGCGAGTGATCGGGATGCGTGTTGTTGCTGGTCTCGGTGGGGATGAGGGCCGTCGTTGTGAGCCTGGATGGCATTTTCAGTTTCGTCCTCTGTAACAGTTCAGCTCCATATCTTCCTTTGTTATTAGTTGTTTTCATCCTGTCACTAACTATCATGTCATTACAGATCCTGCTTCCCATCTCGTCAGTCCAACTCCCTTCACCTGCCTCTGATCACCTCGTTAGTCCCTCATTACCTTCACCTGGTCTTCACGCCCTTCTCACCTGCAGCCCATTCCCTCGTTAGTCCCTCACTATTTAGCTCCCTCACTTCCACTTGTCCTCTGCCAGGTTGTCTTGTGTTCTTCGTGACCGAGCCCACCAGCGTTACCAAGTGTGTTTATCTGTTCCCGTCTGTTTTGTTCCTGCACTGCAAAAATTCAGCATAAAAAAACAAGGGAAAAAAGTTATAAAATTAGGGAATATTACTTGAAATAAGCCAAATTATCTGCCAACAGAATAGGAAAATTTGACTTGCCAAGATTTCTTAAAACAAGTGAAATGCTCCAACATTAAAACTGCCTTGTAAGAAGAAATATCTTGTCAGTCAAAAAACAAGCATAAATTGCCTTAATTTGAGATATTTCATCTTCATCTTCATCTTTACATTTTTACAGTGTGCTGGAACTTTGAGTAAAGTGAATTACTTTCCAATTCTGTCTCCTGAGTCGTGCATTTGGGTCCACCCTAATACTCCCGTGACATCCTCACTATTTCATCGGCGCCATTTCTTCCATCCGTTGTTTCCGTTTCTCAGGTCTGAGCAACATCATCGGCATCATCGTCTACATCTCCAGCAATGCGGGCGACCCCGGTGACAAGCGCGACGACGACAGGAAGTACACGTACTCCTACGGCTGG
Source organism: Liparis tanakae (assembly GCA_036178185.1). Taxonomy (NCBI): domain Eukaryota; kingdom Metazoa; phylum Chordata; class Actinopteri; order Perciformes; family Liparidae; genus Liparis; species Liparis tanakae. The sequence goes on from CM070091.1 coordinate 12,898,765, forward strand.
TCGTTCTACTTCGGCGCCCTCTCCTTCATCGTGGCCGAAACGGTGGCCGTGCTCGCCATCAACATCTACATCGAGAAGAACAAGGAAGTTCGCTGGCAGGCGCGGCGTGAGTTCATCCGCTCCCTCTCGTCCTCGTCGCCGTACTCCAGGATTCCCAGCTTTCGGTACCGCCGGCGGACGTCCCACGCCAGCTCTCATTCGACGGAGGCGTCGCGGGAGAACTCGCCGGTGGCCTGTCTGAAGGGGGGGGCGGCATCCGGCGGGCCCCTGGACGAGCTGTCCTTGTACGCCCTGGCGAGGGACAGCGTGACGGAGGGCAGATACAGCCCCGAACACGACGGGGCTGCTGACTTCCTCCAGGTCCACAACTGTTTCCCCAACGATTTGAAGGACGGGGTGAACCGCAGGACCACGCCGGTGTGAGAGGCGCCCGGAGAGGGTCGTTCACCTGGAGGCGGAGGAACAGGAAAGGATGAGAGAGCAGCGAGCCGATCTGCTTGTGATAGCACGCCATCTTAGAGGCACAGATGTAGGAGAGAGGGTCCTTGTTGGAAGGAGACGAGAGGACACTCAGCCGGATGGAAGATGGGCCGATTATCATAACCTGAGAACCATTTATCTGCTTTTTAGAGAGCATCAAAGCAGATTAGAGTTTCATTATCTGAGCTGTTGAGACGTGCCAATCAGCAGTAATCTACCTGAACATTATTCAACACGGTGCTAAATGAAATGTACTCTTCAACTTGAAAGTGTTTCATATCTATGTATATACACTGTGGACCCTTCTCCAAAGTTAGGATTGGGTCCTCATTACTAGTATGGTCGTGTCTTATACTCTAATTAAAGGTCTCTCTCTCTCTCTCTCTCTCTCTCTCTCTCTCTCTCTCTCTCTCTCTCTCTCTCTCTCTCTCTCTCTCTCTCTCTCTCTCTCTCTCTCTCTCTCTCTCTCTCTCCCTCTCCCCCCTTTTCTCTTCTCCCTGGCACTGTTCTTGTTCCCTGTGGAGTAATGTTTGGCCTTTTAGTCAAACTCCATTTCTAAAGAAGGTCGTTTGGGAGTCAGTATCTTAACACGTGGATGCGTTGCTGAGTTGTAATGTATTGAATATTAGTGTATTTGAGCGCTTTGTACAAATTGACCGTCTCATCCGCCAAACAATACAACATATGTTTACTCCTCTTTGACATGTATCAGTCGAAACAAGACGTCTGTGTTGGCTCTTCAACGACCCCTTTTCATCCACTTCCATATCAGTCGGCCATCCTGCCGCCGCAGCCCACCGGAGTGACGTGACGGTGTGACGGTGTGTGTGTTCCTGTCACGAGGGAAGAGCAGCTGACCGAAAGAGGGGGGGGGGGGTCCTACCCCTACCCCTACTTCATGGCAGTGCTGGGAAATGGACCAGTGATAAAGATAATTATTTGAGAAGAAAAAAATGCCATAACTGTATTTATTAAATGATGTGTTTTCTTGAGCTTTCTCCAAGAACCAGCTGGTGTGTGTGCGTGTACGTGTGTGTGGGTTTCAGTCTTATGGCTATTCAGTTGGTTCTGGTGTAGCGAGCTCACTTCACCACAGACTCGTATTTGGTGTGTTTGATATCTCCTTGGAGTCTTCATATAATTGGCGTAGCTCGTGTAGAAGAAGGACACCAACATGATCCAGTCTAAGTGTAGTTTTAACACTTATATAGGACAATTTGGGCAAAAAAATCCAAATGTGTTTGTAATGTAAAGTCATCGATCAAAATACATTAATAAAAAAAAAAAAACATTAAATGTGTAACAGAGGATTCAAAGCATTTTACTGAACAATGTTGTAATAATAATGCCTCGATGCATTATGGCATTGGTCATTGGTCATATTCAGGTAAACACACTGTTTAAGGTTAATCTACTGAATGTTCTGTGAGGTGAAGTACAGTGAGTATATGTAGGAGACAAAGCTATATTTCCCATGTGTATGCACAGCTGTTATTTACTTTGTGTTCTTATTTTGATTTATACCTTTCTGTTGTTGAACATGCTGTTTAAAGACCAAACATCACCACCGCAAACGTATTTTCTTTAGTAAATATTGGATGAGAGTGCCTTTATTATTTCAAATTTCCTGTTTTCTGCTTTTATTGTAAACATCAAAACAAATATTTGATTTCATCTGAATTAAATTGTCTCTCTCTCTTTTCATTTTTTTTTAGTTACAACGCAAAACATACTGTGCATAGACAAATAAACTACATCAGGGTTATTTTGTTGTGCAAACGTGGTGACTACTTTTTTAACACGACTAGAGCCGTGCCAGTGGCTCGCTGAGGCTGAACTGTATCATGACGATGTTTAGTAACACATCTTAGTTTAGCATGTTAGCATGCAGCTACTTTGGCTATAAACACAAAGTAGCCTCCATCGGGGGATGATGGGAATGTTTGTTTTGCAGGTTTTTGGTCACAAACTGGTCGCAACCTATTTTTGGCCTAATGATGGCGCTAGAGTAAAGGTTAATACATCACAATTCATCCCGAGGGGATCATGAATGTGTCCGCCAAATGTCATGACAATGCACCCAGTGGCTGTTCAAACATTTCCCTCAAACAAATGTCAACCTCGTGGTGGCGGTAGGGACACAACGAATGGTTCATCCTCTGGGGACATTGAATCCTGTATCACATTTAATTTGAATCCATCGAATAGTTGTAAAGATATTTCAGTCGGGATGTAGGATACAGATATAGACTTAAAAGAATTGTATCGGATTCAAGCCAAATAAAAACCGCCGGAGGCATTCCCCTCAGGGGACCTTGATTTCCATTGGAAACCTGTGATTGCAGCGTTTCATTCAAATTTCTGTGGGTGACCTTCTCTGAGTCCCGCATGCCTCTTCAGTTCTGCTGCATACGACCGAATACCTTTCATCTCACAATGAGATGTTGGCCTCTTCAGTCTCAGAGTGTCTGTGTTGTTCTGCCAAAGACATAAATCAGTCAGCATCCTGCTGATGGCAACACGTTGAGACCGACGCGTTAATAAGCCATCATTGCCACCAAATGAAGCCTTTTATTGAGCTGATCCAATCTGTTTGCACACTGAACCTTTCTCTTCTCCAGATGTGTGGGTATAAAAACATACTGATTGAAGGAAAGTATTGTCCTTTGATAAGGAAATCAGATGTTGCTGTTTAACCGCTACATTAACTGCTTCTATTTTCCACCTAATTTTATTCCTCTTCAATTAGTGCTCATCAACTCTCTCTTCACTGGCGTCACCTAGCCTCCGCTTAATGTTGATCGACGGCCACGGCTCCTGCATCAAACGAGAGAGGGGAGTGTGTGGTTACTGATCCCGCTGTTTAAGAGAGGAGTTTTAACATCACCCTCATAGAGATTTGCCTCGGGGAAATCTAATTTACTTTGAGTAATGTTGCCTATTATTAACAAAGTAATATAAAGGCAGATCCCTTTGTGCAATTTATTCTGTTATGGGTCAAATCAGCCACCGGATGAGGTGTTTTTCATTCTGGAATAATACATAATCAGACGTTAAAGCTGACAGGTGTAATTTAAGTTAATTACTGCTGATTTTGTGTGGACCCTGATTCCAGCAGCAGTGAATTTGTATGTATTCTGATCTCCAACAGTTTGTTCTGAGATTCTGAAAAGCTTCCCTGGGGATACTTCTGGTCAGAGATGCTGTTATCTGTTTCTTAGTGTTTCTCATCCCGGCTCCGGTGTGAGACACTTGTATTATTGATGACAGCCGTCCACGCCGCTGGCTGTTGCTTGGAGACGCCGCAGCTGAGCGCTGTTTAGTCTCCCCGCAGTCCCCGGGGGCCCTTGAGCAAACGAAGCAGGTCAGAGGGTCGCCAGAAAGACAGACACTGTTATTTTACACACTTATAGAGACGCGCGGGGGGGGCTCTCGCAGCCTCCTCCTCCGGGAGAAAAGACCGTTTTGCTGCGAATGCTTCCAGGTGGAACGCGATAATGAACACAACTGTCTCCTCTACTCTCAACCAACACTGCAGTGTTTGATTTTTTTTCTTTTTTCAAGCTATAGCGAGTGAGATGATTTGTCTTTGATGAGCAATTTCCAGGTTCAGTCAGCAACTGGTGGTGTTTACAGAAAGCACTTTGGTCTCACATTGCATGCTCTTTCTGAAAGGTGTGAGGCATCAGACATGCTGTGGCGTTCCTCTACAGCTTTCTCGTTTTTACACACATGGACACCATATTTAGTATAACTGGGGTAGACGTTAAATACATAATCCAGACTCCCTCTGTGTCCGTTTTACACACACAGACACTCACATGATTCTCTCTAAATACTTTCTTTTCCCCTCTTGCTTCAGACGTCTACACATTCAGTGTGTTAAAACCCAGAGCTGAGGGAGCGTCGTCACTCAGGGCTGAACATGAGCCAGAATCCGGTGTAAAGTGGGGCACAGCGGTTTATAAAAAGCATGCCCATTTACTCAAGTATTCCAGAGGGAAAAGGTTGATTGTGCCTTTGAGGTGAATCGGGTTATTAGTGTTTTTTTCTATCCTCAAACATTTTGTTGTGAAGCCATTAAAAACATTGTTTACAGAAAGGATAACCGAGCCTTTACATTCTTTTAGGTTCAAATGCTCCAAATGAACCCGCTCTCTTTTAAATAACTCCATGTTCACCCACCTGCATCGTTATTAAACGGTCAGAGCAACTTACGTAGGATAAAGAGCGAGATCGTCCACATGGACGAGAGGGGAGCACCGGAGTTTCATTCAGGAGGCCGCTGTTAGTTTCCTTTGCCAAACTTAAAGTCAAACCTGACTAAAGGGCTGTGTTGCCTAAACCTAACTTCCTGTGAAGACGGAAAGTTATTTAAAAAATACGCTCTGCAACTGACACATAGTTTGAAGCTTTGGGCCACTGAATAAGCGTCTGCATGTGACTAGTCGGGAGTGATAATGTGTTGGCAAGTGCAAATCAATATATATGCAGGAACATTCAGAAGGTCAATTCATTAAACAAGAATATTAAAAGCTGTGAAAATCGATAACTCTCTATTTTGCTGAAGAGCATATTTAAACGTTTTGAACCGAGCGTAAAATGTTACATTCCACATGTCAAAGCCCCTTTTCTGTCTTTCTAGATCAGCAATCTAGATCAGCTGCTGGCAGCAGGTGGGTGACTGGTCTCACACCTTAACTGCTGATTGGCTGAGTAAGTAGATCAGCTCACACAGATAACAACTAATAGAGGAACGCCCACCGCCACTCACCCGGACTCCCCGTGGCGCTGAGCGACTGAAACAAGTGAGCTGGAAACGGAGAGGAAAAGGAAGAAATGATAGATTGATAACAACCGTAGTTGGCAGGGCGAGTGAATATTGAATAGCATTGTCAAAACTTGAAGCCGGACACAACTGGCACACTCAAAATCAATGAATAGACTTTTCCTTTTGAAAGAAAGTGTCTAGTCTTGACCCCATCAGAATGGTCGAGCAAGAAGTGTACTAGGTGTAAACAGGACCCAGTACATCCTCATCTCAAAGGCAGCTTGGGAGGGAGAGGACGCGAGGAGAGAGGTAGAAACTAGGCCACTGTTATCTGGCCCCTTTTTTAGCAACCACAAGGCGCAAGGCACAGAAAGAGAACGAACGAGCTGTGGACCGGAGAGTCAGAGAGAGAAGAAGACATCTCAAGGAAGGTGAAGCTGCAGATGAGACGGGGGAACCTCTGGGGTCAACATCCGCCGTCAAGGATCCGAAGAGAAACAAGACAATCTTGAGGGTCCTACGCGGTCTTAACAATCTCACACACGTCATCTAGACACACGTCCACACCTTTGCACGCACTTCGATCGGCAACATGTTCGAGGAGCAGGTGACCAGGGTCAAGATCACGTCCGTGGCCATCGTGGTGGGCATGGCGTTGATGCTGGCGGCGGTGGTGACGGACCACTGGGCCGTGCTCAGCCCCCGGGTGGAGAAGCTCAACGCGACCTGCGAGGCGGCCCATTTTGGCCTTTGGAGGCTGTGCAAGAAGAGCATCTTCATTGTAGAGGCGGACCCTCAGGGCAAAGGCTGCGGCCCCATCGGCTTACCCGGAGGTGAGGAGCCTTTTGGTCTTTCTGTTGGTGAATGATTGGTGTCGTTCTGAGATATTTAAATGCTCTAACATTTCAATGTGTTGCTCTCTCGGATTGAATTCATCCTGGATGTTCAGTCAATGTGAGAAATTTTCTTCTGCCATATTTAATGGCGCATGGAAATAAAGACATGTATATTGTTGGAACTTGGATTGGAACCTGTGAAGACATTTATATCCTTGAGTTCTGCTTAATGTGTAAACATGCAGGTCAAAGCAGACCAGAAAAAAACAGAACAAATGGACTTAACAGCTGAACATGGAGGAATTTCTGCTAGCTTATGTACAATATACTCACCGATCCTTGGACATTAAACATATCCGTCTTAAGAACAGCCTTGGTGGGTTTACAGAGGGACCGGTGAGGGGTTGGAGACAAGTAAGCCATGAAACAGTTTGATGACTGGCTTCTCACTAAAACTATCATTATCTTCCCCGGAGAAAGTCTCTGAAGACATTTAACATGACAGGAAGTGTCATCATACTCTCTATACATAGTGTGTATTTAACGTGCTACCTCTCTGGTTCAGTCTAGCTCACCATGTCACAGCAGATCTAAGTTTGGCTGTGATGAACTCAAAACTGTCCACAGAGAAGTTTTTAGGGAATGAACCCAATTCAAGATGTGTTTTCTGAAAACACTGATAAACTGTGGTTTGGTCATTGTCTAAATGCACCAGGTGTAAGAGGCTGCTTGGTCTTAAAGCAAGTTATGTCTCTTTTTTACATAACAATGCATTGAGTAAGTGATTACAATTGTTTTGTTAAAGTAGCATTCAAACATCTGCATCTCCAAAATAGTCCTGTGGCTTTAATTACAAGTCCGACTCAAACCGATCCGGCCCGGGGACAAGCAGAATCTCACCGGCCTCTGGCTGTGTGTGCGTGCTTTGCAGCCTAACACAAAGATTTCCCTCTGACTCTATCATTGACTGAGCCTCCAGCACCTCAGGATCAGTACACGCCTTAATGAAGTGTGGCTTCCCGCTCTGGCTCACGAGTTAAAGTACACCTGGGAGACTCGAGTCGGGAGAGACGAAAGGGAGTGGGGAAGGAAACAGAAGTCTGTGTAGGTGGATAGAGGCAGGGATGCCTCGATTGATGGAAAAGAGAGCATTGTCTTATCCACAGGAGGTGGTACTGTACTAAGATGTTAAAGGGAGAGGCTGAATGACCGTGGTCAGTGGTTAGCAGGTCCGTCTTTCAATCAGGTCCTAGTCGATGTGTCCTTGAGCAAGACACTTAACCCTTAATCGCTCCCTGTATCCGTGTCTACAGTGTATGAATGTAACGTGTAAGCCACTTTTGGACAACAGTGCCAGCCAAATGAAATAAAATGTAATGTAATGAAAGACAAGAGCTGTGACACCTGCCGTTCATAATCATGTGAGTCACAGAGGGAACAGAACACCTCTCTATTCAGACGACTAGTCTTTTCCCCGTTGGACACGTCTCCAGGTATATTGTAGCTGACAGACTCACAACTCAAACATGATAAACGATCCAGTTACAACCCCCACAACCTGACAGGAGCAGGAAGACTGTCAGAATATCTGCGAAGGATCACAACTCCCTTCCGCGCGACTCGATACGATCTGTAATGGACAATATTGTCGAGGGAGAGAGGCGCCGTCTGGCAGACTAAACTCGTCTTGCTTCCAGCAGCGAAGGAGTTGAGCCCTCGGCGTGCCCGTCAGGGTGTGTGCGGCAGGACGTATCTACCGTTTTAACGGAGACCCACGAGCACAGTGGCGTTTCTAAACTGTGATAACGAGCCGTTCTGTCATATCACCTGAAATTCGGTGCACGGATACACGGCTACACGGCGCTGTCATTTAGAGAAGAAACACCAGAGTGTCGACAGAAACTGGATCAGTGGTTGTGTGTTCTGGTCCTCTGTGCTCTGTGCTCTCCTTCTGTCAGGGTGACATTGGATGAGATGCTGATTGGTGCTTTAGAAAATGAGTTTAAGTGACCATCCTCATCAGGCCACGTTGATTGTTTTTTCTCAAGAAAAGGCACCTACAAGTCTCTTCTCGACCAGCGGCTCCCAGTTGGTCTGGTTGCTGAGGTTTGACATACAACTCCTCTCTGGCTGCAGCATTTGCTTTCTCCTTGATAGAGTGTTATTAGGACTCGCAGCATGGAGTCTGAGTGGCACAGCCTCAGCTTTTTAGCACAGTTGCTCATGTATAATAATGTTTCACATGTGGTAAACTCACAGATGTTATTTGCATTTAAAGATCCAGCCAACCTCTAGCAAATAAAAGATACAAATAAAAACACAATACTAAATACTAAAATATCTAACTAATACTAATACTACTACTAAAATACTAAATACTAATACTAAATTACTAAATACTAAAATACTAAATACTAAAATACTAAATACTACAAGGGGAAAACAAAGTAAAGTGTTGAGTAAGGTGTTGAGTAAAGTGTTGAGTTTGTCAGGATCTCAGTGATTTTTGTAATGGAGTAATGAAATAAAATACAGTTCACACTTCTTCCTGGTGTGTTAAGGGATACTGGAGTAACAGAGAACTCTAATATTAACTTCCCACTTTGGAGTCTAATGGAGGCTAAGGGCATCACACCAGCGTTACAGTATCTGCTTCTCAATGTAATTATGTGCTTCGTAGGTTAAGTGTTACGCACGTATGTAAAGCGCAATGTGTATTAAAAAAAACCCTGAGTTGATCGAGAGTGCACCATAATAGAAAACATCCTTGATTAACATTATACCCCAGCAAGTAGCGGTGATGTGACTCCATTACACACATTTGCATTTTCCCAAACACTGCTTTTATGATGGGGTTGCATAACAACGGCAGAACATTAGCTTCCCACAAATGATGCTCGACGGCTTGAGTGCTGTAAAAATCAAGCAAAACCTTTATGGACCGCATCACGCTGCTCGGATGGCAAATTAAGAGCGCAAATTGTGCGCTTGTGGGCACGTGTGCGTTCCTACACATACTGTATGCACGCAAAGAAGGAGGAGAGGAGTTAATCAGAGTTCTTTTAAAGCTTTCAATCAGACAGTGGAAAGAAGATATACAACCACAACATGTATACCTTCAAATAAAATGTCCTCTGCTCCTTTCAGTGACACGATGCTGGTGCCTCAAATGTATACTCCCAACAAGCCAGATGTCACCTTGATCGACCGTTTTCCCTTTGGAGTCTGCCAGCTTTGAGTGTGGAGGCGTGGCCCTGATTTGGTTTTCAGAAAACAAATGTACGGTTCAATATGTGAGTGACTCACTCCCTATTATGTAAATGAGAAGGGAACACAGTATTCAGATGGAGCGTACAGACCGATACGCTAATGTGTGGTGGCTGTGATGATGACGGACTAATGCTACTGTTTGGAATTTGGCAATAATATTCAGGCATATATTCGCGCCAGGAATGCGAGGACACTCCTCTGCTGCCGTGTCCCAGTTATCAGATCTCCCAGTGGAAGAGCCATTCAAATACCACCCACCCTTTTCACATTGACCCAGAATTAGTCAGTCATTCTGAGAGGTTAGAAAGAGAACGGCGGCCCCGCATCGCCTACAAAAAACAATCTTCTCGAAAACAAATGATATAGAGAAAGAAAATAGTAGAAATTCAAAGTTACTTTAAAGGTAAAATTATGGAAACACCCGACTTAAAACCAATCGCCAAACGTCAAGGAGAAGAACGAAAGACACAGTTAGGGTGGAAGAGAGAGACGGGTTATGATGGCAGGTGGAAGAGCATGTTGGTAAAGGAGGAGCTGAGGGGAGGGTGGTAGAAAGATGCAAAACTAAAATGACAGGCGATTCCTTACTCTAATCACTCTCCCTCACTGGAACTAAATCTCAGAATTACCCTGACTGCAAGGTCAATGATACGCACCAAAATGGTCTCCCCCAGTTACCAGTCAGATTTGGTTTAACCATTTGCAGGCAGTGGTTTTTACTCTCAGTAAAAGAGTGTCATAAAGACGTATATTTCTCCACCTTTCTAGCAAACTGAGGCAGCGGCAAATCATTTGATTGAATTTCCGACTGTGTTGAGTCCTTCCTGTCATTTTGGTTTGATTCAGCCCGTGAATTTCCCCCAATATTTGTTGTTTGTGTAATAAAAGATGTTTAGCATTTCGGAAACATACTGTAATAATAGAACAGCTTCACCAATGTAGCCGATGTGACGTGGTTGAACTCCACCAGGCTTCAACCTCCAGGTCTAAAAAGTGAAAGTAAATGTGAAAGTGCCTTCAATGTGCATTCTTTCAAACAGCCAACAGGGGGCGACTCCTCTGGTTGCAAAGAGAAGTTTTTTTGGGATTCTCTGTGAGAGAATAAAATCTCCGTCTCACTTTATGTATTCCCTCAGTAAACATCGTAAACATTAGTTTCTAGTCTCAACTGCTAGTTTCAAGTCTTCTTCAATACGGAACGATGTTGATTGAGTAAATATTGTTATATTTGGTGTAAACTAGACCATAAAGCAGGCTATGCTTTAGGGCCTGGCTACCTTGTGATGGACAGGTCACTTCCACGGGGTACGGTCTCTGAGCCGTCCGTCTCACTTCTGGTTCCGAAATACAAGGCGGAGAACATTATTAACTCAGGGCTTCTGAATGGCGGCCCACACACCTTATAGTGTATACACTATATATACACTCATCACCAAAATCATATCTTTAGATTTCTCCATAATTACACCGCCATGCTTATGGGGAACTGCACAACGTTCATGCTAGAATAGAAAGTGATACAGGTGTAGTGACAACGACTAAGAGGGAGGCAAATTGTTAACAACTCAAACAAAGAAAAATAACTACCCAGTTACTAAACTCTCATTTTGTTTCTCCGGTCTTATTCTGTCATCGGGATCAATAAGATAACCAGAACCTCGGCCACTGGAATACACCAAAGGTCTTTTCTTTTGTACCGTGAGCAGATAACAATTTTCATACAAACTGGAATTCATTTTATAGCTGCGCCTGAACACATATTGGCTTAGAATAGTTTAGCCCCAGAGGTAAAGGCGGCTAATGAGGGGAGACTAATGAAAATAATATTTTTGCAGATCCAAGCTGCTCTGTGACCCCGCCTCCGATTCTTCCGACCGCCAGCCGGTCCATCCCCTCAATTACACACACACACACGCACACACACAAACAAACACACACACACACACACACAATCTCATATGCCTTTGTAAACAGTTAGGGATAGCCAAAATCTGCAGAAGCTTGTTGCTAGGTTACCTCTTGAGTGATTCTTTCTCACTAAAGAGCTCCTCTGTTGCCTGGTACACACACATACACACATACACATAGCATATGCACACACACACACCTACAGACATCAACACACACATTGTCCATCTCTGCATGGACAGAGAGAGCACCTTTCTGCTTTATGGGTTTAATCTCAGCAGGAATTGTGGAACCGAAGAAAGATGGGACTCTCGCTTGGCCTTTCCCTCCTCTCCACTGCTCCTTCTCAGCTGCCCGGGGTGACAGCGGATAGTCGTGGACCTGCGGATCGTTTTTCTTTATTAGGCTGTATTAAAGATTGTTGTCAGGGGACTACAGAGTTTGATTTAGCAAAGTGCGGAAATGGACCATTCCTGTTTAGAATCGGGAGCAGGCAGACGTTTCACTTCAGAAAGTCACACAAGAACATGGCTGTGATTTTGTGGGCGGCGCTGACCGGATCCAACAGGCAAAGAGGAAGTGCAGCAGCTGTGCACACTGATCAAAAAGAGTGTGTTCTGCTGGATAACGCATAACACACTCCACACACTCCTTCTCTGGCACCGCAAGTGCAAAACATTGCATTCCAAGCCAAGAGGCTGAGGGATGTTCAGTGAGCCTCCAGCCTGGTGAAGTGTCCGTGAACTGAAAGAGAAGCTGATTCAGGGACATTTCTCAAGTCTAACGTTTGTGAGATTATAAGTCAGTGAACGGAGCAACTCTTTCAATAACTTAAGGTTTATGAAGGTTGGAACTTTTACAAAATGAATAACTTTGGTTGGTTGGACATTGTATTTATTATTTGTCAGTGAAACTCTGAGTCTAGACCAGGCTAAAATGAATTGGAAAGAATTTGATACTTGTTCTCGTACCGGTGTGTTTCATTTAAGCTTTCTATTGGGATCCACAGAGGGATTCCAACACTTCTTTCTCTCTCACCTCTCTCCCTCCTGTCTTACTCCGCAGCCGAAAACTGTTCCTACTTCAAACACTTTACCTCGGGGGAGGAGGCGGAAGTTTTTGAAGTCAAGACCCAGAAAGGTGTGTGCCTCCTCGCAGCCGCCAAGACGACAACTTTACGACAGATCCTGTTTTTTCTGACCCAACTGTTAGGAAAGGTGTACAATAAAACACAATAACCTCTTCAAACATTTAAAAACATCCCTTCTTGAAAGTTATAAGGAGGCTAATTATTCAATCATAGTATTTATGGTTTATTTGTTCATTTCCTATTTCCTTTTTAAATAAATGTGTTATTAAGGGTCGGTATGCACCATGTGATTTTACTTTGTTTACGATTCTTCGTCCTAGAAGTCGTTACATTGTAGTAACGTTGTGTGCATTTCAAGAAAAAGTATATTTAAAAAATCACAGGAAACAATGATTCACTGGAGATTGTGAAAACTGTGACAGAAACGGTATATTTACGATCCTCCGCATGAAGAGACTTGACACACACACACACACCAACACACACAGACTGACAGTCCTCAAACAGACTCACTGGAGAGACTTAAGTGTAATGTAATTCAACACTTGCTGAAACTCCACAGTTGAGGTGCTGAAATGGAATAGGATACTCCGAGGATTTTTTTCCATCTCAGCTGCAGTGATGGATAGACGTGAAAACTAGATTATCTTTATCAGGAAATAGACGGGCGGGCGGGAGGAACAGAGATATGCGCTTATCATCTTGTTATTAGCCGGGAGCAATTTATCTGTCATGCAAATGGAAATATATTACCAGTTAGGATAAACACCTGTTGTTGAGTGAGGCTAATTCAAAGGCTAATTATGCATGTCATAACCCGCCCGAGTGCAATATTGAAATAATTATTCTGTCAACTGCCGCCTCCCTCTTGCCCCGACCCACACTACATGTTTTATTGCTACTTTGCTGAATCTCTTTTCCCATCATGCACTCACTGTCTCCTCTCTGCCTCTTTACATGCCCTCCGCTGTCTCCTTCCCACCTCTCTCCTCTTTCCTGCATCCCTCCTCAGAGTACAATATCTCAGCAGCAGCCATCGCCATCTTCAGTCTGCTCTTCATGATCCTGGGCACCCTCTGTGTCGTCTTCTCTTTCGGGAAGGGGCGGGACTACCTGCTCCGGCCTGCCGGGATGTTTTTCGCCTTCGCAGGTCAGACAGTGTGGAAGACGATGTGAATCAGAGAGCGGGCTCTGAGTGGTTCTCTTGTCTCTTGTGTTACAGCTCCACTTGAAATGAGGTGTGTCAGAGTCCTCACCTTTTCTTTCTACTTATGCAGCTAATTAAACACAGTCGACTCGCTGAATTTTCATTTCATACCTTCGGAGGGGGCAGCGTGCTGGGAGTTGATGTAGCACTGTCAGAGTAACCCTGATGTGTGTAAAGTGTAAACTGTGACAACACCTGATTATAGTGCCATAAATGTGAGTGAAGCATCTGCTTTTTTCTTTTAAACAACTCCTTTCTTTCTGTTTTGGCACACAGGCCTTTGCATCATCATTTCTGTTGAAGTTATGCGCCAGTCGGTCAAGCGCATGATTGACAGTGATGAGACCATCTGGATTGAATACTACTACTCCTGGTCCTTCACCTGCGCCTGCGCCTCCTTCACCCTGCTCATCCTCAGTGGAGCCGCCCTGCTCCTCATCTCCATGCCCCACATGCCACGTAACCCCTGGGAGTCCTGCATGGACGCAGAGCCTGACACCTTGGAGTAGCCACCGGTGGTTGCCGGGTTGGAGTGACACAAATACACGCGTTGTTGCATCTTATTGCTCTTTAATTGCATATCCTAAATATTTATATTTACTTCAAGCCATTTCGTAAAGCATGCACATGTGTTTTTTCCAACCTTCCATGTCCATTGGTTTTAGATTATCTTAATAAGATATTGAAATCCACTTGAATAGTTGATAGTTAACCGGCCTCAGCTAAAATAATGAAGTTCATGTTATCTTCACATGGATATCTGTTACAAGCAGGAATTGCTTTGAAAAACTCCTTATTGTTGTGTTCAAAGCTGAGGAATGATTCATCTTTAGGCTTAAGAGTCATCTGTCGAGCAGCACCTTTTTTACAAGATTTTACTAAATTCACTGTATAATTTATTTAATATAAAGTCCTTGTGTGATTTGTGAGTGTTTTAGAGGTTTGGTTATGTGACAACATTTCTTTTAATTGCATTGCTGTGTCTTAAGTATAGAATGTTGGCACTTTCTACAAGCACCTGAACACACCACAGCTGTTTGAAGTTAGGTTAAAGCCAACATTGAGGAAGGAGTATGGTAGATCTTTTTAAATATCATGTTAGAAACGATAACGTTAAATCGCTTATGGTTGTTAAGGCTAATCTGACCACATCAAAACTGTTCGACTCCAACTATGTCTGTCACTAAATTCAGATAATAATATTCAGATGTGGTTTTATACTGGACTAGAACAGAAAAATTTAATTAAATAAAACTACAGTAAGACAACAAGCAGGTCAAACAGGATTTGACCTGAAGACTTAAATTAGATACAAAAGGCCAGACAAGATTTTTTTTAAAGATAAACAATAAAATGTACGACACTAAACAAGATAAAGACGTTGACCCATTGCACTGAAGCGCTTTGTTTAAAGTGAAGCAGTGAGTCGTTCTAATGAGCTACAGTCACTGCAGCGTCCTCCTTCTCCAAGGATCTACAATCAATCCATCCCACTAATCGTCTTGAGAAACCACATCCCCGAGACTCCTTTGCTGACCTCAGTCATTTATTTCAGGTCGATGGTCAAGAGCCCAACTCATGATGTAATGTGCATGTGTTCAGCTAAATACCAGTAACCTAGTGACATAGTGTTATTTCCCAAACCAGCGGCATTTCATAATTCGTGGGATGACTCGGTTAACGTGGTAGAAGTGAACAGGTTTGGGTTCGGGCAAGTTTACACTCAAGCAATCCCAGCACAACTGACAGCGTGACTCGTTCTCATCCTCACAGCCTTTTAACTTGTGACGTTAACAGTGAAATAAACGTAGAAACATTGGGAATACGAATGATAACGCATGAATTAAACTTCTTGCTTGTCGGTAAGCTCTGCAGCTAAACCGCAGCTTCACTGTGCTGCCCTGGTTCTTTACGTCCGTGTGTTCTACAGGAGGACGTTCCCGGTTTGTGAAGCTTCAAGTTATTTCGCACATAATCGTGAACGTTGCAGCTGTTGAACGTTTGCATAGCGAGAACAACAAGCCAGCTGAAGACAATACAAAGTTGTTATTGCAAAGTGAATAAGGTTAACCTGACAGGCATGTGAACAGTAGTCAACCGGGGGTGGGGATTAGCAAATGGTCAATTGAAACTTGACATGTTTCAAAATGTAATATAATATAATTTAATGCTACATAATAGTAAGTGGTGAAACATTGCACCTAGATGAAGATGTTTATGAAAGATATCATAAACATCTTCAGATATTTCCTTTCAAATGTGTACAACAATACCAATGTGTTCAATGCTGTATGAATTCTGTTACCATATATGCCAAAAGCTAAAATACTGTATATAGGATAAGTATGACACACATTACTTTTTTAAAATTGTAAAATGGTAAGCTTAAGGATGTTAACTTAATGTTCTGTAGACAAATAAGTTGTTGCTGTCAGAATAATTCACGACAGACTTTCTTTTTAGTGGCTTTTTAGTTCTTTTCATTTTCAAATCATCATCTTTTTAATAAAAAAGACACAAATCACCTGACACCAAGCATTTTTATTTGTCTTTTGTCCCCGTGTAGATCTCCCACAAACATTGTATATTGTTAGCAAAATAAGCACCTACAGTATACGTCTGATGTGTTTTTGTAACCACTGTAGCCCTGAAGTCATTTAGCTGGTGCAACCAAATTAAATGACATTATTTCACAGGAGAACACAACAAAGAATAAATACAATGAGCTTCTGTTAATACATTTCCATTTTTTACATGGTCACTAATCTGATGCATACTAGAGAGAGAGAGAGAGAGAGAGAGAGAGAGAGAGAGAGAGAGAGAGAGAGAGAGAGAGAGAGAGAGAGAGAGAGAGAGAGAGAGAGAAAGATGGATGGATATCTACTCAGTCTTTTCTTTATTGAGAATCCAACCATCCCTTCTGTTGCCGCTCACACACTCAGAGAGAGACACTTCTTTCTGGGACTCTGTGGCTGCATTGAGAGACAAACCTGTTGGCGATGCTCCAGAGACCTTACACACTGTAGGTTCAGGACTTCCAGGGCAGGAGGAATGGATGCAGCTCCCTGAATGATTCATGGGACCTTTACCCTCGAGCGTTGGAGCCGCCTGGCCACAGCGTACGCGTTTACTCTCTGCCGCCCACGCCCGTTTTGATCCACGCTTCCTTTGTGGTTTTGTTTTATATTGTTTGCTCTCACGCAATCTCTGTTTCCGTAAGTCTGAGAAACATTGTGTTTGATTTAATGCCAATAACACACACACACACACACAAATATGCTGTGCTTATGGATCACACCTTTGCCTCATGTTAACGTGTCTATCGTTCTTGAGCTTTGAGCACAAATGAGTTCCTGAAGAGGAGAAGAAGAAGAAACATCAATATCTTATCAAATGCTTACTTGTGTACCTTGTGTACCGTGAGACAGACCACTGATTTAGCTCCTTGTACATTTTCTTTCACACGCCATTTTTATGTTCTGCTGCTGCTGATATTGAGTCGTAGATAATTGTTCATAGCAATCACACTTTGTCCTGTTCTTACATTTTGCGGTCAAGAAGCTCTCGCTAAATTAGAGATACGGTCGTCTCCTGAACAAAGACGGTGACACCGACTCTCGGGTTAGCCTGAACTCCTCTCTGGTGTCTCTTCCTCCGCTCTGCATCTCTCTCTGTGCTGCCACACCTGCCTCTCTGTTCCTCTGACACACGACCACTTGCAGCTCTCCCTCTTCGTAGCGTCGCTCTGTTTCTGACTCTCTCTCTCTCTCTCTCTCTCTCTGCTGCCCACATGCGTTGCGTTTTGCTTTGCATCCCCAATTCTCTCCCTCCCTTTCTTTTTTGACCTTTTCATTCATTGCCTCACTCTTTGTTTTCTCATATTTGTATCAGTCTGCTTTATCTTGTATCTCTCTGCCTCTCTCTCTCTCTCTCTCTCTCTCACTCTCTTTTGCCTGGCAGCGGCCTCCTTCCTCCATCTGTGCTTTCCTCATTATTCACCCTGTTCTTTTTTTTCTACCCTCTTCTCAGTCAGCTTCAATCCTCTCTTCTTTTCTCCTCCTCTCTCTTTCCTCCATTTGCTCTCTGGTCTTTGACGCTTTCCTCTTCAAGCAGTCACAGTGAGTTGCTCTCCTCCTTCTTTTTATCAGCTTTTCCCTTCTATTCTTCTCCCCCTCCCCTCCCCCCCCCTGTCTCTCTGCTCCAGTGCGCTCTCCGGCAGCCACTCTGCTGCCTAATGACTTGGATCGGGAGTGACTGCAGAGAGGACATAGACCTGTGATAAGGCGATGCCACCCAACACTGAGAGTGCAAGGTGCCTCATCTGTACTACCCGCCCCCCCCTCCCCAGGCCTGGATGTGCAGAAGAAATGTCCTCTGGGTTAAGAGTGCTCGACTAAATCACATCCGTTTACTGGAAAGAAAAGTGGAGGACAAGTGGTATGATTTTCCAAGGAAGGGAGGATCGTTAAAGAAGTGTTTCGTATATGTCAGCCAGGTCCATGTATGTGCAGGTTATTGTCCCTTACACATATTCAAGCAGCACGTTTCATGAATGTACTTCTCTATTTTTGGTTTTGGGGGGAATTCTACAGAGAAATTATCAACTTTATACATTCATTAAATTACATTATTTGGAATAATCTGCATATTTCCCAAAATGTAAAAGCTTTCCATTCATTATTACAGAAAGTGCAATTATGATGCTCACTCTGGCAATTGTACATTTGCTCCCACAGTGTTAACAGAGAAGACTGGACAAACAGCAGTGGAGAGAATGGGAGTGTTCCTATAGCTAGAGGGTTTGAGTTGGTGCCAAATATATATTTCAAACACACGGACATGCAAACACATACTGCAACCATAGGCAACAAGAGTAGTCAAAACTCCAACTGTGTTTCATGTGAATTATTAATCCAAGTCTGTTTTCACAATCAATAGAGAGGAGAGGTGGAAGAAAAGGTCAGGCAATAATTGCACAAAACACACTGACACCACCACACACCCACACACACACACACACACACACACACACACACACACACACACACACACAGGTGATGAGTATGGAGGCGTTATTCAGTCCATTCCTTGTGGAATAAAAGATTTAAGCCACGCCACATAATGTTCTTTTTTTTCTTCATTATCAAAGAGAGAAGAGCGGAGAACGAAGAAATTAACAGCGCCCGGACAAAGCCGGCAAACAGCTCGAGTGTGGCAGTCATTTATGTGTTTCCTCTTGTCTAAGTTCCTCTGTCTTTGATTTTGTTGCTCCATCTTTACCTCTGTCTCCCCAGCATGCAGTCTTTTTCTTTATTAATAAGAAAATGATTAATATCAGGCAAGAAAAACAGGCGTTATAAAGCTTGAAGTTGAGACAGAGCAAACAGGGATTTCAAATGAATTACAACAACAGAGAACAACTAAACTACATTCCCGCCTGGCTTTCAGGTAGGATTAACCCTCCTGTTACCTTCACATTTACTAACATATTTTATCCTCGAGGTCAATTTGACCCTAGCAATTAAAACGTCCAGAAAATTATTAGAATTAATATTGCTTCCCAAGTTTAAGTGTGAGGTACTTTATGTTTGTTTGTTGACTACCTGAATAGCCCTTTAAATATATAAAAAAGTTGATCATTCTTATATGTTTGACAGTGAAAAACAGCCTGGGGTCAAATTGACCCCAAAGAACATCAACGTTAAACATTGAATGGGGTCAAATTGACCCTAAAGGTAACAGGAGGGTTAAGAAGAAAAGAAGAAGAAAGAAAAAGTGCCCACTGATGCTTTCAATGACACTTAGTGAACAACAAATGTATCTCACTCTCATCCCCGTCACGCCGGCCTGTGAGTCACTCGTTGTCGTTGGCGACGTGGGAGGAGCGCACACGAGTACAGCCAAAAGTTTAATTTTTTTAGCATCTTTTTGATCATTATACAGTATATGCATGCTTTTTATATGAGCTTCGCGGTCACCATGGTAACCGCGAGGGAGAGTAAAGGGCACGGTGGAAATAACGACGGCATGTTTCCCTCAAATGGTTTGAATTGTTGGAGTTGTTGGCGGCTCCGGGGGGTTTGAACCACACACTCCCCTCAGGTCGCCCACAAAAAGAAGACAATCCCTTCAGGGTCAAACCCGACGCGGCGGTTTCTCCCTCAGTCTCCTGATGTTCAGCGTGCCACGCTCGCCTCTCGCCCATCAGCCGCCCCACAGCCTCCTCTGGCTCCGTGGCGTCCGCGACTAAAGGGCATCTCCTGCGTAACATGCATGGCTGCTTCAGAATTGACTGACGTTGTTAGTTGAATGTTCAATAAAGAAAAAGGTGAATGGGATTGAAGCCGACTCACTGTTCCATCATGTAGATTCATCCAACGAGGTTGTCCACCCACATATGATCAACTCTATTTGTCACTGGTTATTATTTATCTTTGTCCTGATTAGCATTAGATGTGTGCGTCACAACTATAAATACTGTATGATTGCAGCTCTTTAAAAAAACATGTATTTAATTGCATCTGACTGCCTATTGAAGGTTTTTTCATCATTTCATGAAGGTTGTCATTCAACTTTCTGTTTGCGTACTCGCTCTATTTTTCATTCTTTGACAATCTCCATTCTTTTTAAATACACGCTGTGAAGGGAAAGTAAACTGCTATAAAAGGGACTTTCCATTTACAGCGTTATGGCATTTGAACGAAACGCACTAAGCTAAAAGTAAGTAAATATGTTACTTTGGATCTGAACTTGTGCACAATTCTGAGATACTTGATACTACTCCACTAGCAGTGTCTTCTTGTTGCAGGGATCAGTTGTCTATGTTACAGTTTTTCTAGATTGATTACACACAAAAACTGGAACTTCTAACGCAATGTCCACAACCTGTAACTCATGTGCCAACTCCCTAAACCAATTCTGCTAAACTACAAGCACAATTATATAGCTTTAGACACAGATTTCAATTGTTAGCCACACTTTCTTCAAAACACAACACACAAGTGTACTGCTTTAGACACAAATTTCAATTGTTAACCACACTTTCTTCAAAACACTAAACACCATCCTCTCTACTTTGCACACGTCACCAATGCCAACGGCTCCTTGTGTTCAGTCAGAACACACTGCTACTCAATTGGGAAAACTTCTATTTCCACGGCTGTTGTGCAATTTGAAATCGAGGCTTTAGAGATATAAGGGCCACAGGTGACCTCCTGGTTTACATTACATTACATGATTTGACTTGATTTGACTTGATTTGAAGAAGAATGGATGAAAATATGGAAGGTAGAGGAGACCAGAGAGGCAGAAGAGTAAGGGTAAGAGGACGAGGAGGAGGACAAGGAGGAGGACGAGGAGGAGGAAGAGGAGGAGGAAGCGGAGGACGAGTGAGAAGGAGGGGTGTGATCTCAGATGAGATTGGGGCCACACTACAGTTTTTCACAGTTGTTAACACCCAAAAAGCGAAAATTCGGCACAATTTGCACAACCTTCTCTTCATGTACCAATCGTTCGACCCAATTTGCCACTATCTAACACTGCCTTATCTGCATTAGACTCTGATTTTCTTTGTTTACACTCTGATGTCACTTACACATCCCTTGTTGTCAAAACACTACACACAATGTTCATTTGTTGCACACACTTCTCAAGTAAAATCTCAAAGCATCAACCTACAACACACAAGTAGTCAAATCTCTAAACATTCAGGTCTTTTTGAGAAATGTGCACTCAGGACTGCAGCATAAGAGTGCCTTGAGCCTCTGTTTGGTTTGATGAGCAATGGAGAACGTGGCAGATAACGACAACCAGAGAAGGAGAGGGGTCAGAGTGAGAGGAGGCGAAGGGGCAGAAACGTCATTGTTGAGGTCCCCGGCCAGCGTGGTGGGAACATCCCGATGTGTGCTGCGATGAATCCACATGGGATCTTGCACCGTCATGTCCACCTAGGGGCCTATAACACTGCCCGTCTCCTCGTCTTCCTAGATGGCCTGCATGACCTGCTGGTACCACCTGGCCAAATAGAGGACCAACAGTGGGTCGACCATGTTGTCATCTGGGACAATGTGAGACTCCACCGGGCTGATCAAGTGCGCGAGTGGTTCCAGGACCACCCACATTTTTCCGTTATGTACCTTCCAACTTACAGTTTTGTTCAATCGCTAACAAGCGCTTACCCATACTTGAGATACTTTTTCTAAACTCTTACAGTAACACAGACTCACACCTACAAAGCACAATTGGCCAAATGGATCATTTTTTTCTCAAAAGCCCATTTCGTTAAATATATACTATTGTTCCTTTAAAAAAGTTACAGTAAATCAAAATTATTTATTTATTCATTTTTTATTGTTTACAAATAAACTATGTTTTGGGGCAACGGCTGCAATAGATGATTGAACAACATTCGGTGTCTGTGTGATCAGCATCTCAACCTGTCATAATCAAAATGTAAATTCTAATCCAAAACTTGCTAAAACATATTTCTCAAAAACATTCCAGACTCTGAACTACCATCAGGAGATGGGGAATCAATTGTTTTTTTATTATCAGCTGAGATATATTGTTTTATAACTGATATTATTGCAGAAGAGGTTTTTAGACTGTATCTAAGGTTTGGAATATTGTGTTTTCCATTGTGGGATGTTGTGTGTTAACATTCGTAAATAATACAAAAACAATCCATAGTTTTGTTGAGAGGTATAGCTTGTCTGTTAAGAAAATGTAAGCATTGTGGAAATGTGTTCACTGACTGAATATTGTGTGAAAACGTCATGAAATGTGTGAATGGTACGGCCACACAACACTGATGTAGTGATAATTGTGTTTAGAGTTTTGAAAATGTGACCGCTGATTGGACAAACGCTTGGTAGCGCCTGAACAAAACTGTATTCACCCTTACTGAATCCTATTGATTAATTATTTTATGCTAAATAGAAACATTTGATCGCAAAAAAAAAAGAAAGAAGATGAATTCTTTTCAGCTTGGAGGTGGAAGGTATACGAACGGACCCCACAGGACCAGGTCCCAATGCTCAGGCCGGTTTACAGTATTGTACTGTTGTCTCTGTGTACCAGAATAAACCTTTCTTTGTTTCATATTTGTGTACTGTTTTAAGCTTGACTATGAAAAAGTAGGCCTACACTGAGGCATTTTACAAAAGGAGAAATGTCTCATTCTCCAGAGTCATTGTCATCCGTATGGTGTGTTCCATTTCGATGATTGTGTTTTTAATTTTGCCCTTCTGTGTGCTGTAAATGCTTGGTAGTGTGCAGCAAATGCTTAGCTGTGTGTATTCAATGAATGTATGTGTGTGTCTTTTGAAAAAATGTCTGTGTGTACCAAATGAAAAAACGAGTTCCATTTTGTGAACAGGTAAGAGATTTGATGGCAAAGAGTCATCTTGCAAAGGGAGTGTCAGGTTTAGCATTTTGTGTGTGAGGTTTTCAGTTTTGTGTGTGCAGTTTTGAGAAAGCCGTTAGTGTTTTGAAAAATGTGTGTTAACAATCGTGAAAAACTGTAATTGACCATGTGGTCAGCCATAGTTTACCCATGCAAGAGGCTGGCCAGAGGGTCAACCTCATATACTGTAAGCTGCTTTTCAGTAGCATCCATCATCCGGACGTTCAGAAGAGAGAATAGGTAAGAAACAGAACTATGACAGGAAAACACGAGTTTGAATCCGGAGCATAGTGTTCTTGTATTTACTGTATAACTATTTTACATTGTACTGTATTTGTATAGTTTGCAGAACTGAAAGATTACCCCAGGGTGGTGGAGGGAGCGTATGTTTACAGCAGAGCAGGAGACGCGATAGTAAACATGGTTCTGGAGAATAAAGCATTACAGTAACCATAAAACAAATAAGAACTGCCAGTATTGATGACCAGGCCATGTTTTGGTCCTTTTTTATTTACACTTTTCTTTCTTTTTTGTTGACTGTAGTGGTCTATTTTCTATTGTTTGTTCTGTGAAAAAAATTGAAAAAAAAGAAACATTTTTGTTGTATATTAGTGTGTTGTTTTGTAAAATATTATACATTTACAATATTTTACAACAGGAGAAAGCGTAAAGTAACACTGGACATGAAAAGGCACAATGCTCCTGACAAGGCCTTCATACTGGTGTTTTCCCATTTCATCGTTGTGTTTTTCATTGAGCACATCAGTGTTTAATCGATGCTTAGAATGTCTACGTATATGATGGGCTGTGTTTGTCATTTGAAAACAAAACACCCTTTTGAGGTGACATAACACTGTTTTGAAAGCAAAGTTGCCTTTTGCAGGAGATATTAAGGGTTTTGCATTTTGTGTGAGCGGTTTGGGGATTTGTGTTTAGAGTTTTGAGAAAACGAGGCATGGTTTCAAAAAATGTGTTTAAGCAATTGAGAAAAACTGTAAGATGTCTCTGATTAATTGTTCATAATTCCATTGACGGATGTTTTGTTCTCTAAACTCTCAGATGATTTCATTGCAAATAGACACTGTGCCGTAAATGCTTTATTACGGTTGGAATCCTTCCTTCTCCAATCATAATAAACCTGCAGTGCTCACATGTGTGTCGACTGTGTGCATAGAATCTAGATCTGGCACGCTCAAAATAGTTACTTCCTGATTGCTATATATTTCTGTGACTTTATCCTGAAGCTCACATCAGGCCAAATGTGTAGAAGTCTAATCTCAAACTTTACTTTTTCTGCATTAAATGAACCGTAAAAACTGAAATTGACTGACATACAGTTAATAGCACACATGTGATACATTTCTTAGCCGAGTCCAACGATCATCCACAGTCAAATTGAAAGGCTGTGTTTCTTTACCGTGGTCATTTAAAAGGTGATGCGTGGAGACATGTCAAAGGATGGAATTCACATAATTAAGAAAACGACCATGAAGAACCAGACACACACGTCACGCTCACATTTGCCTTTGTTTGTGCAGCGGTGTGTGTGTGTGTTTGTGTGTGTGTGTGTGTGTGTGTGTCTGTGTATAGATAGCACTCGGAGCTCAAATCTCGGTGGAATCTGTTTTCTTTCTTCTTGCATGTATTGATTTTGAGGAATTTCACCGATGTTCACTCATAAACACTTCTACCTTGCTGCACAATGCTCACTTACAACTAACTCTTACATCATGGAAATACATAACCTTTTCCTGTGTGTGTGTGTGTTGGTGAATGTGTGTGTGTCTCATGTGTTAACTTCTTAACCTCTAGTATGTGTTTCCAAATGTGACATGCACGTATGATCATCTGCATGTGTGTGCGTGTATGTGTGTGTGAGTGTGTGTGTTTATGTATATGTGTGTGTATGTGTGTGTGTGTGTGTGTGTGTGTGTGTGTGTGTGTGTGTGTGTGTGTGTGTGTGAGGATACACCATGAGAAGAGGCACACACAGATATCAATCCAATCATTGGTGTTTCCCGGTGAAGCGAGGCATCTACATTATTAATCCGCTGCATCTGGGGCTGATGCAGGTGAGTGAGCCTGGCTGTCAAACACAATACACCATTTACTGGGAGGCAACGGCCTCACCTCCACCTCCATCACCATCATCATACCTCAACTCCATACGGCCAAATGTAATCCCAGAAGCTATTTTGGAAGGTGGAGGAAAGATCAATGGTGCATATTAAAAAAACATTTCCTCATTAGAAAAATCTGTCTTTGCAAATCAAATATAAGACAAGGTCAAACACAAAGAGGTGGACCATTCATAGTCAAAGAGCAAAGGGGACTAAAGGCACACTTTTAGTGAATAAAAACATCAACCAGGACAAAGAGGTTCTGATTACACAAGGGGTTTTAAACTTTATGCAAACTTAATTCAGAAAATGAGAAGCAGTCGTTGTGTGTTCCCTGAGCAGCTCGGAGCAAGAAGTTAACGTCAGGGAGACGGAAGGAACTCATCAATCCATCGCGTGGCTTTGTTCACACTCAACAGGTGAGCAGCAGGAGGAAGGCTGGGGGGAGGTGTCGGGGTCTGTGTGTCGGGGTCTGTGTCTGTGTGTGTGTGTGTGTGTGTGTGTGTGTGTGTGTCTGTGTGTGTGTCTGTCGGGGTGTGTGTCTGTGTGTGTGTAACTTTCATCATCGTCTAGACAGACCCTTAAATTAACTCATTAGCCCCCATCTGAAGGTTCATTAACTCACCTTTTCCACCTCTCCCTCTCTCTTTCTCTTTCTCTCTCTCTCTCTCTCTCTCTCTCTCTCTCACATCCGTACTTGTTTCAACTCGTTCTACTCTCCCCCCTTTTCATCCCCTTCTCTTCCAATGCAGTGCTTCCTCTTTCAGCTTCTCCCCGCTGCTCTGTCATTGTTCTGTACTGTCGCTGTCCCTCATAATCCCTAATCCTCTTCATGGTCACTTTACTATTTAATTTTTGGCCATGCCTTTGTTTCAATACAATAACAATTGACCAATTCCCAAAGTCACAACACTACATTAAATCAACAGTTAATAAGGCAAACTAAATAAAGAACATTTAAAAGGCAGAGACCGTTTTTATACATGAAAATGCAACTCCCCTTCTTTATATTCATAATGGTCATTTGATCACATGGTTGTCATGTGACCTGAGCTCACTGGACACAAGGCAGGAAACTGACTAAAGGACTTGAAAGTCGAACGGCGACAGAAAAAGAGAGAAAAGATTTGTTTCCCATCCAACAGGTAACTTTTAACTTCTACCTGAACCGACTGTGCCAAGTCAGCCATTATGTGTTCAACAGAATGTGGCATTTCTTCATCGACAAAACATCTAGCCGCTTCAAGGCGTTGTGTTGTGTTCGATGTGTTAAAAAAGCAACATTGTGTTGAATCTTGCCATTCCCCCCACTGCAAAAATTAAATCTATGCTTGTTTTTGGACTGACAAGATATTTGTTCTTGCAAGGCAGTTTTAATGTTGGAGCATTTCACTTGTTTTAAGAAATCTTGGCAAGTCAAATTTTCCTATTCTGTTGGCAGATAATTTGGCTTATTTCAAGTAATATTCCCTCATTTTATTACTTTTTTCCCCTTGTTTTTTTAGGCTGAATTTTTGCAGTGTATACATCTTTTTTTCTTTCCTTTACACAATAATGCTGTGATTTCCATTGAGATATATCTTCTCAGAACTAGACCCATCACACTCACTAACAGCAGAAACACACCATTGCACTGTTATTACATTGACGGGTTGGTATCAGTGTTGTCTCTTTGTGGCCAGCACACCGACTGCTTTGCCTTTCTGTATCTATACATCCCAATAGTTCAAAAGAATAACGTGATGGAAACCCTTCAGTGGGGAGGAAAAGACATAAAAGTGACTCTGGCGGAGATGACGGATTAACTTCCCCGAGCGTGCGCCAGACAACAGACAGAGTCTTTAGACAGACTCACTTTTGAAAATCTCCTGCTCTGCACAGATTGGCTGATGTATAGCAACCAGTGTCTCCATAGTGACATGGAGGCAGTAGCTTGGCTGGGAGCAGGGTGTGTGTGTGTGTGTGTCTGTGTGTGGGGGGGGGTATCTGCAACCTTGAAATGCACTGCATCCTATGTGTCAGAGCAAAAACAATAGGAAAAAAAGACAAATTAAATCCTTTTACATTCTGGTTATGCGCACACACGTGTGTGCAAGCACATACATGAGGAGACACATTCATATGCATATATATCCTGCGTGTCCAATTACTCTTCTCCGCCCAAACTTCTCATCATAATAGCTGTGATATGGAGCAGTTGTTGTTTGAATCTGAGAGAAGGAAAGCAGGCGGAGCCCAGAGATGAAGCGAGGGGCCACATCTCTCACAGCAATATCTCTGCACCGGCAATAAGTTCAGATTTCATGATACATAATGCAAAAGACAATCTTCGGCTCTGAATGAAATGCATGCAACACCTAGATGTCTGTCTGACCCACGAGATTGGGAGAAGGGAAGTTTGAAATTACCTGGATAAAAAAAGGCCTGTTATGGGTGCCTGGTTCATACGATTGGTAAAAATTGGTTCCGAAACACCCATTGCTGTTTTTTTCAACCAGAAGCAGATTGGATTTTAGTGTATCCATGGAAACAGTCTTGACAAGGATGCGTCAATCCTCGTTCTAAAAGGTTACGTCCCCGTGATTGATACGGGGCGAGAGCACATGTGGCAAAAGAAGAGGAGCATTTAAGTGATTTGCAAAAATCTAATCTTCAGTTTGTAAATCACGCGCGGTTAAAGGCGACGACGGGTTTCCCCGGGCGAAGCCGCGTGCCCGTGGCCATTGTTGTCTCCTGTGGTGAACAAGTGCTCAACGGCGCCTTCCCACAGTAATAATTCTGTATTTGTATTAAATCCACACAGCTGCTCTTATGAAAGCTTTTCAACTATCCTGCTGCTTTCATCATGAGAAGATGCCCGTTATCCTTTTGGTCAGACGTCCCTTGATCTCTATCGTTATTGGAATGTGTTGTAGCGGGAAAAGAAGGGAAGGAACCTGGACAGGAAAGGAAGGGGAAGACATCAATCAGATGCACCTGTGAGGCGGCGGACAGGGGGAAAAACTAACAAAAGCAGAAGCGTGGAGGAGACAAGAAAGAGGAAAGACGATACATAAAAGTGTTCATTCAGCTTCTGGATATCTTCATTTAAAAGTAATCAGAGTGGCAGTTGTTTCAAGAGCCGACTGGATTTCCTGGTTCTCGGAGTGTGCTGCTGAAATTGGGCTGATCTTGAATCTTGTTCTATTTAACCTGCTCGGCTGAAGCTTTTGTCTTTGTTGGACCTGCAGAAAGTTAATATAAGTCTCCTTTTCCGCAGCTCAGGCTCCTCCCATTCTCTGCCTCAGGTTAATGAGCAGTACTCCTTTCCTTAACGGTAATCTAAATAATTCAATCGTATTTGACACTGCTTTTTACCCTGCTTATTGCCTCCTTGGACCCTCTTTATTTTATCTTGTGTTTCTCAAACTTTCTTCTATCCACATTGTTAAAGTGATAGGTGTAAGATGTGGATTATTCTCCTGTCTGGTGCCAAACTTCTGAAAATTTGAGTAACCTAAACTCGAGTATGTACTTTAAAGTGCTAATGAAGATCAAAGTCGCTTTTTTTCTACTGCAGAATTATGATTTGTTCAATCGAAGCAACGGAGAAACTGTGGTGGAAATTAGTGTTCATTTACCTTGTGAGAAATCAAAAGTAGTTTAAGCATGGTTGACCCATAACACTTTATTATAGAACAAGTTTACAAGTAATCAACCAAGCGCTAAATACAAACAAGTCATGAAAACATTCAGCTGAATGGAGCAGAAACCCTGAGCCTTCTCTCAAGGCCGTCAGAAATAATTACTGCCTTCCTGGTAAAATCGCCTCCTCTTTATATGTATATTATATCGTAGAGATGCAAACATTCCAGAGTCAACTACCTCTTTGATTATCAAAGAGGTAGTTTGATTATCAAAGAGGTAGTTGAGCATTTGAGTGACCATTTGGGTTTGGCCATATACATCAAGTCATTGGTTTGTGACCTTTTCACGTGACCCCGCAGGATTAGATTAACCCCCATGAACATTCCAGGAGAGAAAGAACTTCTAACCACATTTGTCCTCCGACATGAACAGCAGCGTATCTAAACTTCACCTCATAAAAGTCCTCATGAGGTGTCCTGTCTTCAAAATGTCTGTCACCGTTAATGTCACCACTCAACCCTCAATGGCCTCACTGGTGACACATGACAGCAGGCCTATAATGAAAGAGTGTACTGAAGTGTGTGAGTCTATACAGTGGAATGTGTGTAAATGTGTGTATCATATGCTGATGAGTGGCAGTGCACATGTTCAGACACTTCATTGTTCACACGTCAAATGGATGCAGACGCTACTTGATGACTGCGTTTTCCTGCTGATAGGGATTCAGTTTGAGATGGATTACACACAACATTAGATAACTTCACTAAAATAACACTAAAATGTGTGCAGGCACAGTTTGTCCTTGAACGTGTTCACCGGCTAGAGCGGAATAAGATGAAAAGCAGAAGAGCCCATGGAATGCTTTTCATCCAAGCAATAGCAGGATCAGAAGTCAGAGTTTTGATCAACCATGCCCTAGTAGTCCTTGCTCAGACAAATGAAGCGTAAAAGAACCCCACCTCCGTCTCCCCTCCCCCTCCATTCACCTGTAATGTAACCATTAAGCCGGACTGTGAGCCCCGTCTAAAACCAGTGTTTTCTTTCCCAGAATGATGGCTCCAATAAAGCCCCTATTAGTTTTGGCACCAGGCCAACGCCAATTATTGGACGAGCTGAGGAACAAGCTTCTTCCTCCACAATAACAGTGGAGGGACTGGGCTGAGAGGTTAGGGCAGTGACAGTAAAGGCCAACTACCGGTAATGATGTAGAGCGGCAAGAGGCGAGGAAGCCAGGTCTCTATAGCAACAATTTCGTCCTCTCCACCTACACTGTGGTACTGGCTGGAAAAAACAGAGGTGTGTGTGTGTGTGTGTGTGTGTGTGTGTGTGTGTGTGTGTCTGCTGGTTTCTCTTGTTCTGTGACATTGACAATGAGGGAAGTGTATTTTAGTTACATATATGAGTACATTGCACCCTCTTGAGTTGAGACATAATAACTTATTTTTCCTTCCTATCCAGCAAAGAGGGGGAACGTCGAGTTCACACAACACTGCTGCTTGATTTATCTCAAATGAATGAGAAACATTTTAATTGATTCTTAAATCAGTTGTCATGACCTGAGAAAAAGAATCAACCTCAGAAACTAGCCTACTGCTTGTATGAAAATCTAACATATTGTTTATAATCTTAGTGGCAAGAGGTCCTAAACCAACTAAAACCTACAAGTGGTCCCTCTCTGGAGTGCATACCATGTAACACAGAACATATCAAGTAACTGAAATTGCTATAGAATACAAATTCATTACTGCTTTAAAATATATTAATATATATGATTGTTTCTTATCGGAAAAAGTACTATTACCGTAAGTTACGTCCATTTACCATATATTAATGATGGTTATTATAATTTAAATATAAATCATACAGGCGCTTGTCTAACTAACATTACGGTATATGTTGCCCTCTGCTGTTTGAAAGGAGTACTGCATGTCGCATCGTTCTGCTCCGTTTCTGAGTATACAAGTATACAAATTAAAATACAATATAAAAGTGAAACAAACATTAATATTATGTGTATTTTACACGTTTACGTTGCTGCATTTCTTTTCTTGCGAATTTAGAATAGAATGAATGTATTACAATTTACGACACAGTGGTAACGTGTCTACGGTTGCTAGGTAACGTTCCATTCGAACGTCTATCAACAGCTTCCCGAACAGAAGACAGAACATGTTCCTGGAGAAAGACATGTATTTTGATCGTGTCCCCCTCGCGTATACACACATTCACACGCACACACATAACCTGTATGTGTGCCTTGCCTTCATTTTACTATGTGCACTTGTTTACAACTTAAAAAGGCTGTTAAATGCCATTTGGTGATGCTTAATGTGTGTTGTGTTAATTTAAGAGCAGTTCAAACAGTCAGATTTGACCGCAAACACTAAAGTAAGGGAGAAAAACGAGTCAAGAAACTCGTGGTTAATTAGCTCGCTATGATAAGCAACACTATAGTAAGAACTTTTGGGTTGCCAGGTTGTGGCCTCCATCAGTTCCCTTGCTTTGTCCTTTTTAGCTCGTTAAACTAATCCATCAGAGGATTTCCTACAACAACCCGCCTGTTGCTGAACTTTTGCTGTTTCCTTTCTAGTAAGTGAGATACCCATGACCCTTAATAACGACTTAATGGTTAATAAACTGAATAATGAATATTACTGACTCAACAGTCAGGGAACATTTTCCAAACCTGGCATCCCCAAAGTTGTTCTTAAATACATATACATGATCTAGAAAGCTTTATCAAATAATGTATTTAACATCAATGAGGTCATTAGTTACAATGTATAAACAAGTTTTAAAGGTTGACTGAGATGAAAGTGGCACATCACATTATATTTAGAGACATGAGAGGAAAGGTTGTCTTTAGTTTGTTTGAAACATAGCTGACTAAAGTTATGAGAACAACTTTGACTCAAACAGCAAACTATAAATCATTGCTAAATTCAGAACCACGGTCAGCTCCAGTTCAGAACCGAGGTCAGCTCTAAACAGAGGATGAGTCCCATGTTAGAACCAGAATAGTGTGTACTGTCTGTGGTCAGAGCTACGACACAATAATCTGTATATAGACTAGTATCCTGTATTATATTATATGCAATATTTTGTTTGTAATGTTGTATACACAAACTATATGGTCCTCAAAATAAATGGTTTCTGTTTAATTGATGACAATAAAGAAAACAAACAACAAACTATCTCAGATATATAATCCTGAAACATAGTTATCCAGTGCTGCACATTGTTACCAAGTTTCAGCAGTTCACTAAACCAAAGGCTTTTTTTTAAAAACATCCTCAATAAGTCCTAAAGCTCTGAGTCTGCACTGTCCGTGGATTGAATGTTTACGTTGAACGAGCTTCAAAAACACGTTGTAGGACTTCCGATCATACATGAATCAAATATCTTACTGAATATTGAATAGCTGCAGGAAAATATATATATATATATATATATATATATACCTCTCTCTCTCTCTCTCTCTCTCTCTCTCTCTCTCTCTCTCTCTCTCTCCCTCGCTCTCTCTTGACGCAGCAGCTCGCTGCGCATCCCTGAGCGGAGCGGTGGGGTAAACTCGGAGGCGCAGGAGTCCCGCGTGGTACAAGCGAGCAGCTCCTTTCACGTGAGCAGCGGTTCAAGGAGAAGTGTTTATGTGTGAGGAGGAGTTAGAGGGGACGACCACACAGACTCAATCCGGCTCCGGGACGCGAGCGGCTAACGTGACAAGAAAGGTAGTTTGAAGCGACTTATTTTGGGAGTTTGCTGTGATTTCGGTCTACTCCCCACTCTGCGGACCGTCATCCGGACACAGATTGTAAACTGTTGGATTAGTTTCCGCGAACTGGCGACTGGTAATTTTCACAGCAGGATCCATTCAGCCCCCTAAGGACCCCCTCGGACTTCGGAGCTGGTGCGTGGAGACTCGCGTGCGCGTGTCAGGGGAGTCGCTGGCTGAGGCAGAAGGATCTCGTGAATGTGTGGAACTCAAGTGCCTCGTTTCATTGGACACGTGTTTTAAATTGAATGAGCGACTTGAAAGGATCGCACTGAAGACTGAAGCCAGACAGCCTCCACCTTCCTCCACCTCCCTGCGTGTTGCCGTCCCCGTTGCGCGAGGACCATGTTGATGAAGGAGTACCGCATCTGCATGCCTCTCTCCGTGGAGGAGGTAGGTGAACTTCTCCTGCTGTCTGCTGACCGCCTCCTCTTCCTCTTCCTCTGCGCGTGTGTGTTTACTAAGTTGTCCGCGATGCGTTTGTCGTTTTGCACCAACCGACACGTTGAGCTCCTACAACCGTGGTGCGTTCAGGGAGCCACCGCCGGGTGGAGCTGCCGCTGCCTCCCTGTGAGCCTCAGCCCACTCTAACGTGTTCAAGGGAGAGAGAGCAGCAGAGGGGGGTCGTCTCATTATCGGTGGCAATGGACACGTCGTGCCTCTGTTTTCCTTTGTGAATCCTTTGTGATTGCATGCTCTGTGAGATCTTAAGTCGTCTGTGTGCGTGTGTGTGTTTGTGTGTGTGGACAATTATTTATTTTTTGTTTCCTTTCTACCTCCTTTATTTTTGTTTGCATGCAATTTGTATTGTATTTGGATGCAGGAATAGATTCAAAATCGTTTTGTTTCAGGACTAAATAATTAAATTATGTTGTTTTAATGCACATTTCTGATCGCGTTGTATCTGTAGAGACACGTTCACACTCAGGGTCTTTCTGTGTGTAAGGTTGTAGAAAGGATGAAGGGAGAGAAAACCATCTGCTGGCGACTGTTGCTCTGAGCGACACAGACACATCATCACAAATGTTCAGAGTTGTGATATACATCTTAGATGTTTGCGTTTTCCCACCTCCCTCCTTTATCTGCTTCAGCGTTACTGTTGCAATGTTTCACACTTCAACCTAAACAACAGATGTTCCCACTGAAGTGTTTTACTAAGATTAACTGGGACTGAATTTACACCATTTCACGCCGTTTGGAAGATGTGAACTGCAGCCAAGCTCACTTTTAAGTTCTTTGATTGGGTGAAGAATGAATCTGTACCTTTTTAATCAGAGGGTCTTAAACAGCCTCTCCTGAAGTCTATTGATCACTTTGTTTGTGAGTTTATAATTACCAGGAGGCCGCTTCATCACATCTCGTCCTCGGGCTGATTGGCTCTTCTTCTTTGCTTTTCGCTCCAATGGTGATGGAAGACACTGTTGTCCTCCGTGGCCGGCTACAGGCTGCCACATCTGTCGCTCTCATGATGATTCTGGGGTCTGACCTAATCTATTAATCTGTCAGTGACTTGACAAATGAGCATTTGTAATCTATACATTTTTGCAGACTGTAAATATACGCGCCCACACATGCAGAGACACATAAATCACTGTGTGTGTGTTTGTGTGTGTGTGTGTGTCTGTGTGTGTGTGTGTGTGTGTGTGTGTGTGTGTGTGTGTGTGTGTGTGTGTGTGTGTGTGAGACGGATGATCTTAGAAGACTTCTTAGAAAACTGGCGATGGAAATGATTTTCTAATGTAAACAAAGTAAAAGGAAGACAAAAAAACATGTTGTGTTATTTCCTTATTCTACACAGCAGCAACCAATGACATTAGGAAGTAGTCAATCCATCCTTCAGTGACGCTGACATCTTGACATGCACATTAATACTATGGAGCTTCTATGAAAATTGGAAGCCTGATAAAACACATCTTCGTAATCGTGTCACGGAGTCAGAGAACAGGATTCATGATGAGTAATGGTTCATGTCGTGCATTGGAGGTCTTGGTTGTATTGTATGCTTTGCTGAACACATCATCAGAGTCCTGAGTCAGAATCTCGTTGAATGTCTTCGCAGCGTGAGCGGAACCGGATGCTCCTCAGGGCCCGGTTGCTGAAACTGACTCAAAAGTTATGTTTGGCCTTCATGCTAAGATATTTCCACACGGCCAGGTCGTCTCCTCACTGTTTGCTTTAGTTTACAAAGGCGTTGATTGTAGTTGGTGTCATAAAACAGCACATATCTATGTGCATTTCAGTTGCCATAGGTACTCTCAGTCACATCAGCATCCTTTTAATGTTCGCAATATTGTCAAAGCTTCTCCAAAATGGATAACAAAGAGAATACAAAAACAAAGTGGACAGGAGACGAGTGTGCTGTTTTAGAAGAATATGGAAAGCTCATAATCAAAAGTAGAATAAAGTGAAAACAGAAGTGAAGTAACTGATGAAAACAATGTCTAAACAATGTCTAAATCTCTGATTTTCTGTGGGATGTAGTTACCAAGGATGTTTGAGTAAAGCATGAGGCAAAACACTGAGAGAACAAACGGTTCAACAAACACCCTCCACACATGTTGGAGTGATTATAACCAATTCAACTCTTTTCTAAGGCAACCGTATGAGATTTTAAGCAAAATAGATATGAGTCTGTTCATGGAAAAAGATGTCACAAAAAAAATGCAATATTTTCTTCTTCAGTGCAAACAATATGAACGGATCTGAGCGTTGTGTTGCACGTTTGCTTCTGTTCATGTTGTGCATATGCTGGTGAGATGTTTAACTCTAATGTTACATTCATACTAAATATGCATGTTGCTTGTTCAACAGGCCGATGACACAGTTTGATTGTCCCAAACCCTTTAATAGGATGAGAGGGGCCAGAGGACGTCGCCGTCCCAGGGGAGCGTCGGACACATCGAGTCACGTTGTAGCCACAGGAAGAACAGCTGAGTCGGATGTCTTCTGTTAGTTTGGGGTTACACGTGTTCATCCTGCAAAACAAATGTAATTCGACAGGGACTTCAGTCAGCAAGGACCGTACAGTGTGCAAGTCTCTCTCTCTCTCTCTCTCTCTCTCTCTCTCTCTGCATTCTCGTGTGAAGTTTCAGAGCGGAACTAGAGCCGGCCCGTTGTTTTGATTATGATGACCTTAGCCTTAGTCACTGAGATGATCTGCCAGCCGCTGAATAGTATAAAACATTCTACATGTAAATACTGAAGATTTTGATTACCCCCCCCCCCCCCCACACACACACACACACACCCATAAAAAAATTATAGAATATATGAAAAGATCAGAATGCATGAAATGGTTGTTTAACCTATCAGACTCGGCCTTGGTTCTTCATCCACAGTTTTTACTTTTGAAATTGGCACGGAAGGTTTCCAACGTGAAATCAAAGACCGGTAATGCACGTTGGTGATTGAGGTGGTGGAGCAGGGTGTACTTTAATCGGGGGATCGGTGGTTCAGTCCCCGGCTCCAGTACTCCATGTCGATGTGTCCTTGTGCGAGATAGTGTGACATATTAAATAACTTTGAGTGGTCTGAAGACCAGAAAACTGCTATGAGTTCAGTCCATTTGCCACGACTGGAGTTCATTGCTGAATCCTGCTGTAGTTTGATTTCCACTGTCATTCTTTTCTGCCGTGCTTTCCGACTTTGTTTAATGATCTGTACTCAAAGCCTGTAGTTTACATACATCTTCAACTGTCAACTCTTTATTCCTTTCTTATGTTCTTTAGGTCGTAACTGATCGTGATCAGTCCGTTATGTTGCTTATCCCCATTCCGGTTCTTAAATCGTCTCCATTTGCCAGCTGCCAGCCTGCCAGCTCGTAAGGCGCCCTGGATGGGGACCCGCTGCGGGGATAATTGAAACCGTGGTGGTATTTTTGAGGTTGCGCTCACAAAGCCTCGACTGAAATTGTGACTTTGCTATAAAAGCTAATTTTGAGTTTTTTGAAAATCACGATAAAGTTGATATACAGCAGAAAGAGAGTCGAGCATACACCTCCACGTCTCTATATCTGCTTCGGTTGTATCTTTGGTCTGTCTGACTCGTAATGGAAGTCTGTGTCTCTCATTTTAACACACACATTATTTACTCTCTAGATTATACGGTTTTAATATACAGCTAATGTGTTTACTAAAGAGTAATAAGCATGGGACCTTTTTCACAATTTGTTGGATGGGTTCCAAAAATGGTGCCAAAGATATCAGATACATTTTCTAAAGATGTAGATGTGGAGATCCAGCGATGTAAAAAGCAGAGCTTATAGTTCCGATGCTCGTGTGTCACTTTCCTGTCATGTTTTTTGTGTGCATTTTTTTCTGTTTTCTTCAAATGTGTACTGCCCACTTCCCCAGACAGACACCAGCTCTGTGATGCTAAGTTTTGCCAGCTGCTTACTTTTACTTGCGAGGACAAAGTAATGCACAGAAGAGACCCGACCTGCATAGGTTCCCTGAATCAATAAACACTTCTTGAATTGTTGTTTAAATATATGCAATTTTTGCATTTAGTTTGAGTTTTTTTAAATAGATTTTGGTGGAGTAACACATAATATAAAATATGATAAGGCTTTATTAGTCCCGCAGTGGAGACATTTACAGGATCACAGCAGTATAGCGTACATTGCAAATGTCATTATAAATAAGCAATACAAAACAGTACAAATAGAAAGGCAGTAAATAAATGAACTTAAATATGATATATACAGACAGAACAGCGTATTGCACAGTGTACGGTAGACAGACAAATAGCCACAGAGAAAGAAGTGCAAATCGAGCCACCGACCAACGAGGTGCTGAACGCCTCTCAGAGGAAACCTTTATGGCATCGTACCGAGAAGCCGTGGCGGTTACACACTGAGACAGACAAGCTGTCATAAAGGGCCCATCTGCAGTGGCCCCTTAGCAACATTAATGATCCGGTAAACATGTAGGGTCAACAGTTTTCTATTTATAGTAGAGAGCTATGGACTAAATTAAGAACAGTTAATGTGCAAGAACAGTTGGTCAGGTGACTGGAGGTTGTGAGAACCATGGTATCTAGTGGACAGGTGGCTAGTGGACAGGTGCCTAGTGGGCAAGTGGCTAGTGGACAGGTAGCTAGTGGACAGGTGAGGGGCCCAACATCAGTTGTGTCCTGTTGGTGCTGCCTCTGGCTGAGTGTGTGAAGCTACACACGTTGCAGCACAGAGGTCCTGTGGGGTTAGAAGAAGCAGTGTCACATTTTTAATGGTCCCTTCCACGCACACACACATTCCAGGCATGCACAATCACACACACACACATTGCAGGCATGCACACTCACGCACACAAACACATTGCAGGCATACACACACACACACACACACACACACACATTGCAGGCATGCACACTCTTGCACACACACACTCACACACACACGCATTGCAGGCATGCACACTCTTGCACACAAACACATTGCAGGCATGCACACTCACTCACACACACACACACACACACACACACACACACAAACATCAACACTTTCTAAGAACCTGGGTACACTACTTTAATTCCAGGAAAAATCCGCCCCAAATATAATGTATATTTAGCAGTCTCTAATGGATCCAATGTGCATATGACTTAGGATTTCTCTTTAAAACAAGAAAGTCAAGTCCTACCCGCACTACACATTACTGGAGACGTATTCTAACACATTGATTAACAAAAAGGACCGTAAAACCACCAATATTATATCACGTCCTTGGAAGGAATGACGGAGACACGGAATATACGACTCCTCATTGACCTGTCAAACCCAGTAAGCCAACGTTTAAGCATTCTCCACTTTATGGTCTATTTAACTGAATGAACATAATGCAGAAGACTTTAAACCACTGATTGAGATCATAAACTCATGTTTACAATCTTTACTGAGGGAATAAATCAAGTGAGAAGTCTCCATCTTCCGCCTGACATTGTCTCCACTCCAATTGATTTCTATGGGGGGCTGGGGGGGGGGAATAACTTTTGCGTTAATCTAACGTAATATGTCAACGTATTATTGTGATGTGTTGCCATGAACATATACAACATAAACTGCATGTGTTCAATGAGTTAGATAAGAACGTAACAAAAAAAAAAACGACACCATGATCACAGGCGACATTGAGAAGACATCCCACACATGTCAAATGGGATTAAGTGACCCGCAATCTAAATCTGCAACAATGCTTTAATCTCCTTGGCGACAGTTATAGGTCACATACGGCCGTTTTGATCCTCTTTACAGCTGACCCTTGAGGGGCCATTAACGATGTCAATTCAGACGTCCGGACGCTCAAATGCGAGAGCGAGAGGACCATTTATAGCGTACACTGATGCTCCTCTGAGGGATTTATGGGGCTGGAAGTCCATTAAGCTTTGATTTTACTTTTTTAGTTGAGATAAATTTGCTTCTTCATCATCGTTGTGCTCGCAGTGTGCAGGTTGCGGTTGCTTAGTAACGGCAGGTGCGAAAGAAACGCGACCTCCGAGCACCTTGAAGGAAAGGATGAAAATTGCACGGCCGCCGTTTTCCTCACGTTCTTCGACTCAACATGTGAAAATTACAGGATGTGTTTATCTTCAAAGGTTTTATTGCACATTTTAAGATATAATTTTCTTGAGACTTGACGCCACCCTCATGTCTGCAAACGTGTCGCTGGATTCAGAAGCCGGTTATCTTCGCTCAACACAAAGATTGAATGACAGAAGGGGTGAAATAGTATCTGCTGGTTGCCCGGCAACCTCCCGATGAGAACAAGACCCTCGTCAACATAACCTCTCGTAACACGTGCCGCTTTTAATGAAATATCGATTTATTGCTAAATGCTTTTAATTGGGTTGAATAGCATTTGGGTTAATCAACGGAAGATAATTGTTTTTCGATTAATCGATTCATCCAATAACTAATTTATTGTTCATTCGAAAGATGTTATATGTTTCTGATTCAACAATTAATTTCCCAAAATTGATAAATATAAAATCAATTTTTCAATGTATTAATCCAGTGTTTTTCAACCTTTTTTGCGTGAAGGCAAAATCTCGCGGGGGGGGATTGGCTGTTGTGTAGCCCATTTTGTCTTTTCGATTAGCTGATAAGTGGCATCTCACGGCGGAACTCCAGGCGCTTGATTCCTCCACAGTGAGAATGGCTCATGTTTGCGCGCAGCGGCACATTAAAACATTAAAAAGCCGAGAGTTTTTTTAAGCGTGAGAAATACGATGTGTGGCGGGAATTAAGACAGAAATGCGTGAGTCTCACGCTCAATGCGTGAGGCTTGAGAGCCCTGGAACTCCTATGTCGGCGCAGAATTCAGCAGCTGGCCGCTCCGTCCATTTGCGCACCTTTTTTTTTTTCATAGCGGACTTTTTTTTGCCTTAGGCGCTCGTGATTTGTCATAGGCGTTCGAGAACAAGGCTCAGGCTTCATACCACCAACAACGCGACGACACACACACACAGACACACATGTTGGCTTTTTTTCACCAATGAAGTGACAGTATGTAAAAAATGTTTTTTTTCCACGGCACACCTGACAGCCTCTCGCGGCACACCAGTGTGCCGCGGCACAGTGGTTGAAAAACACTGTATTAATCAATCATCTTCTCTTAAATAACAAATGTAACAAGATAATAGAGCCTATATGTCAGATGCCTCATCAGAAAAATACTGAACCTCAAATTCAGAAAGGACTTCTGTGACAAATTAATGAATGTAATTACTGACAAGTATTTTACTTGAGTGTTTGACATAAACCTTGAAATGGTGGCGACATGGATTGATTTCCTTATTGAAATAATATGCAGTTCAGATAATCACAAGCAAATGTATTCCTACATCAGTGAAAGGGAATTGTAAAAACAGTCTGTCAGGTTTGTTTTTAAGCCATTTTCGCTTTTCTCGCTCATTATTTTAAATGAATGATAAAACGGTTGAAACGCAACCTTAGATCTTAGAAGAGGCCATAAAAACAAGAGTGCAGACACGTTTCACGATGGGGAGATGACGAAGCTTTCATTGTTCTGTGAAGACTACACAAACAGAAACACGTCCTGCGTGTAGATAATCCTGCAGATTAAGTTTTGGTGGGGACACAAAGTAAACAGTCAAACTCGTCTTGCTGCTGCCACTTTCTTAAAAAACAATATAAATATTAGCGTGTAAACATACTGTATATTTTTTTAGAATATATCGGCCAATTTGCAAGTGCAGCTTTCGTGACTGCACTGCTGTGAAACATATATATATATTTAAATATATATATATATATTATACATTTAAATATGTATATATATATATATTTAAATGTATAATATATATATATATATATATATATATATATATATATATATATATATATATATATATGATTTATTTTGTGTGCAGGCTTCACTTCCACCAGTTTAATGGGAAGCTTTCATCATTCACCTGTTCACAACAGGAAGCTCTTAATCTCCTGTCTCTCCGTTCCCCACTGTACCCCACCTCTTCTCCTCCTTCCCTCCTACACCTTACTTAGTGTCAACATTCTGTCCAAACAAGGAGAAACAATGGCCACTGAGAATAGCCACGGTGCTGACGCACAGTGAATGTGTGTGTGGAGTTATGGGGCAGGTGGTAGGAGAGATGCTGTGTGAGAAGGGGACCAGCTGGGCATGCCACACTGTAATGTGATCACAATGTATCCGGACGCATCGTGCACTCTGATTGTTTATGTGATCAGACTCATTATATGATAATGGGGAGTGACGTGCATCAGTCATTTGCTTTTTTCCAAAAATACCCCAATTGCCCCAAAGCGGCTGCTCCAGAACATCCATCTCCCCAAGTCAGTGTCATCATTCAGCCTTCAACCTGCCACAGTATTCAAAACAGAAATGATGCTTCTGCTGAAATGGTCATGAACGTGCTCCACTGCCTACACAATTAAGCACCTTATTGATAACCGTTAATTGCAAAGGCTCACGGCGGGTCAGGCGATTGGGAGTGCGCTTGAGCAACAAGGGCCCTTCTAACAAAGGAACATAAATAACACTTCAAAGCACTTAATCATTCTCCATTGTGTCATTGTTCTGTTATGTTGATAAATCCATTTTCCATCGCATTTGTGTAACAGACGTCACGCTGTCAACGGGATGAAATTGATTTCCCGAGCTCTTTGTTTTCTCTGAATTATAGTTTCCCTGTAACTGACACACAGGTGTATAACAAAGATCTGTAAGAGTAACACACATGACTGTCTGCATGACACCTGATTCTATGAGAGGGTTGGCTTTCAAGGGAGAGATTCACTCCAACTCCACTGGCATTAAACCCGATGATCTCCCAACCGAGGCCCTATCGAGAAATGTAAAGCTGCCATTAACCTTCACCCGAGTGGCTCCGTCGAGGCCGTGAGAACGCCCCGCCGTCTCAAAGGGATGCTTCACTATCAAACGGCCCTGATTCCAGCACGACACACACACACACACACACATGCAGATGCATGTCCATACCCCTCTACGTACCCTATAGCAGGTACATGTGACCCATGGTTGCTATAGGAACATTAGCAGCTCTCATGATTTGAAATCGCTTCGATAATAAAGTGACCGTGTGTGTGTGTGTGTGTGTGTGTGTGTGTGTGTGTTTGTGTGTGCATCTGTGCGTGTGTACATGCTCATAACATCTTGATTTCTTATGTTTATTAAAAAAGAATGATCTGCTTTTGTGCAATTATCTGCTTCTGTACATAAATAAGTAAAGTATTATATGCATTATAAGGAAACACACTGTAGGTGGAACAGCCTGTAAGCAATTTGATTTGGCTGTCAACAAATATATCTTCAAACGAAGATGTTTAAGATGTAGTTTCGAAAGAATTTGAAAGCAAATTGGCCAAATTCTTTAAGTCCCACGTAAATAGTGCTTTTATCAGTTAACTATCTGTGACACAGGTTTTCTTTACCTGTATTTGTCAGATTAAATCATTGTTTAATTGACCTGATGCCTCATGATAACCTGTTGCTTCACTGGGAGTAAACCCAGTACCAGTACCACAGTGGTCTCAGTGGTCTCAGTGGTCTCAGTGGTCTCAGTGGTCTCAGTGGTCACAGTGGTCTCAATGGTCTCAGTGGTCACAGTGGTCTCAGTGGTCTCAGTGGTCTCAGTGGTCACAGTGGTCTCATTGGTCTCAGTGGTCACAGTGGTCTCAGTGGTTATCAGCCCCTCAGCGCTCGGCCAGGAGAGAGGAGTGGGTTTGTGATATGCCCTTAACTGCCTTCTCCAGTGTTCCTCCATTTTGTTCTGCAGTTAATTTAAGCGTCTTTTGAAGAGGGTCTTTTTTATATATATCATGTTTATGTATACATGATCTATAAAAAAAACACCCTCTTCAAAGACGAGACACGAGACGAGCACCAAAATGATTCCTCTTTCTCTCGAGTGACTTAACCTGCGTGTGAAATACTTTCACAAACACAGAAGCACAACATCTCCATGAGGTACTTGAGGCGTGTTAGTAGTTTGAGGTATTTTAACAAGCTTTTACTTCACAAATAGTTCACCAAATAATCACCCACTTAAACTCATCATTATAGCATTCTCCAACACTTTCTGTCAAGATATATATATATTTCTTGTATTTTTTGCTCTGACTCAACGATCCTGGGCCGCTGCGAGACAGCGCCATGGGTGCAGGTGGCCAGCAGCATGGATCCGTTTCTCTCTCCCTCGGGCGTCTGTTGCTGTTGTGAGCAGACCCAAGTGATCGGGGGTCGTTCTCTATTCTCCAAACTGATAAGTCATTGCAGTGACGCGACCTCGAGGCATTATCTCTGCAGGTTGTCGGTACTCGGTACGTACGTCTGAACCATTCGTGTGAACGCGATATTACATTTTTACAAATTTGGCACGGAAGTCCATCTGGACTACAGGATGAACTGATTTTGATTTTAGTGGACAATGTCACCGCGACCTCACGTCCATCCCGCTTTGGTGAACATGATATCTCAGGAACACCTTGCGCAAAAAAAACGTTCACCTGGACTTTTCCCATGGTGGTGAAAGGTCACTGT
Organism: Liparis tanakae; assembly: GCA_036178185.1. Lineage (NCBI taxonomy): Eukaryota > Metazoa > Chordata > Actinopteri > Perciformes > Liparidae > Liparis > Liparis tanakae. Next base: position 12,942,303 of record CM070091.1, read on the forward strand.
GAACTCACAAAACACGTTGTTTTGTCACAAATCAATACTTGATATGCTAGTTATGGCAATTTTGCATAAATGTCTCACAGGAGTGATGACATTTTGAACAGACAAGAATGTTAATTGAACATGACTGAATGGTGGATACATATAAACCACTGTATTTTCATATAAGCCCCTATATTTCCCTCAATGTTGAGGAATCACTATAACAAACATAAGACATGGTGAACTTGTTGTCCAAAATCTGTGTGCGTGTCTGTGTGTGTGTGTGTGTGTGTGTATGTCTGTGTGTGTGTGTGTGCGTGTGCGTGTGTGTGTGTGTGTGTGTGTGTGTGTGTGTGTGTGTGTGTGTGTGTGTGTTGTAAGCCTAACTAATGTACGTTTGCATCAATGTCTCCCAGTTTTTGCATTTAAAGAGACTTCTTTGGAGCAACTAATGTAAATGTGTGGCCAGCTGATAAACACAGATGAGTTTATAATACAATGTATTGAAGGTTTTTATCAGGACACCTACGTGGTCCGTCTGTGTGCCGTGTCACTGTGAGCGACCACGGACTCATCCTGCTGAGTCATGATCTGTGTTCAAACTTTAAGAAGGTCTACTGCACCTGTCACTGCTGGTGTGATGTCACTGCTGGTGTGATGTCATGCCGCCATGTCGGGTATTTTAAGAAGCTTCTCTTTTTGCAGTTTCTTACCGGTTCCATCAGCAGGTGTTTAACGTCCCTGAGTTACCGTCAGAAATAGGATGAAATAGGAGGTCAGAGAAAGTAGATTTTGTATGCCAGACTAAACCAAGATAACACTGTAGTTGGTCCTTTTCCCTCTCTTTTTGTTCTCCCTCCCTTTACTTTTCATGCTCACTTCTTTCTGTTCTCTTTCTGTCCTAACGGGGCTGTAAGAAGTACACTGTGCTCTCTCTATGCATAATACATTAGATGTTTTTCCCAAAGCAACTTAAAATTCAAGTTGTACCACAACACAGAGAGGACAAAAGGCTTATGTAACTTGAAGGGAGGGTTGTTTATCAACCAACTGAGCGATGGGAATAAAGAACACCTGCTTCTTGCGCTCGGCTCCAGAGGTATTGACAAAAGAATAACGCGGCTTGAGTAAATGACTTTTAAGTTGCGGTTCGCTGCACATCGTGCAGCCCAACACTGAGTTGTAACCGGGTCTGGCTGCATGCCCACATATGCATGTTATGTTTGTGACACAAATGACGCTAATCCAAAATCTGTGTTGCTACTAATGTATGTCACACCTCAGCATCCACCGTGGGCTCAGCTTACTCTCTGTTCTCCACAGGGGGTTTGATTGATCTCTCCCTGCTCTTTATTTTTTACTGACTGAATTAAGTTTAGCAGGGAGTGCCAAAATAATTTGGCAAGATTCATTACATTTAAAGTTTAACTCACTATTCTTTATCTCTGCTCTGTCTCTCTCTGAACGGTCTCTCTTCCTCGCTCACAGTGTGTCACCTTAAGGTCTTCAGAGTTTCTGAGGTATGGGAATCTAACTCTGTTCTCCCATCACATAAAGATTGATCCCATCTGTCAGGAACTTCACACGGTGTCAGCGGTCAAACATCAAACACCAGATGCCAAAAGAGTGTCATCTTTATCATATTCTCCAGCCTAGCCCAGCGTGCCTGCATGCTAATTAGTGTGAAACACAAAGTCCAGCTGAGGCCCGAGTGGATGTCATTATGTTGGATCCAGTATGGCAATCAATACGTTTATATTTATATTTTAACAACCATGTCGTCGCTCGAGAATAAAAGTCTGGGGATCGCCTGAGAATCATAAACGTCTTTACCAAATTCTTCTACGAGATAAAATCCGACATGTATGAATGCATGTGAATATAAAATGCATGTGAAACGTACACAACATACATTATGATTGGATATTATTTCATATTGTTTTCATGCAGGCATTTGTCTCGCATCAACGAGTCCTCACACGCTACGTGGTCGTACACGTCTGTCACAGCCAGCCAAGTCGAGGCCTGACGTGATTCTGAATGTGGGTCTAAAATATAGCAGGGCTTGAAATTAGGCGTGGCGTTGTGGTAAAAGGCGTGACGCGCTTACAGCCCCCAGTATCAGAAGCATCTCTCCACCCCGACTCTCGGAGACAAGAGGTAAAAACGGGGAGGAAAGAGGGAAAGAGTTAGTAATGAGAAAGTGACGTGCATCACATAAAAGTGAAGAGGTTCAGGAGTAGTGGGCGGGGCAAGAGAGACAAACTGCTGCCCTCAATCAAGTCCTGTCAGGCCTGTCAGCTTCCTGAACATCTTGTTCTGAAGCGCCGCTCTCTATTCCCTTGTCACCGTGTTAACCTCTCTCTGCCGATCTACCTCCATCCCCCCCCCCCCCCCCCCCCCCCCAGTGTGCCGCCAGGCGGGGAGCAGAGATGATGCATTGTGTTGTGATCCGTAGCGAGTGATCTTGACGTTATTTAATGTTTGGTTCGGTGACCTCAGACCCTGCAGAGGTGCGGTACGAGAAGACGGGCAGCGAAAGGGGTGAAGAGAGCAGATACCCCCCCCCCCATCTCCCGCCTGCAACCATCAGTATTAATAATGTATGCTTCTCCACACGGCTCTGACATGGTTGATGTAATGCCGTTTTTTGCTCCCGTCAGATGGCTTTAAGAGGACCTCTCTGTGCGGATCAGTGTGGCTCCCATTTCTACTTCGAGCCGTTCGATATGGCAGTTGTTTGATGCCACGACTGAAGTGCAAGTCAATTTCTGCCAGTGATGTCAATGAAATGGCATTTAGCTCCAGTGTATCGAGGTGTAGGCGGAGGAAATATCCAACCCCGGTTACTGCAAACCAATATTTATGCAAATATCTGATATTGTTGCTGTGCCATGCGGTAGTTATACAGAACATGTTGGGAAATGCTTGAAGCTCATCTAATGGGTGATTTATTACAACAGAGGTTTATATATATATACACACCCCCTCCCTTCAATTGTGCCTGAAGGAAGCACACAGCATGACTGCTATACAGGGGAGTATGTGAGCTGCTCCATCCATTTTAGACATGACGAGTGACGACCTCAGCATTTGTTTTGGAAGAGCTATAGCGTTTGTTTTCTTCTGCACAAGGAATTCCTGCAACTCTACTCAATATGCAAAAGCTCGAGGATGGTAGAATCTGAACTTCCCAGCTCTGAAATTGGGAATGGCGATGTGTGGCAGGACACATACTAACAAAAACACACACACAAACACACACACTTACACGGTGTTCCTGAGCTTGCTGCCATCTTTGGCATCCTCCTTCACGGTCATGTGACCCACAGTGCTCTGTGGATTTATCAAGGTTTTACAGGGAGTCAATGCTCACCTTCACATTCTGCTGAATCAGCGGGAATGGAGCAAATACAGTCAGTCATATGCACTCGCTCTCAACAGCAGGCCCCTCGTTTCTGCTGAAACAGCAGAGTGTGTGTGTGAGTGAGTGAGTGTGTGTGTGTGTGTGTGTGTGTGTGTGTGTGTGTGTGTGCGTTGTATTGTCCAGCCCTTGTGTGTTTCAAATTGAGTACATTCGATGCATCAGATAAATGAAAGACGTATGATTCCAGGGTGTTTGCGAGAGTCTTGGTCCATCATGGCGGAGCGACCTTCCCGTCCGGACACAGAGGGGACCGGTGGTTGTTGCCAGGAGGGACGAAGGATCCCCTGAAGCAGACCTTGTCCGAGCAGAATTGGATCCGCTGTCATGCACCATTGCTGACTCATCAGTTCTGCAAATACCTTCAATAAAAAAAAGCCCTGGCTGTAATTTAATTTAATTGTGTTGATATTGCCCATTTGCAAATTTCTATCACAATTATTTCCAGAGTGCTTTCTACATAATTGCGCGAGCATTGAATAACATGTTTGCTCTTGACATGCGGTCTGTACCAATGTTTTCCTAACACAGATTTACTCACTTACCTGAAGCAAAAATAGCTCCGTCTCTTTTTCACTCCTTTTCTTTCTCACAGGCTCTTCTCTCTCTCTCTCTCTATCGCTTTCTCTTTCTCTCTCACTTAATCTACCGTCCCTCTCATGGACGAGCATCATTGTCACATTATTGCCTGCCACAACATTAATCACATGAGCCTTTCTTAACTCTGTGGATTCATCCTGTTCACACATTTCAGGACTCCCACTCCTCTGACAGCTCAACCCTGGAGGTCGATGTCATTTATGGCCGAGATTACAGTTAGATTACGGCCCCGCAGTGTACTGCGTCATTTAAAAATAGCTTTTTTTCGAGCTTACTTTTTTTGTTCATCGTCTGCTAAATGTGTTCCAATTATTGAATGTATTTGTGTTGTAAGTTTTGTAATACGGGTGGTCGCTTACTGTCTGATGAATTCGGATTAACCTTTACCAACGTAAACAAAAATGTCTGTTGACATTTTGAGATTGTTCCTTTGTGCATCTGCTGTGAGAAGAGGGATGTTTATATGTCAGAATAATTCATCCACCATATGGACGGATGACACAACATAGATGGATTTCACAAACATTCATCTGTGAAGGAATAGAGGGAATAAAACTTACTAGATAAAGCTGAAAAAGATTTCAAAACTGGATGAAATCTCTTCTTTTTTCAATTCACACCCAATTTAAAAAAGAAAAAGATAATAATTACCATCTCTAGACTTTTTAATAAATACAAGATGCCTCCTGACAATTAGCAAGGTCTCCTCCAGGTGGGTCTACAACGACCTCTGCTGTGTTGTTTGATTAAATGAGCTCAGCCCCCGACCGGCTCCCCAACCGTCTGGAGTATCCAACTCTACCAGGCTTGTTTTTCACTGGCACGTCTTCCACAACAGAGAGATTTCATTTTAGTCTTTGCGAATGTCTGCACCCACTCGCTCGCTTCTCAGCTCCGGCTGACATCTGTGACCCAACTTGAGGCGTTTATTTATGCTTCAAGTCTATTTTTTCCTCAATAGGAGTGTATACTAAAGGTTGACGCAGTAAACAGACATCGAATAAGTGTCTCCGGCCGCAGATTGCCGGGAATGCACAATCTATGGTTTTCAGAGTAGGCAGTGGGGGTCGAGATGCACTGAGCTGTGTTATCACTGGCGGAGGAGCAAGGAGTCAGCAGCAGTCAACGGCTGTATATAACGGGCAATAAAAGGTGTATTGAAAGTGTGTAAGTCAACACAACCTCCAGAGGTACTTCTTTACACAAGTTTTAAGCACGATGGATAAATAAACTGCTAATTCTAATATTGCTTTAGCAATACAAATACAGTCTTTTCTGTGTGTTTTTATGCAAATAGCCACAAAAGTTGACTACATGAAAGTACATTTCAATTTTTTTCTGATTCGTGACCTTTTATAAACCGACACCCAATCCTAAAATGCAGAAGCCCTTTATCTGAACAGGAACAGAGTCATTTATCCAAGAATACAGAGCGCTGGAAGCAGTAATTACTCTGTCTTTGGTTCAATTTTAATTACATGTATGCATTGTGCCCAGTATTTTCTTATGCAAAAGTGTGCGCCTGTGTGCGTGTGGGTGAGTGCATGTATGTGTGTGCGCGTGTGTGTGTATGTGTGTGTGTATTTTATCTCACACTAACACACTCCTTGGCTGCAGCACAATGACAGCTCCCCACCACCTGCTGTTGTGTGAGAACAGAGAGGCAGTAAGCGACACAGTTTGATCACAGAATTGGCTCAATACTTTCATCTTTAAATAGTATTTTACTTTTCATAAATGCATATCAATCCATGGCAACTCTTCAATGCACTGTATTTTTTTTTATTATTGTTGTTTTTTTGCATTCGCTGGGGAATATACTCTAAATTTCTAAAGATCAGGATATGTTTAATTAATTCCTATGTGTTAGGGATGAAAATAATACAACACAAGGCACTTGTTTTGTTAGTTTAGCACACAGACAGAGAAATTACATTTAATTTAGCTGACGCTTTTGTCTAAAGTGGACCCACAGTCGCCCTTTAGCAAGCTAGCCTTGCTCTGTGCAGTCGGACTGCAATTAAAGATTGTTTTCCAAGTTGAATAATCTGTTTATTATCTTTGTATTACTACCAGTGTTTCCAAAAGCTCAAGATGTCATCCTCAAAGGTCTTGTTTCGTCCACATATATCCAGTTTATTGTTAGAGAGATGGAAAGAAAGGAAGTAAAGGGACCAACTTCGGGATGATATTTTTTATCCCTCTACAAAATTCTTTAAAAATAAAGTTGTTAGCTCTCCATCTGCAGTAATAACTGGCACCAGAGTTAATGATGCAGAGGACTGAGTGCTGAAAGTGTCTGAACTCTACGGCTTTAACAGATACCACATGACGAGGTTTGGTGGCAGAATGTGAAAAGAGGTGTTCAAAAAAGGAAATGGGGAAATTAGGTGACAACGTAACGGTAAGGTGAGGATAAAAAAGAAGGAAATAAAGAAAATTGACTGTGTGGATGAATCAAATGACATAGAAGAAAATGACACCCGAGCCTCCGATGAAACATCTTCTTGTTGCTGTCAGCCCTCGATTCAACCCAATGCCTCTACTTTCTTTAGGGAGGAATAGAAAGAGATAAAAAGAGATCATTCAGGGCCACGCCAACCCGAGCAAGGGCCACTTCTCCCTTCCCGTCATTAGAGCAAGGTTTCCGAAGACAACAATAATAGCAGCCCCTCCTTAATCAGCAGCAGCCATCAGTTAGACCGCACACAGGGGCCGCGTACAATGGCAAGTAGGAAGGACATCATGACAGCTGGAGAGTTGACACAATATGTCATTGCCCTGAATGAGCCGAGGGAAACATGAAAGATGGCGCTTAATGTTAATACGCTGTCGTCGGCCATCAGAGTGGCTTTCAGAGCGCCCCCTCGAGTGGGTATTCTGCCGCGATGCTTTCCATCTCACAGGGAGATTTATGTGTGCGGTTCAGCCACCTTTCATCTTTGTTTTTGCCCAAACAGGAATCTCTGGAAATGTAATTATTGATTTTGCATGACAACCTCATCCTTCTTCTTCTTTGAGCTGTCTGAACGTCACAGACCGATTCTCTCTCTCTCTTTCATAATGACCCTGACAGTGTTTGTTAAACACAGATGACGTGTACAACAAATTACATGAACGCTGTGGTTAATTTCTAATCATTACGGCGATTACGCCGCCTTTGAATAACTAACTCACTTTAACAACTTTCGATGGGTCTAATTTGTTATTTATGAGTTTCTTTTTCTATGGGTGTCATGTGTGTCCTTTGTATATCCCTGGTGTTCAGTTTCACCTTGTGACGGCTATTCCTGTCTGTCGATGCTGTTTCCACAATATGTTTTTTAGCATGTGTATGGTTGTCCATCTCCTCGTGTATATATTATAATAATATTGCAGTTTCACAAATATATATATATATATATATATGTTTAAAACATATTTTAGTTACATTTCTTGGCAGCGAAACAGGCTGTCGACACAGCATCAACATGTTAGATTTCATGTTCACTCTCTTTTTATTGTGTTATGGTTTCGTTGATGGTTTCCTTGAGCTCCTGAGTGAAATATCTGTCCACAATATTGCGCAGCTCGTCCCTCCAGTGGTCCGTCTGCTGTTTGTCTAGCCAGGTTGATTTTTAGAGTGTATTTTTCTTAGAACAAGCTGCCTCTGAAAATGACCGCAGTGAGACTTTACCAGTAAAGTTAAAGGCCATGAAACCAAAACAATGAAGTTTACTGATGCTGAAACACTTTATAGAGCAGGACAAAACGTCTGAGTCAGCTGATAATTCTCTTTGTGTTTAAAGCCCTTAACATACAGATAATCATTGGATCCTTTAGTAATAGTGATATTGAGATAAGAGCAGCTTCACATTGTAGAGATGAAGCCTCTTCTCTTCCTCATTGTTGTTTCATATGCGCACATCATTCACTCCCACTGTGCGTTGTATGTATGTCTATCATGTGTGTGTGTTTGTGTGTGTGTGTGTCTAAGGACACAGGATCCTCCTTCCTGGCCCGTGACTGTGTCATCGCAGCGGAAAAATTATGCCAGACTCCAACAGCTGTTCAGTCAGAAACGTACGGCCATCAACATTCCAGCTGGGAATACTTTGCCTCAGCTTTTTCTCTCATGGTCGGCAGATGGAAGAATTTGGCATTGTGGTTAAAAGAAGTTGCACCCTGAGCTTGTGTACTGGTACACATTGGCTCCTCTGTTTTCCACTACGCTATCCAATTTCTCTTCTCTCTAATCCTTGCTTTGTGTAGCTGGACATTGAGTCACAACTAAATTCAATCCAATTCAATTTATTTTGTACAGCCCAATATCACAAAGTACAAATTTGCCTCGGAGGGCTTTACAATCCGTCCTCATATAACATCTCTGTCCCAGGACCTCACATCGATCAAGAAAAACTACAAATAAATAGAAAAAAAAGAAAAAGAAGGGAAGAAACCTTCAGGAGAGCAACAGAGGAGGATCCCTCTCCAGGATGGACAGAAGCAATTTATGTCATGTGTACAGAATGAATCATTACAGAGTTATAACACATTCAATGACTATGACAGAGTGTACGAATAATTCGTAGTAGGCATGAACTCAGTCAGGCTTGTCCTTTTTTCCATTAGCTTAACACAGCTATCACTGGTTGGATGTGCGTGTGTGTGTGTGTGTGTGTGTGTGTGTGTGTGTGTGTGTGTGTGTGTGTGTATGGTTGTGGCGGTTGAGTCCTACATGACCCCTTGGCATTCCAGCAGAGTGGCATAAGTCACCATCAAGGCCGTATCGATTTCCCCCAGCCCGGAAATAGGCCTTCAAGCAGTCGGAAATCTCCCTCGTAGAGTACTCTCGCTCTGATGCTTGTTTTCCAAACGTATGGAAAATAGTTGCAGTGTGACAAACCGACGCGACCAAAGGGGACGTCGTCTTTGGGCCAAGTGGGTCATTCTGTGATGAGAGAAAGATGTGGCTGTTGACTAGTGTGGCCCAAGGGTGCCGTGGCATAGGGTCACCTCGCTGGTTGCTGCTGGTGTTACTATTGTTGTATGCTTGGTCCTGACCTGATATGAGGCCCTGGTCACGATGCTGCAGACAGCTCATAATACCACAGCTCTCTATCGCCGTGGCGACCGTCCCCAGGTGTCAGGACCACTCAGTGGTGGCAGTAATCCTGGTATTTTCCCTTCTGTATTTATTTTTACGCCCGCTATAAAGTTATGCCGTTAAGTCCGGCGTTGGCCTTCAAACAAAGAGCATCTTGTTTCCATTCACATTTCCCTCATCATCACTGAACTGCAGATGCATGTGACAGTTTGTTGCTATGACAATGTTAATATGTCAGCGGGGCCTCCTGCGGCCTTAATTGTCTCTCAAGATTTAATAAAACAATCAATCTAATATCACGCTTCTCTGTTGGTTTGTCTCCCGTCTGTCTTTCAGTACCAGATTGGCCAGCTGTACATGATCAGTAAGCACAGTCATGAGCAGAGTGAACGTGGGGAGGGGGTGGAGGTGGTCCAGAACGAGCCCTATGAAGACCCTGAGCACGGAGCAGGCCAGTTCACCGAGAAACGAATCTACCTCAACAAGTGAGTGTTTCCTTCTTGCCATGTAACGTATAACGAACAACCTGTATGTTCAATGTTCATTTATTTTGTTTTAGTATTAACAATGTGTATGAATGTAGTTTAATACAACATGGATCCCAATAAGAGTCTTTGACTGTCTAGCTCCAGATAAATGTAAACTGTCAATATTATTTATATATATATATATATATATATATATATATATATATATATATATATATATATATATATATATATATATAAATATACAATAAACAAATATATATATTACATCCAGATAAATGTAAACTATAAATACTATTTATATATATAAATATACAATAAACAAATATATATTACATCCAGATAAATGTAAACTATAAATACTATTTATATATAAATATATAATAAACAAATATATATATTATATATATATATATATATATATATATATATATATATATATATATATATATATATATATATATAAAAACAAATATTTTATCTCACACTAATGATCCTCAGTATTCTATCACAGGTCCGTGTTTGTGAGGCAGATGCTGATGAAACTATCAGGAGAGACCTTGATGAAAGATTAGACATTGCTTCGATATCTTATGATGTATTCATGTCAACATTTGTCTTCTTCAAATAAAAAGCTCAGTATGAATCGTCACATTTATGACACGCTTATCTGGTATAAAATGCAAATGTTAGGTATCATACGGCTTTGCAAGCTGCGCTAAGCATTGCTGCTGTGTTTCAGGAATAAGCAAAAGGGCAACGTGGTTCAGTTCCTTTTCATCTCCCTCCTGTGTTTTGTTCGCCTCAATAAGCGGGACATTTATTATTACCTTTTCTGTTATGTAGATTGCAATTTAATTCTCCATGTGCGGTCTGAAGTGCGCTCTCCTCGTTCTCTTTTGTGAATTTGCTGTGAATGTGACCCCTCATCACACACCTGCATCCATTAAGCTGCACAGCATTACAGCATGCACTACACAATATAGTATGTACAATTGCACAAAATATAAAGAACAGTTGGACTTTTGATTAAGTATGCTCTTGAGACAAATCCAGGTGAAAGCCTGCTACAGTACTTCATTGATTTCTCTTATTAGATCTAAATGGATTTCAAAGGATGAGAGGTAAACAAACACAATGGATAAAAATGGATGGACTCATTTAAAGCTGTTGGATGAAAGTCACCTGTAAGTCGAGTGGCCTCTTATCAGGTACACCTGTACAGTCTGACACAACGCTGCTCAGCACTGAGGGGAGTAGTTAACACTAAGCTCACAGCCTGTGGTGTGTTACCGGGACGATCACACTGTCGGAAAGAAAGCTGGGGACACTGTGGCGAATCAAAAGAGCGATCTATCACGTTCTTCGAAAATATTCGGTCACTTTAGGTGTTAACTAATAATTGTATTTACGGCTATAGAGAAATAATGTGATCAACCCTATTGGGATGGAAAAAGAAGCATTGATGGAAAGAGAGTCAGAGAGGGAAAGAGAGGAAGAGATGGAAAGAGAGGCTTAGGGGGAAAGGTTTTGTGGTCGGGAGTGACAAGTAAATGGGCCTTTGGGAACAGTGAAGTGTCATTGACAATCTCAGAGGATGGGAAGATGTAGTGCTGTGTGTGTGTGTGTGTGTGTGTGTGTGTGTGTGTGTGTGTGTGTGTGTGTGTGTGTGTGTGTGTGTGTGTGTGTGTGTATAAGTGTGTATGTGTATGTGTGTGTGTGTGTGCGCAGAGGGAGATAAGGTCAGTGTAAGTGATGGATAATTTGAGCATTCACTGTCGGACGTCTCGCCTGCCTCCCTCCACCCACAGACCACCTGTTACCACGTTATAGCTGCAGTCTGTGTGTGTGTGCGTGAGTGTGTGTGTGTGTGTGTGTGTGTGTGTGTGTGTGTAGTGCAGGCAGTGTGAGTCCATGTGACCAGTCTGCTGTGTCAGCACACTCCCCAGTCTGTTTGACAGTCCCTTGGAGACCAGAGGGAACCGTCCGTCTCGTCCCAGCGGTCCGTATACAGACTCCGTATAATTTCCACATTCAATTACAGCTGCTAGACACAGAATAAAAAATGACACGAGTGATAATGTGGGAGCAAGAATAATCAATAGCTGCTGGAAAAGATGATTATCCCGAAAGAGGAATTTGGTTGAGCTTAATCTTGGCGTCCAATTGTGGCTCTATTTGTTTTGCTTGATTGGCTGAAATCCAGTCAGCAGCAATATGAAGCGACTGTGATCTAGAAGGCAGCGTGTTTGTTATGGGATTCAATAATGAGGCCGTTCATTGTCTATCAACCTGTGAAATCATGCATTCTTTTTGCCTCTGCAATCTCCCTCCAGCGGAGCGAGGTTCGGCCCGTGTGCTTTTCCTCCCTCGGTCGTCGTTTGCATTTTGATTGGACGGCCATAGGATGCCGACTACTTGGCTGCAACTCTCCGCATTTAGAATCAATTTGTGCTGAGTAATAGCTGGTTCTGTGTACTCCCCGCCCTCCGCGTCGCTCTTCTATCACGGTTCAGGCTCCGGTGAAACTCCACTGCAGGGCGGAGCTTGTAATCAGTGTAATTGTGTAACTTCCCCCAGGGGCCATCGTGGCTCCTTTGCAAAGGCCTCCACGGCTCCAAAGAGTTGGATATGTGTGATTGCTTTTTATGGGTGATAGAAACGGGGTGGAGCAACTTTAAAAGAGGGCTACTTTTACTGTACAAGCATGCAGGTTGTGTGTATCGTCAGTCTTCTCACTTCTCAGTTTACATTTTACAAATCCATCCGTTATTTTTCTGTGTTTCAGCAAGCTGCCCAGCTGGGCCAGAGCAGTGGTCCCTAAAATATTCTATGTCACAGAGAAGGCGTGGAACTATTACCCCTACACTATCACAGGTAATGATTTAATTACACATCTTTGTGCTCCATTCATCTCAAATATGCATTCATATGGTATACACCTTCATGAATACGCATGTGTAATAACACTATAGTATGCAACAATTATTAGCATTGGTTTAAAAAAAAAAAATAGGCAACCCCTGTCTCTCAATATAAAGATATATCCTTCTTTAATTGCATGGCTTTCCACAGATTTTTACATAAATTCCCATTCTCGGCTGCCCTCTACAAACAGGGCTTTGTCCACCTGCTGGCAGCCGTCATGTGGGATCATTTGAAGGGAAAAGGGATATAGAAGCAATATTCTATTATAGTCACAATCCACAATAAGCTGAGGGCATGGAGGGATGGGAGACAGAGGTCATGAAGGATTGTGGAAGTGATGGAGAGAGGACAGGTAGGTGTAGCTGTAAGATGAATGGTCAAATGGAAGGCTCCACATAAACACAGATTTACACTGACAGGTAATACACCGTCAGTCTGTGGATATCACATTTCCTTGTGGTGATGTTGTACTTCCAGCAACTGGAAGCACTGCAGTATGCACAGCCATAGGAAGTGCAGCGCTCCTGTGTGTACAGTACGTCCATAATGCGTTTGGTTTTTCTGTGAGACTGTCGGCGGGGCTCTCGCCGAGACTAAAATGCTATTTGTGAAGCTTAATGGTCGTTTGTCAACTAAATTGTTTTTTTCTTATCTCTCTCATGCTGTTCCATTCCTTTCTTCTCTTCTACCTGTCTGCACCCATCACCCACCTCCCATCTCTGCCCATTACACTGATGGCCTCTACTGGGAACAGAGTACACAGTGAGTACTTTCAACGTCTTTCAATGTGTATTCGTGGTCCAATATGCTCCAAAATATTACATTAGCATATTTCCTTCTTTTAATAATGTTCCTTTCCTGGAAATGTTTCACACTGTTTCAGACAGTTAATAGCTGGTTGACATTTTAATGTGTGTTGGAATGCAATTTAATGCACACTGATTCAACTTTATGAGATTGAAGTCACACATGATGCACAGATAATGTGTTTTTTTAAACATCATTTTAATGGTGTGGGGGTACATGTGTGTGTATGTGTGTGTGTGTGTGTGTGTGTGTGTGTGTGTGTGAGTGTGTGTGTGTGTGTGTGGTTGTGAGTGTGCGCCTGCAACATAGGGGGAGAAAGATAAGCGTGTCTGTGAGGTTTCTTCCCTTTATTTTTCAGATTTTGCCCAGAGCAAATTCCTTCTAATCCAAACAGTTACAACATCTCGTCTCATAACGCTCCCTTCAGCGACGCTTAGTTTCAACCATCCCATCTTTCAAACACGTCATTACACATCGTTTGAAAAAAACATGTGCGATCCGGTAACTCAATTAAATAAAAAAGTAATAGCTTTTTTAATTTTCTTACTGTGTATTGTTCTCCTTCTGACTTAATGATCAGTTTGTGTTGTACATAATTATGTACATCCAATTAAAAAATGATACCCAAGAGACGGGGCTAATCAGCATCCATCATTCATTCCCCGAGACGGCGTGGCAGCGTGATGTTCTTCTCCTTCAGCTCTTTCTTGGGATTCTCAAGGTGTTACCAGGCTAAGTGATATGTTTCATACCTCCGGTGTGTCGTGGGTCTGCTCGGGATCAACTCCCACTTGGATATGCCAGAAATAACTCTGGGTGAATCAGCTGCTTGTCTATGAAATCAAGTTATTCTCGAACTCGGGACCGTAATGAAGGTTGAAATGTAAAATGGAGACGTAGGAACTTCCCCTTCAGGCCGAGCTTGTTCTTCACTGATTGTTTGGTACAGCCCCTGCATCCCTTCTGCACCCTTCAAATATCAACTCATTAAGCTCATTTTCCTTTAAAAACATTAAGAACCCCCAAAGCTCTCAGTGGTACGGCTTTTTAATTCACCGTCACTGAGAAAAAGCACTAATGATGTTGCTCGGGGAGATTAGAGGAACGTTTACCTGCCCGCCTTCTGTCAAGGATCAAGGAAACACAAATAGAATCAGCGGCAGGCCGATCATTTCCCCTGCGGCTGTGCAGATACAGGAAACATCTGGGCGTTGCGGGAGGTCGCGGGGATTGTTAAGTCACGCGCTTGTTGCCGGAAATTAGCAGGAGCTGAAATAAATATGCTGCAGGGGTACAAAGCCGGTCACACGGCTCTCAAATGAGCAAGCATCATGATTTTGATAAGAGCCTCGAAGAAAACTGATGTCCAGATGTGCTCAGTGTGTATAATCTTCGTGGGCGGAGCTTGTGTAGTCACGCTGCCTCGTGGCACTGATTAAGCTGGTCATGATTAGCCAGCGGTGGTCGATGATGCAACATATGAGGGTAATGATTAAGAGGGGCGATGACGAGGACGTGGTTATTAAAATAGATTCATCTTTATGGTTCTCTACTCGCCATCAGCAGGTCGAGGCTTTAGTTCAGTGAAATATCCTCATAACTATTTGGTAGATGTATAGTTCTGTTCCTCCCAGGGTTTTGTAAAATTGTAAAAATATAATGATGATGATGATCTGCACATCAAACTGCAGTAGATCGCTGGAGATCTTGGCCCACTCAGCACTTTATTTTCCTGGACACTTTAACCTGCTGGAAATTCACTTTGGTCACTGCCTTGTGTATATATTTAGTTTTTTTTCTGTATATTTAGTATTTAGTATTGTTATTGTGTTTTATTTTGTATGTTTTATTTTTATTAATGCTCTAATGTGGAAACACTGCTGTGATCCTGAAATGTCCCCGGTGTGGGATTAATAAAGGATTATCTTATTTTCTCTTATTTAATGATGATGATTTGACTTAATCTAATATGATAATATGAATAGCACCTTCATTCAGTCAACATTTAAATGAATCTAATACATATGGCCACATGTCTGAGAACAAATTCCTATGACCCTCAGCTGTACTTTGTGTGTGTACTTTATAATATTTATTAAATAAATAATTGTAGTCGGCTAGCTGTCTTATCTGAGTGTGCTCTAAAAAATACAAATCTGTTTTTCACACGCAGCCCTGGTTACCTGACCTTCCAGCTTGGTTGTTACACAAAACCATCTAAAACCATTCATCTCCTGTTTTAATTAAGAAATACTCTCCCGTCGTGATGTAACTGGTGCTTTTGCATCTGCGCTAACCCCTTAAGGAGCCGAGCATTGCTCAAAACAAAGTGTCACCTTCTGGATTGTCACGCAAATGTGATCCCGCGGTCCTCCCGTGATCTCTTGACATCTCCAGCATCCGGCGGCCGTGCAAGGTAACGGCCTCGGCTCCGTCGGTGACAAACAAACGGCTGTTACAGCCAATAAGCAACAGGGAACAGTTTGTGCTTGACCTTTGTGCGAAGCACATTATCACAGCACATCGAACCGCTTCATGAGCACGACACACGCTGCACCAAGTGGCTGCGTGAGTCCACAGAAACGCTGCCTTCGGTATTATGAGATTAATACTCAATAGGGTACTGTGGACCGACGAGAAGGATAGCGGCGCTCTGGTGCCCTCGGCACAAAGCCAGTGGGATTCATCCTTTGAATAACTGATTTCTGCTCCGTATTTTCACGGATAAATAAATGTTTTAAAAATGTAAACAGTGTGCAAAAACTTCAACGGACACCGGAAGTAAGCAAAGTTGCGTTAATTGCGTAAAAAATATTTTTGTGCGTTAATCGCGGCCAAATTAATCGCATAGATTAACGCGTTAACGCTGACAGCCCTAGTTAAAACACGTGTTGATACTTGCACATTTTGTATTGAAAGATTCATCTTCACAAATGAACCTTTTTGTGATTCTTGAAGCGTGAATGCAACGGGCAGGAGTGAAAAGCTAATGTTCAGCCTATAGACAAACAAACTAGAATAGAATAGAATAGAAATATACTTTATTAATCCCCAAGGGGAAATTTGTTGACACAATAGCACCAATAAACTAAACACAATAAAATATAAATATAAGAAAGAAAGAAACAGTGACATAAAGTATACAAATAAAATACAAAATAAAATAAAATAATATATATATATATATATATATATATATATATATATATATATATATACAACATATATGCAAATACAGCAATGTAACATTAAATTTAAAATATATATATATATATATATATATATATATATATATATATATATATATATATATATATATATATATATATATATATATATATATATATATATAGACAGTGTGCAAAATGCAAAGTAATCGTGTGGGTTTGCCCACCAAGGCTGAAACGGGCCGGCGGCAGGCGACAGACAGTCGGCGTCTCATTTAGCTCCTTTCAGGCATGTAACGAAAACCCATCGACTCTGACTCAAAGGAACAGGAAGTGCAAATATGCTCATTTGCAGGTGTTCGGGCTCATTCCTGCTGCGCTCCGGGGCTCATTCTTCCCTCATCCCTGCGGCTGTATTTGTCCTGCTGGGGCACACATAGACACACATTCACTAACACACACACACACACACACACAGCAGCTCGCACATCAGCAGCTTATGTAAGCAGTATTCTTTGGTTGTTTTAATAATAGGACGTGTTAAGTTTTAATCTAATCTTCAAGAGCTGAAGAACGGCAGTCAATACCAAAGGCAATAAAGAGAGTGTGAGAGTGTGAGAGTGTGAGAGTGTGCGTATGTGTGTGTGTGTGAACAGTGATGGAGTAATCACTAATGCTCAGCTGGATTTGGCGATACGACACAGACTCAGAGACACACAATTAGTCTCACATCTCATCCTGTGTGATGCGATCAGGTCCAAACCTAAACTGTGTAATTATCATCGGTGGGTATCCATTTCTCACCCTCTTGTCTTCTCTTTCCCCTCCAGTGCTCCTTCCTGCCCAAGTTTTCCATCCACATAGAGACCAAATACGAGGACAACAAAGGGAGCAATGACAGTGTGAGTAGAGTGTCGTGTGGCCGTCAGCGTATTGTGTAGATCGCAGCAACTCAGCAGCTCAGCAACTCAGCATGGCTTTTCAACAGAATCTCCTATTCTTGGAGCTTTGCCAGTCACCTGTTGCACAACTGTCCATCTAATATATTCTTCACATATTTGTACCCATCTTCTTGCTTTAAAGCCTCCACATCTGAGCCGGTGAATTGTCCTTGTCAGAGGTTTAGCGCTCAGGATGCTATGTTCTCGGTCCTGGTGATGGTTTCTACTCAGTATGATCAAGCTTTATGAGTGATTATTAAGATTTTGGTGACCAAAAATATGAAATTATGAGAGTCAGTCAGAACATCAGTTGTTAAACATAAATCAATCATAAACAATTAACTGCTACGGTTGTAAAGCTAGATTACATTCAACAGTTAAAATTCAAAGATATCACGGCAACATTTAATCATTTGAGTTTAATATAATAAATGCTATTGACTTGAACGTATAGGTGCAGCTTAATTACATATTAATAAATCATAAAATGTTGAGTATCAATCATTGTTAAAAGCCTGAGCTCCACCTCTCCTCAGCTCCACCACGCTGATGCCAGTCGGGTCTGAAGGTTATGCAATACTGCCTCCATCCAGACTGTAGCTGGAAAACCAAAGGCCGCAGCTCCACTTAGTGGCGGCTCATGGGAGATGCGAACCCATACGGTTCCTACGACGGTCCTGATTTCACTTTTGAAGCCGATCTTTACAAGTGGAGGTGTTTTTTTCGAAGTGTTTGATCCTTTCCACTCTCAGGTTTGCACTTACTGCCGCTGCCTTCGCCATGAGAGCAGTCTGTCTTTTTCTCCCTCCAATCTTCTCCCTCGTTTATTTTAACAACCTCGTCATTCCTCTCGCTGCCCTTTCCCTCTTCTGCTGCACCTGTATGAACGTTTGTGTAAAGCGTGATAAACTCTGTGCGTGACGCATGAGCGGGGAAATTGTTTTAAGGAGCGGATAACTGGACGGCATTGCTCCGTTGTTCCTGTGTGAGTCAGACGGAAAAAAACACAGACCACATGCAGGGAGTCACATCCGTCCTCGCAATGTGTTTAGTGTATTAAAGCCAGAAGGAAGGACACCTTTGACGAGATACATTGTGTTATTATCAATCCACCAAACGCCTTTGAACCTCTGCTTTCCTGCGAAATAATGAACACTCTTTTTTCCCTTTTCTATAAGTAAGTGTGTGAAGCTTCCCCATTATAACCGTACATCTTGATTTAAACCTCATCCTCACACGTTGAACCCTTCCTTGTTCCTCAGATCTTTTGCAGCGAGCCCAAAGAAGAGGAAACAGAAGTGTGTTTCGTGGACATCGTCTATGATGAGATCCCCGAGCGCCACTACAAGGAGTCCGAGGTGAGGGGAGTCGAGCCGTTGACCTCCTGATCTAAATATATATGTTTGTATAAGCGTAGAATTAATGAACACCCGCAAAGACAGAGGAAGGAAGGGTGAAAAGGAGAGAGCATGGAGGTGAATAGAGGAACACCGGGGTGGGGGATGAACTGGACAGATGTTCCAAATAGCCCAAGAGTAGCTTGGAAAACACACACCGAATAAATCTCAGGGGTTATTTCAAATTGGCCCACAATTTAGTCAGTAGAACCTTGTATTTCTATGTTTTTGAAAGAATTGTCAGCCTGTATGGATTCATCCGCCTCGGATTGTGTGTGTGTGGAGGGGAGGGGGGAGGAAACGGAAAAGAAGGGATGGCATGTGAGAAGATAGACGGAATAGAGTGTTATCTTTCTCCTGCAGCGCCAGCTCGTTTCTGACCACGAGCTGGCCATCTGCCTCCTCCGAGTGATGGAAAGACATGTTTACGTGAGGGGGAGGTAATGGACATTAGTTGTAGTGATTTGACATTTGTGGGTGTGGAAGTGTGTGAGTGTGTGTGTGTGTGTGTGTGTGTGTGTGTGTGTGTGTGTGTGTGTTTACCCGTCTGTCAGGGCGTGATGGTCATAAAAAGCTGAGCTATTAATAATCACGAGGGGCCATGATGTCAGTGCAGTGGTGTTTTATTATTGACACCCCTACTTACACACACACACGCAAACACACGCACACACACACACACACACACACACACACACACACACACACACACACCTACCAGGGTTTATGGTCTTCTGCTTGTATCCTCTCACAGCTAAAAATAGCAGAGGGCTAAACGTGGATGTCAGATGACCGATGTAAATATCATTTGATTTTAAAAACTGATGGTTTTTTGGAGTCACACCTGCCAACGAACAACAGAGACCAGTCCCATGATTGAAGGCAGACACCTCGAAAGCATCAATGAACTAATCGCAGGTGTTTTATTTTTTTACGTGCTGGACTCAGACAACAACAACAACAGAGTTTTATTAAATATATATACATATTACATCTTAGAAATAAGATGCTTAGCTTAGCACAAATAAGTGGAAACGGCTAAACTGGCTTTGTCCAATATTTCAATAATTTGCCTTCCCCGACGTCTAACATGCTACATTGTTTGATTGATAGGTACACAAACTGAAATGTAAAAAATAATGCGTTGTATATCGTATATTTAACTTTCTGAAGTATAAGATTACCAACAAAGACGGCAGGAGCCTGGCACGTTAACCCCGTAAAACCACAACAGACTCGCTGTTTCCCCCGGTTTCCAGTCTTTGTGCTAAGCTAAGCTAACGGCTGCTGGCCGTAGCTTTGTATTCAGATGTACAGGCATGAGAGCGAGAGACATTTTGTCATCTAACTCTCAGCACAAAAGCGAAGAAGAATATTTCCTCAAACTATTCCGTATATAAATCATTTCTATAAGGTCTGCTAATTAACGTAGAATGCGTTTTATGCACAGACAGATACAACAGGTCTTTTCCACCTGCTTTGCAAGTGTTTTTCCAGCGGGGCTGAAGAGAGTTGCATCGCCGTCTGACACACGACCCCCGGACCAATGAATGAGCGCGACAGCATAATTAGTCTTCAGGGGGCCGAGATGAATGCCCGTCAGAGAGCAGGGACTCCGGCTCATCATGAATGCTTCCTGTCCTGTAGGCGGGGAGGAGAGGATGTGTGTGTGAGAGATAAATGATTTTAATAATGTACAGGCTGTTTTGGTCTTACCTTTTTTCTCTCAATTGGTGTCTGGTGGCCTTGCAGGACCTGCAGTACTTCAAGTCGAAGAAGACTAACCGAGGCCTCCTGCAGGAAGGGTGGATCAACAACCAGGAGCCCATCATGTGCTCCTACAAACTGGTCACAGTCAAGTTTGAAGTCTGGGGCCTGCAAACACGCGTGGAGCAGTTTGTACACAAGGTGGGGATAGAAGGAAAAGAAATACGCTTTCTGTAATCAGTCAAACTGTTTGACCCTTGTAGAGCAGTGTCAGTGCCTGAACGCCCCCCCCCAGTTCGCTCCATTTTCACCTTCTATAATATCTGCCCTGTTCGCGCCCCACGGATTACCTTCAGCACCTCCTTTTGGCTCGGCTGCACACTTTAAACTCACACATGATTATCCCCGCCCTCCACAGGGTCAGTCCCCGAGGTGAGCCGTCTCGTCAGGGCCGTTACCAACATGCTAACAGCGGCATTGACTCATATTAATCACACACCGCAAGGGGTGAATGGAAATATTTAGTAAAATGAAAATGTTTTGAAACAGCCTTCAGAGTTAATGCTCTGTGATTCACATCCTCTCTCCTTGAACTCCCTCTTGTTCATCTTCCTCTCTCTTCGTCGTATCCTGCTCAGGTGATTCGAGATGTCCTGCTATTGGGACACAGGCAGGCCTTTGCCTGGGTGGATGAGTGGATTGGTAAGTTTATCAGAGTTACTTAGTTTAGTGTGTAGACACTGACTCAACTCAAGATTGTAATTTAATAATGCGGCAAAAATCAAAATCAAAGTTAATAACATTTTAGCGCTAAATGTGTGAGTCAAATTCAAAGTATATCTCATAAAAAGTATGCAAATTATGACAGATAATGCAAATATTTCTTTTAAGGGTTCAGAAAGGCAATTTTTACGCTGTACATCATCTTTGCGTACACAGAAAAAACACTAACAGGTGTTGATGTTTTACCTCATGATATCAGAAACTGAGTGGTTTCATGTGTTTCATAACTGTTACAGTACAGTATGCTCTTGTTATGGCTTTAAACATTTACAAAGACGACAAATGAATAAAAAACTCGAGAACTTGTTGTGTCGTTGTTTCACATTTAATCCAACAAAGATAACGACATGGCGGTGACAATTTGTATTAATTTTGTCAGAAATGTCATAAAGTGAAGAACAAATACTTCAATCTTACACTTTTAGACTGGTTCCTGTTGCTGACTCTATATTCATAGCTGAATCATAATGTGTTGGCTGTTGTTAAGTGTTTTATATTTCATGACAGTGAAGCATCTTCTAAATTAATGAGGTTGTCTAATGTGATTTTTATTGAAAGGTTCACAGTTCTCGCCGGCGTGCTCTCTATTCATCTCCACTGTTTCATGATTCATTTCACGCCTCCTCTAAGCCATTATTATTTAATTTGCTTTCAAACCACTATCAACCTATCATAAGTGACAGTCTATTACTGTCAGTATTCATTGTCGTGCTTTTCTCTTGTTACTTGACATAGAACTGTGAAGCAATAATTGGACTGTTACTAAAGTAAAACCACAGCCAACATCCATTTCATTTCCTGAGCGGTCGACTTCTTTACAGGGGTCGTACGGTCATGGAAAACATGGAAAAGTCATGCAATTTTAAAATGGTCATTTCCAGGCCTGGAAAAGTCATGGAAAAAACTTAAATCATAAAAGTTTTGGAAAAGTCATGGAAATGTTGTTATAATCACGTGTTCATTTACACCGAGTTTGAAATAATTCATATGTTTTTTAAAGAAAGAAACTCAAAATATAAGCTGGCGTACGCTCTCGATACGGAAAAAGTTCTAAATTGTTCATGTTTTACCGAGATTTAAGTTTGGTCATGGACATTTGGTTTAAAGTCATGGAAAAGTCATGGAAATCCATCAGTCAAAATGTGTAAGAACCCTGTCTTTATTAACAATAAGACTCTGGACGATCGCTCTATTGACGTGTGTGTGATCCATCCCCGCAGACATGACCATGGAGGAAGTCAGAGAGTACGAGCGCGCCACACAGGAAGCCACCAACCTGAAGATCGGCACCTTCCCCCCCGCCATCTCCATCTCGGAGACGCCCCTGTTGTCCGGCGCCCGCAGCGGGCCCAGCAGCGCCCCGACCACGCCCCTCTCCACCGAAGCCCCGGAGTTCCTGTCGGTGCCGAAGGAGCGCCCCAGGAAGAAGTCCGCTCCGGAGACCTTGACCCTGCCGGATCCGGGCCGGAGGGATTCGCTCTTCAAGCTGCCCAACTTCTTCTCCTGGAACTCCAGTCCGCAGCCGGAATGAGAGCGAGGCCGCGCCGCCGGTGAACGCCTTCGACCTGTGGATCAGTGGAGGACGCCTGCCCAGCTGATGCCACAACGCCCCCTCAGCCAGCTGACGTGAAGGAGACTGTTCACCGTCCTGGTGATCCAAGCCCCCTCAGCAGACTCGCCGGTGTTCAGACAGGCGGCCCGATCTCCATAGCCAAAAGTCCAGTGAGGTGTAACGGTACAGTGCGTCCTATTGAGAGTCCAACAACAGCAGCTGGAGGCTCCTCATCCTTCTTTCACACCGACCGCATCACGCATCAGACACTATTAGTCAGATTGAGTGTAGTGTACATTCCTGAACATGTTTTCATCCTACAGATTCTCACCTTGTTTCTCTGTGTTGACGAGGTGTGTCCAGATGCACATCATCTTTACATGTACAGATTTTGTTTCCCACTTCAGGCATCGGAGTCTCTGGCTTTGTTAACTGGACCTAGTGGTTTGACGTCTATTTATGTGGCTAGGACTTCACGGCGGTCTCGGTGGGCCATCGTATCAGTTGAGTATTATGGTTTTCACAGTCGGGTGTACGGTGACTGTGTATTCTTGTATATATTGTATGATCTATATAGTGGAATCGAATTGGAGTTATTTCAAAACAAGTAATATATCCAGTGATGATGCTGCTATGAAATAGTTTTCTTCTTTAAGTGTTTATTCTAGTGACTTCTGTCAGCTACAGCGTCTGTAAATGACTTGTGTAATTGCATGATTTTAACTGCAGAGGCTGAATATGAAACGTTCTCTGTTCTCATTAATGGTCTCACACTCAATGTCGTGTTTTTGCAGACCGGTCATGTGGTGTGCATGTTGTTTTGCTTATTTATTCGTTTCAACTGTATTCATATTTTTTGTCATTCTGTTAATGGGTTTTGTATTCAGTAAATTTAATTAAAATTCAAACCTGATGTATCCATAATTGCGCCTCCTTGTTCCCTTGAGTCGTCATTACAACAATACATCCTGAACTAATGAGTTCAGACATGCTTTAATGCAAACAGACACATTACCTGGGCCACCAGTGGGGTTTATATATACACATGTGGTTTAATTTATGTAGGAAAATCATATTTATATGTGAGAACACAAAAGCTACATTAGGAGACTGGATATAATTATTTTCCCACATGGCATTATGCAATAGGCAATCTGGACGCATGTCTCCTGAAACATTAAACATTTTGGATACATAATCTAAAAACACTATCTCCTCATGGACCAAAGGAGGAGCTCAACTTAAATGTTTCAAATAAAACTGTTATTTAGTTATATGATATAATGTGCTGGAAATACAATTAGAACTTTCGGTATTTTTGACTCGATTAAGTTTAACCACAAGGTGGCGCCACAGCGTGTGAAGCAGGCAACGTAGGCCATATATACAGGATGCTGACTTGATTCACATCATGATTATCCTATGGGATGCCCTGTGGTATAAAAGGTATATCACGTGGTGGTTTGCCAACAACATCCTTGTTCCTGATGAAGACACATGTTGAGACATTGGGCTTAAATTAAATGAACAAGTGTGTGTGTGTGCGGTTCTCTTTCAACAAGTGCCAAGTCCTTAACTTTGGGTCCAAAGAAGTCATAATGCAATTTTTTTCTAATTTAATGCAACAGCAATCTGAAGGGAACATTTAAATCCAGTGTGAGTCTGACTCTAAGCCTCACCGATGGGCTCTTCTAATACTGTAGAGTTGTTCCACTGGTTAAAACGTTTCTTTAAACACAGTGCTGCTGGTGTTCTGCAAACATTCATGTTTACTCTTGACAACTAATTTATTATGGAAGGCTTTTATTTAAAAAATAATGTTGGAGAGATATGTAAGCACAGACACTTGAAACATAATAAACTCTTAATTAATAAGCAGCTTTTTCTTCCTACAGTCAACAGGATGCCATACAAAATCAAATAAATATGAACTATTTTTGTCACAACACAGTCGACCACACAACCAAAGCAAATGTTGGTGAATACTCATCTTCCAGTTGAATAAATAGTTGCATAAAATGTGAGTAAACATTGGCAATGTCAGAGCATAAAATGTGCAAAGTTCAATTTGATTAGAAGCAAGAATCTTTACCATTTTAGAAACATCCATAATATGTAATACATACAACAACAACATCCCTGCTTACACAACACATGTTATAACGACAGTACAAAAAAACGAGTAAAATGAGGTTATGTTCTCTCATCCTTACAGCAGAAACCTCCACCGGATCGACACAGTTGATAAAAAAGTGCAAGCATAGAAGAAGAGTCTATTTCTGATGTGCGTGATTGTGCCTTCGTTACTTTCCTTCCATCCACTATCTTTCCTCTCCGTCTTTGGGGAGGCCGTTTGTTCTCCGTCTCTCGCTGAGGTTACTCAAGCCATTGAGGAACACCTCATACCAAAAAAAGATTAAGCCCGTTGCCAAGGAAGCCTTCACCAGGCTGGGCGAGAGGCCTTTGAAGAAGCCTCGGAACCCCTCCTCTCTGGCTATTTGAAGCATGCAGTCCACCAGGCCTCGATAGCTGCGCACCTGCACGTGAGAAACGGGTCATAATACGTACAGGTGGGAAGAAGATGTGAAACATGCTGAGGAGGAGCTTACCTGTCCGAACGAAACTCTGGCGGCCTCAAAGCCCCCCACCTGCAGTCTTTTCTTGAAGAGGTCAAAGGGGTATGTGATGGTTTTACTGATCATTCCAGCTCCACTGCCACAGAACAGGCTTTTCAGGTGCCCTTGAAGTGTGTGTGAGTGTTTGTGTATATGTGTGTTTGTGGGGGGGGATAAGAAGGGATAGTGAGAGATGAAGCTGGGAATATTTCACATGATTTATGTGGTGTTACAAATGCCACCATTTCCACTGACCTCCTACGTTTCCAGTTTCTTTGGGCGGTGGAGGCAACAGTTTCTTAAAGACATTGAAGAAGAAGAACTGCAGCCCAGCGTAAGGAAACACCGCCACCAGCGTGGGACACAGGCCGCGGTAAAAGCTCAGCACGCCCTCCGAGCGCCACATGGTGGACACGGCATGACGCAGGTTCCTGTACACCTGAGAAGAAGGAAGAAGGAAGAAGCGTTACACAGGCTTTGAGGTTCATTAAGTTAACTAAAAGCCAAAGTCAGCATATTTTTTGAGTATTTTCCCAACAGTAATAACAATAGATGCTTATGAATTATTAAATCAATTAATGGGTCATTGCAACATAAAATTTAAAGATGGATTAAACAATTACAACATAATTCATGCACTTGGCTATTATGAATCAATGAGCTGGCTACTGTAGCTAGACGGTAAGACATTTGTTAATTACATTTTTTTTAATAAACAAAGTTAAATTCCAAGTGTCTTGGATTTTTAGTACAAACAGGGGATGTCCAATACAATTAAAATGTTAAACTATTCAAATGAATTAAAAACAAACTAAGAGAAATCTTTCCACCTTGGTTTCTCCCTGAGCTGCAAAGCGTGTCCGCAGTGTGTCCAGAGGCTGGCAGACCACCGTCGCCGAGCATGCAGACAAGCCGCCACACAGGAAGTGAACTCCCGCCGTCTGGCCGTCGTACAGCGTCGACTTGTGGACCACCTCCGTCAGACACTGGAAAGTGGCAAACTGCAAAGCACATGTACGCGGTTATTTAAATTAAAACACAGAAATACATCGGGCTATCGGATTGGTTTGAAAAGGTCTCCGGCGCTACCTGGACGGCCCCGTAGCAGATGGAGAGGAGCTGTGCAGGGACGTGGCCCTTCCAGAAAGCAGAGAGTCCCTCCTCGGAATAAATGCACCGGGATGCTTGAAATAAGCCCTGGTACTTTCCCTCGGGCATCCGTGAAGACACACGCTCAATCTGCAGCTGTGGGGGGGAATAGATATGGATAAACAGACAGGAAGCAAAGAGCACTATTACCCCCGGACTGAAATATGAGGTGAAGAGGGTAAAGAGTCAAGCCAACAACTGACGATACACCGATGTACTTTTAATCTACGTTATCACTTTGTGGGACGCCATGGACACTTCAATATACAATTGTTATACATATATTATGAATATAAAGTATAATTTAAAGCTTGAAACGTAAAAAATATTGATAAATCCGTATGGTACTTTTGGTATTATGCTTTAATTTAAAATATCTTTAAAATATGCACTGAGCATTATTTTGTTAGTGCCTGGTTGCGGCCGTGACCTTTGACCCCAACACACAGTATGTCTCACACATCATTACCTGAAATCTGATTTTAAGCACATCGAGGGGGCTGATGAGCACCCGGGTGACCATGCCAGCCGCTGACCCGGACAGGGCGGCCTCCTCTGGGGAGTGGGCTGCACCCTGAGCCCCGGGGTCATAGCCCACCATGTCTCCAAAGGGTCCGATTCTTGTCAACACTGCAGAAAGACATTATTAAATAATCCTTGAGTGGATTATGGAGTTGGCAAACGGGGTGGAAAACAAATCATGTGGGCCATGAAATTACTTAAGCGAAATGATATTATTACAGTATTAGCAACCGAATGTAGTTGCAATACAGAATGAACTTTCCTAAAGACAGAAAGCTTGACATTGACATCTGGTGTTGAGAATTATTCCGAACTTTCTTTTATTGTCTTATAGAGTAGTTTTCTGGATCACTCTTGAATTAATGTGGAGTGTCTTGTAAGTCGTCTGCAAAAAACACCATTAACTGCATAATTCATTCATTCACATGAACTCTGGAGTCTGCACAAGTGTGTGGTTCATCTTCCTCGATGGGCATTTTAGAAGCCTAAACAATTGTAAAAGCATCAATTCTGGAGAAAATAACATTGTCAATACAAAATATAATTCAAACATAATAGTAATGTGTGTCACTAAACATGTAGACTTAGAGGACATGTAGTGGGACCTTGGCGCTAGCTGAGCTAAGCTAATAACAACAACAACTGGACTGCAGCAGTGACGCAGGAAAACAGAAACTTACCGTAAAGTTAGAGTCCTTCATGAATTAAACTACAGTCCTGAACCCGCGGCACGTCCAGTCCAGCAATAATAGGACGAGACAGGTTTCTAGTCACAGACCATACACTAAACGTCACAATTTGTGAGCATCACTTCCGGGTGAGACGGAACCTTCTTCTACCTTTCAAAGCAGATATATCGCGACAAGATGACTCACTGCCTCGCTGCAACGAACCAGAGATAACGCAACCATCGTAAGATTAGAACATATAAACATATTTAGTAACAAATGTGAAGCTATGCTTTTAGTTTGAATGTAGATGACATGACTTTGTAATGCTGCAAAAATAGTATTTGCAGCATATGCAAACGCTGAATGATCCTTAAAGGGGGACGGCTATTGATGAAAACTATGATATACATATATTGATAAGTATTATAACTTAATTGCACAGTATAAAATGACTAAACCTGACACATAAACTCAACTGTTCCCCATCCAGCTGCAGAGATAACTTATATTTTCAGATTATTGTTGCCATGAAGCAACTCCTCATTTCACAAATATTCATAAATGTATTTTAAGTAATTCAAATGTATAATTTAGTTACAGTATATCTCTTCAATTCTTATTTTGTAACTTCCTGTAATTTAATTACATTGAAAAGAAGAAGAAGAAGAAGAAGAAGAAGAAGAAGAAGAAGAAGAAGAAGAAGAAGAAGAAGAAGAAGAAGAAGAAGAAGAAGAAGAAGAAGAAGAAGAAGAAGATCATCTCTACGGCTCTGGGATTACCCAAATATAATGTGTGACAATAACATAACACAATTAAAATGTGGCAGAAGTGTAGAGAAGCGTGTGACTTCGACAATAGGGACTTTACGGTTGGTCCAGACTCTTTTCGTTTGTCGTTACAATATTTTAGAAGAGAGGCAGGGATTCATCTTGCCGTGAAACTTCAGCTTTGAAAGGCTGACGCCTGGTTAGTGCTTACATCCACCGAAGTGGGATGACCAGTTTAGGTGTAAAGAAGTGGAGTCAATTGTAGGTTATTTCTCGCATATTATTTTCGAAATGTAAGTAACTGGCCTTGGCTTTTCGGTTGACTCTTTATGGGACGTTAGCTAACGTTACTTCGTTTCTTTTTTTTGGCGGGCGGTAGTAACGTAACACATGTAGGTTCGATACAAAACTTTACGCTAACAACTCGTCTCAACATCAATTCCTTCACGTCAACAACATGCACGTTGCAGTCAGCGTTAGCTAGGTGTCTGTAATTGAGCAAAAGCGCACGAGCTAGATCACGTTAAGCTATATTGGTGGACGCCAGTTAGTATAGTGTTGACCTACAGGCGAACTGCTTCACGCTGCATTTGCCTAAATAACGTTCACACCTCGACATGTAGCGTCAGTAACATGTGTTTAATACTATATTGTTAAATACCTCCCAATGTAAAACGCCTACTGTGTATTACATCTGTGTGTTTGGGGTACTGGTGACCTCTTGGGTGACCCTAGTGGGCCCGTGTAATCCCTCCTATCCCTCAGTGAATGAGCTGCGGGCGGCGGACAGTTTGATGACACGACAGGATTTTTAGGTTATTGTTGCCACACAGATTGTGCTGCCGTCTGTCTGTAACGGTGATGCATGTTGTGCCCTGGCTTGAAGCAGAGCCTCATGTGTGCGTGGTTTCATTTCGTTATAACACACCAGATACATTGTAAACCCTCTAAAATGGAGTAAAAAGTATTGTCTGGTCTTTACAGTGTGACTTCTCTCGGGTGTGATTTGGGCGCTACCCGTCTGTGATGGAAAACACTACAGATGACTACAAGATCCAGTCGTTCGACCTGGACACACAGATGTTGCTGAAAACAGCTTTGAAAGGTGAGCGTGTTACTCTTTTTTTTTATTATCGACTTGGGCCAATGTGGCAAATGACTTTCATCCTTTTCAAAAAGTGTCCTGCACTCGGCATCCTCTATGTGAATGTTTGGCATATGTGAAACTGCAGGTCTGGTTTCTTTCAGATCCAAGTTCAGTGAACCTGGTGAAGGTGTCCAATGTCATCGTGGATCAGTCTTTAAAGGACCAGGTTTTCAGCAAAGAGGCCGGACGCATCTGCTACACCATTGTGCAGGTCCATACTGTTTTTGTTACTTAATTGACCTCAACACAGTTTGATGGGCCGGTTGTCCATGAAACAGACACTGAGCACCATGGAGTCAGAGGGATAGAAAAAACCAGAGCAGAACTTAAACTTCTACTTAAGTCTGTTAACCAAATTCTTAATCTTCCTTTTGTAATGCCTAACTGGTAGTTTACGCTCAAGCAACAGGGGGCTCTTAAGCCAGCTTACTTACAGGTTCATCGCTGTGTTTCCTGACTTTCTGACCATACTCCACCTTCTATCTCACCACATGCAGGCCGAGGCCAAGCAGAACAATGGAAGTGTGTTCAGGAGGAACATGTTGAACCGCCTCCAACAGGAGTTCAAGAACCGCGAGGAGATGAGGGGGCGCTCGCTGCAGGAGTGGGTGTGCTACGTCACGTTCATCTGTAACGTCTTCAACTACCTCAAAGTAAGTTACTGTCGCGTCCCCTTGAGATATGTTTCAACTCTATCATGTTGGCATGTTGTCTTCCTCAATAATACAGGATCAAATACTCTGGATCTAAGCATCTGTAAAATGTCTTTTAGCTGTCAGTTTGTGATCTTTGATCGCATCTCGTGTTTGGTTGTAAAACATTTTACGCGTGCCTTCCTTGTTGCTGCAACATCTTATCGTTCGATATCGTTTGTAGGTGTGGTAATGTACGTGTTAAATATATCAGGGGTGTGGCCCCAATTCACTTTCACAGTGACTAGGGTTTCATCCTTGATAATGGCCATTGTTGTTTGGCACAGGTCAACTCTCTTAAGGGTGAGTCGGTGCTCATTTTTCACTTTGGTGGAAAGAGAAGTTAAATTATGGACATGGAACCGCTGCATCTATGTTTTTAGTCATTGTACTTGTGATGACAATCAGCTGCTGCAAGCAATATCTATGTCTGTCTTGACATGTAGGTGAACAACATGCCGATGGTGGCGCTGGTCCATCCTGTGTATGACTGTCTGATCCGGCTGGCCCAACCAGACGCTCTAATGAAAGAAGAGGAGGTGAGAAAGAATGTGTAGTTATTTCTTTTTTTGCTATATTTCGTTTATTAGTCTTGTTGTTGTTTTTTTATTAAGAGCTAGAAGTCCTGCATGTGCTGTAATTGTTTTTCACACCCCTCCCAATGTTTTGGAGGCTGTCCTGGTCAACCTCATTAGTCTGACACGGGAAGGTCGTTAGCTTGATTAGACTCACCTGGGTCCTTGAGCGATGAACGCTGCACTTGCTCATTACATGGTTGACATCCACCTTGCCTTGTTTGCCTTCAAAACCTCCACAAGTCACACATCCATGCTGTTGATATTGCTATTGAGTGAGCTACACATTCATTCATTTGAACTAATCATAGTTTGATCAATTATTTGGGTTATTGAGTATAACCGTGCATGGTCTCCTTGTATCATTCCCTGAGCTATTTTATAACTAAGGGATGCAAACCCGTTTGGACGGAATAAATCTAGCCAAAAGCTCATTATGACTTTGTTAAAAGGTAGAGAATACGTAAAAAGATAGTCAGCTAATCATCAAGTAAAGTAAATGTTAGCGACTCAAATGTTATTGGCCTGCTGCGTTGACAGTAAATGTTATCTAGCTAACGGTAATGGCCCCTCCCAGTGCCTAGGAGGCTGTGCTGGCCGACATGGTAGGGTCGTTAGCTTGATGAGGCTCACCTGGAGCCCACAGACGAAAAGGCCGGCTGATATTCACTCTGCCTCGATGCCTCTGCCTCGATTCCATGCCATTGTTATGTTGAGCTATCCTTAGTAACATGCATTGTGTTTGATTTACTCTCTTCTGTCACATTCCCAGAGCAGGCTTGTGACATTTTGCCACAAATATTTAGGAGGCATTCTGATTTTGCATGACATTTCTTGGGTCACAGGCAGTGATAGCAATATCACTCATGTCTCACTTTGATAAATAATTTAAAGTAAGGTGCAGAATGTTGTGATGAGCTTCATTGCAAGTTCATACAAGTTAAAAGACATACACAATTTTTTTGGGACTGTCTACGGCCATTTCCTTACTGTAATGAAACTCCATCAGTCTGTCATGTGACTGATGAATTCCCATAGATACCAAGTGTCATCCCTTTCTTTAAAAAACACTTTATAAGATCACAATGCTCTAAATGAATACAAAGATTCAAGAGAAATATAAATTACTGACTTTAAATACAAAATGTGTAATATAATTCAAATGTAATATTGTTACTATTATACCTTCCTTTCATTCAGAGTTGTTTTAAGTCAAATATTAGACATAATGCATTTGAAGAAGCCAAACGTCACCAGGCTGTCTGTATTTAGACACAAGTCTGTGACATCGCCTCACCTCCCTCTGCAGGTGGACTGCCTGGTGCTGCAGCTGCATCGCATCGGGGAGCAGCTGGAGAAGGTGAACAGCCCGCGGATGGACGAGCTCTTCTTCCTGCTGCGGGATGGCTTCCTGCTCCAGGAGGGTCTGACCTCGATGGCCCGTCTGCTACTGTTGGAGATCCTGGAGTTCAGGGCCGGAGGCTGGTTGCTCAGCGGCACGGCCCACAAGTACTACTACAGTGAAATTGCTGACTAGGATTGTCAGGTGGATAATGGTGCTGAGCAGCTGTTTCTGCAGTTGCGTTAGCCAATTTTCAAGAGCCTTGGATTCCTCTCCTTAGTCTCCTCTGATTATTCAACCAGCAAATGTCTGAAGGACATTAACAGTGGAGGTGTGTGAGAAGATGGCGGTTCAAAAACTGTTACAAGACTTTTTGATTTGACTGGATTCTTCCCACCGTTGGGTCATGTGACCCAGACATGGTGCTGTGGATGTGGAATGTGCAATAGTTCCCAAGGCGTTGAAGTTAACGAGGTTTAGCCACTGGCAGGTTCACTTTGTTTGAAATAAGTTGAAGATATTTGTTCTTGTTTTCTATCTTGCAGGCATTCCGGTTTTGAAGAAGCATTTCAAAGTCCAACTTATTTTTTACCAAATCCAAAGGAATTGGAACAGACATTCCACTAAGATAAAATCTGATTTGGTCTTTGATTGACTTATTAGTGTCATGTGACCACATTTAATTGAAATCGATGTTTAAATAATTTAGTTGCCAATTTTTTGGGTGTGGAATTGACCTTTTTACAAAAGGTTTGAATTGCGGTTTCGAAGAATTTTCGGCCTACTGCTGTATTATGAGGCCGTTTTAATTACATAGTTATGTGTCTTCAGTCAGGGACCTTCTTTTATTTTAATTATTTTTTATAGCTCAACTAATGCATAAAAGACCAAGAGTGTAGATAAATCAGATATTCAATACATTTCTGGATTTAAGTTTAATTTGTCAGACTACTCGTGCCAATACAACAGCAATGTCTTAACCATCATATTTTGTATTTATCTGAATCTGAAAATCATAGGAACTAAAATCATCAAATAAGTGTTGTGTAAAAATTACAATATTTACCTCAATTGTTCTGCAGCTGAGCTCAGTTTCACATTCTGTTGGTATCTTTGTTGATACTCGCAGCCTTACCTTCAACCAGAGCTGTGCTTTTGATTCAGACACGAGCGTTATGTTACATCTCTCTGAAATGGCATTTTGAAAAGCTGTATCTGTAATTATGTGTAAATAGTTAAAGGTTAATATAACATTGGCAGACAGAGCAACCTCAATGTTGGAAAATTATTTTTAAAAAAGCCCAGCCATGGCCAAGATTTAGGAAATGCTCGATTTTATTTCCCCAAATATTTTTTTAGAGTCGTTTGAGGATTTCAGTTTACAGTTTATTTCTTTATTTCCTTCAGACCAAGTTGATAAAACAAACGTGTTCAATGTGAGATCAGTCCCTTAATGACTGGGCACAGTGCTAACTGCAATATCTACACTGTTACATTTCTCAATTCCATTTTTTTATGGTTGGGTTGTACATTTAATAGATTTGTTCTAATAAATCTTTGAAGTTTTTCCTTTTCAATTGTGTTTATTGTTTATTAACAATACAGTTGAGCACGCCTGTACATTGTACACGATGCAGTTCCTCAATACGAAGAGTGACAGTAGTCCAGGTCACCCTTGTGTTTCACTGTCCTCCTTCCAACACAGGACTCGATGGCGGTCGTTATTGCCGAACGCTTTGAGGAGCAGAAATGTGTCACTGAACGTCTGTCCAGTCTTATTGTTTCTTTCTACCACCAGCGGTAGTGAGCGTAGGCTCGGTTGGATTCGGCCATCTTGTGCAGCTCAAACTTCTTCTTGATGACGTTGCCCTCCTTCACAGATGCTGCCAGCAGTTCCTGGGAGAGTTTTTCATACATGTGCATACGTCGATGTTTGTTGTCCCTGCACTCTGCAATCATCCACGTCATGGCGAGGAAGCGCCGCCGGTTGTCCGTAAGAGGGATGGGCACCTGGGTGGAGACGGGGACCGAGCGGGAAATAATTAAGACTTTGTTTACGCTCTTTGGAACAACGAGAGCATTATAATAATAATAATAATAATAACTTTATTTATATAGCACTTTTAAAAACAAAGTTTACAAAGTGCTCTACAGATAAACAAAGCATAAACAACTTAAAAGGACGACATCACTTAAAAGCAGTTCTATAAAAGTGGGTTTTAAGAAGTGATTTAAAAGAAGTTATTGATTCTGCATTGATCGGCCTCATCACACACCTGGTAGTACTTTCCACCTTTCTGGATACTGGCCAGCCCAACGGCAGGCTTGCAGTTCTCCAGAGCGTCGTGGAAAATGGCGTAGGGGTTGCACTCGATCTCCTGCTTCTTCCCTTCTGGAGCTTTGTGGTATTTCTCAACCTGTTTCCGCTTTATGAGCTCCAGGGTCTGGAAGCAGAGAGAAAGATGTTGGTAACTTGTAAACTATGAGACACACAGCAAATATGTGAGACTGTTTGTTCTCTTACATCTGTCATGATCTCTCTGGCCAAAATCTTGTTTCCGTCTGTCATTATCATGTTGATGAATTTACTGAAAAGCAAAGAGGAACATTAAGACATGAACTTTGGCTAAAGACGTGACGCCCTCCTGCAGAGCGGGGATGTCGACGTCGTACCTGAGGACCGGGTCGCTGAAGACGGAGCTGCTGACTCCACTGGTTGCTGCCTTGATGGGTCGGAGGGTTTTGAGCTGCCGCTGCTCCTTCTCCTCGGCGCTCAGCTCCGTCTCCGGTGTGTTGTAGGCCTCCTTCCTGACCTCTGGCTCCAGGTAGTACGGGTTGTATCTGCTCCACCTCACCAGGAGCACTCTGCAAACAAAGAGTCATTGATCAGTTTGATTAATCCATTTCTTAAGTAGTAAACATTTCTTAAGTAGTAAACATTTCTTAAGTAGTAAACTAAAGCAAATAGTGTATTCATTGAGAAGTATTTAGGGCATTCAATTGAAATTTTAAAAGAATTTTCAAATCATATACAATATTTATTGTTTTAAAAGATGTAACTTGTTTGAAGGAAGGCTGGAATATATAGATGGTTAACATAATTAGTTTAACTTATTGTTGTAAATTAAACACGTATCATTGGTCGAACCCAGTTGAAGATGTCTTGTCAGTATCTTGGAACATTTTATATATTAAACAATTATAGTAACAACAAATTGTTATTATTTTTACACTATAGTTTAACTTATGTAGACTGATTTAAAAAAGCTTGAAACTCATCACAGATCGATAATTAAAGAATACATTTGAGGCATATTGCACTACATACAATGCTGCTCAAAGTGTTTCACAGAAGGAGGGAAAACATAAATTACATTAAAGCATTTAGACGTTGAGGAAGCAAGAAAACCTGCGAAGCAACGTTCGCGTTGTCGGATATTTAGCCTTAGAGCAACTACATGATTTAGATTGTTTCGATCCTGCATTGCAGTAACATTGTGATCCATAGCACAATAATATCAAACGGAGAGCTAACACAACCTTAATGTGTTCGTGTCTTTATACAATTATAATTACCTTGGTGTCCAAGGTTTTAATAATCCTGTGATGGAAGCAGCCATCTTGAAAAGTGTGAGGTAGGACCCCGAGTTAGTATGACCTGCAGATGCCTTCATAAAACAAAGTTGAATTTAAAAATTCTGCCTTTCATTCCGCAGATTGAAAATATAACAATTACGTGATTTTTTTTAATTGTTACACTGGCACACATGTTATGTTTTATTTCTCAAAAATTCCCATCACTAATACTGGACTCTCGCGCACACGCTGGTGGTGACATCACGCAATGTTGTTAGTGCTATGGCGTACCAGGAAGGGGAGTCGCTTGAATCCTGGCTCAGTGAGTGATTAACCTCATTTTATGAATTACATATTGTGCGTAATTCGCTGTACACGGGGCAGTAACGTTACACCTGTTAGTGAGGAAGCTGTTAGCCGCTCCCGGCTGCTCGAGGGAGCTGGTAGAGGGTTCTGCTGACAGACAAGTGTCTGCATCACTGGCCGGATGGGTGGAGAGCCTATTAAACACCGCACGGGGTCACGTTTACCACTGGCAGCTGAGTGTGTGCGCGCTGATTGTTGAGATGCAGATGGTTGTCTCTCAGAACAGCTGCACACTTGCAGCTGTCTGCTGGTCAGCAATCAGGTTTCTCTGAATGAGACTCAATGAGCATCAGAAAGCAGGATGACACATGCTGCGTTGTTGTGTTGGCTCACAATACTCTCGTTGAGCTATGTTCACAGGGTGGTGTGATGTGCTCCCTTAGACACAGCAGCCACTGTCAACGTTAGTGTCAATGTCTTCCTCTCACAGATAAAGCCACCCATCCGACAAACAGACAGGAGGACTGGGAGTACATCATAGGCTTCTGTGATCAGATCAATAAGGAGCTAGAAGGGTAATAAGTCTATGATACTGTCTGTAAACCATTTTCTTTAGTCGCCATGTCTCTCATATGGAATTTCTTCTTGCAGTCCTCAGATAGCCGTGACTCTGCTCGTCCACAAAATACACTCGCCACAGGAATGGGAAGCCCTTCAGGCTCTGACCGTAAGACATGATGCACTTATATCAACAAGCCCCCCCCCCCCCTTAAAGCTGGCGTAATGTCAACGACGTTGTGTGCAGGTGTTGCAGGCATGTATGAAGAACTGCGGGAGGAGGTTCCACAACGAAGTTGGAAAATACAGATTTCTGAATGAGTTGATTAAAGTTGTATCTCCGAAGGTAAGCAGCCTCCAAATAAGTTTATAAAGAAAGGCATGCTGACTGTGTGTCCTGCCATTCAGCCTCTTTTTTTAAAACCCTCTATCGTTTCCAGTACATGGGGGAGAGTGCACCTGAGAAGGTGAAGATGAAGATCGTGGAGATGCTGTACAGCTGGACGGTGGCTTTTCCAA
Organism: Liparis tanakae; assembly: GCA_036178185.1. Classification (NCBI taxonomy): domain Eukaryota; kingdom Metazoa; phylum Chordata; class Actinopteri; order Perciformes; family Liparidae; genus Liparis; species Liparis tanakae. The sequence goes on from CM070091.1 coordinate 12,979,601, forward strand.
ATGAAACCAAGATCGGCGAAGCCTACCAGACGCTGAGGAGACAGGGTGTGTTGAGACGAGCCGCACGGCGAACACAAAGCCTTCAGTGGAAAGACCCTCATCGTCTCTCCCCTCCCCAGGCCTCGTGACGGATGACCCCGAGCTACCGCTGGACAGGACTCTGATCCCGTCTCCTCCGTCTCGACCGAAACATCCGGTGTTTGACAACGAGGACATGGGCAAGGTGAGGGAACCACATCTGTCGTGTAATGTTGCACTTTTATATGAATTTGTTGCGATTCATACGGGCTATTTTTAAATGGGAACTCGGTAAAATAAGAATAATTGTTTTAGTGACTTTTTTTTACAATGGCATCTACACCAAAAAGCAGAGCAGAATGATTTGTGAATGGTTTGTTCTCGTGAGACGAGGCCTGAAAGGTGAACGAGTGTGTTTGTGTGTGTTCAGCTGCTCGCCGAGCTTCTCCGCAGCAAAAATCCAGAGGACCTCCTGGAAGCCAACCGATTGATCAAAAACATGGTGAAAGAGGTAAGAGCCTCCCACTGCTGGCTGCTCATACAAGTAACCGTATGAATGTGGTTTGGATACATTTAATATGATGTAATATGAGTTGCATGTGACGTGGTGAACGTGACGTTGTGTCTGAACTGTGTTTGTCAGGATGAGGTTCGAGTGCAGAAGGTGACGAAGCGCATCCACACGCTGGACGAGGTGACCATCAACGTCAAGCTGCTGACGGAGATGCTGTCCCACTACAATAAGGAACGCTCCTCCAACTCGGACAAGGATATCATCAAGGTGTGTGACCGTGTACCTGCACACACACACACACACACAAACACATACATACATATATATATATATATATACACACACACTCACACACACACACGCACACAAACACATACATACATATATATATATATATATACACACACACTCACACACACACACGCACACACACATATGAACTTTAATCAGATCTTCAACCCCCAAGGAAGAAGCCGGAATATTTCCCTCTCACGGTAAACAAGGAAAACACAACTTTTCAAGATGTAGAAATACTTTATTCATGTCCTCTTTATTTAAAACACCCGCCTCACAATCAGATATAACTCAACTGTCGTCCTGAGAGAGTTCAACTGGCACACAATTCATTTTATTTTATTTTGCCTTCAGTGTGAATGATAAACAATTAAAGTATCTCTTCAGTCAGCTTCCTAATGCTGATTAGGATTTTAAAGTTCTATTTTATTTCATTATAATTATTATTTTTTAACTCTGAACACTGCACTGTCAACGTTTCAGTTTCCACCTCAATATTACAGCAAGTACTATTCTACAACAATGTACCGCCCAATGCAATACAATAATAATAATAATATAAAATACAATCCATACAATACAAAAGTATGATGTGTAAAAACAATACTTGAAGGTTACGAGGAAACTACTTCAGTAGTTCAACAAATTGGAACTGATTTGATCCCGTGAAGTTATTTTATATGTTAAAATACCATCACCAGAGCTGCATGTAAACTTCTCGGCTCCTCCTCTTCTCTTCTCCTCCCAGGAACTCTACGAGCGATGTGACAAGCTGAGGCGTGCGGCTTTCAAAATGGCCACTGAAACGGAGGACAATGACACCAATTTAGGTTTGCTCGTTTGTTTGTTTCTTCACCCGTTCCTGCCCGTTTTGTTGTGTGTGTACACGTCTGTAACCGTTGTCTCCTCAGGTGACATCTTGCAGGCCAGCGATGACCTCTCCAGGGTCATCAACGCCTACAAGAGGATTGTCGAGGGGCAGCCCATCAACGGGGACATCGAGGAGCCTCGGTCCACGGCTGGTCACAGTGAGAGCGGTGAGGGGGGGGGGGGGGGGGGGGGGTCACGTTGTTTTACATTCCACATCAACAAAAGTGATTGCTTCATGCTCCAGATGTCCTGCCATTGTGTATCATCTCCGCTCGACAGAGACCACCGACACGCTGATCGATCTGGCCGGCCTCGACTCTCCTCCTCCCCCTCAGCCCGCCGCCCCTCCCCCCTTCCGGTCCTCGAGTCTCGTCTCCGCCGATCCCGCGGCGTCTCCCATCCCCGTCCTGCCTCCTCCTCCCAAACGCCTGGCCGGCTCCCACGGCAGTCAGAGCGGCAGCCCGAGTCACCCCCCGCCCGACAAGGCCTCCGCGGCCCTCTCGCTGCTCGACGACGAGCTGCTGTCTCTAGGTAGCCATGTGACTCACGGAGGAGCAATCACACATTTTGGGGGCGATACGCTCGGCTTATTAATCCGCCCACCAGCGTCTTAAAGCTCATGGAAAATGGGGTATCTTGTTGGTTTGGCTTCCTCGAATTCCCAGCGGTTGCTTGGCAACTGCTCCCAGACCAAAAACAGTCCGGCATATACTGTGCCCATAGCAACGGTGTATTATTTACAGCAATGTTGTGTTTTATCAACCTGATATCACCTGACATCTAACTAATGGACAGAAAGCAAACTTTTAAATGTAATGTCAAGAGATGTGAGAGTATTAAAAATAACCTGGACTCCCAGATCAGATACATACTGGAATCCAGATAGAATACTTTCTCTCTTTTGACTATGCTGATATATCTTCTTCCAGGACTGAACGACCTCCCTACCTCTATGAGCAGCCAATCAAAACCCACGTTGAATGAGATGTCCAATCAGTGGACGTCCCTCCAGGTACGTCTACAGCGCCCCGTTGAACCAGACCACCGCTCGTTGGTTCATGGGTAACAGGATCATCGCGTGTCACACACACCTTGCAGGCTCCAGCCTCAGCTGTGGATCTGTTTGGCGGTGCTGCTCGCTCAGGTCCAGCTGTGCCTCCGGCGGAACCAGCTGCTGCCACGCACAGCCTGCAGGACCTGCAAGACCTGGCCATGATGGGCTTCTCCGATCACAAGAGGTACACAGACATGCACAGTCAGGGTTCGTACGGTCATGGAAAACCTGGAAAAGTCATGGAATTTTAAAATGGTCATATCCAGGCCTGGAAGAGTCATGGAAAAAACTCAAATCATAAAAGTTTGGGAAAAGTCATGGAAATGTTGTTATATTCACATGTTCATTTACGCCGAGTTTGAAATAATTGATGTTTTTTTTTAAAGAAAGACGCTCAAAAACAAAAACATTTTCTAAATTGTTCATGTTTATACCGAGATTTCAGTTTGGTCGTGGAAATTTGGTTTAAAGTCATTGAAAAGTCATGTAAAGGTCATGAAAATCCATTGATCAAAATGTGTAAGAACCCTGACAATGTTGACAGGGTTGAGGATTTATTTAGTGTGGAATGTTTTTGTTACTCTCGTTTGATCGTTCTACAGCACGTAAAGGTCTCACGGCGATCCGTCACGTGTGATTTTCAGTTTGTCCGTCCAGATGACGGCCAGAGGAAGCGGCTTCGGGCTTCCTGCTGCAGCGGCTCCCCTCGTGCCGGGGCACGGCTCCCCCTCCTCTCCGTCTTTCCTCCAGGCGACGTTCCCCGGCTCTCCGGCCCTGTCCCACACCTTCGCCCACAGCCTGGGCTCCGCCCCCGGCAGCCCGTTGTTCCGCTCCCTGTCCCCCTGCCACCTCCCCCTGCAGGGCAGCCCGGCCAGAGCCATGGACTCGCTGAGCAACGTGCACGTCCCTCTGGAGGCCATCCGACCGAGTAAGGAGAGCGGGGGGGCGGGGGGGGGGGGGCGATGGGCTCCACGGGTTGACGGGCGAATGGTTTGGCTACATGTCTGTCTGCTCCTCCTCAGGCAAAGTGCTGCCTGTGACGGCCTACGATAAGGACGGCGTTCGCTTGCTCCTCAACTTTGCGTCCGACTGCCCCCCCGGCCGGCCCGACGTGCTGGTGATGGTGGTGTCCATGCTCAACACGGCGCCGCTGCTGGTTCACAGCGTGGTGCTGCAGGCCGCCGTGCCCAAGGTAGAGACCCGCGGGGCGCGGGCCTCCCTTCATCGTGTGTTTTAATGTGAGATCTCCCACATGGGGGATGAGACGTGATGTGTGACTGCCACCTTCACTCAGGAAACACTTTGTAGAAAAGCTACTTGATAAAATGTGAATTCATCATTTAGATGAAGGCATAAATATACCGACTCCTTTCATCCTCCACCAGTCAATGAAGGTGAAGCTGCTGCCTCCATCAGGAATAGAACTGGCGCCGTTTAACCCCATCCTGCCTCCGGCCTCCATCACCCAGATCATGTTGCTGGCCAACCCAACAAGGGTAGGCGGCAGAACTAAAGGACCCAAATACACAGCTTCAATGCTGATGGTGCTATAAAGTGAGTGTGTGTGTGTGTGTGTGTGTGTGTGTGTGTGTGTGTGTGTGTCGTGTGCCCTCACAGGAGAAGGTGCGTCTGCGTTACAAGCTGGCGTTCACACTCGGCGACCGTCTGTGCAACGAGGTTGGAGAGGTGGACCAGTTCCCCCCACCAGAGACATGGGGTCATCTATAGAGGGACAGACCGGGTCATGCTCCATAGAAATGTGTGTGTGTGTGTGTGTGTGTGTGTGTGTGTGTGTGTGTGTGTGTGTGTGGGCACAGCATCCATCCCAGAGAGAAAAGAGGGCAAGGTGGGGAAATTCAGCTGCACTCCACCGTACAGTTTTACATTCCTTATAGTTATTTTTTCTTTCTGGCCATTGTTATGACTGTCAGTGAGAAGCTAACAGCAGATGATGGTATTATACAATCTTTGTATACTGTTCTGCAGCTAACAAACTAAAGATATACTCTGTCAAGCGAGACAGCCGTGGTGTTTACAGGTGGACTGTATTAAGATAAATATTAAAAGGGCTTTTCCCCGAGATGAATAGAACAGATTTTAATGTACTATAAATAATCAATGCATTAGAGCTCAGCTCCTGATAGATTGCAGTATAAAAAAAATAGCTGACCTCTAAGCTAGCAGAGCCTAAAATACAACAGCTGTGCTTGTATTATTGTATTCCTCTGGCTGAGCACTTTTAGCCCACAGAAACTATACTTGAATATATTCTGACATTTGAAAACAGGTTCCAGGAGATGTCTTAAGATGGGAAGCTAAACTGGAATGTGTATCCATTTAGTAAAAAGTACTGATGACTAACTTTTATTTTTCATGATTAACTTATTTATCAACATTAGTTTAATAATTTGTGGACTAACAATGTTTTTTTCAGGGAAAGGAAACCAACTGGACTACGGTGGTTCTTTTTTAATCATAAATATGTCGTGATGAGTCCAACTCTGATTTTATTTCACGTGGTTATGTTTTAAATTTTATTAATTTTAATAGGTGATTTTCATGTTTTTAGCAGTGTTTATTATACTTTTGTTCTATATTTCATTCTCTATCAATGCCAGTATTGGGATTATTGTTCTTATTTATTGTTTTACCTTATAGTATTTCAGTGCATCACTGAAACAAGAAAATGTGAACTGTAAAAAATTAAATCACTGGAAAGAAAAATGTGTCACCGGGCAGATTACGTGAGTTCAGCTGCGAGTCGAGATTCATAAATCCGTCCAGCCGATCCTCCCGTAGCCTCTCTCTGGTCGTCCTCAGATCGTCATATGGATGCACAGGAGGCGTGTTTACTGTACATAGTGTGTAATGTATTGTTGTACGTGAACATGTGACGTGCAGAGTTATGTCTGTACATACTGTATGATGTGCCAACAGTTCGCTACATGAACAAATAAATACTTTCAATGGATGTTTGAGTTTATTTTTACAACAATAAACAATGAAACAAGTTTTTTTTTATCAAATAGCACATTTTGATTACTTGAACTTTATATACACAATACAAAAATGCAAAAGAGCTTTTTCTTCAAGTCACCATTCATGCGTCAATAGTTCCCTCTTTGATAATAGCCATGGCCAGATTCCTGGCCAGGGCGAGTCTCAGTAGCTCCACTTTGGTCTGCTCGATGTCGTCATCCTGAAATGACAAATACTCGCGTAAGAAGAGTGGAGGGTTGTCGTGTTGCAGAGTCTGTGGCCCTCAAGCCCCGCCCTCTCAGGGACTTACTGATGCCCCCTGGTACATGGAGTGTGAGAGGCTGTGAGGGCTTGAAATGGTGAAAATTCAAATGGGATAAAACGTTGCTGCAACATATCACGTGACCATGACTAGATCAAAAGAAAGTGTGAAATTGTGGGTATTATTTTTTAATTTCCTGTTTTGAACGTCTTCCAGGCTTTTTCCCTCACGAGATGAGACCTCAATTCAAATTAACTATTTACTCGTTATAAATATTAGTTTCTGCTTGCATTCCTCTGATTTTATGCATTTATAGGATGCAATCCATAACGTTGTATGTTTAATCCTTAATGTTGTGTAAATGTCATCTTTGTTTGTTGTCATCTTTGTTTGCCTTTTTTGAAGTTTCCATTCTTTCATTGGTAACTACATGTTTAACTTCACATTGCAATGAATTGTGGGTAATTCCCTTAGGCTAAGTCTGCATCTAATGCTGACTTAGCCTAAGGAAAAGGATTCATGAAGGGATCCAAATGTCTGCCAGGTAGCCCTCGAACACTTTGACAGTGGAACAGACCTAAACCCTCGCGGAGTTGAGGAGCGTACGCCTCGAAGCCTGAGTCAGTGCGGGTGGAGATCGGGATCGGGCCAGAGCATTACAAGCACCGCAATGCATCATGGGTGAATTGTTCTCTAGGTTATCTTGAAGTGGAAAACTTTAGAAACGTGTCTGGTTCCACTTACCTTCATGAAGTACCAAACTTACATCAACCAAATAATAAACACTTTGACGAAGTGGAATAATATTCCAGCAGCAGCAGCAGCAGCTCAGAGCTCGTATCACGTCTACAAACAATGATCAGCAGCAGCAGGATTCAGAGGGTGAGCAGTGGCGTACCTGCGCGGGCTTGTCTGTGCCGGCAGCCGAGCAGCTGAGGGAGGAGGTGAGCTCCTCCAGGCAGAACATCAGCTCGTGGGTCTGGTCTGCTGAGAAGATCACCTGACCGGTCGACACACAGCGCCACATTAAAAACTGTCCACAGAACGGCTTCTCTGAGCATTGCACTTCTTCTTTAGTTATTTTGGGTATCCCAACTTCTAACTAAACATTGAAAAATAAAACTAGGATCCACTCTAAGACATGTACGTTGTATAAATGCATAATCAGGATAAGACACATTTCTGGTGCACGGGGACCGACCTCTTTCTGCTCCAGCAGCGGCAGGGCGTCGGTCAGCAGAGTCATCCAGAAGCTCCGGGGGGCGATCTTGGCCGTCATGAGGGAGAGGAGCAGCTTGGCCGCCTCGCTGAAGCGCTTCTCTCCGTAAAGCTTGTGGAACTCACGATACTTTCCTAGAAAGAAGAAGAAAAAACAGCATTGTTTCTAGGTCAAGGCTACCGACGTTACCTTTCGTCTGCATGAGTTGTTCACACTCTTATTGACCGTGAATCTGCTTTTACTAAACAGGTGTGCGTCTTTGCTCCTCCCGCAGTGTTTAAGACATCACTCATACTCGGAGACTCTGTGTATGCGCACGTCACTGAGTGGTTAATCAGTGACATGAGGCGTGGCTATACATGTATGTATGGAGGAGCTTCAGCAAAGTTTGTCATGAAATCTGTATAATTTCTAAATAAATAGAGATGTATTCATAATCTATACAAAAAGCCATTTCATGAAATGTACTCGTTTGGTTTCTATAAATGGCCTGGTAGTCTTCCAGCACATCAGTCACATGCTGTTACATTAAGCAGGACACAGCTTTATTTATCTGTGTGCACACACGTCTCTGTGTCTGGTGCTCATGTGACCTGAGGAGGGACCAGGAGGGACGCCGTCCACTCGGGAGTCACAAGGTGAGCCGTGCGGCTAAATGACGCGTCGTGTTCCTTGTTCATACCAAGGAAAGTGAGCCTGTCGCTGAGCAGCATCGCTGGACCCAAGTTGTCTATCAGGTCCAAGTCAGAGAAGGTCCCTCTGGTGCAGTAATCCTGTAGAAACCTGACGCACACAAACACACACACAATTTGAAAACCACTTGGAAAGAGAACAACCTCAAGTGGTTTTACATGGAGACCAGCAAGGCTGCAATTCAGACCTCAAATCACAAACCACATGTAATTATTCACTCTCCTGTTTTGGGTTTTCTGTAAAAGGCCTCCCCAGAGTACAGAGACGTGAACAACATACAAGACATTAAGCAAGAGGCCTTTTTTAATAAAAGGCAACATCCTGGGAGCACGTGGGTCGTTCAGGGAACTAACCTCTCTGAAATGAGCGTGGCAAAGGCAGCATCTTTGGCCCTGATGCTCCAGGAGAGAGCAGAGCCCAGCCGGTTGTTCCTCAGGGCTCGCATAGCCATGATCTTACAGATACTCCGCACTGGATGAGGACGAGAGATTAAAGGTTTAACTCCCTTTTGCATTGACAGAAACACACAACGATATTGATGTCCGTTTGTGTAAGACAGGCGGGTACGATGATAGAAGGCCTACCTTGCTCCGACATTTGCCTCTGCTCACAGATCCTGAGCACCTTGAGGGCTTTGCGCTCCGTGTCTAAAGGAATATGCTCAATCTGCAGCTCCAGGTACACGCGGCCAAACTCGGGGCAGTGGTCAAAGTAGTCCACGGCCAACTGCCACAGGCTGAACACACACACAAACAAAACACACACACACACACACACACACACACACACACACATGAAAACCTCCTCTGCGGTGATGCAGCTGTAGAGGCACATTCCATGATGGCGCTGTCTCTTGTTTCAACTGTGCCGATACTTTCTAGACCAGAGAGTTAATCTGAGTAATTTACAGAGTAAAGCTGTCATGATGAAAACATCTAAGAAATAATAAGCATTTGCAAATCCAGAAGATATATATATATATATATATATATATATATATATAATAGTATTTTGTGTCTCTCAAAACATTTATTGAACACTAATAAATACACTTTCTTGATCATGAGGATAATTAGCATTCTTGAATAACCATACCTGTGATGAGTGAAGAGACCAGAAGCATATTCTAACAGGAGAAACTCCCTCAAGTTGGAGCCAAAGCTGAACACACACACACACACACACACACACACACACACACACACACACACACACACACACACACACACACACACACACACACACACACACACACACACACACACACACACACACACACACACACACACACACACACACACACACACACACACACACACACACACACACACACACACACACACACACACACACACACACACACACACACACACACACACACACACACACACGACATGGTAAGTGTGCAATCTTGTTATCTCCAGAGTAAAAGTGAATGCATGTCCAAACGCAGCCGGACAGAGTCCTTACTGTAGATTGTGAGACTGAAGGAGTTTGCAATGATCCAACAGATCTGTCAGATGGGCCACAAACCACCAGTTGTTGAGAGCAATGCTGCAATAATAGAAAAGGGTTCAAGTTTAAAACACGAATGTGGCTTGTACATACTTTATACATACATATATATATATATATATATATATATATATATATATATATATATATATATATATATATATGTGTGTGTGTATTTATAGATGGATGTGATTCTGCATGTTACCTGCATTCCTTGATGACCTGATGGATGTCAAATTCAAAGGCAGCCAGTAAGATGTTGTCCAGGGGCTCCGGGACGCTCCTAGCGTCTAGAAACATTGTCATACATGACTGCAACACACACACAAACACACACACACACACACACAACTTTTAATAACTGGCTTGCAGTAGCAGTGAATATGAGTGCCGAGTGGTGCCGCAGCAGTACCTGTGCATAGTAATGTAACTCGGTGGGTTTGACTGTGGGGTGGCTGAAGAGCAGCCTAGTGACCAGGAAGTGGTACCAGGTGCTCAGGAGCTCCTTGTGCTCCAGCAGCGTGTCTTCATCCCCCACTATGATCTAAAATCACATGAAGAAAACACAGGCGGGAAAAGGTGTTGGATTAATGTGACTGATGTAACTTATGTATATCTTAAACAGAACTCATCGCTTGCACTATAGAAGTCTGTTTGCAGTAGTCGGACAGCAGCAAGGGGCGCCTGGGGGCTCTCACCTTGCAGATGATGTCCAGGTGTTTGTTGCTGGCAAACGAGTTGTCCTGCAGGCAGCGGTTCACCTCGCCGTGCCAGTGTCTCCACTTCACGTCAAACTCTGTCAGCGTCTGGGTGCCACCCGGCTGATGATGATGATAGAGTAAAAAGAAGAAGAGATTAAAGCCTTTATTGGTTGATTCATGAGCAGTCAGTTTAAATAATGCAGAAGCACCCCTGTGTTCAAGAACATAACACATGCATAACTGTGGAGCAAGGGAGGGAACCGGTGTCTCAGGAAGGTTGAACAAGATTTGAACTCTGTTTTCATCCACTTTGAACAAAATATAGAAGTAAAGGATTACACGTCAGTAGCAGCACATTGTCTGGTCAAAGCACTGCTTATTTACAATCACTATTGAGTGTAAATAATGAATGACATCTATTCTTCTGTGGATAGAGGGATCCGCCTTGTTTGCTCTCCTAAAGGTTTCTTGCAGATATCTTCTTGCCAAGGCAGATTAAAACTACTATATGAGATAAACTACTGAAGGATGGTCTTACATTGTAGAATGGCATCTTGCTGAGCAGGTTGTCCATCAGCTTGTACATGTTCCTGGCAGCAGGGTGCAGCGTGGCCTGCTTCACCAGCATCTGTCTGGCTTCTTCCAACCGGCCCTGCAGCACATAACTCACCACCTGCACAGCACAGACACAAACCCAGGGCTACGTGTGCATGTATGCATGTAGCTTAGATAGTTTCAAAGACGTGTGTGTGTGCACACGTACGTGCGCTTGTGTGCGTGTGTTTGTGCTGCACATACCACATCCCAGTAGTCGTGGTGCTCGGCAGGGCTCTCACTTTGCAGAACTTCTGTGGCCTTCTCGTCCACATCAGCCTTGTGTAACCTCACCCAGTCGAGGAGGTGGAGCAACAGGGAACCCGCTGAGGACACACACACACACACACACACACACACACACACACACACACACACACACACACACACACACACACACACACACACACACACACACACACACACACACACACACACACACACACACACACACACACACACACACACACACACACACACACACACACACACACACACACACACACACACACACACACACACACACACACACACACAGGTTAGGGTGCTTTTCTAATCTCAAAGTCTAGCTATAAAATGTATTCCAAAGATACAAAGAGAGATTAAAAATGAGCACAAAGTCAAACTCTAACCAGGAGCAGCATCAATGAACAGCACTTCACACAGATTCCAGATCAGTTCTATGGCCAACAGAATGGACACCTGTAACACCGGAACAGAGGCTGAGGTTAGGACTGTGTCCATGGAAACAAAATCATCCAAAAGTAGATTTCAATAAAACAATTGATATTCATTCCTCTGCATTAGCACCTTTTATTTATGTGGACAATTACTTACTGTAGCTAATGACTCAGGTTTTAAATAGATATTTATTTTTTATCACAAATTATAACAAATAATTCGGTAATACTATGGTGTTGCAATACCATTCAACTAAATTGAATATGCAATCTTGAATTAGTGCTAGCTGTACTCATAAACAAGTACACAGATTGACTCCTGTATGTGCAGTATGTCCACGTCTCAGATGAGGATGTAATCTCAATGTCTCAGTACCTGATTTCCATATTGCGTGGCTACTTCTGCATCTTTTGTAGAAACTACAGAAAAGAGAGAAATGTGAATTTGATTATTTCGAAATATTCACAATGAAGACCAACATACAAAAATGATACTTAAAAAGTCTGACCTGCAACTTGCTGAAGCTCCTCCATACAGGCTCGTATCACAGATCTATAGTTTTTACTGATGCTGACAAATCTAAGGAGAAAGATAGAAACAACTCATGATATCCAATCATTTCTGCAGATGCTTCATCTGCCTTTCATAAGAAAGGTTTATGTGAGAAGCAACACAGTGACATGCACAGAAACAGAGCCGTCGCCTTACTGTGGTTTTTTGTTCTTGCTGGGGAGATCCTCTCTAATCGTCTGCAGGCCAACAAAGATTTGATGTGACTCATTGAAGAGTTTGCGTAAATTGGGGGAATATATATCCTCATCTTTCCTGACTTCATGGATGAAGGAGCAGCCTGATCCTTGAGCACCTGATAATAATAGACAGACAGTGATAACAGCAACATTAGAGTTGAGGGAGAGGGCAAGAGAGTGTGAAAACATAGAGGGGCTTGCACACATATCTACACGTACCTGACGCTTTGTAGAGGGTCTCATACACAAGGATATCACCTGGACCCCATGCAAATCCCAAATGCTTCGCATCACATGCTGCAGGAATATTCTGCATTTAAAAGAAGAAAGACATTATCATTACACCAAAGTTATTCAATTACAAGAGGTGACGGAAAGATCCTAAATAAATATAGATTCACTGTCTTCTGATTTGTTCTTTAACAAGAAATTCCTCTCATGATTGCAAAATCATTGGAAATTGAATATAGACTTCGAGGCATAATAAAATGTATAGGTTGTATCTCTGACACGTTTTTTTATTTTTTTATTTAAAAAATCCAGCAGTCAAGCCAAATGTCCAACGTTGTATTAACTTACACTCTGCCCATAATGTAAACAAATTGAGTTACTGATTCAATTATCCACTGATTAAGTTAGAATACTTTCCAACAAACTAGTCTTCTATCATTGTATGCAATATGTTGTTACTGCTTTACGTTTAAGACACGTATTTATGTTATTAGCCTTGCACGCGTCTGACACACGTCATGGGACTCTCTGTTTGTACCAGAATTCAAATTTCAAACTTGCTAGCTCGATTAGACTTTCTGTTAGGTTGCGAGTCAGTTAGCGTGTTAGCAATGCTATCCAGTGGGAGAAAAGAGGGAAACGTAAAGCTACAGCGGCGACTTACTGTGACTGCTGGCTCCACGTCTACCTCCTCCATCAGAGCAATATTATTGATACGATATAATATGAACGACTAACTATTCCGCTCTAAAGACAGAAGCACATGAACTACAGGTCCAGCGCTGCTTACGCGCCTCGCTCATTCATTCGAAGGCCCTCCCCGCGCAGCAATGATGACGTCACGAAAAGGCTGGCTATTCTTGTGCCTGCACAGTTTTTTGTTTATGTTTTTTCCAATCTGCTTTGTATGGCTCATTATGGGGTTTTGTCGCGACCTCAGGCTGTATATAAGACGTAGATGACTAGAAGAAGAAAAACTCTGGGAAACTGGGTTCACATCCAAAAGGAAAGCAATTCATGAATTGTTAAAATGTGTTGTTAAACACATATTTACACTAAATGAAGAATCAGTGTTTGGATTCAATTTAAATGTGAATCCACACATTCTTCTAAAAACTTTTTTCTGTAATACTTTAAAAAAATATATCAAGAAGGACGTCTTCATCATCAGAGATAAAAACAAGATGGCCGCTGGGATTTATAGAGTTAAAATAAAAAATAAAATAATAGAACTAATAAGTGCAGTAAGTGGAATGTACTGTAAAGCAATGATTACCAGAGACTGATGAGCGTTTAGTAGTGTGAGGAGGTTTATGTTAAGGGATAACTGAACTTCTACAATCCAGACAACAAAAGGAAAAACATAGCTGTGCGCGTGCATGTGGTGCCGGGGTCCCCTGTAACGCGCATTGGGACTCTCCCGCCCATGCCCAGACTGCGCTTTCATCCTCGTGATTACCTGTAGCCATTCAGAGCCCAGCATTGTGGACGCGCACTGGCGCGTGACCGCGCACGCTTGGTTCGAATACTTTAAACGCGAACGTGTACGTGCGCGTACCCGTATTCTTTGTGTGTCAGCGTAGAGAAGCGCCAAAAGAGTGACCATGGCTGATGAAAAACCAAAGGTGAGTCACATTGTATCAAAAATATTAGTGTATTTCACCAGATCTGTCTCATAAGGACACATATAAAACATTCCACATGTCCTGTTTCACATTGACAAAGTTGAAAGCTCAATTTCAACTACTATCGGTACCTACTTTGATAGACCGGAAGGTTCGTGAACGCGCATTCACAGGCGCGCAGATCTCTTTCAGCTTGATCACACAGCCAACCAGCGGGTGTCATGCTCACTCGCTCTACGTATTTACTTGTGCGCGAGGGAAAGAGAGGGAGAGAAAGAGAGAGAGTGAATGGCTCATGATGTTAATAGTTTTTTTTGTTTCTATTTGATGATACTTTTTATTTCTCCTGCACTACATCCAGAGGGACATATTATACTGTTTTACTCCATTTGTTTGACACATGAATTACAAATGCATGATGATTTACAATTATGGAGTCAGTTTCCCAGCAGTAATTTAAGTATAATAAGCTCCACCTTTACCGGTTGCAATATTAAAATACAATATCATACATCAATTATGCTTACCATCAGGAAGGGATCCATCCATTGTTGTTTATAGTATACCTCAATAACATGGCTCTTCCTAATCAATACATTAATGTCCATTTACTTCGCCAATGATACAATTTTATATGCGCTCCCGGCAGGCCCTGACTGGTCTTCAGTCTGCCTTTGGATACTTTTTAACTATGACTGCGCAATCAGACTACTTTAAGATGCTGAAAAAACAAGTAGATTGTATTCGCCAATAGTGTCACCGACTTCACTGCCAATTAAAACGTGAGATGTCACATTGTTCTGGATGAGTCTTTGGCTTGACAGCAAACTTGTTATTCAACTATGGCCAATAGGAAAGATTTTGAATTTTACTCAACGGCGTTTGATGGAAATTCGTAAACCAATTTGTACCGAGGGAATTCATTTTTTGATTAAATTGACAGAACAAAAATTGACACATTTTAAACAACGGCTCATAAGTCAACAGCACTACAGGTATCTGGCCAGGTAGAAAGCTTCAAAGTCAAACCGGATCTCAAAGCTCTATTGTCTCTCAGTATAATCATACTGCTCTAATTACCTTAGTCACATGTTGCACCTCTTACCTGTTGCTCTTCATTTAACCACTTCACAGTTTCATCTTTTATTACCAATAAATCGTTCATGACTTCTTAAAAATGTTTTTGACAAAGATTACCTGAGATTGCAGCTCTGGTGGAAAACATATTTTATATTAATAAATAGAAACATGCCGTTATTTACATCTGTGAAGCTGTAACCCCCAAATAAACAGTGTTTGTCATTGATCAAATCGTCATATTCTTCTAATTTGAAGAATATGAAGTGTTAACTTTTTCTCCCTTCTGACTTTTTCAATCAGGAATCGGTCAAGACAGAAAGCAACGAACACATAAACCTGAAGGTAGCAGGTCAGGATGGATCTATAGTGCAGTTCAAGATCAAAAGACATACGGCGCTCATCAAACTCATGAAGGCCTACTGCGACAGACAGGTGGGTGTGGCTCACTGTGTGCACACAGCAACCACAGCTGATTGATTGTTACCACTCAGGATGATGTCATAGGTGTTTTTCCTAAACCAGTGGGGACAAATCATTGTATTGATACATTGTTCATTTATTATTTGACCAAATATAATCAATTTGAAGATCATTTTCTTTAACATGAGGCCAATGAGTGTTCTCTGCTTATTTATTTAAGCTCTTTTAAAGAAAGTTAGCTTTGATAATCACCTTCACAGAATATGTTACATATCTTGCAGTTTATTTTTCCTTAATTATTAGGATGTTTATGTTTTAACGGGGATTTTATGAACCACCACTAAATGAAATAAGCAATTGGGTGTTTAAAATAGTAAACAGTTTGGTTAAATTTTTATTTTTAACATTGTATTATCTGCATTGTTTAGAAACTGTGCTCTCTAGCGTTATGCAGTCAAAGGGTGCAGCACTATTACTCACTATACCCACACACACTGCATGAAATGCACTCACTCGATTTAATCTCTGGAATATGTAATACATGTTTTGTAAGACCTTCGCAAAACTCCTGATGTCTCTGAATTAATAATGATGTCTCTTAATTAATAATATTATTACGCCAGTATTCACTATACTGGGAACCTAGGACCGGCACACCTAAGTGTAATTAATGCAGCTTTTATTCAAGTTTTTAAAGCTTTTCCTGCTAAGACATGTCCACATGTTTTCCAGTGAAAAGGATTAACGGAGGGAGCAGAATGTGTTTAGTAAACTGTAGCAGAGAGCTTGACGTTGTCTTTCAAACTTTGTAGACGATATGGAGCGAGGCTTAAGAAAATCTGCGTTGCTAAGTTATTCAGAATTTACATCATATGGAAATCAATATTGAAATTGCTTGATGGTTTAAAGCAACCTCTATGAAGTCTGCACACGTTTATCTTGTTTGAAGACACAAAAGGCCGGCTTTCTAAATAGTGCAAAGTCTCAAGCAAACCGGTAGTTTTGTCTGGACAAAGTGTGTAACTGTCATTTTTATTTGACGCAAACATTTTAGTTAAGAGAAATCAAGGCTTTGTCCAACAAACATGTCAAATCCAAGCCATCGAAAGACATGGCAGTCGGCTGAAAGGTCAAACTTAAATAAAAGCCACTAAAGAGTTATTCATCATTGTCGTTTCGTTCTCAAAGAGGTATTGTTCATAGTTTCTTGGCTAGGGTCCAGTTCTGCTCTATAACATGCAGTCAGGGCTACAGAGTTGATGCAAATCTTCCCTCAACAGGCTGCAGGAAAAGAGACATGTTTGTCATGCAGCTTATTTTAAAAACTACAATGAGAAACAGATGTTTTTCATTATTTCTTTATTTGTGTTATACTGGAAGAGATTGTATAGCAATATGTTTATATTGCCTTCAAACTTCAGAATTTAATACAAAGCAATACAAACTTTACAATTATATACATATAATATATAGAGATTTCTATGGAAAGCTTTGATTTAGCTGAATGCAAGTAACTATAAATAAAAAGCAGAAGCAGCATGCCAGCCTCTAACGATGTTGTCCTCGGGAACATATAGTTTATTTTCATGAATCATCCTTAATTCCATTTGTTAGGCTGTGAAAAGTTCAAAGAGTTGGTCTAAGTCACCTGATCGACACTTTCTGTTTTACAATTTTTAACAAGGAATGGGAATAATGATTATTTAAATCACAACCATCGTTTAATGTGTTTATCTCTCCAGGGACTTGCAATGCGGCAAATCCGGTTCAGGTTTGATGGACAGCCAATAAATGAGAATGACACACCGTCACAGGTAAGAATGAAGCTTTGACACCTTTTGTTTGTACTTAAAACAGACAATATATAACACACACACACACACACACAAAGGGCACCCTGCTACTGGGAGTTTTTAGTGGGTTTTAGCTTGGATTGTTGACGTTCCCCTTTTACCCTCAACAATCTTAACTACGCAGTGGCAATTAAGTAACTGTATGATTATTGATTACTTCATGACACATCAAACCGACGTCGACATACTTGCTGCAATTAAAGGTTGGAGTAAGCACAACTTGCATGTTATGGCCTTTAATTGCCTTTAATTGCACAAACAATCCATTTAAGTTTTAATCGAGCCCGTCCTCGTCCCTGATGCTCACATGCGACACATGCGACTGCAACCATGTAGCAAGAAGATTACACAGAACTTCATTATTAAAATTATGTGGCTCATGTTTGTATAACTTTTTTATTTTTCTTTACAGTTGGAGATGGAAGATGAAGATACAATTGACGTGTTTCAGCAACAGACTGGAGGCCTCATTTAATGAAGCGCATGTTTCTCCATCTTCCTCCTAAACACAATCAACCTTGCCGGCCTCAACAAAACAGGGGCCGCTCCTTTGCAACTTGTTTTTTTTTCTTAACCGGTTTCCAAGCGGTAGAAGTTGTAATTTATCTGCACTGCACACAACTGCTGTACAGTATTTCCATTCTTGCCCTTGTTACTGTTCTGTTTATGTACATAAACCACACCCAGGTTTTGTTTGTTCATGCTGTATCGTGGTAGAAGTTAAGGACTTCTTCTGTGGCAGACCACTAGGACTGGTGATGGAGAGGGAATTAATACAACAGACTTTACTGAACAAATGTTGTTGGGCTAGGCTTGATAAGTGTCCAGAATATCTGTTCTTAAACTGTATTTTAGCCCTTAGGGAATGGTATACCCAGTTTGGGAATGTGGCTGCATTGTCATTCGTTCTCTTCAGAAAACACATTTGATTTTATATAATTTTATATATTAATGGACGTGTAAGGAAATGTTTCATTCATTGTTTGACTCAGCCATGCTTCATATTTTGGAAACCCTGATGTGATGAGACATCCCAGGAAAAAAAATTGTTTTAATCCACCGATTAATTTTTAAATGTTGAGCTATTTTCCTTCCATAATGTTTCTTATCTCGGAAACAAAATGGAAACAAAACATCCCAAAAAACACTTTGTTTGTGTGATTTCTTCTAAATTCACCAAAATTTAGCAATAGATAATGTCTCATTTGTATATTTTAACATTAAAAGTCCAAATTCTGTTTGCCTTGTTTACCTGTCATGTCTTTAAAATGTATGGAATGTTTAAAGGCAGTTTTCTTTAAATGTATTTTTTTCTCATACAGTGAGCCATAAATCCATATTTGCATACACCAAAGTTAGCACCTTCATTCTCTATTTTGAACGTTTTCATAAGAGAGGTTTCTTCATAGTTAATTCATAGCTGCATTTTATAGAACTTTGTATTACTAAAAACATGGTAACAATGAGAGTTTTCTTCTGGCTATTGACAGTATTTTCTGATTTATAAAGTGATGCAAAGAGATATACAACATCTCTGTAAAAACCTTTGACTCTTAACGTGTCAACAAAATGAAAGAATTGTGAACCTTGCTGTATCCAATGTTCAGATTTCTATTCTTTGTATGCAAATTAGCACCGATTTATAATGCCTCATTTGCATATTTAAAATATTTTTTTCCAGAAATGTGTAATACAAATAAATGGCTGCCTTAATATAAATAATCATCAAGGGAAGTGCATGATGATATAGATACGTTTGAAAGGTATACTTTATTCACTTGGGGTGTTTCCCCTTAAATAAAGTGTCATCTGTATTGTCTGTATGAAGATGCTTGTTAAAATAAAGTGATGGTCTTTTTTAAACGTTCATTTATTTTGTCTGGCTTCCATTGTGGTTGTTGGACCCTCTTCTGGGTAGTAGCGCATACAACATATTAAATATATTTATAAAACTGACAAGCCATATCCACATAACCCTAAAATCATAGCTTTAGATCAAACTCCGCGTCGGTACCATTATATTACCGTTTTAAACACGTGTGCAGATTTTCACGATCAATGCAAACAGATTATTAAATAGCAGTACAAAAAAAAATCACTGACATGATAACGAAACCTGCCACCAACAAAAGAGGCGATCGCTGAGATTCTGTCCAATGAGAGAGAAGTTCTGTGGTGTTCTAGCCAATCAGAGCGGGTCGAACGCTGGTGGGCTGGGTCTCGTGGGCTGGCACCGCAGAACCAGCGGAGCTCGTCAGTGTTTCGCTCTTCAGTGTCGGGTGGAGTCTACATCCCGTCGCAGCTCTGCGGGGAAGGAGGAGGACTGTTTTTATTAGTTTCTCGTCGACTATTTGTAACCGCCAAGGCTTCGAAATACTCAATAAAGATGACGACGACAACCAACTTTAAAGGAATGGAACCTGGTTCTAAAAGCAGTTCCAGGTAATACAAAATAATTTAAAAATGGAGAAGAAAAAAAAACGCTGGAAACCCTTTTCGCGGAGGAACAAAAGAAGCGTGATGCGGACAATCCTCTCCGCTAGCAAACGCCTCTTTTCTGCTCTTGCTTGAAGGCAGACAGCCTCCCAACGACCCGCTGGTCGGCTGGATAAAGCAAAACTGTCCCATAGTCTTGCTAATTAACCGCTAAGTTAATCTTATTGGGTTGCTGAAGCCCGGCGTATCCTTTTAGCCAACCCAAGTTAGTTGAGGTTAGCTAGTTAGTCAGGTTAGCCCGACTGGAGACTAGTAGACTACCGTTATTAGACATGCGAGGTGAGGAGGGGCAAGACGTGGTCAGAGCGACCATTGCTAAGGTTAACCCGTCTGCTCTCTGTGGTTGATACTAAATAACTTTGTCTGTGGTGTTGTTCCAGCCCCTGCGCCTCTCTTGCGGCGATTTTCTAAACGGAGTTGCTAGATGATGGTCTCTTGAAAATCTATGAACTGTGTGTTTTTGGTAACAATAGGATAACAAGTGGACCTTAAAAGCTCACAGGCCACAGTCCGAATATGTGATCGATTGCCGGAAGAATCGCAGACGAGCCTCATTTCTGCATATGTCATGGCTCATTGTTGGTTGGGTTGAACGGAAGTTTGGAGAAACTTAAAACATGCACAAGCAAATCTCCATGTGTAGTTTGACGAGGCATGTCTACGCTACATTATTTGACGGGTAATATCTGTTAAATCCGTATGTTACTTGGGGTGGGCCCACCTTAGGAGGGCCACTCATCCTCTGAGCACGCAGCCATGGCTTTCCAGTAAGTGATGCGTCTCGTCTGCATGCATTCCTGCCCCTTTGCAGTAAAACACAATGCAGAGAAAATGCCATTGTTTTAGTTTACGGGCTGTCTCAAAAATGGGTCGTGATTTTTAGGGCGTATAATCCTGATGTTGAGTTGCACTGTATCAGCCTTCGCTTAGCGAGCATGTCAAATCTCCGTCAGTCATTAATCGTTTTGAAGTCGCATGCTGTTTTCGGATGATGTGTGCCACTGGGGCCTTTGGGTGGGGGCTTTGCGCTAGCTAAGCCTGACAATCTCCCCTCAGCTCTTTGCTTTTGCTCCTTAAAGACCTGTCTAACAGCTGCTGGTCATTTCGGATGCTACCCGACCAAAGGGTGCAGCAGCAGCAGCTACTTGAGCAGAATTAAGCTACAATCTAAGTAGGCCATCAAAAGCCTCCCACCCTCCCTTATCAGACATGCCATCTTCGGCTTTTTAGCTCGGCTATATCGGCCCCATCCCCACCGGCCCGAAGCTGCCCACCAGCTTCGGAACATTAATGCTATTTCATTGATGGTGTGTGCAGTTTCATTCTAGGGTGGGGTCTGCTGCCAGGCAGCTAATAGCATTTCCCCCATCGCGATCCGCGTGGAAAGCATGATCTCATCCTCACTGGCCAGGAGATGCAGTCTGCTGCAGGCATTACTGTCACAGCAACGCGTCAGGAGCACGAGCGTGTGTGCACACACCATTTGATTTATTTTTTTTTAAATTCACGCCGATGCAGTTGCTTTCTTTTGTAGTGTTGATTTGAAAGCAGAGTTGTTTTTTTTGGACTCCATCTGCCTGGCCCTTTGGACAGCTGCACGGTGTGTCAGCTGGTGGCTTCAGGGACACTGAGGAGGGTTTGCTGGAAAAACAGGGAGGGGTCAAGCAGGGGCTCTGCAAACACACCCGTTTCTGTTGTCCACCCCAACTGCCCTTCAGCACAGCAAGGAAAAGCCGTTTCCCAACTCATTATTGGGTCCCTTTTGTTCGGCTTGGGGTCGGAATGTCGGTGGATAATGCACTTTGTTTACCATGCAGCATTTCTATATTGTTCTAGAACGGTCCATTTATTAAATGACCGATATTAGCAGCGCACTTCAGACGCGTCTCCTCTATTGTGTAACGTTGGCCCAGTTGGCATCAAGTTTAATCTACTCATTAAATAATTAAATTGCAATGCAACCAGGAACAGACGCAACCCGCCGCATGTCACTGCAAAGGAATCTGCGCCGAGGAGCGGCAGCAGCTAGCCAGCTCTGCTCTTTGATTATACGTGACTGAGTCAGCTGCAGGGCAGAGATTGTCTTTCTGTCTGTCAGGCTGACAGCCGGGCCTTAGAGAGCGGAGTACTTGCTGGTAGCTGTGTTTTTTGTGTGTCTGCGCTATGTTTATAAAAGAGTTTGGGTGGAGTAGGGAGAAAGCTGCAAGCAGCTCGACATTGTATTAGACTATTGATTTTTTTTTTTTATTTGCACTGTGCAGCTGATGAGCGGCATGTGACAGGAAGGCTTTGTGTTTTAAATAGGCCTAAATAGTGGGGGATGGTAGCGTGATGTCCATCAAATGATGTTTTGATTTATTATTATTTGTTTTTTCTTAGGGTACTACGACCGCCGGGTGGGACTTCCAGCATCTCCTTCGGCGCGGACGACGACTCGTCTCCCCGCAAGGACAAGATGGTCTCCAACATCTTTGCAGAGCCTGAAGACCTCCATGCTCACCGGAGGAACAATCCACCCAGTAATTCAAGTTAACATCCCTTTACCCCCCCCCCCCCTTAATTCATTTTCCATGTGACTTGCAAAGGACTGAAACAATATGGTTTATATTTCCAAAATGACATGAACGGTTGTTTGAGTTTGGCTCCAAGGAGCAAAAAGAAAGGTGGACTTAATTCTTTTAAGTTAAGCATGGAAAAGATACAAACTAGAGTGTTAAGTATTTTTCCGTTTAGGTTGTCGGAAAGAAAATCTCTGAAATAACTAAAAAAGCTGCAGTCCTGGGATAAGGGTGATTTGAAGCTAGAATTTGTTGGATAGGGATGACATCAGCCCTCAAAGGAAGGAAATAGGTCAGTTTCAAAAATGTGTCAATTGGTGAAACGTGCCCTTTATAGACACACGGGAAGTTTTACTTTGGCTACAAGAGGCAGGCGCTATAAAACCTTTGAGTGGCAATTTAACTGACAAATAAAATGTCAAGGTCACTGCAAACGTACAGCCGCCTGGTTGAAGAATTAATGTAGTCTGACATTTTTGTGCCAGTATGACGATGATAATCGGGATAACGCTTCAGCCAAGCATTCTCATCTTATTGAGGAACATTCACTCCCCACAGAAGTAGGATTGCATTTCTGCTCGAGGCTGTGAAGTTACTCACAAGCTAGTGATCACATATCTTCACGCTGGTCCCTCCGTGGTAAACGGTTTACACGTTTTCTGGATATGTAGCTAATGAAGTATTCCCCCTAAAATCCATAGCACAGCCTCTGACCTTTTTATGGGCGGCAGGTGCAAGTGCATTGTTCTTCTCAGGTCAAGTCCAGGGGAGCCTTCCCATAGTTTCCCCACTAACGGATACAACTGGATGAGGATAATGGATTCTGCCTGACTGAACACAATGCATTACTACGCCAGGTTTTATAAGCATTGTGCAATCTGCCTGGCCTGGCTGTGGACCCCATCGATGAACAAGCCATCCGCAGCTGATCGTTTCTAAATATGAAAACTAGGCTATAAATGCATATTAAGTGGCAGACTTTGCCTCGGATAACTTCCTGTTCTCTCTGCATAATGGATAGACCTCACGTTGAATCCATCAACCTGCTATTTCCCAATAGAAGCAAGCTCTTGATCCTCACTAACATATCCTCCCCCGCTCCCAGTGTCGTGGCGGTGTCACCCAGTGCCCTCAATGACACCGCCACGACTCGCAGAGCACTAACATAGCACGCCACCCTCGCAAGCCGTGCTTCAGCCTTCTCCCCTCTGGCAGCAGATACACTCAGACACTTGTGTTGATGTTTGTTTATATATGTTGTCCGACTTGTTTTCAGTGTTTTTGCACAAACTTTGAAATCATATTTCCTCTTTAGGGGACAATAAAGAATGAATCTGTATCGCATAATATTTTTTATAGGGATTATTCCTTCTTTAAAAAGTAATGCAATGAAAACAATATTCACGCAAATATCTGTGACTTGAGTGGCATTACTTTTTATTTCTTTTTATTTAACCTTTTACTTGATCAGATAAGTCAATAGAGCACCAGTTCTCATTTACAATGACAACTTGGCCAAAAACATATCGACATCTCATACAAGAAGTACAACTTTATAACATGTACAATATATAAAAAACAAAGCAGGTTCCCGATGATGCAGAGGTTGTGTGTAATGTCGTGTTTCTGGAAAGAAATGTTAAGTTATTCAAGAATCCTCCTGCAATAAGTCGATGAATAAAAGTGTTGGTGATGGCAGAAACCTTTCTAACTAATATCTCAAAATAAGTATCACCCACTCTGAGTAAGGGGGAAAGTATTTTTGGGGATTTGGCAGAACAAATTAAATGGAGGTGTTTTTGTGTGTTTTTTTTGTTTAAATCTTCTGATCAGAGTTATGACTGCATTGTCAGATGAACTGTAGAAATGTGCTGATATTGTGTTTCTGCTGACATATAAGCAAAGTGTTAGCTGGAGCCTTTTGGCAGGATTTGAGGGTTTTCAGATACCGGAGCTCCGTCGGGCCACACGAGGATCACTGTAATCAGAGAGGCCTCTGAGGCCGGCCGCGGCCTGGCTGCTGCTCATGCCTTCAAGCTTGTTTGTCCAATGAAGTTAGTGTCAACATGCATTTATATTCCTGACCCAGGATATCTAGAAGGTTAAGGAGAAGGATATGCGTTGTCGTGACAACATAAAGCATCACTGTCCAGCCGATGCATCTGGTGTAATCGTCTTCTAGAGACGCGATGAGAGCCGGTGATGAAGGAAGATGAAGAGGAGCTTGTTCAGTGATCGAGGCTCTCCACAGAGCCGATTCAGTTCACTCTATTAACAACAATGGCCACTCCCACGCTTCTTCAGCAGCCGTTGTTCGCCTCGTGACAAAGACGGTCTGTCCCCTCCCCGGCCCTCTGGGCTGGAGCTGGGCTCTTACCTTATGTGGCTGTAGTTCCCCACGGCGTGCCAAACACTGGGTTTTAATGCTCTTTCTGCTCCAGGAGAATACAGGCTACAGGCGCGACCGGGTTATGCGAGTTTTGGCAAACATGTCGTCTGCCTGGAAGTGTTTCTGGGTCCGCTGCAGACGCCCAATCGGCTTTGAGGATGTTTTCTGTTGGTTCTCAGTGATTTTTCAGTCAAATTCCCTCCATAAAGCTGATGTTTTCTCTCAAATCTGACGAGATGAATCTTTGGGTGAGCGTGGCTGCTCCGTGGGTTAGAAACATTGTGGTCTGGCTTTGTTTGTAATTGGATTATATGGCCCATATGGTATGACTGCTGCTTTGAAGTCCCGGTCATGTCTGGTCATCTGTCTGTCATGTTTCCCGTCTAGCGTCAACATAATCTAGCAGCCAAGAAGGGGGGTGTCAATAAAATTGGCTTTAGCATGTGTATGTTGTGTGTTTTCCCCTTGACACATTTTAAAATCAAAATTTAAAATGGTATTTGAGGCATCCCTCTAATATTGGAGAATATACATTTACTTAACTCGAGACTATTGCCGTCTTTAATTTGTTTTCTCTATCCGTCTGTTTTTCACCTTCCCAGCTGGCGAAGCCGCAGGAACCCTGTGTGGGGAACCCTCAGCCCCACTGAGGCGATGCCAGCAGCCGCTTCTCTTCCCCAAGAACCCCGAGCCGGAACTGATCACCATCCACAACTCCGGCGCCGCATTGATCTGGAACCAGAAACGAGAGGTAGCGCTCACTCGGTCGGACCGGCGCCGTTTCCATAACGGAGCCACAGTCTAGTTTGTGGCTGACAATCCGGGTTAAAGATGAAATATGAATCCAGTTCAGTGGAAAATTCATTGGGGGATGGATGACTTAATCCATATATTTGAAACTGACCCAGGATGTATTTTGATCGATGTTCTCTGACATTTGTAATCCCTGTGGAGGTTTAATTCATCATCTGGGAATGTGCTCGTCTTCACTTACTGACCGATCTATAAGAGAGCAATTTAAATGAGGCGTGCAGAGGCAGTAGAACAGGATGTTTCTTACTGTGAACTGTGGCTGAATTACAGTTTAACCATCTCCATGGTTTACACTGGCCTCAGGCGTGTTGAAATAATATTTGTTTGTATACCAGCTGTTTTAACAAGACAACAGGAATTATCTGTAACTTCCAATCCGGCTCATTGACTATCTGTGGACATAAAAAGCTCATTCCTGCTGATCCGACCCATGACTCAAAACTGAGTTTTTTCTCACTCGGTTTGTCTTTATCCGTCTCAAGATATAATGTTTCCACTTTGATTCACTGCTGATATCTGAAACCTTTTTATTTTGTTTTCATTGTAGGTTGAAAATGGTCAAGAACGAGCAAATACTGGTGAGTATCCTGAACCCTAGAGTTGTGTAGAAGAGGCCCTTAAGTTATTCACCCTGTCCAAACGGCAGTGCATGACTCGGCTCATTCAGTGAATAGCTCCATGGTACTATGATAGATGTGTGATTCCACTTTCGCTGCCTCTACATATCTGGTGCCGCATGTTCTGCTGGCATCGTTACTTTTTTCTTAAAGATACAGTACACATGTTCTCCTTTTCCAAGTCAACATCATACGATCTCTTTGATGTGGTTCCTCCCTGTCATGATGGGGTGAGGTCTGTAGTCAAGCAGCTGTTCTTTGATGGCAGGCTTCACTATGAAGAGCTTTTTATTAACCTCCAGGTGCATGTTTGTAAGAGTGGCTGCTGCTCAGATAATGGAGGTTTTCACCACATCTCTCAGGGTTTAGAGAAGTAATCCCACTTATTTGACCTGTGTTTTGAATGGGATCAGAAGATGCGCTTTGAAGGATATAATGCAATAAAAATATGACGGACTTCAGTCAGTTTATCAACAAAGTGACTCTGAAAAACAAGTGCACCGGTCTTTGTAAATCTGGCATGTAGAGTTCAAATATGTGAGCGTCTGCCTGGGGCTCCAGTCTTCTAAAACATTTAATGCAGTTGTCACGGCAACCACACCACTCGCTCCGACGTCAAGCCGAGAATATTTCACCCTCCATTATGCTGAAAAGAAGATTTCCACATCATTGTTGCACATATTTGTGACATTTAATTTGTTAGATCCTCTTAAATATGCAAATCCAGTTCAGGCTCTAATGAACAACGAGCGCCTGATGCTTCAGCTCCCTGACTTCATCACAGACTGGGCTAACCTCACATACTAATACTATACATATTCATGAACTCATATTTGGGTTGATAAGTTTGTTATCCCACAAATAAGGCTGCAACTAAAGCGAGCTTAGATGAGCAGTAACTGCCTTCTCGGATGTTGACTAGTTCAATACATAATCATGCGTGGTTACTTTAAAATCGCATATTTACACGCCTTAAATGGCTTATATTCCGTGAAATAAATAAAATGTGTCCGAGTGCTAAGTTGCGAAAGTTGCTGCCAGTAGAGCTGTAAGCGTCAGTTATCCAGACGTAGTCGGTGAAAGTGACGGAGCTGTGTGCACCTACGGGTGATGTTATGCACCCAAACACCCTGTGGGTGCTTGGCTTCTGACATTAGTGGGATGCCCACAACAAGTATGAAGCAGAAATAGTGGTTATTTCTTTCATGGGGGATGGTGGAAATGATATGTGTTGCCACGGAGATAAGCCCCGCTCCTCTATGGCGCAAATGTCGCAAATAAACGCGAGTAAAGCGCCAATATTCACAACGCTTTTCTGCGTGAACGCAGCATAAAAAGCCCCAAATGGAGGCTTGAGGTCCTCTGAAAGCTTTTCTCAACCGTAACGATGAAGCCTCTCTCTAACTTCGCTGGACAGAACCGTCGAGGACATTTCTTCTTCTGCCGTAGTTTGTTTGATAAACATTGTCCCGTCTGCTTCGCACCTGCAGAGAGCGCCGACAATGGGGAGGCGGAGCCAGAGGAGCAAGAGCAGCCGAAGGAGACGCCACAGCCCTCTGCCCCGTCGGGAGATGCCAACGCGGCCACGGGCGGCCGGAGAAACCCCCCCGGTGGCAAGTCCAGCCTCATCCTGGGTTGAGAGCGCTTGTTGTTTTGTTTGTTTTCATTGGAACGCTTTTTTTATTTTTTAAAAGATAAATACCCCCACCGCTCTCTTCGTCCTCGTCCACCTGTCACCTCCTTCCCTACTTCACATGCACTCGCCGCCGTCACGTCCGTGGACCCCCGCGTCCTCTTCCGCCACCCTCAAACCTTTTGTTTTGATCCTTTTTTCTATTAAAATAAGAAAACTGTTTGACAAAAGCACTTTATGTATCTCTCTCTCTCTCTCTCTCTTTCCCTCTTCCATTCCCGCCCATCCTGTAGTGCATCGCGCCTGCTGGGAAAGGCATGACGTTTAGCTTGTCCTTCACTCGTCCCTGTTGTAAATGCTAAAGGAAAAAATAATAAAAAAAGATTTGATGCGTGGATTTCTAAATACAATAAAGATTGATATGAATTTACTGTGTTTTCTTCTTTATTTGGTAACAGTCGTGCACAAGTTTCGAAAGAATATTGGATTTAGCCAATGGGAATATTACAGTTTAGTAGCTATCTATGTTAAATAGTGTAAAAGAAATAAAAATGTACATTCTCCATTTACATTGGGTTAATAGTTCAGCACATCAAGCTGAATAATATTTAGTACAGTTGAGAGCAGAGACTGAAAACTGGCCAAAGTAATCACAAGAGCCAACTCCAATTCTGCCAGAAGAGAAACTGCATGACTTCATGACATCACGCGCTGGATATTTGGCTCTCCTAGTCTGTGATTTAAGACAGGCGTTGGGTTTTGTTGAAGTGATTCAAACAAGATTTAATGTTACTTAAACAACCGTCAGCAGCGCTCCACAAAGATGGCTTTATTTGGAAATGCTTGTCGTAGTCTTGGATGCATTACTCAAATTATTATACTCTTTTTTTTCTTTTCCTATCAAATATTGGGAGTGCATAGTTGAATGTTATTGTGAAACTTGGAGTTCTTCCTTGAATCAAATAATGAATCATGACAATTAGATTCACCGCTTCCCTTTTTTTGACTAAATATGTTTTGGTTACTTCCTTTACAATTAATTAATGAAAATTGCAATTCAAATTATCGCTTCTGGAGAAGAGCGTTCGGTATGACAAATAAAAGGCACATTTGAGATCTGGCCAGCTGTATTTGCTGCATTAATCCACTTGATTCGTTCAGCAGTTACAGAATGCCTCTCCATATGTATCTTCGCACTAATAATAGCCATGACTCCAAACAGACTGAGTAGCAGCGAAGAGGGCGATTATCATAGAAATCCAACCTAAGGAAGTAACTCTTGATGCTATATTTCCAATTCCTCCGTCCAGTCCTTGAACTCGTGAACTACATCCAGCTGAGACGATGAGACGATGAGACGGACCTGTTCATCCGTCACATCCGATACAAAAAGATCCCTTCTGATAAGCGCCTCAGATCGGATCTTAACTATGCGACGTTGCTCTGAAGGCCTGAGTTGTGGACTCTTCCTCCGCCTCTTGCTGTGAAAGCTGGAGGATCTTTTAGCAGCCAGAAATAACTGGGGGTGACAGGTAGTCTGACGGCTCTGGCTGAACCACAGCATCCGAGTCCTCATCCTGCGCTCGCTGTGGGCTTTCCACTATATTTTACTCCACACGTCTCCAGCGGTGGCTTCCCCCCCCACACACACACACACACACTTCTTGAGCAGCCTGAGACGAGTGCTGTGGCACGCCGGTGTGTCGCAGCCCCTCGTCTGCTGTGAAAGGCATGCAGAGGTCATTCGAGATCAAGAAAACAACTTCCTGCTCTGGAGACGCGCCAAGACGTTGGGAGGGCAGTGAATGGAGGCTTGTTTCTGTTAAGTGTTGCACCCACAAGGGAAAGTGCTGTGCCTTTTATAAAACACCGTAAGACTCACTCACAGAACGGAGCCAGTGTGTAGCGGACTTTCTCTGCAGCAAACAAATGCATCGCTGCAGCTTGCTCTTTTGTCCGGGGTCATCCGCTAATCAGTAAGACCACATTAGAAACAGACTAGTTGGTCTATCCCCCTTGATCATCCTACTAATCTTTCTAGAGACGGGAGATTAACATTTTCCTCCCCCGCCGCCATATGCCAAGTCATTTAACCGATGTCTGTGATTAATGTGTAAGCTCATTTGCAGCGTCCGTGCATCGACCGGGCCTGGACCGGTACCACGTGCACTCCAGATGAGTTCCTGTGTGTTCCCAGGAGATCTCTGCAGAGGAAAAGGATGTGAGGGTGTGGAAATGAGGTGAGTCATCCCTGCGTGACATGGCAAGCAATTAGGCAATCAATAATCCCACTCAGGCACTGACTCAGCAATGGAGGAGAAAGGATGATTGCATGAAGAAATACACCATTTTATTAATGTGTTGCGCATTATTCAACCATCTCTACTATGAATACACAAACTAAATTGTATTGTTACATGAAGAAATAATGTGTCCTCACTGTGACCACAAACACAGCTTGATAATTGTCTCGCAGTCTCAAAATATTGTAACGCTTTCCACCCACCAGGAAGCTCTGGTTGGCAAATGGACAAGGCCGTTTCCATAGCGACAAGGGGAGCGTAGAAGCCCTCCTCGCGGTAACCGGATGAGACTGGAGCCGGGAGGAGCAGGGGGATGGACACAGACCTCTTTTAATCTGTCCCACAGGGGCGCAGGAAGAGCAGCGTTGTTGGGGGTAGTTTTTTTTCTCATTTATCTCCAAAGACGGTGAAAGCCTTTTTATTGACGAGTGATTGATGTTGCTGTTTACAATTCTCTCCGGATATGTGACAACTTAATGGAAGCGGTTGAGGTCATGTCTGCTTCAAATTGGACCGATCAGCATCTTATGTGTGGAGATTTTTACTGCTAGATTGCGTTGCTTGCTCGTAAAAGGTCCACTTAGTCCTCCAGTCTTAATTTTCTTTGTTCCTTCATTCTTATTTATTTTGTAATTAAGCTTGAACAGGACAAGCGTTAAAGTGTTAACGCTGCAACAACAAAAATCCATTATTCGCAATTATATTGGGATGGATGTAGGAATAAATTAATAGAATAAATGAGCACGGACAGAAAATAATCACTTTTTTATTCAGATATTGTTTGCCTCCACTTATTGATGCCAATGCAAAGTGCAGTTAAAATCAAATGTATTTTCTAAGTGGTTCACACCTCTACCACTAGAGGGCACTGCAGACACTGTGAAGCGAAGGCCTCCCACCGCTGCACTAAACTCACAGCTGCGACCTCTTTCAGTGCCGATGAGTTTCTTTGTGTCTGACGCTTCAGGGACATCCAGTGAGGAGCAGGCGCGTGTTCAGCTTCCTTAGGAGGAGCGGTGTGACCTCTGAGGAAAAGATCATTTTGAGACGGATAGTATGCTTTTTGTCAAGTTGATAAGCTATGTCATGCTACGCGTGTATGTTATCATTGTAGTTCAGATTAGAGCTGCAAATCTCATATAAAATAAGATAATATAAGATAAGATATTCATGTATTAGTCCCACAGTTGGGAAATTTCAGGATCACAGCAGTGGATGTACATTAGAGCATTAATAAGAATAAAAGATACAAATAAAAACACAAAACACAAAAACACAAAACTAAATACTAAAATACAAAATACTAATACTACTACTAAAATACAAAATACTAATACTAAGTTACTAAATACTAAAACACATATATTGCATAAGTAGTTATTTTATTCTCACACACATTTTGAGCCGTATGCAAACTCTTTTTTTTCTTTTTCTTCACTAGACGTGTTTGATCTTCTGCAGGCTCTCTCCACAAGGCGTCTCTAACCGTGTGTCATGGAGGGTTGTAAACAGTCAAAAGTGAATCTACACTTCCGGTACGAGCAGGACTGATAAAGAATCAGCCAATCCCGCTATGCGCTGTACCTATGCAGATTACGCTCTTAGCCACATCAGACACCATGTTAAAGCATATGTTAGTGGCTTGGTGGGGGGGGGGGGGAGAACACACATAGACATCTGAAGAGCTACAGCTGAGCGACAGTCGCCCTCATCATGTCGGCCGTCTATTTAAAACTCATAACCGTCCTTTGCTTCTCAGGCACAGCCCTGAGCGGCCCAGGTAAGACTGACGACATGCAGGAAACACGTGTGTGCGTCTCTCTCAAATGTTACAGAGTAATGGTGCGGGCTTTGTGTGTCTGTCGATGTAGGGAGCAGTGGAGCGGTGTGGAGAGATTTCGGAGGAGCCGTCACCATCCAGTGCAGAAGTTCTGAAACGGATCAGTCCCTGGATCTGAGGAGGGGTCTCAATGAGACAGTAATCTTGTTCAAAGATGGCTCCTCAGATAAATATATTACTAGCAAAGAACTCAGTGGCAGAATCCAGTTGAATGGAGAATTCCCCAACATGGACATCCTCATCGAGAATCTGACCTCTGACGACACAGGGCCGTACTGGTGCGTTCACACCAGGTTTGACGAGAAGTCCAGTAGTTCAGTGAAGGTGAAAGGCCCGGGCTCTCTGCTCCTGGTGGTGACAGGTGAGCCTCTCGATTCATATACTCACCAAATACAGAATATATATACTTGTAACATGTGATGTAACTAATTCAGAGGAGACGGGGCAATTATAATTCAGGCATCAACATGCGATTACATCCAGTAAAGCCTGGGAGTTCACAGAGGGCCTCAAAGTGTCTGATACTAAACCTTCATCAACTTATTAGAAATGTTTCTGTTTACTTCATTGCAAATT
This sequence comes from Liparis tanakae, assembly GCA_036178185.1. Classification (NCBI taxonomy): domain Eukaryota; kingdom Metazoa; phylum Chordata; class Actinopteri; order Perciformes; family Liparidae; genus Liparis; species Liparis tanakae. The sequence goes on from CM070091.1 coordinate 13,012,178, forward strand.
AACAGTTTTTGAGTCCACTGCCAACTAATTTAAAGAAAAGGTGAATAAAAGACAAAGATGAAATAGTCTCCCATTCAGCCGAGAGTAGAACAAATCTTGTGGGTTTTGTAAATTTGCCAAAAACAATATTGTATCAAGATGTTTCCCTCCCAAAAAAATGGGAAGTCGCATACAAGCATATGGAAAATAAATATTTAAAATATTCAGATACCACATACACAATACATCGTCATAGTGGTGGAAATGGGGTAATCCTTTACAGCGTGAATCTCAAATAAACATTTTAATTGTCAACAGACCGGTGTGACCCGCCCAACAACCACCTGACCCTGGTGGTCGTGGTGATCTGTGCGGCGGCCCTGATGGCCATCATCATAGTCTTCCTCATATGGCGCATCCTCAAGGTACCCATGTGCTCGAGTCTGCCAAACACTCACAAGTATATGACATGTGTGGAAAATATATATTTGATAGAAAACTGAGGTTTATGGTGAGTGTCATTTTCAGACGATGTAATAAATAGCCGCACGACAGCAATGTATGTCAGAGCAAAATGTTCAATCTGAATTATTTTCAGTGTATATGTGTACTTACATAATATTTTGTCTATATATTACGGATATCATGTATAGTTGTGGTTGTGACTAGTCTGAGACCGATGTCAAGTACATATATAGATATACAAGTTGAAGTGAACCACTAAGGATAATGCATTGTGTCACTTTTCATACTACCTGTCATGCTGCAAAGCCCCATAGAGCCACGGCACATTCACAGGATAGTAATCCTCTTATTATTGTGTAACAGCCACGCATCTCTCATGTCGACCTCCATATCTGTTGGCACCAGGCCAAGAGACCGCAGCGCGTCGCCCCCAACAATGTCTACGAGGAAATGCGAGCAACACTCCGGCCGTGAAGATGCAGCTCGAACATCTCGAACCATCCCCCCCAGCAATGTTGCAACTCAGCATTTTCTGAGACTTCTCTTATGTGTGTGCGCGTGTGAAAGACAGTTAGAACGAGACATCCGTGAACTGTTAACAAAGGGAACACGCCAATGATTGAAGTATCAAACAATACTTTACACCACTCTGTTTGAAAGTATAGAGAAGCACAATTAGTTATTTCTTCTTGTATAGCCTGTAGGGAAATCACTTAAAAGATAACAAAAATATATTTTTATGCCAATCCATCATTACGCTGCATGTGTGTAACGAATGTACAGAGAAAAAATTTAAGTGTTTTTTGAGGATTCATTTGTTGATGATAAGAAGCTCTTTAATTGTTTAATAACTGTAATTATTGTCTCCACAAATAAAACAACAGTGTGATTAATAGCCGTGTCTGTAGTAATTGACTTATTAACCCGTTGGTTCGGTGGCGCCGCCCTATTACGTGTGTTTTAATTCCATGTGGGTGGGTCAGTATTTTCTTTGGAATATTTCCTGAAAAGGGAAAGACATGTCCGTGCAGTGACAATTAAACTAAGAGAGAAAGTTGGGAGAGAAATGTCTGAACTTGTGTGTGATCTAAATATTTAAGACCAGTGTGCACCAGATGAAAAGGGCTACATTTGTGTTGTGTGTTGTTGAGCGTAACATTTTTCACTCTATTCTTACCGTTGCATTGAAAATGCGGAAGGTAATGTTTTCATCTCCACGTATTTGTATGCGTTTGTGTGTGTGTGTGTGTGTGTGTGTGTGTGTGTGTGTGTGTGCGTGTGTGTGTGTCTGTGCGTGTGTGTGTGTGTGTGTGTGTGTGTGTGTGCGTGCGTGCGTGTTATTCGCCTAAGTAAAAAAGTATTAAACCAAATAGCATGAAATTTTGCGGGATGATTGGCTATTATCCTGAGACCATTTGATTAGATTTTGGGATCGATCGGTTCAAAGGTCAAGGTCATGAAAAGGTCAAAATCTTCTTTTTACCATAGCGATAGGTACATTTTTATCCAATTGGCATGCAACTAATGCCAAAATGTTCATAATTGTATGCCTAATCTTGTGATATGCGAAGGTACGCGCTCTACCGAGTGCCCGTTCTAGTTTGTAGTGTTAGAATTATTAATTATGGGAAACTCCAACTTTTAACAGTCAAACACTTAGACTTTTTCTTTGAGCTGCAACGTCCGACTTCTGTGATTGATGAGCAGCAGAGCGGCACTGGAGTTATGTCGAGACGACTGGGAAAGTGAAGAGGTGATGACACAAGTCTGATTATAAACGTGCACCTACTCGGGTGTGTCATAACAACAAATTAAGGTTTATAGTTTTTTTCTGAGGTATTCATTTTCACGCAGCTTCCACCGCCAAACATCCCACATCAAATCAGTCCCTTTTAAAAAAATGTTTTTAAAGCATTACTGGACTGATAAACTAACTTTTTTTATTAGAATGCAGTAGAATGCAGTTGAGTGGATTGTTTTTCAATTATTATTTTTTTTTATTTTTTTAACCCCACAAGTACTACAGCCTCTCTGACTAACTTCACCCCAATTACAGTTGTACTGTTAATTGGTGTGCATTGTGACTATAAAATAAAAAAGAATTTACCTTTTTTTTTAAACAGCACATATACATATCGCAGAGTGCATGTTTTCACGAATACAAACACTTCATTTTCAAACACTGTTCAATATATGTACCGTAAGTCGAGACAAGTCACATTCAAACTCAATTCCGAGAGACACCGCATGTGTCAACATTGAAATGTCACAGAGGAAAAGAAATCTCATCTTGTGGCAGCGTGCACGACAGCGGCGCCATGTTGACTTGTGCGGTCGCGAGCTGTGAGTCTGTTCCTCAAGCAGGCAGCGAAGATTAGCTCGCACTGTGAAATACGCCTGGTGTGGGCTACGTGTCAAAGTGCAGGGTTGCAGGTTTGCAGGTGTGCAGAAGTGTGTGTGTGTGGAGGGGGGCAACAACTTGTAAAAAGCCCAGTGAGAAATAGAAACTGGGACCCCAGTTAAAAGAACCACATCAGCACATTCAGTCAAAAAAAACCATCAGCATCAAGGTCAGAGCTACTTTACAGAAAAGGGTTTGATCGCATTCAAATGTTTGACTTCATCCTCCCATTGTCTTAACTCAGCCTAAGTTGTGTACAAGTGCAGTACACTACTGATTGTGCAGCTGCAGCAGTTTCCATACCTGTCACAACTTGTCACAGGAATCACAATGACACAAGACAGTCAGAGATAATAATCTGTCACATTTTTCACGCAGCCAATGGGCACTGCGACGCATGTTAACAAAACCAGATGATACAGGTAATTTGTACACACACACACAAGTTTTTGTTGTGATGGAGTTAAGAATGGAAACTGTGTGTCACGGGTTCGCACGGGTAAAGCTCAGGTGCAGAAGAACAGGCTGGACTCCAAGTTTAAAGTGAAACAAAAGACTACTCCAAGAAAAGGTACAACATAAAAACTCTGGCTCGGAACTAGGAATCACTATAAAACGAAGACGGGAATAAGAGCCACTATGGAACAGAGATAAAGACAACGAAGCCACAGGAGACAAGGGAAAGACGGGCACAATATATAGAGAGAAACAGGTGTACGACACGAGACACTAACGAGACAAGAGAGGCTGAGGGCAGGTGAAGGGAATCAACCAATCAAGGAGACAGGAGTGGCTGAGAGCAGGTGAAGGGAATTAACCAATCAAGGAGACAAGAGAGGCTGAGGGCAGGTGAAGGGAATCAACCAATCAAGGAGACAGGAGTGGCTGAGAGCAGGTGAAGGGAATCAACCAATCAAGGAGACAGGCGTGGCTGAGAGCAGGTGAAGGGAATTAACCAATCAATTCCTTAATCAAGGTCAGACAGTACAAGGCACCTGTGCTCTGTCATGGTGTTACCGTTGTGTAGTTTAAGGCCACGTTTACACATAGCCGGGTATTTACAGAAACAAATATTTCTGCCCCTCCGTTTTCAAAAATAACGTCGTACACACAAGGTTGTTTTCAAAAAAGTTCCTGTTTATACGCCCCCGGATGCCATCATAACTATCTTGCGCGCTCACGCTCAGTGCGGGCGAGACGGGCCGGTGGTGCGCCCGACCCCTCGGGGCCGGGACTACCCCCCTCGGGGCCGGGACCCCCCCATCTCGGGGCCGGGATCTCACCTCGGCCAGCGAGCTGCCGGCCCTCACTGTCACTGCGCCGCGGGGTTTCCATTCACCCTCTGACTCGCGCTGCGTTCCTGGGTCCGTGTTTCAAGACGGTTTGGATGGGTTGTCGAAATCGCCGCAGACCCCTGACGCCTTTTACGAGAGCCGATCCCCGCCCTGGCGACACAACGCGGTTGGGGCGCACTGTGAAGCATTTTTAATCGCATACTGTGACGTTTGCCAACCTAAAACTCTGTTTGGCCTCGTTCACACGCAAACACAAAAACGGCGTTTTCAGAAATCTCCACTTTGGCCGGAGTTTTTAGAAATTATCGTTTTCCTCCGTTTTCGTGTAAATGAAAGGCCAAAACGCATAAAAATATATGCGTTTATATGCGTTTTCCCATTGTGTAAACGGGGTCTTAGTGATCACTTAACATGCACAGGTCAGACTTCTGCTGACTTCATGCTGGCTGAGCACATTGTGTGTTGTCGTTGTCGTTGTATGTGATGGGATCTTGAGTGTGATGTAAGGTCATCTGCGCAGTTACAAGATTAAAATATATAATCTTAATATGCTGCATAACTAAATCTGTTTCCCCTTTTTTGGTGCACCAGCTACTGTTTTCCTCATGGATTCCCTTATTGTGTATTGTCAAACCAAGTTGTTTTGCTTTGCATTTATAGTGAAGCAGACTCAATGTTTTGAAGCACCCATGCTGGAATATGTTCACCTGCAATAAGAAGTACTGGTACACACATGGAACAACATTTCAACCGGTTGCTGTCTTGCAGCTGAGGGAAGTGAGCGGCGCCCGCTCGGTGTAGTCTGCTTCACCACAGGGTTTCCTCAGCTTCTCAGTTTTCTGAAATGTTTTAAAATTGTCTTGGCTGCAATTGTGAACGCACTGTTCTTCTCTTTATTAGTTCCAGAAACGTTATCTGGCTATCAATATACTTCCTTTTATTGTGTTAATTTAGATAAAACATTTGGTCTGTTCTGAAAAATGCCTTTTGTAGGAAACTGATCTCTCTCTTCATAACAGTCTTGAAACAGTATTTCACAGGGGTGCAACTCCCCAGGTGGCATCATCATAATTTTTTTATCCCCCAATTATTTTATTGCTCTTGCCATGTTAACATGGTCTTATTTGAGTTAACATGTTAAAGGTGTTATTATAAAATCTTCTCATGAAGCACTTTTAACAAAAGAAAACATATTTGGCGCTATAGCTTAAAAGCTGTGGCTGGAGGCGTGGCATTAAAACACTCAGCGATAATGGATACGCACATTAAAAAAAATCTTCCATCAGAAGGATTCAGTGAACCTAAAGCCTCCAAGCTTTACACTGACAGAGCTCGGCAACCTTTAGAAGTGAGAAACAAATGTGTGTGCTGCCTTTGGTCCATGCACACACACACACACACACACACACACACACACACACACACACACACACACACACACACACACACAAACACACTCCGCCACTCCGCTTTCTGAGAACTGATATGACTCACTTGACATTCCCTTGAAAACCGAAATATTTAAGTGACACTTAAAGAAGGATTGCATTCTTTCTTCAATATTAACTGACCGTTTATACGACTAATGCTGGCTACTTTTATTGATGTGAATACTTTCTGCTCGGCTGATACTGGGTCAGTTCCCTGATTGTATCACTCTTACCACTTCAATGCAATGCTTTAGTGTGTGTAATTGTCTGCTGTGTTGCAGCAGTTTAGTAAAAGTGTCTTACTTTCTGGTTCTAAATCTACACAACCACTGACAATATAAATCAGGAAGGAAAAAATGACAGAACACCAGCATGTTTTCAAAAATAACTCAAAAAGGCCTCGCAGTTGTTTCAACGAGAAAGTGTACTCTCCGAGTATTCTTAGTCAATATGATGCCTAAAAAAAAGGTGTGATTTCCGCTCTTGCTGAGAGGCAAAATCAGAGAGAGAGAGAGAGAGAGAGAGAGAGAGAGAGAGAGAGAGAGAGAGAAAGAGAGAGAAAGAGACTCCAGGCAGCAGCCACCAGAGGTCTCTGCAGCTCAGAACTGCAGCTCCTTGTCACAGCTCGTGAATCCCAGTTTTAAAAACACGAAGCAGGCCACAAAGTTTATACTAGAAACAAAGCGTCCACACACACACACACACACACACACACACACACACACACACACACACACACACACACACACACACACACGCGCACACACGCGCCACCCTGCACACAAAACACACGTGATGTATGGGTCTGACTTGCACGCAGACCCATATCTTATGTATATATTTTGAATATGTTTATCAAGTTGTACCAGAGCGGCAATCATATATAATTCACGAGCACAGCCAACAACCCCCCCCCGTATCCGTTAACCACTCCCGCTCCTGGACTGGGCGTGCGTCAGGAGGAGTGCAGGTGTGACTCTATCCATTCCCAGCAGACTGTCTCCCCAAGTGGTTCGCGGTGGAACTAAAGACGCGGGAATAAGTTCAGAAAGCTCAATAAGAAGTGATTTATTCAAAGCATTATTCAACCTGCGCCCCAGGTGAAAGCTGACAGTGTCAGTGGAGAGAGAGAGAAAGAGGAGGGTAAGACTAGAAGAGGAACAGTCTGGAGAGGTTCAGGGACGCGCTGAGGAACCGGATCGACGCGTCAACCGTTACGATTTTCAAATTGCAAAAGCAGTGAACGGCCGAAAGAGGAAACATCTGCAACCATGAAGAAATATTCATATTCAGGTAAGCGTGTTGCTCTTAGTGTTTGGTATGTTGTTGTGTCCGGGTGATTGCTTCTATTGGTTTGTGCGCGTGCATGAGGGTGCCCGAGAGGGAGGCGTAATGTCAGGTAAGTTCTTTAGCAGCAATATGTTTTTTTCCTGGTTCTTCCTTCACAGATGGGAACAGTTCAAACTTGTTTTGAATTTCCCCAAAACAAAACTCACACATTAATCTGTGGTAAAACATTTAATCTCCAAAGGCCAGGAGATCTCTTCTCGTCTTGCACATATGACGTCATGACAGAACGGTGCTGAGCTCTATAGTTCCATTCTTTTTGGGCCTTGAAGAACATAAAGAAGTTCAACTTTTATAAAAACTGACCCTGAAACAGAGACGACATGGGGTGCACACATTGTGCAGGATTCATTTGCAGATGGTGGAATAGAAAAATAATAATTATGACAATGTCACTATCATTAGACCGTTGTTAATCGGTTTGATGGTACAGTCCATTCACTCCTCCCCACTAATGCCCCAAAGAATGACAGGATTTATACATCTGCATCAACATAATCCCATTTATTCTGAGACCGGCTGGATCTGATTATGGTTATTGCGAAATGTGTGTCTTAAAAGATGCGTAGGTTGTCATACTAGAACGTTTGGAGCTTAATTCAGACGTCTGGAGGACGACGTTGTGGTGGTGCCGGTCTGTTTGCTCAAGGACCCTTCAGCAGACGCAGAGGATGGAGTCACTAACCACGATGGCTGCTACAAACAGTCCACCGCTGCTGCATCCTTCCTGACTGATACTTGTGGCATCCTTCTATCTCCTTCCCTCCTTTTTATGTCTCTCTTGCCCAACTCTTCCTCTCGCCCCGATTGCCCCCACCCCTCCTTTCTCTCCAGCACTGCTTACTATCACTTCCATCTTTTTGGCCTCCTTGCCCTCCTCCCTCCCCTCTTTATGTCTCCTTCTCTTCCCTCTAAGCTCCGGCTCAGTCCAGTGTACACAACCCTATCCCGCGGAATGCCGGCTTTCCCGGTTCCACTTCCCAGAGTCTTTGTGCGATGGAGCGTCCGTCAGTTTTCCGTCGGAGCCAAGCGCATGTTGGGTCATGCCGCCTCTCCTCCTCCTCCTCTTCCTGTGTATGTGTGTGTCTATTGGTGTGTGTGTGTGTGTGTTCTCCCTCTGCTGTGCGACGACGTGTGTGGAGCTGTCACATTCTTTGTCAGCGCTCAGCTCGGGGAATTGTCTAATAACAAAGTGTGTTTTTCTGTGTGCGTAGGCTCGTGTGTGTGTGTTGTGAAAAGTCCTCCTCTGTGTAGGGGTGTTTAGACAAGCATCAGAGGCGTGTAGGGGTGACTTTGAGTGAGGAAGGTCGGTCCTGTGTGTGTGTGTGTGTGTGTGTGTTTTGTAGACAAATACCCTCACACACACTCACATACACTAACTGTGTATCTGGCATATGTGAAGTTTAAGTTTTAGACCGTATGTATCACCATCTGTGGGTATGTCGTTGTTTCTGGTTTCTGGGGGGGGGGGGGGGAGTCTGTGTTCACTCAAGAACCCTTCACAGCTGCTCCTGGAGCCGATCCCCGCCTCGTACCACCACTCCCTCAAGTCATCGGGATCAATGAGTAACCCGTATGAAAACAGCCCACTGCAACACACACACACACACACACACACACACACACACACACACACACACACACACACATCATTATTGTGTACACTCCTCCTGGTATGTGCTTTTATGTCTCAAAACAAACACACATACAAAGCTAATTCCTCTTCTCGTACCTGGGATGCCTCCTCGCTGCATGGCGGCTCTCGGCCTGTTTATACTGGAGAGTCAGCGAGGCTTTGATTCAGAGCCTAAAGCTATTGTTAGATTGTAACTTTAAAGTCGAGCTATAAACTGTGTTGAGACATATTTGCCCTGTCATCTAGCAGAGCATGCCGAGGATGGTCTAACCCTCAATTTGGCTTCCTAGAATGGACTAATAAGGTATTGGAGCACGTGGACGGGCTCACGTGCAGCAGACTCCTCTGGTGGGTTTTACTTTGAGACAGAACCTTGGAAATATTAGCCAGAAAAGAAAAGTGCCAGGGTGCAACTGGTTGGAGGTGTAACGACAGACTGGAAGCGAATTAAAGACATTTAAAACACCAAAATGATGAATTAGTTTGATTTTGGTGGTTTTCATCGCACCAGTAAAAACAAAATGATTCTTTTCTCCTTCCACATGTGTCTGTTTTCTCTTCCTAAATGTTCACTTTGGCAACTGATTGTGAAGTTCTGTTAAACCTCATACATCTTAGCAACTATTACGAGGAGGCAGCGGATCAATCGAGCCTCGGGTTTCCTCCACATGTTGAAGGGATGTGCATGAGGCTATATGAAGGGTCATATGCCTACTGTTGTTTTTATCATTTCCCAAATAAAAAAAAGTGAATTAAACAGTCTGTTTATATACTCACGTTGGCTGCAAATGTTATTATTATAACACAACGTGTTCATTAGGACCACTTTGTACGCCACTCTACTGTATAGATGGTGTCATTGATAGGCTCTGGAATGTGGCGTTCCCCTGGCTGCAGGAGGCCGTCAGTAAAGGATTGTCTCTGCTGTGTGTGTCCTCCCCTCTCAGCCATGTGGAGCCTGCTCTGAAGTGTCCACTCCGCTCTGTGTTTATTATCTGCAGCCAAGAATGCAGCTCTGTGCTGCTGCTGCTGCTGCTGGGGGTGTCAACTGATACTGCAGGCCCGGGGCCAGGAGAGAGCCTGTAAAACGATAATGGCAGGCTCAGAGAGGGTCTGATGTGTGGCGGAACATGTGCACCAGCATCCAGACACGGGTATTAGAGTGATGAAGTGCACGGACATGCACGTGTACACTTATTTTAATAATTCATAAAGATGTATCGCTTCGAATGCCTCGAGAATATATACGGGACCTCACAGTTTGAGTTCATCTGATTGTCATTCATCTATATTTTATGACAGACTCAAGCTCCAGATAAGCCCGAGCATTCAGAAGAATAAGTGTCGTACAAAAGCATAATACGAGTACGTAAGCCTGCTAATTAATGCCTTGCAGAGAGACAGCTGTGCTGAGGTCTGCACAGCTGGCACCGGTAGTGTATAGTACTAAACTAAGATGATTTCATCTTCAGAGTCATTTAATTTATAGACTTTATAAAAGGAAAATGTCCACATTTCGAGATGTGGAAATGGCTTCACCTGTGTGGGAGCTCATGCAGGAGATAGTGACTCCATTGTTTGGCAGGACCGACCTCGTCCTGTCATGACATGAGTGAATATTTTATTGCCAATGCTTTAAGTGTTAGTGATTCATATCTGTGAGTGCTAACTGGACCAGAGAATTAACAAGATAATGCGTGTAAGCTGCGTGAGAGCCTTATTGATGGCAACTCTTATAAAACTCATCTAAAGCTTTGTCCAAGATAATCACTCTTAATAGCATAACAACTACCTGGGAGTTGAAGAACATTTTTTTTTTTTTTATTGGCTTGACTGCACTGATAGCGGAGGATTTCAGTTTCAGTTTGTTCAACTTTATTATACGTGAAAGTTCAAAAGCAGTATTGTAAAATTGATGAGACACACTGTAGGCAATAATGACCTGTAGGACTGTTTTTCATTGACTTTTGGAGACAGCCTTGTTCTTTTAATGCTCCAACAAACACGTGTATCCAAGCAGATGCACAGCACACAGCGTCGGAAATACACGAGAGCAAAGGGCAAAACTACCCCTAAGAAATATAATGTTGCCCCTGATGTCACCAGGTGAGAGGCACAAGATGCCCCCATGATTACCTCTAATAATCCTGATAGTTTAATAGAGTTCAGTTTTAGTTCTTTGTTTTATTTTTCCTCTCTGTATTGCCTGTACTAGTTAGATATACTCACAAAATGAATACATAACCCATACATTGAATTATTTAAAAGAAATAACAACAATTGTTAATAATTGTTTAGAAAAAAATTAATAACAATAAATAACCACAAGGAAATAGGAATAACATTTTTATATGATTGTCTGTTTTCTAAGAAAACACTTTTAATCTATAGCTTACTGCCTAATAGTCTTATTATTACCATTTGTATGACACTTAAATACTGTAAGCCTAAATAAGTATATTCACTAAATAAGTATATTCACTATTTTTGAACAAAGGTTAAATGTTATTTCACAAGTTTAAAAAAGTTTCCCCAAATTTATTTTCAAATGCCCCTGGATTTCTTTCAGTGGGGGTAAAAATGTACCCCTAAAAAAGATGTAAATATCCTACCCTGACAGCGCGCCGTGTGTTTATTGCTCCAGTGTCAGACTGACGCTCGTTTAGTCATCACCACTTGCTGAAATCTCTTTCTTCCCATCTTTCTGACATTTCTCAACATGCACATACACACAGCCGCCCACTCACCCAGTTGCTCACCTATGACATACAGTAAAAACATGTTCCCTGGGGGAGGTTTCAACCCATAAAGCTCTATGGACTGACTCTCTGGGTTTTAACTAGAAGGAAGGTCGATCCTTATCTGCCACACCAGTATTGTTTTATAGTCCGCCCCAGTATCCTGTCTCACCCTGGCATAAAGTACTTTTAATACGATGTGATTTGGGCTGGTGTTTGCATTGTGAGGAGTACAGAGAGGTGACTGCATGCTTGTCAAAGTGCTGTTGCTTTTCAATGAGCGCGGTGAGTGAGGAATAGGCTTCGTGTTGAAAGTGCAGAGGTGGAAAAAGGTGTCGCCGGTCCGTACCTTTGGCGCCAGAACCACGGCTATTCATTTGGGAGGAGTGCGGTTCAGGGTCACGGACAATGTTTTCCTCTGCACTGTTTCTGTGGCGTTTGAGCCTCCCTGTGTTTTAAGTGCGTGCTCGGTGTGGTCCTTACGCCCTATGAGTGCATCCAGGTAAAAAGGCCCTTTCGGGGCTTTCAAAACAATCTTGAAATATGTCCGTCCTGCTTTCTTTCTTTTCTTTTCTTTTGCTCACTCTGTTCCTCCGCTCCCATCTCTTTCACAGGCACGGTTGTGAAACGGTGTGTTTGCAGTGTACCCTGAAGATGTGTAATGAGGGCGCGATGGAACAGATGAGGGCGAGCACAGGGAATCAGGGATGAGTGATGGGAACGTTTCCACATAATGACTTTGGATGATTAAATGATCGTGATGTCTGATAATTGTCATAAATGACATAATGGCGTTTGTCGGAGCTTCAAGTGGAACATATAACAACTTATCAGTATATTATTGTATATTGCAATATGTAATCTATATCGTGATATATAGTAGAATATCATCAAAATCTGTAAATTTCTTTTAGTAATAACAAAAATAATCAGGCATGAAGGTCCACCTTTAGCTCATCCAGTGGATTTTTCTTTTTTTAATCCCTCCAATAAGGCAAGTTCAAGTGATAGTTGACTTCTAAGTGTTTTGTGTTTGCTAAAGGTTGTTTAAATGAATGTTTATGTGTGTCAGTCTGTCACCCTGAGGGCAACACAGCCGTGCCAGATGCACACAACTTCACAGATGTGCCATTGAGATCAAGCTGAAGGTCAAGGTCGCCCGTCGGAAAGATGGTCTCTACTTATTAAAGAAGTTTGAAAGAAAACACGTCCCGTCCCGACGTCGTTGATACACTTCGACAGCGTCTACCACCCAGTTGATTAATGCTTCAACCGAAACACCGAAACACCACCTAGCCCTGAAGGGAGAAGTGGAAGTAAAAGAGGACACGCGAAAAGTGAGGAAAGAAAGAAAGAAAGAAAGAGAGGAGATCGTTCACCTCCTACGCAAATAAGACACGGCGTGGCCTCCTTGTGCAAACACACAAATCTCAGGTAGTTGTGTGTGTGTGTGTGTGTGTGTGTGTGTCTGTGTGAAGGAGACAGAGCATGCAATATAGTGCTTGTTTTGTAAATCACTCCACCCTTGAATGTGTGTCTGTTTGCAGGCCTTCAAGTGTGTGTGTGTGTGTGTGTGTGTGTGTTTGTGTGATAGCTCTTGTGTTTCAAGTACGTTAAGGGCTGCACCCTCTGCCTTCTGTTTACCTGCTCTAGTCACCTGAGACCAATAACTAATCAGTTGACATGTGTGTCCGGGCACATGCACTTGACCGGTCCTGTTACACACACATACACACACACACACACACACACACACACACACACACACACACACACACACACACACACAGGGCAACATAGAGCAGAGCACTTGACATCAATCAGTTGAGGCCACAATGTGGGTCCACAATGTGACTTCAACACCTCAAAGCATCATGTGACCTCAGAAGAATACAAAAACTCTCAAGGGGGAAAAGACATTGATCTTACTGTCGGAAGATTTTTATGAAAGCTTTTCAAGCTGTGTGTGTGTGTGTGTGTGTGTGTGTGTTTTGTGGCCCCAGACAAGACTGAGCAGGTGAGTACACAGTACACGCACACATGCACCTTTTGGCCAACGTACAGTTTAACTTTTCAGGTGTCACTGTGTTGAAGCTCTCTGTGATTGGCTGCTGTATATGTGTTTTCTTTTTGTCCGTCAGTACTTTGCCCTCACTTTAAACCACACAGCTATCACCGCATCACCGCCACTCTGTGGCGTTGTTACGGCTTCTGTGGCACATCACTTTGTTGCAATGGTGCATTTTGGTTCATTCAAAGCATTTTGTGAAGTGTGTGTTTGTGTGTGTGTGTGTGTGTGTGTGCGTTAATTATCTGTTCACCTCGCCTCTCTCAAGCTGTAGCTAGAAAAGTAAATAGACACAGGCATGGCTATTGGCTGCAAGGCTTGAAAAAACTTGGCTGGCTCTCATTCGTTGCGTCATGTTTCCACTCACACACACACACACACACACACACACACACACACACACACACACACATACACACACACACACACACACACACAGCTCCAGCACACGTAGGAAGTACACGCTTGTATAACAGTCCAATGGCGGTATCGCGTAGCTCAGGGTAGATTAATGATGTGACTCTTTGACGATTGCACCTTGAGACAGTCTGAATGACCAGTTAGTGATTTGAAAAAGTAAAAAAATCTCTCTCTCTAATCTCTATAATAAACAAAGAAGCCACAAGCAGTTCTGTTACTGACATGTTTCTCGATTTTAGATCAATACTTACTGTAAAAACGTTTATATTAATGCTGATATTTGGAGTAGGAGGCACATGAATACATTTTATGATACCACACACACACACACACACACACACACACACACACACACACTCCATTAACAACCTTCCTAACCAAAAAGGACTATTCCACCGCAGCCCATGTCTCTTCTGACTCAGCTCGTCCTGAACCAGACCACAGCTGGCCAATCAAGGCGTGACGTTGGTGTTATTGCCGGATTGTTCTCTTTAATAAAGTTACAGAAATTGTCAGACACAGGCTCCCTTTTCCCTCGGACCATCTGTCTCCGTGCGACCAGCGAGTGCACAGGCGGAAAACCACCGTGTTGACTGGCAGAAAATGAATGTTGTCCCGTACACTGATTTGCGGTAGGAAGTATTTCTAAGAATTTAACAACAGGATGGGACAATTGAGTCACCGAGGAGGGCGACTCATCTGGATCGCACTGACAGGGCTGACTCAGAGGAACAGGCGACCGGGGAAGTGGGGAGAAAAGCACCAGTGTGTGTGTGCGTGTGTGTGTGTGTGTGTGTGTGTGGGGGGGGGGGGGGTGACCTAAGAGTGATGCAGCATCTTGTCATCGCACCATCACCTGTTCCAGGAACAGGAATCCGTACACGTGGACCTCCATGTGGCGCTAGAGGTGAACTAAGAGGATCACCAGCCCTGAGGGTTGATTGTCAGGGTTCGTACAGTCATGGAAAACCTGGAAAAGTCATGGAATTTTAAAATGGTTATTTCCAGGCCTGGAAAAGTCATGGAAAAAACTTAAATCCTAAAAGTTTGGGAAAAGTCATGGAAATTTGTTATAATCACATTTTCATTCACGCCGAGTTTTGAAATAATTAAAGAAAGACTCTCAGAATGTAAGCCGGTGTACGCTAACAATACGCACAATTTTCAAAAATGTTCATGTTAATAACGAGATTTCAGTTTGGTCATGGAAATGTGGTTTAAAGTCATGGAAAAGTCATGGAAATCTATTGGTCAACATGTGTAAGAACCCTGATTGTGTGCATGTGGAGCGTAAAGATGTCTTAGTGCTAATCCGTCTAATAATAATGACAGATATCTTGCGGTGGAAAGACCAACCGACCCAGTGGAGCTAAATCACCCGTCTGAGCGTACGACAACATCCTCTCTTGTGCAATGGCTGCCGGTGACTCAGCTGAACACACACACCCCAACGGCGACCGGTGCGAGGTCACCCGGAGCGTTGGCGCTCGACAACCCCCCAGAACCCTTGTGTCGGGTACCTGAGGTCATCACAGTGACCGGTCCACCTCTTATCCTCAGATGTTTCCTGTAATCGCCACTACTTTAAAAGTTGAAAATCAATGCTATAATAAGATAACCGTGGCGATACTTCCCCTGATTATTCTAACTTTTGCTGGCCCTCACTGTGAGTAGCGCTTCACGTTAAATTACGTGTTGTGTTGATTGATGCTTGGTATGTGTGCGTCAGTGTCTCTGCTCATTGATTAGGCGTACTGCGTTCTGTTTGACATGATACCACGATTCAGAGCCGCGTGCTGAGCTTCAACGGTTCTCCATCAGCACGTTTACTTTCCTGATGAGCAAAGAAATGTGATCGGCTGGACACACACACACACACACACACACACACACAAGTTTTATCACTTACTTGGTGCAATATCATGTGCAATATGTTTAAGTACTTTTTGTTTATATATACTTTTCTATTCAGTCTGTACATTAATATTCTACTGTTTTTTTATAATGCTTATTTATATTATTATATTACTTGTTTCTATTTTATTATTCATTTTGTATTCACTTGTGAGCAATGCTACTGTGATCCTGTAATTTCCCCACTGAGGGACTAATAAAGGACTATCTTATGTTATCTTAAGTCTTATGGTTGAAGAGTTGTTACGCTGTGTGTCATGCACTTGTATTAATACACTATTTCATTCATTTTCTATCACATGCCAGTTATTTCCACATCATCCTCACAGTTCTAAAAATACAAAAAAAAAACACAAATTAAATTTGGAAAACTTCTCTGGCTTTCCTTCTGGAACAAAATGGCGTTTTGGTGGTCCAGTAGTAACAGCAGCAAACTTTCAATTATCAGCTGTTTTTTTCCACATGACAACTGTAGATGATTTAGCCTCGAGGAGAATGAGTGGTGGCTGTTTTCCACTAGGTGCTCGTGCTTGTTTTCAAATAAATAACTTGTGTGGATGAATGCGTCACGTGACACGTTGATCACTTTCCAGAAGATGTCACTAACTTGCCCTTCTGTGTTTTTCCTCATCTACAGGGAGATCAACCAGCACTCGGACAAGGAGAACCGAGAGAGAGGGATCTGGTATCACCAGCCCCAGTAAGTAGACTGTACCCGTCACTCCCATGCATTCATCCCACGTAGTGCACGTCTACAGACGGGGCCACGTTCATTTAGCATCCATCCAGATGCGTTTCCCCCCCCCCGGCTTCCATTGAATCCCTCGCTGTTCCTGCGAAGTGTTACCAAAGTCTGTGTCGTTGACCCTCAGCGGAGTGATGTGGTAACGGCGAGGGCGGAGCAGGCTCTGCTTCCTACACAGATAACAGCTGATAGCAGGTAAACAGCAGATCGCAGGCGCAGTCTGAGGCGCAGAGGGATGGCTCCGCGTTTGACAAACAACAGCAGACGTTTGTGTCTCGGTGGGCGAGCTGATGTCTGAGTTGCCGTGTCAGCGTCTGTGTGCTTCTTTCTTATCTGCAGAAGACACTAATGTATCTCTGGCGAACGGGATGTCGTCTGCATGCGGTCTCGCCGACTAGACAAGGCGACCTCATAAGATGACATCGTTGAATAATTAAGCACATTACTTCTTCTGTCGCTCGGGTACATGAAGACATCAGACATGTGTTTGCTACTTTTAGTTTTTGAGATGTTTTCATCTTATTGTGTTTCTATTCATTTTTGACTGCAACATTTTTGCAATATTCATTACATATATTTGCAATACTTTCTAAAATATTGTTTTCTATATTTTCTCATGATTTTTTTTTTATGTGTAATTACAAAATGTGCACACAAAAAACGTTACAGTTGTGAATTGGTTGCACTTTTTGCGTGGGCGTGCACTTGGCTCATACACAGCGTTGGCTCACCACTGAGGTTTCTTCTAGTGCAAGAGCACCCCGTGCGGGGAGCTGTGAGTCGCTTCTTTGCAGGATGCAAGCCATGACATGCATCATGACATCATTTCCCAATCCTGTTCCTTTTGACAACTTTGAACCAATATTGCATAAACATGCAACGTCCCCGTTTTTGATCTGCGTGTGCTCGGAAATGGCTTCTGTGCAACCGGCCCCAGGGTGTGTGTTCCCCCCACACAGAGGGCTGAGGCAGCAGAGCCTTCCTGACCGGGCGTGGCGCTTGTTCTGTCCACACGGATGAGCATACGGACGTCATTCATAAAAAATGAGCTTGTATAAAATAAATAGAGCTTCTGAGAGCAAATGAGGACGGCAACATCAGGGCCCTAAATAAGATGTGAGTTACAACGAGTACTTCCTGCTGCACAGTCTAGACTCTAGACCAGACCTGGGCGTTGTACGGCCCAGTCAACCCTTTGGTTGACTTGGAACGGCCCGTGTAAGGTTAATTGGAAATTACAAAATAAACATATTGTTATTATTATTATAAACATTGATTGAATAAATGACATTTTTTGCAAGGCAAACTCACTTTTTCATTGCTTAATTATGATATATACTCTTACCAGCTTGTCAAAACAATGCTATTTACTGCTTTTTATAAAAAATACAATAAATAATATGAAGAATTGAGTTCAGCCTTTTGGCCGGCCCTCCACAATATTTTCAGAAAAAATAATTGCCCACCCCTGCTCTAGACTGTAGAAACAGCTGAGAAATAAAAGTGATGCATTTGGGTGAGTCCTTGTCTCTTGAGTCTTTCTGCCTAAATACCCAGAAAAGAACATGTAGGTATATTATTTTACTTAAATTCCAAAATGTTGTGTTCCCTTAAAAAGTGTTTTAAAATGTTCCTGATGTTTTCTGAACCAGAGTGACAGGCTAATGAGTGAGCCGAGTCAGACACACAGACACACACACACACACACACACACACACACACACACACACACACACACACACACACACACACCCTGACAGACGCAGCATGCAGCGGACACACACGTACAGGTTGTGGGGAAGTGCTCAAGGGTGAGGATAAGGCCCTGCTTGTCAGTAGACCTCTCTTGCTTTGATGCAGTCGCCACAGGGGCATATGTCTGTCTGTGTGTGTGTGTGTGTGTGTGTGTGTGTGTGTGTGTGTGTGTGTCTGTGTGTGTCTGTGTGTGTCTGTGTGTGTCTGTGTGCATTTGGAAGGAGATGCCCCATACAAAACATCTGCCAACAGGGCAGATTTACGAGCGAGGCGAGTGTTTGGGAGGATACTTTACTGTAACCTCAACTCATGACACACACACACACACACACACACACACACACACACACACACACACACACACACACACACACACGTCTACCCAACACTGTCCCTATTGTTGATCTGTGTGTGGTTAATTCCCATTTGGCAGTCAGCAGATCATGCTGTATTGGTCACACACAACTTGTGCTGATCAGTCAGACGTGTGCATGTTTACAAGCTGAAGCAACATTCTTTTAGTTTTCTTCTAACAGTTATAATAACATTATATTAAATATCATACTACAAATAAATGACTATTGTAACATTCAATAACGATCCAGCCAGCTATACTTATATTTCATTTGTTTATATTTAATCTACTTTGAAAACTAAATGTTTTCACCTTTATTAACTCCGATCTGAAACGAGAGCATCCCTTCCCCCTTTAGTGAGACTTGACAGCTTCACGTTATTTGACCAATTGGCAGCAACATTATAAATTGAATGTGTAAAGTATTTAATAAACTGGAGGGAGGGAGCGCTTCTGTCATCTCTGTGTTATCGACGGTCTGCATCATCAGCACCGAGCCCTGGATCACTTGGGAGTCGATCCTTCCACTCACCTCCTGACCTGTTCGTGGGCCGGGTTCTTCTCTCTTCTTAAGGCAACGTGCGAGCAGTCGCAGTTCCACATTTTGTCCATTAGGGGCCGCCAGTGTGCCCATTTCCCTCCCGTCATCACCCAGTGCCTCACAACTGGGCAGCTGGCTTTAATGAAAGAATGAATGAACACGAGACGAGAGGTTAAATAAAAGGAAAACAAGCGCACGCGCAGGTGAATACCAACATGAACACACACACACACACACACACATACGTCGCAGACACACATCGCACACGCAGATCAACGAGGAGTACACAAAGGCACTGGAGTAGTGCGTGTTGCACAAGACGTCGGACGGACATGTCTGAGTGTGTTTGATCTCTCTATCAGAGCTCAGACGCTCGCCCTGTGGCCTCTGACCCCCGGCGCAGTGTGAGGGACGTGCCAAAGGTCAGAGGTCATCTGAGTTTCCTGAACGCAGAGACGGGTCTTAGCAACATTTCAGAGCCAGGGCTGGGGTCTCTCCAATCTAACCAGTCACTCTTTCACTCTTTCTTTGTCTCAAATATTCACCCTGTCTGTAATCCCCCCCACAACGCCTCTCCTGTTAAGTCTAGAAAACAATTTAAGGACGTATGTTTTGATAGAGCCCCCCCCGCATCCCCCCCCCCCCCCCCGCTTCCCACCTTGTATTGTTTTTTTCGCGCCGGTATTATTTCATCATCCTTTCACACGTTTACAAAGGCAGATTGCCCAATTCACGAGGAAGTCCAGGCGGTGTTTTGGGGAATAACGTTCACTCCTGCTTGACAAGTTTTGTCATCAAATGCATCGCACACAAGAAACATCATGAGTGAGCAGGCGGAGGAGTTTGCAAGTCCGGCAGGTTATTTTAGTCTGTCCATGTCACATGGTGCAGCTAATGGTTTCTACTTTCAAGATACAATGCTGCTTCAGTCAGAGAGAGAGAGAGAGAGAGAGAGAGAGAGAGAGAGAGAGAGAGAGAGAGAGTGTGTGTGAGTGAGAGAGAGAGAGAGAGGCGAATGCAACATATGATAAGCACATGGCAATGTCGTAATTCTGAATTCATTAGCAAGACACACTGAAGGAATCAAACTGGGGAGAGAGAGGGAGAACAGAGAGCCGGAAAGGAAAGAGAGAGAGAGAGGGAAAGAAGAGGAGGAAGAGGGACAAGGGAGGGAGGGGTAGGGAGAGAGAGAGAGAGAGAGGAGAGAGAAAGGGAAGTCCAAAAAAAGAAGGAGAGGGAGGGAGAAAGAGTGTGGAGTCAAAGAGCAGACGCTACATGTGGCTGTGGTGGGAGTGATCTGGTTATGGAGGGGGACAAATTCTCAGGTAAGACCGACTCTCAGCCCTTCTGCTGCTCTTGTGACCGGACACCAGAGTCCTCGGCTCTTCAGTCCGGGCTTTCCGCTGTGATCGGGTGTCTGTTCTGTGCGAGCCTGCCTCTACTTTCCCCTCCATGGTATTTTCCACTCTCTCATTCGGTCCCGTTTGCTGACTGCATGTTTTCTTTGGGGTTTTGGAGCCGGAGCTCTGCAGGCTCTGTGCAGCAGCAGCTCGGCGTTCCTGATTCGGCGTTCCCGTCCGTCTCTGTCCTGTTGTGTTTGCAGATTCTGCTGTCTCTGTTTGTGTCCGCCGTCTCAGCCCCTCAGCCCCATTGTTTCTAGTTCAATGTTCTTGTCTTTACAGGTCGTCGCTCTGTTGACACCTCTTTTCCACTCCAGTCTCCGCCTGCTTGTCTTTACATACTTTCATGTTTTTAACTTCACAAGACATTCATTCCATGGGGACAAAAAAACAGAAACGTCCTTGAGGGCGGATTCGTGGTGAAGTGACACAGAGAGAGCACTTAGACTTCAGAGACATTTTACTCCCTCTCTCTTTTTTCCCCATCTGCATTCTCCCATTCTTCTTTGGTGTGAAAACAGGAAAGAGCTCTGTTTAAACAGCACTACTCTTGTCCCTCGTGGCACATCAGTCAGTCCCTCCTTCAGCCAACAGAGAGAAAGCCCTGCTTCACTTCACCAGGAAGGTGAAATCAAAATCCACACTTTTTCCAAACTGCCCCTCTGACGCTGCTTTCCCTGTTCCCGTCAACAAAATGCATTTTGGATTGAGAAGAGTCGGCCTGTGTGTGTTTAGGTGTGTTGTACTTTATGCTGAAGTCATTAGTGAGGCAACGCTGTCTGCTTTTTGGTGCTATTTTTTTACGAGCGTGAGTGTGTTGTTAAAAAGGTCATTGGCGTGAAAAAACAACAAACCTGTGGTGTGAATGGTGAAGCAGCGCCTGCAGCAGTGTGTGTGTGTGTGTGTGTGTGTGTGTGTGTGTGTGTTTGTGTGTGTGAGTGAACGAGCAGAGCTTGTAGCACCCAGACGGTGTGTGAAATCTGGATGAAGGTGAGATCACTGACACGTGTGTGTGTGTGATGGAGGAATCACCTGTTGGTGTTTCTGTTTTGAGTGAATGTTCACTGGACTAAATCTGCGTTTGTACGTTCCGGTGTTTGTGTGTTTGTGTGTTTTGAGTAGGATGTCACACTTTCAACTTTTATAATTGTCTGTGGGTCTGCAGGTCCGTCTTTCAATCAGAGGATCGGAGGTTCAATCCCCGCCTCTGCCCTAGTCGATGTGTCCTTGAGCAAGACATTGCTATTTTCGTATGTCAATTTGGATAAAAGAGTCAGCTAAATGAAATGTAATGTAATAATTAGATTATTATAATGGCTTGATGCTAACACAGTCCATACAATATGCATGACAGTACATAGAGTCTGCATTTATAAGATAAATAATCATAATAATCTTAATAATTGTGTGGCAAAGTAGAGGCGTCCTCCTCTTGTGGTCTCTTGGCTTCTACTGGCTCACATCACATGTTATAAGATTGTACTCAAAGCAGAACAAAGAGAGCCTCTCTCCGATGTTATGTGGACAAATCAATTTAGTTCACTCGCTAATTTTCCTCCCACTGTGTTGGTGCTCATGTGCGAGGGTGCCTTTTGGTTTCCTGCGTTTCCTCCACACATGAATCAACAGTGGTGACGCTCCCGGTGGAAACTGGCCATCATCCACACGGAGACGGAGGACGGAGCGTCTGGGGCTGACGCGTCCACGCTCAGCCGGACGGTCATCTGAGGATGCCTCATGGAGGACTCACGACTCTTAGGGCGGCTTCGGCTGACCATATGAAGCTTTAATGAATTACATGAAAGATATCTGTACTGACCATATGAAAAGTCAGATGTAGAATCAGCTTCCCCCACCAGGTGGAGGTGCTGAGTTGATCTTCATGTGTTGTTATGTCTCTCTCTCTGTTGTGAACACCAACACAAGACGACCCTGTTTGGGGTGCGCCTCCCTGTTTTGAGTAACCTGTAGGTTAACAGGGAAATGTCATTGAAGGAACTTGTGTGGCCACGTTTGCTTCACCAATGGCGTTGTTGGGTGAGTTGCCATGGCAACCGCGCTGAGCAGACCAACATGTGAGGTACAGCCAGAGCAACGCGTATGGCGACCACAATGCAGGCCTGTTTACGCACAAAACAGTGTTATTAAATGAGAGAGAGAGAGAGAGAGAGAGAGAGAGATCTGTGATGGGGGACAGCTGCTCGCTCTGTTTGACATGCGTGAGGGAACACATACACACACACACACACACACACACACACACACGTATAGACTGTGTGCAGGCAGTCGATACACTTACACAGGCACACTGCAAAGAAAACAAGTGAGCAAAAACTAATTGAGGAGGGGGTATGCCAGCGTGCATGTGTGTGTGCGCGTGCACATGTGTGTGTGTGTGTGTGTGTGTGTTCAGCCATGTCTCCAACAGGTGCTGCATTTGATTAAAGTTAGCAGCGCCTGGCTGGTGCTGCTGTTTAACATTGGGCTGAGAACAGCTGCTGCCACTACAGCTGTGCACCGGCTTCAAGAAGCTCCTCCGCCATGCGGGCTCCGGGGCCCATCGGGGGGCTGGGGGGGGGGGGGGGGGGGGGGGGAACTGCCTGACCTGCTCCCCAAATGTATCTTTACTACATTTACACTTCAGCAGATAATACAGACTATTACTCGTACACTTCACATGTGCAAGTGTTCACGTTTGAACATATGGAAATCCTCACTGCAGCTGAGAGTACTGTCCTGAACTATCCTGTACTTTACTGTACTATCATGTCCTGTACTTTACTGTACTCTACTGTCCTATACTTTACTTTACTGTCCTTTTTCTGTACTTTACTCTACTATCATGTCCTGTACTTTACTGTACTCTACTGTCCTATACTTTACTTTACTCTACTGTCCTGTACTTTACTGTACTCTACTGTCCTGTAATTTACTGTACTCTACTGTCCTGTCCTGTACTTTAATGTACTATACTGTCCTGTACTGTCCTGTACTTTACTGTACTATCATGTCCTGTACTTTACTGTACTCTACTGTCCTGTCCTATACTTTACTGTACTGTCCTGTCCTGTACTTTACTGTACTATACTGTCATGTACTGTACTTTACTGTACTATCCTGTCCTGTCCTGTACTTTACTGTACTCTACTGTCCTGTCCTGTACTTTATTGTACTATCCTGTCCTGTCCTGTACTTTACTGTACTCTACTGTCCTGTAATTTACTTTACTTTACTTTACTCTACTGTCCTGTCCTGTCCTGTCCTGTACTTTACTGTACTATACTGTCATGTCCTGTACTTTACTGTACTATCCTGTCCTGTACTGTCCTGTACTTTACTGTACTCTACTGTCCTGGCCTGTACTTTAATGTACTATACTGTACTCTACTGTCCTGGCCTGTACTTTACTGTACTATACTGTCATGTCCTGTACTTTACTGTACTATCCTGTCCTGTACTGTCCTGTACTTTACTGTACTCTACTGTCCTGTCCTGTACTTTACTGTACTATCATGTCCTGTACTGTCCTGTACTTTACTGTACTATCATGTCCTGTACTGTCCTGTACTTTACTGTACTATCATGTCCTGTCCTGTACTGTACTCTACTGTCCTGTCCTGTACTTTACTGTACTATCATGTCCTGAACTATCCTGTACTTTACTGTACTATCATGACCTGTAAAGTCCTGTACTTTACTGTACTATCATGTCCTATACTCTACTGTCCTGTCCTGTCCTGTCCTGCACCGTACTACTCTGCTCTCACCGCTGCTCCCTTTCTGTGTCTCTCTATAACTTTCTCAAACCTTCTTGCTTTCTCGTTTCCATTGAAGCCGTGTCAGATCTCTCCCGGGGCAGAGAGATGACCAGCTCACCTTTTCCCACCTTTCCCCATGCTCTCTTTTCTCGTTTAGTCAATCTTTCCCTCGCCTCCCCTCTGAAGTCTTGAGCCAGGTAAAGTGGCTTGTTATGTAGGTTGCCATGTAAACAGTGCAGTAACTAGCCAGCCAGGTCCAAAGTATATACACATGTACAATTGAACACACAGATTCAATGCACGCACACACTTGCGCTCAACACGCACCCATGTGACCTGATCCAGATGGCTTATTTGACATAGCCTAACTCATAGGTAAGCTGTCTGCATCGAGGCCAACAACGCGTTGGTTGTTTTAGGATGAACTCTGCAGGATGTTGAGGTTTCCTCTGAAGTTGACATTGGTAATGTTTAAAATAACAACGACTGTCTACACCTGACTTGACCTGAAATGAATCGCAGATCCTTATTTACACTGTAAAACTGGCATGTGCTGGTCATACTTGCATTTGCTGTAACATTTACCTTTAAATTATATAATGTTACGTTATTGTTTTTTTATATTTAACTTGTTATCTATACAAGTGCTTTACGTTTTCATAGACGGATTAGTTTTGGTACAATTATTGACCCTGTTAAAGTGTGTCCCCTCTTCCTCCTGCCTCTTTACTGTTGACAAGTAGGTCAGAGGTAGATGTGGTCAGATTGGAGGTGAATCAAGTCGTCGCATCCTCCAGTTCAGGTGAATCCTTGCATCACACTGCCCGGTGTGTGTTTGGTCAACATGTCGATGTTTCCTGGACCTACACATCTCAGATTCCAGCCACATGCAGGAAGTCCGTCCACCGTCACCGGACTGCAGGGGAGGGAGCAGACTGGCGCCGAGGCATGTGGACCTGTTGGCGCGCAGAACGACCGCTGTTGCCCTGGCATTGCCCTAGCAACTGCCACAGCGGCGTGGCATCCGTTTATAGAAGTTATCCTCTCCTCCTCCCACTCGGCTCTTCTCACTTTTCAGCTCTCATGAGGGCAGGAACCTAATTCAGAATGGTGGTGGTGGTGGTGGTGGTCTGGGTTTCTTTAAACAGTAGGCGGCTGTCTCTGTCTTTCTTCATCTATATCCTGCAGCGCAACATAACACCATGCAGCTGCCTAATCAAATACATAACAATACACTAATGTACAGGAAGCCTGAGGCCCCCAAAGACTCATTATCTATAGACATTAGTTAATGTAATTACAACATTTTTTGATAAGGTGATTTTAATAGTTTCGACAATGCAATATTATCAAAACTATTAAAATCACAACCAGAAAATCCCACAGATAGCATTTCTATCTCCTCATGATAATTATTGGGGTAATGTTGTGTATGTCTAATGCGTCGCTTCTATGAATCACACTTCATCCTCACTGGGGACAAAGAAGACTTTTGTTGTGTTTTAGAGGTAAACCCTTTATTCATAAGGAAGATAATCACGGCGCAGCAGAAAGAAGAGTCGCTGTGGTGGAATTCACACCACAAGAACCTAAAGACGTGACCTTGTATAACCTTTCGCAATCTTGCAAAAACATTTAGGCCCTTACATACCGACCTCCGAGGCTTATGTTCCGATAGTGGCAGATTAAACTGTTTTCAGAGCAGCGCGTTGCATACCGCATCACTACGACTGTGATGTGAATGGAGTTCTTACAGATGAGGTCGGAAAATACTGTGTGACAGTTGTTACAGCAGATTGAATTAGCGCCGCCTGGGCTTGCAGGGGCTCGCAAGGATATGCATTCGACGGAAGTGTGCCTTTCTATTTCTGTGTGTGCGTGTGTTCTGTGTGTGTGTTTTTTAGTGAGCAAAGGGCAGATTCCATGCATGTGTTGGCTCCTAGAGTGTGTGCGTGTTTACAAATCTGTCGTCTGTGAGTGCATCTGAGTTTAAGTCTGAATGTGAGTGTGTGTGCGTGTGTGTGTGTGTGTGTGTGTGCGTGTGCCAGGGAGTGCAGGAATCTGACACTGGTGCGCTGGGCAGGACTCAGTGTGTGGGTGGAGGGTGTGCCTGCTGCAGGATTCTCTGCATTTATCTATTTCCAGATCGCATTACTACATGCTGGTGACACCGCCACCGCTAACACGGTCGGCCACGGCAGCAGGCCGTGTTTATAGGAGCAGCGCTGCCCCCTGCTGGAGAAAAGATGTAGTGTCCGATATTGTGGGGTTCATACCTCAAGGAAAAGTGTATGATCAAATATTCTAGATGATAATATCTAGATGAGCCAATTGATGAGTAAGATTTTCTTTCATAGGTTACATTACATGTGTTTAACCTGTCCTGGTTTTTAAATAGTTCAGTCACATGTCCAGTTTCCATGTTTGCCATCATTTTGTTCCGCCGATTAGAGTTTTCTCTTTTGCATGATTGAAATGCGGGAAGATCAGATTGCAGGTTTTGGAAACTTTTGGTACAGTAAAGCCTCATATTTGTTTTTTTAATCTGAGTGTTTGTGGATTTGTGCACATCTGTGTTTATGATTGGTAAACATAAATCAACAGAAAACGCAAACCTCGATTCCAATGTAAGCAACACATTGGCAGTGAGCTCTGCCGGATATGCAAGATTTAAGTTCGAAACGCTTTAGGATAAATGATACACGGGACAACAAGTATTATTTTCTTTCTGTCGCTTTACAGCCATATGGATTTTTTCCAGCTCCAATTAAAATGCTTTTCTATTATCTCTCTACTTTTCTCATCTCTCCAAATGCATTTTTCATTTCACGGATCTTCTCATTTTCCGCTTGGCTGTTGATACCTCTCAGGCATGCACTTCTTTAGGAAGCGTGTTTGAAGCTGGAGAAAAGAGCTGTGAGCTTTGTGAGTAGTCTCCTCACACACACACACACACACACACACACACACACACACACACACACACACACACATTGAGTGTTAACTGTCCGCTGTGGCTAGTTACGGTTCTCACTGTCTGTCGGACGGCTGGGTGACAGCAGTTTGTTTTGGTCGGAGTGGATTTGCTTGTGCATCATCATCATCATCATCATCATCATCATCATCATCATCATCATCATCATCATCATCATCATCATCATCATCATCATCATCATCATCATCATCATCAAAATCATCATCATCATCATCATCTTTACCACGACAAGTTCATCTTGACATGCGTTCATTGGACAACTACTGTACATTCACACATCCAGATGCAGAACAACACACTAACAGAAAATGGCATCCCCCAACTGCCCCTGACACACACACACACACACACACACACACACACACAGCCTCGTTCACATGGTCATTAAGTCATTAGGCTACTTATTTATTGATGTCTGCCTCCAGAGCGCCTGAGCGTGTCAGACGATCTTCTCCCCGCCTGCGTGAGCCTGTCCTGACCATATTAGTCCATAGTAGGACGCCGTCTCCACTCTGGATTTATTCATCTACCTACTGGGACTTTTCACTCCATCCACATAAAGAAATGTTTGGATGGAGACTTTGTTCGGTGTGACCTAGTGTGCTGATTGATGTGCTTATGGGAGGTCAACGTTGGCCTAAGTACGACTCTCCGTGTTTCATCAGTGGCCCGGGGCGTGTTCATCGCGAGGTCGAGGCCACAGGAAGTGCGATCGAATGTTGCATGTTTACACTTTGACCAGCCCAGTCAAAAAGCAGAGCTTTCACAGAAAGCAACCAGTCTGAGAGGACGGCTGCAGAAGGGGAGGGAGGTATGGAGGGAAGGAGAAAAGGGGGGGAGGGAAGACATAGAGCCGGGGAGAGAGAGAGAGAGAGAGAGAGAGAGAGGGAGGGTGGGGGGTTGTCATCGCTCGCTCATTCCAAGCTCTGGAAGTTGAGAAGGAGGAGAAGAGAAAAATAAGTTGCTGCTTTAAGAAAGAGAGGAGAGATAGAGAGAGGGTTTGGATCAGCTAGCTGCGTAACTTTCTTTCCCCCCTCCCCTCCTCTCTCTCTCTCTCTCCCTTGCATGGGCTCCTAATTTGGGATTTGTTTAAAAGCGGGACTGCGCCTCAAGAAGACTTTTCCTGGCTGGGGAAAGGGAACCCTTCTCCCTCTCTCTGGCATTATACACAGCCGCACACACTCCCTCGCCCCCCGACATGTCTGACTCCACTGTCAACGCTCACTTGGAGGGGATCCTGTCAGACTTTGAAGGTTAGTCTCTGTCTGTCTTGAGCTCTGCTGGTCCGCCACCTTTCTTCTTCTTCTTCTTCTTCTTCTTCTTCTTCTTCTTCTTCTTCTTCTTCTTCTTCTTCTTCTTCTTCTTCTTCTTCTTCTTCTTCTTCTTCTTCTTCTTCTTCTTCTTCTTCTTCTTCTTCTTCTTCTTCTTCTTCTTCTTCTTCTTCTTCTCATCGCTCCTTAACGCTGCCATGAGGACACTGTAGATGGCTTCCACATGTTTGATTGGCACAGAGCGGATCTGGAAAGAAAAACAGAGAGTGCGAAGAAGGTCTCCTTGACGTCTAGCGGTGAGCCGTGGGGTTGTTGAAAGGGAAATCGTGAAATCATGAAATCATGCTAAAAGTGTTGCTGCTGACGCCTCTTCCACTCTTGTTGTGACGCGTGTTTGCGTGTTTGCTGTGTGTGTCATGTGTGTACCTTGAGCCGTGTCAAGGAGAGAAACGTTCAGATTGAGCCTCTCTGAAGGAGCAACCTGTATGACAGGGAGGCCATACGTTGAGCTCCCAGGAGACGGCGACTGGCCTTACGGCTGTGAGGGGAACACCTGGCACACCTCCCCCCCGCCCTCCGCTCCCCTCCTCCTCTTCTCTTCCCTCTTCTCCCGCTCGTCCTTTTCATCTCTCTGCCCCTGGCCCACAGATTCCCCCTGTCATGCCTCTCCTCCCACTCTCGTCCTTCTCCTCCACCTCGTCGTCCGGCGGTTAAGCTTCCTCTTTCCTCTCTCAGCAGCTCGTCCGTCCTCGGCCCCTCTCCCTTTGGCCCGGCTGCTGTCGGATGCGAGGAGGGTGGATGGGGGGGGGCTTGACAGGCCAACACCCCCCACCCCACCCCTCCCGCCTCCATACAACCTGTCTGTCTATCTGACTACCTGTCTCCCGACGCTCACAAACACATAGCCATTAGGAACGCATCCGCACTTGTCCGGAGCGGCTCCTCTGTCAACACCAGGTTGCTCGTGGTATGTGTTGCGATTCTCTCTCCTTCCCTTTAGCTCTTTAAACTGCCGGCTTACACAGTGCAGCCGAGCGGAAAGATAAGTGGCGTTCAGAAAAGAGAGGCATCGGGGGGCGAGAAAGTGGGCTTTAAAACCATGTGGCTGCAAGTCGTGCTTTCAGACGGCCCGCGCTCATGTGTAACACCAACACACTGGGGCCCTGTTGTGATTGCCAATGGTGTGTGTTGCCCTCGGCGGGGCCGAGTGGGTGGTAATACCTTTGTGTCACCGCGATGCACCGTGATGTATGGCCCTGTGTGGCGCACACGCAGCGGAGCGCGAGTCCTCAGGAAGTCGATAAGAATCCGGGTCAGAAAGGAAAGGTCTCGCCTTACAGTAAAGGATTACCTTTGTCACGGGCTTTCTCTTTTCTTTCTCCTCACACATTCTAACATCTGCTTTCGTGAGATTAGACATAGTTAATTGCATTTTACAACTTTGCTCCTTTTGAGGCAACCTCGTTGAGCATCGTTGTGAATATATCCACTCATATTAAAATGGTTATTATTATGATACCGCAATGGCTTTTTGTCATGTCAGAATCGAGGAGCTGTCACTCAGAATCATCCTCCAAAAAGACTTTGGTTGTACTTTTAGTCAACTATGAAAGCTGATTCTAAGGCGAGGCTATGCAGCTATATGAAAAGAGAAACAACTTTAATAAAACACACCCTTTCTTAATGCTGCACGCTCTGGGGCGTTGCTGCTGCTGCCCTACTTGGTCTGGTATGACCGGCGGCTTATGGAGGCTACCGTTAGCTAAGCTTTGATGGACACTGACTTTACGAGCTCTCCACTCGTACTTCTGTTACACTTCAAATGTGACACGCGTGCACGCCGGTGCTACCGTAAGCTTTTTTTAGTGGATTTGTGAATGAAAGTAGGAAGTTCTGTCATTTAACAGTGTGCCTATTAACCATGAGAGATTCAGGCGGCCGGGCCCTTGGCCCGATGACGCCAGTGAGAGGCTAAAAGACAGAGGACAGGATTTTGTTGCCCATGAGGCCGATGACCTCGACTGTGACTTCAAGCGCACGGACTGACTCAGACCATTGACCGGGCCACGGGGTCTTCCGCTCGGCAGAATGAACACACACACACACACACACACACACACACACACACAGTGTCATTTTTACAGCTCCTTGAAAGAGGCCTGTTGTCTTTCAAATTGGGTTTCCCCTCTCAAGTTCATCAGATATACTGCGAGATTAAATACCCCATCACACAGATATTAACCAGATATTTGGCTTTTCTAGCAATGGAACCCACACTCTGCCACCATTGCTGCCAGGCGCTTTACTGTAATGTATTTTCCTGTCCTCCTCTGTGTCTCTCCGCTGCATGTTAAGGGCATTCACTGGTCCAGTGAAAGGAAATTCCACAGGAGTTGATTTCTGTGGTTGGGGAAAATGTCGGGGTAGGCAGTGGAGGCGTGGATCTGAGCGCAGGGCTTTTATCATTTAGAAAGAGGCCACATGAAACATTTAACCCTGAAAAAACTTGTCATTCCAGGTTGCTGCTTTCACTAATTGCTCTCGAGTCATATACAGGACAATTTTAACAATCTCCTCTAAATTAGAGGACCCACTCTGTTTTTGGACAATAATCTTTTCATGGCGACGGAGACATATTTGACAGGGGATCACAGTGGGATTTCTCAAAAGCCTTTTCGAAATGAGAACCGCCACTTAGCTGCGGTTTGAGATTTTTTCTGGAACTTTCAGAAGCTTTTGGTGTAAATATTTATTTTTGACGAAGAACAGAGCATTAACTGTGAAAGTTTGAGTTCAGTCTTGTGTCAAAACCTCAGAGACATAGCCTGGATGTTAGAGGAGGAAGTGCCTCCTGACAGAGGCCGGTGAAAGCCGTCCTCGGGAGTCTCCATCCTTATCGCCGTTATCCAGACGCTCGACGCTCACCAGCTCCGACAGGTTTCCTCCCCGCGATGCCAACAGCATCAGAGCTGCTGGGAAGAAGCGAGGGTCACTCTGAGGTAAAGCGAACACTGCAGGTCTTTGTTGGGATTTCAAGCTACCGCTTGCCGTTTTTCTCACTGCTGGACATGCAGAGTGAGAGCTGCACTGATGCCAACCCCAGGCAAGACCCCAGAGTTAACAACAGGCTCCATGCTACGGCTAAAAACAAATAGCCCGCGCTGAAAGGTTTTCTTTTGTACATTGAGTAGAACAGGTTTTTTTTTTCCTGTCGGGAATGGAAAGTAAAGTTAAATAAAAGTATTTGACAACTGTGGCAGACACTTCCAGGAAATAAAGTTGGGCTTTAAAACTATATTTAGGGGCCATATGCTGTTATTCCAGTGCTCCACAGCACTATTTGACATGAAGAGCCTTTTTAGGCTACTGTGGTAAACTACAGACCATTTTTACAGAGAGTGCTCAACATGTCAATCTGGCTACATTGCAACATGTTGACTTAAATCCTCGTCCCAACACATCACCCATTGAGCAGCTATTGTAGCAGACGGGGAGCTTGTGATGGAGGTGTGCAGCCCGACATCTGCAGCTTTTCATCTCACAGCGTATTGTCCTCCGGTGTTGCTTCTTTTTCCATCACTCACAAATATTGTCCCTGAAAATGTTCGCAGTCAGGAGAACCCTCTGTGACAAATGAATTACGCTTCCTCGTGACCGCGTCACAATTTAAAAAATGTTGCCAGTTAAATGTTTTTAATGTGAAGCAGCAGCAGTAGGAAATGTTGCATTTGCATTATCAGTAACTTAATAGATCTCTGATCGTGGCGGGCGAGGGAATAAACTGTGAGGCTTGGAACGAATCAACATTACTACGAACAGTAACTCTGTATTACATGCATGTCTCATTTCCTGGGAATCTCTCATGCGTGTTAATGTAATTTAAAGCTAGCTTTAATGTTGAACAATGAAATCTCTAGTGACAAGTTGTGACAATGAGGCTATTTCTGAAAATGTATCAATAAATAGTATCACAATGGGGTCTGATTTAGCCAAGTATACCAGAGTGTGTTGTATGATGGCTGCTTGTGATAGTACAGTACCTTTAATTTGCAGTTTGACATCATTCCTTCCTCATACTGTAACAATACCCCCCCCCCCCCACACACACACACACACACAGACCTGAAGACCAAAGACAGTACATCTCGTTGACCTGTCCAGCTCATCGGTCATGCTCAGAGGCGCAGAGAGAATGTGCATGTGAAGCTCTTCCAGTACATGCTACACTGCAGATCCATCGTGGTGTTTTTGGCAGTTTCATCATGTTTCAATGTGTGTTAGTTGAACGACATTATGCTTGGCTGCAATGTGTTCCCTCTTTAGCCGTTCAGTCCGCAAGCAGGTTTACGGTGTATCGCTGAGAATGCAGTCCAAGATTAACGAGGTTTCAATTCCAGGTTACAGGAGAGGTAAAGAGAGGTAGGGAGAGCTAGCAGACAGAGCCAAAGAGAGAGAGAGAGAGAGAGAGATGGCTAATGTTGACATTTGGTTCACATTGGTGCTCATTAGTATTATCTCATCTTGGTTGGAATGGCAGCATACAGCAGCGGGGAGGCATCAAATGGTTTTAACCTTGATAACAAACACATTTGTACAGCCTTATTTTATTTTTTTAAAGGCAAGTAACGAAGAGAGAGAGATAATAATGCATGACCTTCCCATCTACTTTCATTCATACACAAACACAGATCCCAGGATGGGGATGGATCCCTATGACGTCAACAGAGGCCGAGGGTTTGACTTCAACCATGGCCGACCCGGCTGTGTTTGCTTTATGCTACAGCTGTGTTCAAACACACACACACACACATACAGAGAGAGAGAGAGCGATGGAAACATAACTGACAGGGCCTGTGTCTCCACTGTGTCTGTGAGGGCTTCACTGTGCCGGCTCTTCTGTCACCACAGACGAGGCTCACACACCACACAGTTAGCACACTTCCAGGCAAAGAGGTCATTATATCAAAATCACAGTCAAACACAAATTGAAGTGGTCTGTGGCACTGAATATGCTTTTGGATATTAGATGGTCCTTCACTGTTTAAACTTTTGCCCTTAAAAGCTGAACATCACACATCATGTGCATGTAATGTTCATTAATGGCTCCAGTCAATTAGATGCACCATGTGGGGTTAATTTCCTTTTCTTATTGGAAAGACATTCCTATCCATGTAGTGGGCCGTTGCCACTGCATCCAGTGACCTGTGCATATCATTTCATTGTAACTGTCTTTTTCCCCTTCTACTTAAAGAAGAACAGAGCACAAAGACAAGGACAACCCTGTCTTCCTGGAAAGTGTCAAGGCCAGTGTTACATAAATTAGATTACTTCATCAGAGCAAAGAGCTTAGTTACACAGACGGGTACTTCTGTGATGGTGGAGAAGCAAATTATCCCACGAAAGTTTGAATCTAATAACATTTTCTTTCTATTTCCCCCTCAGTCCCTCTGGTGTGATAAAGAAGTGCCAAAATTGCCACATACTGTTAACACACAGGAATGTATTTGTTACGGTATTCTGTACTCAATAAGACTTACTGAGGCAAATCAACAAAGGGCATTCGAGGACACATTACACCAGGGCCGATACAAAAAGACAATGTGCAATACATGTTATTGATTACACATTAAGCTTCCAGCCACCAGATGCCTGTCTCTCAGTAGCCCAAGATGTATAATCCTGCTAGAACATGCTCAGGGTGTGAAAACAGTAAGTTTCATGCTGTCCCATGCTGATGCCCGTCAGCCTTGAAGCAGGCCAGACGCCTGCTCAGGCTCCGATGTTTATCTGGGAGCGAGGCTGCGTTGCTCCAGGGTTTGTAGCGGCCCAGTGCTCCGCGGAGCCGAGGTGACCCTGGTGTCAACCTCACATCTGATATGGAGCGTATTGTTGCCCGAGAATAAAGCTTTTATCAAACCTCAATAACAACTAAAACAAAAGGCTGGTGGTGGAATATTGGCACCGTAGATTTAAATGGAGGAAGTCGGGGCTGGTGGGAATAGTTTTGACAAAATGTGTGGTGGAATGTTACAGACACTACTATGAAATAAATGTGTTGGTGCTATCCCTTAAAAGCAATATCCTTATTTAAAAAAAAAAATTAAATGTAATTTTAAAAATGTGAGTATAGCCCTCAAAGCAGGATCAATTTAATGTTACTGTGAACTAATAACACACAAAGCAGAAAATTAAAATGCAACCTACAAAAACTGAATATGTTTTTTGTGCTAAACACTTGCATCTAAAACAGAAGTCCCCTATTAAACCAGCACATTTTGGGATCATCATGTATATGTATTTGTTTTACAGTAATATGCTGTCTCATAAACACAACAAAAGCCCCGCATAGTGTCTTATTCAGTCATAATTGGTGTTTGCATGGATAAGGATGCAAGCTGCCGCAAAACACCACAGAAGAAGATGTTTGTTTGGTTCCCTCGTACCGGTAAATGAAATACAGTCATGTGGATCAACACGAGAGCGCTCGCGAGGAGGCGTGACCAACTTGATAGCCGTGACATCACCAGGTGTGCGAGTCCGAATCACGTCACACATCGAGAAAAGGTGTCCGTGTGAATGACATAAACGTTCGTCAGAGGATTAATAACACTTTCTTTTCGTCCTGTGTGTGTACCTGATATTATTGTTATTGGCTAAATTAAAGGAATATTATTCTCCCGAGTGAATTAGACGTCACACGCGCCATGCTAACGGGATACGTGAAGCGTGTCAAATCCGGTAAGATTACCAATGTTCAATGGAGTTTATTTTTTGGCTCATTTATTGTTTGCAACCACGTTTTCCTCCGACTTGCCACCATTTGCAGCGCGCGCGCTGTAGTTCGCGTGAGGCAGTCCGGTCCGCTTACAGTAAGCGGAGCAACCATTACTTTGTTTACGTGAATGTCACGTGGTCTTTATGTTGTCGCTTCTTTCTGTGGCGCACACACTGCTTGTCATCTTCAGTTTCATTCTTTGTTTGCTCCCACACGACAAATGAGTCAACATATTGTTTTTGGCTCTTGTTAAACCCAGCAGATGTTAATATTATTTTCCTCCGAGGCTCCGATCAATTAAATGCACATCTGGTGCAGGCTGCACCTGTTTTTTATTTGTATTTCTTCACTACTTTAGGCCTTCCTGATCATGTTGTTATTTTGAACAATAATTTCGAAATGCATTAATAATGACGACAGCTAAATATCATATGGATTCTGGTCCTGCACCAAGCTGGCACCAGCATCCGTATGGACTCAGAGGTCCTTCTGTTTCTCGTCTCACCACGATCGTTCTGTGTTTTCCAGCGCTGAAGCGGTCATTTGAGGTGGAGGAGACGGATCCATCCACACACTCTTCCCCCCTGACCCGTCGGAACACCAATCCCCTCCGCTCATCGACCTCCTCCACATCCAGCCAGCGGAGCTACGACCTGAGCTCCCGCAACTCCGACTACTCCTCTTCCAGATCCTCCCCCTCCGAGTCCTCCAATCCACGCTCCCCAAAGACCGGCATGAGGCGCGTTGAGTTATCAGGAGCTCGCAACCCTGAGGCCGCCTCATCCCGCCGCACGGAAATGTCCATCGAGGTTTCCTCTAAGCAGATTGACAACTCAACCAGCGCTGGCATTGCCCGCTTTGGTCTCAAGCGCCCCGAGGTCAGTTTGAGCAGTCGGAGTACTCCACTGGACAGCTCCTCCACCTCCACCTCCAGCTCCACCTCTAGCTCCACAAACAGGCGGGCAGAGCTCAGCGTGACGCGGCCCCACGAGCCCCCTGCCCCTCCCAAGAGGATGGACGCCCAGCTGTCCACACCCCCAATCTCGAGGATCCCTGAGCCCCCTCAGAGAAGAGCAGAGCCCCCGTCCCAGATCACCAGCCCGGTTGAGGTGACCTCAATGAGGCCAGAGATGCCTGTCTTCAGGCAGCCGGACGGTGTGGTGCCAAGCAGTGCAGTGGAGATCACCAACAACACCACCAACAACCACCCGCCTCCTGCACCCAGTGCTCCCCTGCCTTCCCTGAGTGAGCCAAGGGTGGAGAGGATGCAGTCACCGGTCACAGAGCCCCCCACAGCCCGACCGACAGAAAGTGAGTACCTGCTCATTCGGCACGTCTTCTAAACTAACTTGTGTGTGTGTGAAATAGCTCCTAAGGGTAAGTTTTCTGTGGAGATGATCTGCTCAAGGATACATTTAGCCTGTTAATCATTAGAAAGTCACACCTGTACTTCAGTTCATTTTTACAGCATTACACACCTGTGCATATGAGTTCTGGTCTGGTGATAAATGAAGGGAAGTTAACATGACGGTATAAAGACTGACGGGTCGCTCGTTCATGGGACAGTCTGTCATCCTGAATCAATAATACAACATCTGGACTCATGTGGGGGAATCCAGTTCCATTCAAACCAGTGTCAGAAAGGTCACAAATCATTTGAAATAAATGACTGAATTTAAGCATTATTTGTATTTTTAGACTAATTGGCGGGCATATTATGATCAAGACAAGACTGTACAAAAAAATCTTAAACTGCTTCCAGATGTGAATGTACAGAGGATTACTGTGGGATCAATGTAACACACTTTTTAATAGACTAAATGATATAGTACATCTAGTTCATCTGGCTTTCTCTTCCCTTTCGGCTATCTATTTTGCAGAAGCTTCGTAAATCCATCCTGTGCTCAGGTTGTGATTGGTTTAAAGAATAAAAGTACAAGCATTCCCCCCCCTATCGGAATGATACTGTGTGGAGCCAGGCCTTCTGCATCGTGCTGACACAGCGCTGCGGTGATGTGGCTATGGAAGACTAGTCTAGACCAACTGAATGTAGGTCATGCAGGCTGGTGATGAGAATCCCAGGGCAGCAACTGAATCGCCCGGCTCACTTGAACGTGGATCAGCCACTGGTTAAAATCACTATGAATTCAGATTACCAGAGATAGACACTTGTAGTTTACAGTTTTTCAGTGTGGAATATGCAGTTGGTGCAGTAATCAGTTAATAATAAGATGCTAGTTACACAGCAAGTTTGTTTGCTATGGATGTTTTTGGCTTTTGTGTGTTTCTTTTATTTTGTCTGATCACTGTTTGCTGGAATTTTGCAGCATAATAACTTACTCCTCACTACTATACTTATTTCAATTTTTTTACATTATGTAAATAAGCACTAAATTGATCCAAACTACAAGCAGTGCAGAGGTGGCACTATTGATGAACTCTAATATTTGAGTTCCCCCCATGACCTTTCTTTTAGTGCCACCTACAGGACAAACTCTGTATTTTTCCAGCTGAATCTCTTGCAAATTTCTATGAATACCTAAATTGTCAGTATATTTATTTAATCAGTGTAAAGAATTGCAGCCTCTAGGGACCATTAGCAGGCCGCTAAACCTCTAAGCCTTGTTTTAATCATTGGTTAGTGGAACTGCGTGTGCGCTGGAGACAGCTGTGCTCATGGGTTGCTCTCACTGGTGGAGTAGTATCCAGGCGTAGGCGGCTGGGAGGTGATACATTCCAAATGTGGAGGTCATAAAACATTCAACATAAAAATAGAAAGCCTCCAATTTCCACTTTTATGCTGCGTGTGTCTCTCTCTCTTCCTCCCTCCATCCACTGCACTTCCTTTGCAGACAGCAAGGGATTTAATTTATACCTGCCTTTTTGGCTGAGGGTAATTCTTTCCTGTAGTTTCTTAGGTATTGGTGAATCAGTCGGCAAATATGCGCGCTAAATATCTGAAATGTGGCTTTGTGTTAGTAGAAGGGAAAATAAGCGAGGAAAAGTGAGAGGATTAAGTCTCAACGTCAGCCACATTTGGCTCGGATTACCACCTTTCTGCTCAGCCATGTGGAAAGAGGGAGGCGTTGCTCGAGAAGAAACAATGAGCAGATAGGAGCTGGAGAGGGAGCGAAAAAAAGAGGAGGTTCAGTGGGCAGAAGGGAAGAAGAAAACAAATGGAAAAAGACTTAAAATATGCGAGAAAGCGTGTGCTTTCCTGTAAGTCCGTCTGCTGGGAGAAAGCAACATGAGAGAAGCCCACTTTAACCTCCTCATTTGGGAGCGAAGACTAAGCTGGCAGACCACGCCGCTTTGATGACTGATGACTACAATTTACTCTCCATTTCCTCAACATCTACACACAGTACGGATTCAGGCACATTCCTTTTTTTGTCATTAATATTTAGTGTTTTTTTAAAGGAGAAAAGTGAGGATGCTTTCAGTCTTCGTCTCTGTTAACTTCTTGTATCCGCGCAGTATCCGGTGGGACGATGGCGGTGTGTTTTTGATGCGTCCCATTTGGCCAATTAGACTATTTTTTTTTATTAATTAGGGCTCATGTGTCGTTCCAACTGCCTCTGGGTTCCGTGTGTGTTGGACCTGTGGCCAGTATTCACTGATTCATCCTCACACACAGGATAAAGGCTGCGGTTGTAAAGTGCATGGTGCTGTATGACATGCTGTTTTTGGATTGACTATTGGCTAATCATGACCACCTGTGTGAAGTCTTGTTGTGCTTCAACACGATTTGATCCTGTGTACACAGGAACCTTTAAAAAAATATCTTATTTTCTTAAAGCTGAGTCGGCAACGTTTTTTAATGATGACTCATTATCTTATGATCCGCCGGGTCTTGTGCTCGCCCGCTGAATGCTATTGTGGTTTCACCACATTTAAACAGTATTCATCACTTTCACACAAACAGAGAGGTCCTTTGATAGAAACAAGCTTGTGCATGTCACAAGGGACGGAAATGGCTTGTGGATAATTTGTTAATCTTTGTGTTTTGCATAAAACATACACACACACACACACACACACAGTCCTGACTTCATGATTTTGCGCAACAGTTTCCTTGAACTTAAAATAAAACCACTCTCATCAGTCCGGCTGTTAACTAGAGTTTAATGAACAATATCCAACATGATAAAAAAGAATAGAAAACTATTAATGAAACACACTCCTGTTTATTGTGTGTAAAGGTCATGAATTGTCAAAGCAGAGATGGAGAACCTTTTACTTGTGTTTCATTTTTCAGTCAGAGCTATTTACATTCTCTACATCTCCATCACACAGGATGAATCAACAGGGCGTCACTATAAGAACATACACATGTATATATCACAGCGGGACATTGTAGCATGAAAGAAGCCTCAAGCTTTATGAACTACCTTATTACTATTATTACTATAAATCACTTTGTCGGACAAAAAGAGACAAACTTACTTTCGTTTTCCGTATGTTCAACATTGAAAAATGTACAATAAAGATGAGTTTGACTTTGAACTTGCCAGAGCAGTGCATTGTAAAAAAAAAACAAGCTAAAATAGTACACAATAATAGAAATATGAACATCAAACAAAGTGTACAACACTAGAGAACTGAGTGTTGCTATCCTCATCTCTTGAGAAGCACTCATTACATTACTCCCCTTACTTTGGATTTACGTTCCTAAATATAATGAAGCATGCAACAATAAAGATGAAAAAAAGAATCAAAGCCCAAAAATGTACAATAACACAAACCCATAGATGAAAGGAGGAATTTGGCATTTTATAACTTTACTGAATGTGTTTTAAAAAGGTAATAAAGCATACAATAAAATCAAACGTCAAACACAAAAAAGAATACCCCTGCCCATTGTTCACAAGTACTGCCTGATTCTTTTTTCTTTACCAAATCGATTTTAATCTTGTAGGCTTTGTGGTCCTAGTCGCTCTTAAAAAGTGTTACCATTGCACCTTTTGGCGAGGAGACAAACTCCCCAAAAATATAATAAATATGAACACGCATATTAAAACAAATCCAAGAAGGAGATTAAAGATCATGTCACCAGACATCCAATTATTTGTCTGTCCGTAGTTGTGTTGTGGCGTGTAGTTGTATTGTGTTGTGTCGTGGCTTTGTAGTCTGCTGTTTTGTTGGGTAAAGAAGTACCTTTCCTGGATCACAATAAACAACAGCAGTCCAAGGCCAGCAAGTCCACCCCATGTGTTTCTGATGGCAGAAACATCAGCGTTGCTTCCAAAGCAGTTGCTGAGTCGCACCATTTGCTGATGGTTTTGTCCACCAGAAAACTCTCTGATCTGTCTCAAGAGGTTAGTCGTGATCATGTAGGTGTGATCTGGATCATATTCCCGCTGGTTGTTAAGATGCTGTGTGATATAAACTTGGTCTATCGTCTGGGGAACTTGCTGTCCTGTGTTCGGCCTCCTGATACGAACTATGATCCTGTCCATGTTATTGCCCTCACACCCTGATGCTGGGGGACGGACAACATAAGGAGGAAGTGGCATGGAACTCTCTTGATTGAGACTGCCAAGTGTGTAGTACTGGTATCTATTCCCCCCAGGCAGGTCGTCCAACAGTCCTTCATAGTTGGCATAATGATGTGAGCCATAAGCTCTACTCTCTGGGTCAAAGGTCAGCCTCATGTCGTTGGTCCAGTCGATGTCCACTGCGTTGGCAAACCAGTAGAGCAGCAAAAGACTGTGTTTGGGCACAGAGCGACCAAAGTTGATTTTCTTCAAGTCATTGATTGAATCGAGTTTTCTCTCTACAGCCGACACTGAGGTCAGGGCAAGGAGCAGAGCTACACAGCAGCTCACGACTCTTCCTGTCTTCATCATCATCATCCTGTATAGATATTGAAAAAGTTATTGATGTTGTTAAAGAAAGAAATGTACACTTTTATTTATCCCATGGGGTAATTCTTCTCTGCATTTGACCCATCCTTAGTTACTAAGGAGCAGTCGGCTGCAGTGAAGCCCTCGGGAGCAACTGGGGCTTCAGTGTCTCGCTCAAGGACACTTCAACATTATTATTATTAATAGTATCTTTATTTAAAGGGGACCATGTACAGTTAAAAGATCAATGTGACTATTTGATGCACTTTAACAGAGTGCAGCTTCAGCTAATTTGCGTCCGTAGTCCCTTGACAGACCTTACAAACATAAAACATTAACAAACGGTACAGGATAAATACACACAATGGAAATGTACAGCACAATAAAATGAGAAAATACATACTATTTAAAACCATTAATGCACATACTTGCAACTATGGGGTGAGTGGGGATTGAACCGGCTACCTTGTGGTTACGGGACAACCACTACCTCATGAGCTACAGCCGACCCCTAATTAATCATCCATACTGTTAATTCTCAATCTGTGCTAAATGATTTCCACTAGTGCTCCATCGTTATTATGTTCATGGTTTGATCAGTCAGGTGGTCATATGAACATTGAAACAGGTTTTGTTTATCGTTCCCTCCGCTCATACGACGAGCAAGAATCAAGACGGTTTTACAAGATAATCCCTAGTCCTCATTCTGTGCAAGTTTATCTGCTGTTACCGAGGCTTCAGCTCCCTTTTAAATCTTGTATCCTCTAAAGTTAATCCCTCTAGTTTCCCATTCCCTTTTAATGTTTCAAAAGAAAAAAAATGATGTTTAGTCGCAGTGAAGCAGTCAATGGTAACACAAAGAGGAGAAAGCACTCACAAAAAAGACTTGACCAGTCACACTGCCACGCTATTGCTGGTGATGACAGAAGGTTGTACAATACAGTTTAGGATCTTCTGAATTCAAGAATATAATGCTAATTAAACAAATAGCAATCAGAACATAAGAGAGCTCACCTGCGTTCGTCTGCTGCCTTCAGGTATCTGATCTGTGTTTGAGAATAGGCGTGAAATCTTCTAGGTTTCGACTTCGCTGGAAATGAAACTGGCTCTACGAGCATTGCTGATGCAATATCCAACAATAGTTGCATTACTTCCTCCATTCTTAAATAATAAATACACTCGCATCAATGTAATAAGATAGGTTACAGTTTATTAAACACAAAGGATCAAAGGAATTCCGTTTTTCTTTTTTAGCTTTTCTATTGGTTGAAGGACGTCTCATTAACACAGCTGTATGGGTGAAACTGCTTTATCTTTGTGAAAAACAGATTAGTAGTAGTCACATTTTCTGTGTTTTATTTAAATTTACTCATCTGCCCATTTTTCGTATCCACAGTTTTTAGAGTAATGGTTCTATAAAGTCATCCTGGAATTTTATTAGCATGTTAATAATAGACAGTAGCCTGTGGAGGTCCAGGCTTGACACCAAGTGTGTCCTATAGGCTGCATGGTGAGGGTGAGGGCCAATGTACATTGATGAACACTTTAAATTAAAATGTAAACGCACCCATTACAGCCACAAGGATGATTCCCATTGGCTGGGCCCCTGCATGAATGTACAGGCTGAGCGTCCTATAGGAAAAGGTCAAAGTGCAGTCGTAATAAACTACAATCAATTAAAGTGTATAGCTGATAATGCATAGCAGTTCGGTAATTTAAAAAAAGTTAACAATGGATAAAAAAAGAATTGCATTTAGAAAATGAAACGAGAAAATATCACAGTGTAAGAAGACATTTCACATGCATCATATTGCACACATATATATTACACATAGGGGCATTAATTAATGAGCACATTTTAAGGTTTCATTAATTCATATAACATTCATCCATCACATATCCATGACGGTACGACTGTCTGTGTGCTCAGGTTTAGATGGACAACAGCCATCCCTTCATGCGCTTTTTTAAACTGCTGAAGGTTGGGCATAAAGAAAAGGAAGTTGCATTGAAATCTCATGTTTTGAAGTTTGCAAAGAAGCTCTTTAGATCGGCCTTAATAAAAGGGAAATATGTTAGAAGAATGCAGTTGTCTATAATAAACGGATATAGACAAATCAGACCAACACTTAGATTTTCTTCTCAAATCAAAAACTATAGGTATGTGGCGTGGTTGAACAACAACAACAGCTCCGCCTTGCGGGAAGTCTTGGTCCAGAATGTGTTCTCCCGCACCAATCAACTGGGAGAGCTCACTTACGCAATTAATCTGAATTCGAACAAGCAAACAATTACAATCACTACGATTGTGATGCTACAAAATATGGCAATACAACAGCCAATTTTACAGTTCCGGGATGCAGAGGTGACGCCTGATTGTCTGTTAGTCGTCCTGTTGTTGGCTTCGAGGTCCTCGTCGGCATTTCTTTTTGGAACATAATCTTGGTTGCGAACACCTCTGTGGATGTTGCTCTTCCTCTTGGAATCATCATCCAAACGTTTAGGTCTTTCTTCTTGTCTGCTGTGTTGGTTAGGGGAGTCCTTTTCTTTGATCACAATACACAACAGCAATCCAAGACCAGCAAGGTTAGGACCCCATGTGTTTATGATGTCCCTTAACTGGGACTCATCTGCATTGCCTCCAAAACGGTCTCTGAGTTGCAACAGTTGGTTTCGTCCCACAGAAAACGCTCTGATGTGTCTGATGAGGGAAAGATAGATCCTGTAGGTATGAGCTGGATCATATCTTGTCCCCCGATTTTCAGAAATGTCATAATGCTGTGTTATATAAACGTGCTCTATCCTCTGCAAATCTCTCCGTTGTGTATTCTGCACCCTGATACGAACTATGATCCTGTCCCTGTTACGTCCCACATACTCCGGTAGGGGACGAACAACATAAGGAGGAAGTGGCATGGAAGTTTCTAGATTGAGATTGCCAATAGTGTAGTACCGGAATGCATTATTCCTATCTAGTTCTTCCAACACCCCCTCAGAGTTGTGATAATAATGTGAGCCATAATCGTGTCTGTTGGGGTCAAAGGTCATCCATATGACGTTGTTCTCGTCGATCTCCACTATGTTTGCAAACCAGTAGAGTAGCAAGAGTCCGTGTTTGGGCACAGATTTACCGTAGTTGATTTTCTTCAAAGAATTAATTGAATCAAGCTTGTGTACAGCCGACACTGAGGTGAGGGCCAGGAACAGAGCTCCGCAGCACATTGTGAAT
The DNA here is from genome assembly GCA_036178185.1 of Liparis tanakae. Lineage (NCBI taxonomy): Eukaryota > Metazoa > Chordata > Actinopteri > Perciformes > Liparidae > Liparis > Liparis tanakae. The sequence goes on from CM070091.1 coordinate 13,056,541, forward strand.
ATTCCTGGCATCCCCATCATCCTGTAGAGATATTTAAAAAGTTGTTTTCCTTATTATTCAGCCATACAGTACTCTACCATTCTCAATGTATTTTTTGCTAGTGTCTCAAAACAAAGAACGATCGCCTTATGAACATAGAAACAGGTTTTGTGACGTATGAGCATGAGGAATGATAAATAATGTGTGAGAATACACATATCTCATTCTGTGCTAAATATGTTTGTAAGTTTATTTGAGACTTCAGCAGTTTGAGTGAATCAAATCAAGTATTTTCCTCAGTTACTGTGTATTTACAAAATCTCCTTTTCAAGAACACTCACAAAGAAGAATTGAGGCAAAGAGGGCTCACCTGCGTTGGTCTGCTGCCGTTTGTTTTCTGATTCATGTGTCTGCCTCTTTAACTGCTTTACTTTATGGTATCCCTGTAAATGACACGTGGGAAATCATGTGTTGCGTGTGGTGACAGGAAGTTGCATATGCCAGCTGTTTTGTATTTTGGACCTTCTGTATTTAAGTATAGGATTCCAACTAAACAAAACTAGTAATTGGAACATGAGAGTTCACCTGCGTTGGGTTGCTGCCTTCAGGACAGGTTTCTGATCTGTGTTTGTGAGAGTAGGCGGGACATCTTGTAGGTTACGGCTTCGCTAGAAATGAAACTAAACGGACATCACTGGTGGTGACATAAAGTCTAATAATAGTTAGACTTTATAGTCTACCTCTTTCCTTTATTGCGTTGCAATTGTGTGTGTGTGTGTGTGTTTTAGTTTAGTCATTACTACTGGATTCCACATGCTGGAGCAAGGCATTGTTGCCTGAATGAATCCTGAAGCTTAATGACAAACGAGAGCAGTGCATTATAATATATAATGAAAGACTTTTTGCTCGGTTAAAATTAATTTCAATAATTGTTTTGCTTTTATTAAAGGGCTGCACTTCAGTAGACAGAGCTACAATTCAAGTCACTTCAGTTTATTTGTATAGCCCATTTTCACATATTAGAAATTAGTCTCAGAGTGCTTTATAATCTGTACACATAGACACCCCTGTGCCAAAACCTCACATCAGACCAGGAAAAACTCCCAAACAACCCTTCACAGGAGAAATGGGAAGAAACCTTCAGGAGAGCAACAGAGGAGGATCCCTCTCCAGGATGGATAGATGCAATAGATGTAATGTGTACAGGAGTCGTCATTACACACAAATTAAAACACAGGAACAACACAATCAATGAATATGACGGTGTATATGAATAGTTGGTAGTCGGCATATTCCACGATCCATCAGGCAGATGGAGGGAGAGAGGAGCGACAGAGGTCCTAACGTCCTGGAGACTCTGACCTCCACAGCGGTTTGAGATCAGGGATTTAAGGAACCTTCAGCATTGTATAACAGGCATATATCTCTATCCTAACTGAACCCCATTTACCAAAAATAGATAATATAGTTAAGGTTGCAATCAAACATGTGGAGTGTTATGTTAAGTTAACTTTGGTCGACTCGGGCGAGGAGAAAGTCCAGAATCAAATGATGCATAATAAAAAGTAGTTAATAATAATTGATGAACAGCTTATGGTTCTCGTCTGAGGGTCCACAGGCTAAGAGCAATCTCTCTGCCAATAGGCGCAGTCTACCGCATTCATGTGAATGAACAATATCGCCGCTATTCATTCTTCATAATATCCCTTATTAATATCCTTCTTGTGTATTATAATTTAAACAGACATTCTCTATATACATGTGCAAGTGAAGATACAACTATGACAACTCTACAGGGGGAAAAATAAAGCATCCAGCTGAACAACCCTGGCCATTGTTCACAAGCTCTACGGTGTCGTATTGGCAGAGTTATTTTCCCCATTTGATTGTTGAATCTTGTGGGTTCAGGCGAGGTTCTAATTGTCCACCAAAAACTATTGGCTCACCTTGGCTTGGTCCTTACCCATTGTTCTTTCTTGTCTACTAAATCCTCAGTGATTTAAGAAAATATATGATTAAACAAATTATAAATAATGCAACATTAATTAAGATCATGATAGCTTCATCATCATCATCATTATTTTGTATGTTTCCTGTTCTGTAGTTGTTTGATGCTGAGTACTTGTCTTCCGTTAGGTAGTTATTTGGTGATGTGTCGTTGTTTTCAGATGTGCAGTTGGTTGGTGGTGGGAAGATGTTTTCTGGTGTGTAGACGTTTTCAGTTGGGTCGCTGCTAGGTGGTGTGTAGCTGCTTGGTGGTGTGTCGCTGCTTGGTGGTGTGTAGCTGATTGGTGGTGTGTAGCTGCTTGGTGGTGTGTCGCTGCTTGGTGGTGTGTCGCTGCTTGGTGGTGTGTAGCTGCTTGGTGGTGTGTCGCTGCTTGGTGGTGTGTCGCTGCTTGGTGGTGTGTAGCTGCTTGGTGGTGTGTAGCTGATTGGTGGTGTGTCGCTGCTTGGTGGTGTGTAGCTGCTTGGTGGTGTGTCGCTGCTTGGTGGTGTGTAGCTGCTTGGTGGTGTGTCGCTGCTTGGTGGTGTGTCGCTGCTTGGTGGTGTGTAGCTGCTTGGTGGTGTGTAGCTGATTGGTGGTGTGTCGCTGCTTGGTGGTGTGTAGCTGATTGGTGGTGTGTCGCTGCTTGGTGGTGTGTAGCTGCTTGGTGGTGTGTAGCTGCTTGGTGGTGTGTAGCTGCTTGGTGGTGTGTAGCTGCTTGGTGGTGTGTAGCTGCTTGGTGGTGTGTAGCTGATTGGTGGTGTGTCGCTGCTTGGTGGTGTGTCTGGTCTGTTTTCCTGGACAAAGGAGTACCTTTCCTCGATCACAACATACAACAGCAGTCCAAGGCCAGTAAGTCCACTCCATGTGTTTATGATGTGGAAAACATCTGCATCACTTTCAAAGTCGTTTCTCAGTTGCAACAGTTGCAGATGATCTTCCCCCACAGAAAACTCTCTGATCTGTCTCAAGAGGTTAGTCGTGATCATGTAGGTATGATCCGGATCATATTCCCCCTGATTTTCAAGATGCTGTGTGATATAAACTTGGTCTATCGTCTGGGGAACTTGCTGTCCTGTGTTCGGCCTCCTGATACGAACTATGATCCTGTCCATGTTATTGCCCTCATACCCTGATGCTGGGGGACGGACAACATAAGGAGGAAGTGGCATGGAACTCTCTTGATTGAGACTGCCAAGTGTGTAGTACTGGTATCTATTCCCCCCAGGCAGGTCGTCCAACAGTCCTTCATAGTTGCCATAATGATGTGAGCCATAAGCTCTACTCTCTGGGTCAAAGGTCAGCCTCATGTCGTTGGTCCAGTCGATGTCCACTGCGTTGGCAAACCAGTAGAGCAGCAAAAGACTGTGTTTGGGCACAGAGCGACCAAAGTTGATTTTCTTCAAGTCATTGATTGAATCGAGTTTTCTCTCTACAGCCGACACTGAGGTCAGGGCAAGGAGCAGAGCTACACAGCAGCTCACGACTCTTCCTGTCTTCTTCATCATCATCCTGTATAGATATTTTACAAGTTACTGCTGACATCAATCCATATTGTACATTCTTAAACTGACGATGCATTTCATAATTATATTCCTGAATCAATAAATACATTTTATATTTTTTTATGAATAGCTCAACACCTTGGAGCAACACCTATGCTGTCTTTTCTTTAATTGGTAGTCAGGTGTAACGCTGGTAATTATTTTGTATTCATCTTGATGCATCAACATTTTTTAGACTGAAATTATTTTAGATCACATTTTATATTTTATATATATTTTATATATTTATTTTTTTTACTGACCATTACATTTTTACTATTTATACATTATTATAAATCGAAGAGCTGTGTCAACTGGAGAGTTACATTTACAAGCGCAAAGAGAACCAACAGTAAACTAAATGAAAATGGGTCTGTAGCAGCACCCTTGTAGTAAAAATGCATAATTCAGTATGTTCTGAATCATTTTATATAAAAAGCTGCCTTTATTCACTAATAAATGATCTTCAAATAAATGTCTGTGTCAGGGACAGCGGTAAGCCATGAACATTGAAACAAGTTTTGCTGGTTGCTATTGTTCCTGCATCGCAGAAAGAGATAAAGTATTTCTTAAAGTTTAATGCCTCAGCAGCCATGTCAAGTAGTCAAGCAATTAAAAACAAAACTAGTAATCAGAAAATAATCAAGCTCACCTGTGTTGCCTCTGCCGCCATCCGGTATCTGCTCTCAGTATAGGTGCAACTAGGTTACAATGCCACTGTGAATGAAGCTTGCTAAACAAGTTTAACTAGAAGGGGCACTCGGTAGAGCGCATACCTTCGCATATCACAAGATTGGGCATTGAATTATGCGCGGATACAAATTCTTATGGTAAAAATAAGATTTTGACCTTTTCATGACCTTGACCTTTGACTAAATCGATACCAACATATAATCAAATGGTCCCTGGATAATAACCAATCATCCCACCAAATTCCATGTGATTCAAGAAGATTTTGACCTTTCATGACCTCGACCTTTGACCCGATCGATCCCAAAATCTAATCAAATGGTCCCCGGATCATCCCACCAAATTTTATGTGATTCGGTTTAATACTTTTTTACTTATGTGAATAATACACACGCACGCATACAAATACACAGCGATCAAAACGTTAGCTTCCGCATTTTCAATGCAAAGGTAAATATCTTTTTTTTTTATATTGCCATGTATAATATCGTCAATTTTTTTTTTTTGCATTTCAGGGGGATATCTGCCTCAAAACTGAATAATTAAAAAAATGTAATACAGTATCCAAAAAGGATATTCAAATGTTTGCTAGTTATGTATTGGATTAATTTGTATGTTGTTGGCTTTGTTAATGCCATGAAAAGTGCCTGAAGTACTTTTTTCTTTTAAGTTTAAAGTACTGTAAAAATAAAATCAGCCGGTGGCTGAAGGAGCTTCCAGGGCGTCCTGCATGAGGTGGGAGGTGTTGTCCATCAGGGTTGATGGCTTAGCCATCATCCTGCCCTTTTCTACAGTAAATAACAATGCTGCACTAATGCTAAATGCCCTAAACTACGATCTATACTAAACTGTACATGTTTTCACATGAGGTGTTTACATGTTTTTAAACGTAGTGTAACTACAATATGTAGTCGCCCCGGTTCACTGCCTGCACTGCTGCAACTCTCCCAGCCACCAGCAGGAGATGCTGTCACACAGGTAGTTGGTCTCTCCCACCTGGAAGGTATCAAGCCTGGATTTAGTAAACTCTGTGTGGCCGTGCTGCATTTAAAGCTTTCACAGTTTACATTTCAAAACATGCCAAACAGCAGAGCAGCTGTCGCGTACATGCAGCACAGTTGGTCGTCGGGCTGCTGTAGCAGTTGTTTTGCTCTTCTATAAATCATAGAAACCGAGGAAGTACTTCTATTTTTCATGTGGCACACTTGATATCCTGTATGGAGGCTTTGTTATTCCCCGTGGGAAAGAGTTAAACACACACAAAGGAAACATTTTAGTTTCTCTGTGGTCACTGCCCACATCTTTCACATGGGCAGCGTCCTACAAGCAATGCCTTACTACTGGGGCTCCTTGTGTCCCGTGCCAATAGATACCAATAGTTCAGTAAACATTATGATTTGTTATAGATAAATTTAACACAATAATTGTCTTGACGACAAACTTGCAGGACACTATCTCTCTCCCTGTGTGCTCTTTGAATCGATGGCAACACACTCTCAAACGTTCATACATGGCGTACTCTTTCTTCCAAGGAGAAAACAGCCACTGATGCATTCGTGTAGCGGACCCAGTGATTCATGCTACTTCCATCCATCAAGTTGTTTTTGTAAGTCCTTGGACGGCTGCAGGGAACACGGCGAGGGGTCAGCCAGGCAGCCCGCTGTACTCCGCCTGCCAACACATGACACCATCTTGGCTGTCGTCATGTCTCTGGGATGGCCTTGTCCCCAGCATGGCAGCTCCTCTTGAATAAAGCAGCATGCCAAGCTATGTCGAATCAAACGGATGGTTGCTGGCTCACCATGCGTGCCGGGTTCACTCGGCAGGCAGCGACTTCAAGAAGAATCTTTGACTGGGAGGGAATGAACATCCTTTTTTGTTTATATTTCAAAGGTATTGTCTTTATGTGGCACCTTGCGTAGCGGCTTTATAGTAAAACCTGTATATTGGGCGTCGGTGGCGACCTGGGGAACAGAGATCGATACTCTAAACTCTGGAGAGTTCAGAAAGAGTTTGACTCGGGGTAAAAGGGAGAAAGACGAGCCTGAGTTATTAGTGAGCACGAAAGATGGTAAAAGAGTTTGGCTCCAGAGAGGCAGTGGTGTGGGAAAGAGGCGAGAGGAGAAGTTTGTTTTAAGAGTTCTTCAGCCCTTTCATTTGTTTTTTTTTTAAACAGAGCAATTATGCTAAGTCAGCAGATACTGCTGTGCCATGAAATGCATTACATTTGGGTGTTGAACGTGTTTCATTAAATAGCAGACAGAAAGAAAATGTTGCACTTTTTTGCTTCTTTCTATGCGATGTAAAATGTATTTTTCTTTCAACTCTCTCTCCCACAAGGGGGCTCGCTTTATCTGGAGATGTGGTAGGAGTAGCATGGTGCTTGTATAATACCTGCATATGGTCATGTCTGCATCATCCACAGGACGGCGTTGTAAAGAAACCAGTGGCAAAGAACCGGGCCTTAAGAACACCAGGAGTATGTGCTGTTGAATAAATGAACTGATTTAAAAGGAAAAAAATGTATTGCAGAGACCAGCGAACTCGCTCTAGTAGTTTCTAATCGACCAAGTAACTCCTATCAGTTGTATCTACATTTTAGTATCTCCTGTTTAAACACTGCGCTTTTATTGGGGCGATGAAGTGTGATCTCAGACGGAAGAAGATAAAAAGAGAGGAGGCAAAAACTTAACATTTTTAAGAAGAGGGGGGGCGTAGTTTGGGGGAAATGTACCGTTTCCCACATTGTGAAACTAAGTATAACAGTGGTTTATTTCGACTCCTTATTTGGTATTTCCGGGGTTTGATTTAACCAACAAGTCTGTGTGTGTGTTCTTTTTTGTTGTCTCATTGTTTATGCGTTTATATATGTTCTGTATCTTAGTAAAGTGCAACATTGTGAGGGCCTGTAACAAAGCTTCTGATTGGTTCGATGGACATGCTGTATATGCTGCACTGGGTGTAAAGAGCATCTAACGTTCATGTGCGGGGAGAAGTTTATCTTGACATCAAAGTGAGTAATGACATTTAAAAAAAATCATCTTTCCAGCCTCTTGCGTCTGCTTTTTAAGAAACATGACTGGAGGAATGCAGTTGTTTCCCTGTATGTGCGTGTGTGTGTGTCTGCTCCTCTGGCTGTGCACTGGTATATAATTACACTTCCTGTGAGGCTGGAGACAGCTGTTTCCTCTCCTCTTTAATCACACAAATACATACTCCATAAGAATAGTAATCAGCCAAAGTAATTGGTTCGTTCACAGGTAAAAGAATAAAATTATAGCTGCATTATTTTTATTTTTTTTACTATCCAACAGAAAATCTATTAATGTTTAGCAGCTTTTGAGTTTTACGTTCACTGTCTTTAACTCTTTGGGTTCCCCGCCAAACAATATGTGTAGATGTTGTAAAACTGCTGTGTATTTAAAAATGCACTAAAAATGTGCTGTCGGCTCTCTACTTGATAACGGATTCGTAGTATCTGGAAAGCGTAAAGGTGGAGCGCATCAGGGCACCAAGCGATGACAAAGGGAGGCTCAGTCGTTTGATGCGACGCGCTCAGGTCTGTGGGAGAGGAATGAGTGGGATGTGATGAATGCAGAGCCTGAGGAGCAGATGGAGGGTCGGGTCAGATAATTAGGGTTGTATACCCCAGGAGTTTGGGAGCGGGACGGTCAGCTGGCCCAACGGCTCCTTCAACATCACTGGAGATCCACTTTCTCTCGAATGGTAATGTTTACTCTATGTTGAAACTCTGCTGCCTTTTTCATAGTAAAAGTATCTTTTCTTGGTTTGCACAGGTTGGAAGCCTTTTTTCTTTTTGTGTTAGGAGTGTGTGTGTGTGGGGGGGGGGGGGGGTGAAGGAAGTGGGCGTGTCTGGTTGTCTTGTGTGCTCAGTCACATGACAGGCATGAGTGGGAGGGGCAGGCAGGGAGCTTCCAGAGCCTCCGCTGAGTTTGGCCTCTCACTGGAGCGCTGTGCTTTGGCAGAGGACAACTCGTACACACAGATCACACACGGTGAGTGTTTTGCATACCGGGAGAATATCTGTGCGTGGGTGTGTTTTTGTATGTGACGTGGGTGTGTTTTGTAAGAAACCAGTTGGAAGTAGAGGGTGTAAATTTTTTTTTTTTTTGCATGTTCCTTGTCTTCACTGGAAGAACAGATTTCATTGTCTGTTGTTTTATCCATTCTTGACTTAATCAATATTAATGTTACCGTCATTTTTAACAGTTGAGTGTTGGACTTAAAATGCAAGATAACCGTAGATACATATGCTGCAAATCTTTTTTTAAAGTACGGTATAGATGGGAGTTTTTATTACTTTTTATTAGTGTGTGTATTTGCATGTTCACATATTTACCATTGTTGAGGTTTTACAGTCACTCTCTTTCGTGTGTGTGTGTGTGTGTGTGTGTGTGTGTGTGTGTGTGTGTGTTCTGTGGTAAGCGTTGGATTCTGTTCTTTTTCTGTTTCTTCATGTTTCCTCCTCTGACATTGTCCACACACACTTGGGTGTGTTTAGCTGTTTCTGACTGATCCATTACTGTGTGTGTGTGGCAAAGTGAAAGGTTGGCTGCACACTTGTGGTTAGGAGACTCCACAGAGTTTGGAACGTACAGTGAAGGAATCGTCTTATTCAATGATAATCCGTGCGTATTCCTTTCTCCTGGGAAACGCCACAACATTGTGAATGAAATCAAAGGATATAACAAAAAGTTTCCTGATTGAGCTGCTTTGTTCAGCCCATACAGTTTCTCTTTTAAGTTGTTTGCGTCTACTTTTCTGATTTAGTCTCTGTGTTTGAATGGCTTATTCTCACTGGCAATGTGGCCGCAGTTGGAAGAAGTTCAGCCCCTGAATTGTTTCACCCAGGCTGTGTTACCTCGGGTTGACCTGAGGAATACAAGGCATCGCTCTCTGATAACGGCAAACTGATGGAAAACAGCAACCACCCTTCACCTTAAGAGTCAGCCCCTCTGTTTTGACTCACAAGCATGCACACACACTCACACACACACTCACACACACACACACACACACACACACGTACAGAACGCACACACACACACACGTACAGAACGCACACACACAGCTGTTGAAAGGAGCTCTGTTGTGGCCCCTGTGCATTGCCAGGCGAGAACAGACAGTGGCCTTTCACCAGTGTTTGATGGGATGCTGAAAAGGTCATCGTTACCTTCTGTATCTTGAATGTCTTTGTGTGTCTGTGTACGTTTGATTCAGCCAATAAGTCAGTGCATTAAGATTGTGTCTGTTGTGGAATTCGGCATCATGACTTTGAAATGCAAAATATCTCGTGAATGTAACCGGAGCTATTGTCATGTACAAATTATAAGGTTTTGTGCACACTCAGAAGTTTTCCAGTGCATTGAGGCATGCATGTTTTCTTCGGTATAATAATGTTTTTTTTAAATGTAAAGTTTTGCTTCACTTGTCGCTTTAGTTTTAAAAGCCTGTTGCGTACGGAAACACGTTTTCCTTTAGTTGACATTCACTGCTTTCAGGAACAGGAGCCTGTGCTCTATGATGTGTATGAATGTTTAAATATACTGATATTAATTAGTTAAAAAAGAATGTTTCATGTTCTGCTGCATATGAACATACAACTTGATGTTAAAATCTTGTTTTAGCGTAGGGTTGTACATGATGATGGTTGTCCCTGCTGTGAGTTATGTGTGAAGACAAAGGTCAGATTCCTGAGCCCCCCGGCCCTGTAGACCCAGGCTTACCGTCAGCCAGACATTTCCCTGATGCACTTTGACCCTCACACCAAGATTAAGAACCACACTGGCTATCTACCACAGCCTGGATAATAACTCTATCCACTCCGGTCAGCTAGCAGATAATAGCCAAGTTAGGAGTCAGTTTGCTTTCCCATATATGTTGAGTTAGGATTAAATAAATGAGCCTTTGATTGAGGAGTTACGGTTAAGTACTCTTGTTTTTCACAATGCATGGGAACAAACATGCAAAGGGCACTTTGTTGCAGATAAAAACACTTTTCTTATGAGCTTTTCTGTGTCAAAGACCGTTAAAGAGCCTAAAAAGACAGCAGCTCTCTTGTGCACAACCAACATATAGACTGGACACATTCCTCTGGCAGTCTAGACAAACCTGTCGTCTTCGACTGTCATTACTGCCATTTACAAACATTTCTAAACGTCTGGAAAGTAACGTTTGCACTGACTGAATAAAATGTGTGCCTTCTAGACCGAAAGAACCAAGATTGAATCAAGACTTCAAGTAGCTTCGGCTTGAGGCTGTGGAGAGGTGACGAGTAGTCCTCATGCATGCCCCTAGTCATTGTTATGAACGCAGAGAAGCACATCACATGTAGGACATGCAGGCGGACGTACACTCGGGGTCCAGTGCCAGGTGACACGATGAGCAGTCGGACCCTGCAGAGGTCAAAGGGCACATTTCTCCAGAAAGCTAAATGAGGAGGACTCTGGGAACTGGGTCTTGCTCCACAAACACCGACTTTAATTACACAACAAACCATGTTTGCACTGCCACCACTCCAATTTCCCCCTTTTTTATTAAGAGATTCACTGTCAGAGGGTGGGAAACGGTGTGAGGGTGTATGACTGTTTATAGCCCTCCCCTGGGCCTGCCCTGAACCCTTGTGGTCTGGAGTATCTAATTGATTCTCTGCTGGAGGGCTGTTAAAGCCCCAGTTCAAAGTCATTTAATGGCCTCTTGCACTTTATTCATTTGTAACATCGGGAAATGTCTCGCAGAAACCTTTTTTGTATTTAATCCCATCAGACGGGAGAAGCATCTGGGTCACCGTCAAAGCAAATGTCGCCACATTAAGATGAGACCAGATGCAAACCTTCCTTGTCCTGTCTGGGAATGTAAATAGAGGACAAGAGGGGCAGATGTTTTCGAGAAAGCCCCTAAAAATATTTTAGAGCAAAGATGCGACCCATTCAGTGGATTAGTATGGTAACGTGTTTGACATGGAGCTCAATCAAGTAGAGGAACGACTGGAACTAAGTGAGTTCAAGCCCACTTCAAAGGCTTGTGAATAACGGACCAGAATACTGCGGTCAGCCACAACAGCTTCACGTTCAGAGTAATTGCACTCCTAGTGTCTTGATGAGTAGTAATACAGTAATTACAATAAACCACAACAATGGCCAACAACCTAGCCCTAATAATAGGCATACATATTAGTGATGAGTCATCGTGGAAGTGTTAACAGTTCTCTACTGGTAAGGAAAACATGATGTTGTCTCATGGCTCGTAAAATGGAAGAAAATAGGTTCTACTTCCTTTTTTCAGTCATACTGTGTCTGAATAAAGGGAAATAGTTTTTAGAGTGATTCACTCCTGCATTTGAACTTCCCTCGGTCAAAGTTTCCAGTCTTTTTTTCTTCTTCTCTGTATTCCTCTCTGGTGATTTCAAGTTGACATAAAGGGTAGATCCTCAGCATCTCTTTCACAACCTAAACTGGGAACGTGACCTCTGACCTGCTCGCCATGCGTTCAAGATCAACACCCTGGGCAGCTGAGGCATGGCTCGGTGGTCTTGATCACATATCCACTAATCCTAGAAGAACTATGACTTCGACTGGTGTTCTTTTCTTTAAAGGCATCGTAAAGAGACTCGTTTAACTGGTTTCAACTGTACAGCGTACATCGCTGTGGAAGGCCTGTTGGCGAGGAATACCCAAATGGGGAATAAATCACAAATGCTATTCGCCATTCCCCGTTTCCTCCCCTCATCCTCAGTTTTCTGTCCAAACTCCTTCCTCTGTCCTTTTCCCCCCTGGCCTACTCTTTCCTCGTTCTCTACCTCCCCCTGCTCAATGATTGTACTTGTTGCTTCTCTTTATCTCATGCTTATCCCACACTCCTATGTTCTCCCCTCCAGGATGCGTTGTGCTATAGATATTTACAAAAAGCACAGTAATCCGATGCTGCTGGAAGCAAGATAGAAAAAAAAACATTCTTTCGTGCCTGTAATTGAAAACAGGATTGCAGAAAGCCCAATGACTCATCCTCTACTTTCAGATTTCCCAAAATATTTTTGTCTTCTGAGAGACTCAAAAGGAAATGCAGCTGTGGTTGATGAGGCATGACCCAATGCAATGTCATAACGAGAACTGATTTAGGGGGAAACCTTTTAGAGTAGAGCTGAGGGACGATTCACTCCTAAATGAATGGCGGACATTATTGATTGATTTGAATTTATTGCTCAAAATTCAAATCAAAGTTTTGGAACATGTACTCCTAGCTGTTATTCACAAAGAGTTTAACTCTGTCACTCTGGGCAAACTAGTCAGATTAGCTTGTTTCTCCATGAAGGCTGTGTGGGTGTGGTTTGATCATCCATTTCCCTAAAATATTACGAGGTCTTAATTTGGGAAATGGGCTCCACTGATTTGCCTGAATATTGATTGTTGCTCTCATTTACATATAAACTCCATGCTGGGAATGTTCCTGAACATGACAGGGATACACTGCATGTGTGAAAGGGGCTGAACCGTTGTGTTTATGGAGAACTCCTTCCCTCATAGTAAAGCTGATCCACACGCAACGTATAATGTTGGCTTAAGAAGTTAAAGATGGTCTAGGGACTATTTTATTGGGCCTCCAGTGATAAAGTTATTGTCGCTTAACACTATTTTCTTTTAAGCTATTCTGCAGGGTTGTGAGATGGTAGGATAATTACTCTGCCATTAATTAGGTTTGATAGCATTTTATCCAATCTAAACCCTTTTAAATGCCTTATTTATCTTTATTGGTAGCTTATCGTCAACGTCTTAATTTCGGCCCAGATAAACTGTTTTTGATTTAAACGGTTTTCAGTTTAGTCCAGTGCACCAAAATCACAAATTTCTGATTTGTTTACATACAACATCTTCTGACCCAGGACCCTCACATGGAAACAAGAACAACTCCCCAAACCCACATTATGTGTACAAAATGAACTTAACAAGTTCCAATGCCTATGAAACAGATGAGTTGGAAGCAGAATTTACTAATATAACCAGAAACTGTCAGTATTATAGCGTATAAAAAAAATGAGTGATAGTAATATAAATATGACTAATAATAACAATGGTAGTGGTGGGCGCCTGTCAGGAGGTTGGGTGATGTCCACCAGCTGGTTCACTACCAGGGCCGACGTTGACCATGTGGGGGTCAAATGTCTTTCATTAAGGTCGAGCCGTCCTGTTGACTGGCCAAGAACCGTTCTGGGTCTCCAGCGCTGAGCTGAAGTATGAAAGCCTCGCTCTCATACATGCTCAGTTCATCCAGATGTTTCCCTGCGAGGCCTTCCCCGGTGTTTGACTCGAAGCAGCAGGTTTGACATGGAGGGCGTCCCTCGTTGGCTTGTCGTCGACGCGGCTCTGAAGCGGTTTACGGCTTCGACTGAAGGCGACTGATCTCCATTGTCGGGCCGAGCTGGGCTTCCCACAGTAGTGCGCCACCACTGTGTGCTCTTTAGTGTGTTTGCCGAGTCCTTTACGGTGTTTGACTCTACTCGGGATCAAACTGGAGGTGTGCGCTCATGAAAGACGGTTACCGGTGCTTTGAAGAGTCGCGCTGCCTCGGTCTGGGAATCCAGCTCGTTGAGATGAAGACACAGACATCTTTCTCTTTCTCTTCCATTCACTCTGTTTTGGACTCTGAGATCGGTGTGTGTGTGCGGAGCATTTGTTAAACGGAACAGACGGCTTGTTCATACATCAGCTGTGGGTGGTATTGTTCGCAGTAGCCTGAACGCAAACAAGGAAATGGGACAAGACCTTGTTTCAAATCCAGGTCCTGTACTGAAATCAAAGGGCCCTGATCACCGAGCCGTAAACCCTCAGGGGGACGATTCATCCACGATGTCATCATTAATTAGCTGAATCTAGATCAAAGACATTATTGTTAATTTCCCCTTTTTAAAACTCGGTGATCACAACATAAGAGGTGTTACAGAAATGTAGAATCATTGCATCTAGGTATTAAACGGGTGTAGGTCATAATATTTTGATCAATTAATCAAATGTTCATCACAATTACCTAAACTTCAGAATCAGAATGTAGTTTATTGCCAAGTAGGTTTACACCTACCTGGAATTTTCTTTGGTGTGTATGGTGCATACAGAACATGACATACAAACACTTCAATGTGATCTCAACTTATTTTAGTCAAACAGTCCAAAGAAATAAATGCAGCTAATTCTTACAATAGTTAAATATTTATATTGATATAAAACTGTTGTCTTTGACATTTGGACCAGTGTATTTAGAGCCATCATAGTAACGGGGAAGAAGGGGGATTATTTTTTATTTTCATGTAGCTGCTTTTGAATGATACTCGATCTCTCTGAGGCTGATACTTTATCTCAAGTGTCTGTTCACCCCATTCATTTCATGTCGGTTCCCTTTGATGCTCTGCTGGCATCCTGCCGCAGGTGAGGCTCACATGTCACAGCCTCGCCTGTCGAGCGGAGCGCGCCCCTGGCCAACATCTCTGTTTACAGCACACGGCTATCTGAGAAGTGTTGGCGGAGCCGAGGGGGAGCTTGACATGAAAAGTGGCAAGCTGAGGATGGAGAGAAAAAAAAGGTTTTGTGAGGAAGAGATAAAGGTAATAAAAGTGGAGGCTCCAGGAGCGTCTAGGAAAGGGAGCACAAATGTAATGTTGAAGATAAAAGCGGGGTGAGCCGTGGGAGGGAGATGTAATGTGGGACTAGACTAGAAGAAGGCAGGGGAGTCTGACAGGAGAGACAAAAGAAAACCAAGAGATGGGGTGGACGGGGGAGATCGGACGGTATCGTTGTGTGTGTGTGTGTGGAGAGAGGAAAGAGTGTGTGTGAGAGAGAGAGAGGACACGAGCAGAGGTACGGGAATGTGGGCGGTGCAGGGGAGAGGTGGAGGGCAGTCGGTCGCAGTTAGTTGCTGACTGACTGCTGGAACAGGATGGGGAAGTGGTGAAGGAGGCCAGGAGAGCTGCTTCCATAGGTGGGACACACACACACACACACGCACACACACACACACACACACACACACACACACACACACACACACAGAGGAGCATATTATAAAAGTAAGACTCAGCGTTGAATATGAACCACTCAGTGTATAACAGTGTTATTCTTCAGTGTGTGTGTGTGTGTGTGTGTGTGTGTGTGTGTGTGTGTGTGTGTGTGTGTGTGTGTGTGTGTGTGTGTACTTTCTACTTGTCATTCCCTGTTGATTTAATTCCCAGAGTAATAGGAGTGAGCTGCCTCGTTGTCTGCACTGTTTCTCCTTGTGGCGGGTCAAGTGTTGTGGAGTGAAATGTGTCTGAGCTTGAAGCCAATAGCTGTTTAATTCTTGGCAGCATGGAATGGTGTGCGTGTGTGGTGTCACGGCGTCCACTGTATTTAAATGCACAAACGTGTGTGTGTGCGTGCGTGTGACCAGGGCTAACTGTGTGCGTGGATCAGGTTTCCTCCCTGTTTTCCACTCTCACATTAACAGGACAGTAACACGGTGCAGAGCGAGGGGAAGGGAGGCCCTGTGGGGGGGGGGCAGCTACATGGAGTACTGTACACACACACACACACACACACACACACACACTGTACATTCTTCACCCATGCTGACTTAACTCGTTAAGGTTCAGGCACTTTCTGCATGCATAGTGGAGTCTCTGAACACACCGTCGTAAACACATTGAACGTTTCATATTTATCTTCCAGTCGGGCATTCCACCGGGGGCCATTACGCTAATCATTATCAAAACAAACTGCAGGGATAACCTCCTGCCAAGTGCAAAGTACAGTCATTCTACAGAGTATATTTTCTAATAGTTTTCTGTTAAGTCAAGAGTCTGCATTGGCATGAGGCCAGCCCCTGTTGCTGGTTGAAAGTGGGGAGGCGTTTCTTTAAGGAGCTGAAACAACTCGGCGACCTCCGCTCCCGTCCTCCAACAGGTGCATCCGAAGCACCGACGAGCAGCTTTTTGTGAAACACACTCATTTGCATTCTTTCAAATAGTTAGATGAGTAAATCGGATCTCGTTCTCATATTCGTCCGTTACACATGAGGCTACAGCCTGAGCCGGGAGCCACTTAGCACACAAAGGCTTGAACCAGGAGGTCGCAGCTAGCCGGACTCGGTCCAAAGGTGATAAAATCCACGAGCAGCAACTCTGATTTGCAATGTTTATTAATGTTGTCTTATTTGATTAATGCATACAAAAAACAATGGAGGATTATGGACCAAATGTGTCTGTGGCCAATAACTTCCTCCCTCCATACTGTCCATGAGACGTCATTAATCCTCTCACCCATCTCCCTCCTAGTACGTTTATTTCTCTCTATCGCTTTAGGGTTTTGTGCATCTTGGCATTTTAGTACATGGTTCCTTATTCAACAGGTGTGTTCATAGGCTCTTAGATTATTCTTGTCGTATGGATGCTTTCCAATGAAATACCATATTATTGTTCACTTCCTCATCTTACTTGCATTAACTGTCTTTTTTTGGTATATATATTTTTTATTTATTTCTTATTTCAGACGCCAAGTTCCATATAAAAATAACAGACATACAACTCTAAAAGAGAGAGAAAACAAGAAGATAAAACATACATAATACAGTTCATTAAAAAGTATGAAGACTTTTGTGCCAATGTCGTCTTAAGTTCGATGTAAATGTGGATAGCAGCTCTTTAGAGGGTTGACCAGAGCCTCTACTATACAGTTCTCTGATTTGTCCAGTCGACACATGAAACCATACATCAATTTTCTCAAGAGCGCCTCACAGGTTGGTACGTGCTTAGACACAAACAACTGACTAGCACTGTGCCACCTAGGCACATGAAGCAGCACTCTAAAAGCATCATTGTAAGCTACTTTCAGTCTCTGTAGATATATATCTCACAACTGCTAATAAGCCATATAACTGTCACTTCTATCCACCCACACACTTAAACCCCTCACATCACACCTCGTCTCATTCCCTCTAACCCTCTAACTCTCTCTCTCTCTCTCTCTCTCTCTCTCTCTCTCTCTCTCTCTCTCTCTCTCTCTCTCTCTCTCTCTCTCTCTCTCTCTCTCTCTCTCTCTCCTCTCTCTCTCTCTCTCTCTCTCTCTCTCTCTCTCTCTCTCTCCTCTCTCTCTCTCTCTCTCTCTCTCTCTCTCTCTCTCTCTCTCTCTCTCTCTCTCTCTCTCTCTCTCTCTCTCTCTCTCTCTCTCTCTCTCTCTCTCTCTCTCTCTCTCTCTCTCTCTCTCTCCCACACATATTAGGGCCACAGGTGATTCCCAGCTACAGCAGCAGTGCCATGTCTCAGGCGGTGGTGCCTGACGCCATGGCGTCCCCGGCAGTGGGCGGGCCGTACGGGGAGAAGGCCGGCGGCCCCGGGTTGGACTTCAGTTACGTGGGCATCGACGCCATTCTGGAGCAGATGAGGAGGAAGGCCATGAAGCAGGGTTTTGAGCTCAACATCATGGTCGTGGGTAAGTAGCTCACGTGGACTCTTACGTGAATGTCACACGTCAACCCGTTACCATGACACTCAGTCGGCTTTTATAACATGTGTCTTGTAATCAGGTATGATAGTTTCCTCTCTCATTATGGGACCTCAAACTCATTTTAATAAGCAGCCACTTAAAACTCGTTCTCACTAAGCCCTGTGATCAGACACCTTTTTAAAGCAGGCGCTAACTACACGTACCACACGAGACGAGCCGTCGTAAATCCTCCCCCTCCCTACTGTACGTCTCCTCTGGATGATGTCGCGCCGGTTGGTCTTGGGTTTCATCCTCTCGTAAAAAGCAGCGGTTCTAGAAGCAGCCGTAGGCTTGAGACTTAAGTTAAATCAAGTTGTGGAGGCGATGGTAAACTAAACAAACGTGGTTCCCATGTTTAGGTGACGTAAGGAATGCAGCTGTCGGCTTCCAGCGTGTGTACACGCTTCTTGTGCAGAACATGCGACTGTTGAGTTTGTGTCTCCATAAATCAGTGAGGACCTCCATGTTCACGTGACCTGACGTTGAACTGCGCCTGCTGGCTGCCCAGTGGGCCCCTCTAACTCTTCATTAACCCGGTGTGTAGGAGTCAGAGGCCCCCGCCGTATAAACAGACGTGTTGTCATGACTCGGCGTCTACAGCGAGTCTCGCTGGTTCTTCTAAACTAAAGTCGCCTTTAGTTCATCTCTTCCAGTCGGAACATTTTACAGCATTCATGTCCTTACAAGAAAACAGCAACCATTCATAAATTTTTATAGATTATTGCACATATGTTGTGTGTGTGTGTATATATATATATATATATATATATATATGTATATATATATATATATATATATATATATATATATATGTATATGTATATATATATATATATATATATATATATATATGTATATGTATATATATATATGTATATGTATATATTTTTTTTAATTTTACCTTTGTGCACAGTCACTGTTTCTGTTTCTTATATGTATATTTTATTCTTGTGTGTTTAGTTTATTGGTGCTACTTTAACAACACATTAATAAAGTATCTATCTATCTATTAAATGTGCGTGCAAATCTTTTTAAATTAATTTACATCCTTTTTTTCACTTGGCTAGCTCATTTCTCAGAGTGTTACTTACCTAGAATACATTAAAAAAAAATTAAATGATTGTATTTATTTCATGTCTGTTAGAAGATACTTCTTTACTTGTGGTTGCTAAGTGTGCAATAAGCCTTCTGATTGTTTGAGAAAATAAAACTGTTTCCCACGGGTTTAATCTGTCTTGATGACGTGGTGTTTGGGTTGAGGTCATGTGACCTGCCGACGGTGTTTGTGCGGCCGTACACCTGCAGCTCGTCACGGCTTCAGTCCCAACACGGACAGCCTGGAGCCGTCCAGACTGTCTGTGTAATGGATCTTGTTTGGGTCTTTTTATGGCCCCAATGTTTCAGCGACTGTTGCGTGTCTCTGTCCTCCCGTCTGCCTCTCTGACCGTGTCTCTGCTCACAGGGCAGAGCGGCCTGGGAAAGTCCACCCTGATGAACACGCTGTTCAAGTCTAAAGTGAGCCGCAAGTCAGTGCTGGCCACAGCCCAGGAGAAGATCCCCAAAACAATCGAAATAAAGTCAATCAGTCATGGTACGGCCCTCTTGAACCCCTCAACTCTTCTCTCTGTGCTTTATTTTTACCCGTTTTCTATTTCCAAAATACACTCCTCACACTTCTCTTTCCCTCTGTATTTACACTTTTGTCTTACATGCTGCTTTTGTAGTTGCGCCAAAAATGTACAGTACCGTATCCTTATTTAGCTGTTTTCTTTAATTGTACTTTTCTTTTTATTACTGTAATCATGAATGAAACAATCTTTAATTATACACTATTATTGGCCTTATAAAACCAGCCCAGTTTCACATTTTGCAGGCGTGCAATTTCCGATTCATGTTAGATGTTTGCATCTACAGCGTGTGGTGCAGCCTGAGTTTACAAAGTGCAAAGTGTGTTTTTTACATTACCGTGCTTTTTATTTGTGTGTGCAGACATCGAGGAGAAAGGAGTGAGAATGAAGCTGACGGTCATTGACACGCCAGGCTTTGGAGACCAGATCAACAATGAGAACTGGTATGCTATTATTTGACCATCATTGCATTGAATATATTAAATTGTGTCTAACCAGAAGCTCCTCCCTTCCTCCTCTCACACTCTGTGCCCCCCCCCCCATCAACTCCTTTTACCCATCTACCCCTTCTCTTCCTGC
Source organism: Liparis tanakae (assembly GCA_036178185.1). Classification (NCBI taxonomy): domain Eukaryota; kingdom Metazoa; phylum Chordata; class Actinopteri; order Perciformes; family Liparidae; genus Liparis; species Liparis tanakae. The sequence continues at coordinate 13,076,468 of CM070091.1, forward strand.
GTCCTCTTTTCCTCACGTATCTGTCCATCTCTTCCCTTTCCTCTCCTCCCTCATCGTCCCCTCACTCCATCCCTGCCGTGGACCAGTTGGCGGCCCATCATGAAGTTCATTAACGACCAGTACGAGGCGTACCTGCAGGAGGAGATCAACATCAACAGGAAGAAAAGGATTCCCGACTCCAGAGTGCACTGCTGCATATACTTCATCCCCCCGACGGGACACTGGTGAGGACACAGGAAACATGCTTAAAGATGCGTGAGATCACAAGTTTACCCCAATTGAACTCACGCGGTTAAGAAAGCCTGGAAAGAATAAAAAGTGAAACATTTTGGCAAATACACTTGATCACTTTCTTGGCGAGACTTGCGCGTATGAACAGTCTGAAGCCACCGCCAGCAGCTTGCTCATGTATCTTAACGGTCCACGGTGGAGGAAACACCTTTTTGGGTGGATTTTCATAGAGCGTAACTCACACTGAGATCCTCCATGTCTAGCTAAAGCACTGAAGCCATTTCCTTAACAGTTTGTAAATGTATATCAGATCCTGCATCGTTAACATTCATGTTCCCTCGCTGTTAGTCTTCTTCTTCCCGACCGGTCTGATCCTTAGTTGACACAAGAATTACAAAAGACCTGAAATTAGCATTTTCCTAATCGACTCTGAGACGCAGCCGTTCTAACGGATCATAAAGAGACGTGTTCTCTTGTTTGATCTCAAGCTTTCTGGTGAGGCAAAGTGAAACATTTCTTACCCCTCATATAGAACACACACATATACGCCCACACGCATTTTCACAGCCAAATGCAACATATCCCGGAACACCAGTCCAACACACACACACACACACACACACTCACACACTCTCTCCCTGGATGTCTCACAGAGACGCGCATCTGTCTCTAAACTGCCGTCCCTCTCCACACTGTCGGTTCGGTGCCTCCCTGCTCAGAGCTCAGACGGTTGGCGTCTACTAGCAGAAGAAAATGGGGGCAGTGTGCACAAAGTGTCATGTGTCCTTCAAGTAATAGATTCACGGCACATTGTGTAGCCTTTGCTTTTGTGTTACTCTAGTCGAGTGCTGCGGCCCGTCTTGGGAAAATGTTGAAGGCAGCTTTGGATCGTCAGCCTTGTTTGAGACACACACACACACACACACACACACACGCACACAGTTGATAAGCAGCACTGTTCTTGGGCTGCACCTCTATTCATTTCTGTGTCATGGACTGTCTTTCCTCTGGCAGGGGGCGGGCGTGAAAAGGCCCTCTGTCTCGGTGCCCCGTGCAGCAGTGTTTCACTCTGCAGACGTCACACGGGCCGGCAGCTGCTCAAGGATTGCCTTAAAAAGTCTAATGGGAGAGAGGAAGGAAGGACGAGAGAGACAGAGAGTCTGCGTGGGTGTCTGGGAGCGTGCAATCAATTCTGCACTTTTGTCTTTTTGAGTGTGCTCTTGCATGAGTGCATGAGACAATAGATGGTCTTTGTCAAAGTGTTGTTGGCCGAGCCAGGATCCTCTACCGTAACCACTCGCAGATGTTTTTTGTCAAACTCTGACCCACTCAAACTGAACACGGCTCCCTCCAAACCCGGCACATAGATGTCCACACATATAATGTATGATCAGGTCATGGATGCAACCGTTTAAACTGTTAATCATGTATGTTGGTAAAGACAGTAGTTCCCCCAGCTGTGAACATTGTTAGGAACATCTGCCCCCTGGTGGAGGAGTGCTGTGTTGCAGCTAGAGTGACGTGATGTTTGTGGCTGCCGAGCCACTGACTGTCAGTCAGATTTATGAATATAGGATCCCAAAAGAGTAACTTCATTCAACTGGCAGCTTGCACATTGATGACTGGTTGTTTTTCATATTTCACATCAGCGTTCTTTGCACAGGCCGTTCGTCTGTCTTTCTGGACAAATATACGTGTGACTTTGTTGTAAAAGCCCTCCTTATCATCGTTTGGTTTTAAAAGTGTAGAGGAAGAGACTTGTGGGCTCTCGCACGCCCCCTTCATTGAGGCGGAGGTATTGTTGACTAAATAGGTTCTGCACATGTGTGAAATACACTACCTATTCTACAGAAAGAAAGGACATAATAAAAGTGGTGATGAACGATGAGAAAGCAACCGACTGTGAGGGATTGCACACCTTGGTGTCTCCTCTGTTTGAACAGGACCTGTGTGAGGCTCCGCCTCCCCTCCCTTCCCTGGTTTCAGATCTCATCATCTTGTTTCCTCGTGTCGTCTCTCCCCTCTCAGTCTGCGGCCTCTCGATGTGGAGTTCATGAGACGTCTCAGTAAGGTGGTCAACATCGTCCCAGTCATCGCCAAAGCAGATACGCTCACCCTGGAGGAGAGGGACTTCTTCAAAAAGAAGGTAACATTTATCTGGTGCCTCTTCATCTTTTGTTTATTCTTGTATTACTTTACATTCTTTTTTTTCCATTACTTTATAATCTAGAAACATGCTCTCTTTATTTCCCTCTCCCTCTTCATGCATTCATTTGTCCATGTTTGTGGAGCAGTAACCAGAGATAAGTTGTGGTAGTCGCTCTCTGGAAAGTCTCAAAACACGTCTCCATTCCAGCTCAGGAGCATCTGTCTCCGTCTTCACCGTTCACTCTCCACACTTCCTCGACACGCTTAACGTGGCTGCAGCCGTTCATTTGTACGTTTTTATTGGCACAAGGATCTCAGGATCCCCCCAACCCCCCCAGCCCCCTGGTTTATGTATGCATGCTTGTGTGTGTGTGTGTGTGTGTGTGTGTTTGCATGCGTCGGTGCATGGCAGAGCTGGTGTGAACACATATAATCATCCATCTTGTGAGGTTTTGAGCAATTAACGACTAAAGCCAAACTTTTGGAGCAGATTAGAAGGCAGATTAGTGTTAATGCCTCCGTAATCTGTCGACTGTCTCAAGACTGCATCGAACGTGTGTGTCTAATTACTCCTGCAATTAAAGGCTTTCCTTTGTATCCTTTCAAATCTGTAGTGGGTTCAAGGTTTGTTGTGTTTCTCTTTGGCTTTGTTTACATTACAAGACTCGAGTGACGTGGATCAGATTTCCTTTTTTTGCATCACAATCAGATCTGGCCCATTTTTCATATATGATCCTAAATCTGGTCACTGGTCATGCAACTGCTGTGAGAACGGTCATAAGGGAATTAAGGCGAGTGTGTTTCCACGTCATACTGAATGGTGCAGATCGCCCACCCCATCAAGCAGTAACTTTCCACATCGAGGAATGCCGAGTCATGTCTTGATTTAGGAGTATCGTCTCTATAATAGGGAACTCCAGTGTGTATTCTCAAACTAATGGCCAATCCCCCTCTTGTGACGTTTCAGGGAAGACATCCGTTCCCACTGTCCAGAATGAGTCACCTCAAATATGAATGTGAACAGAAACGGGCAAAAGATGTAATTGATCATGAAGCGCTGTCATGTGACCCTAACTTATGTGTGAACATGCGCTCACCAGATCAGAGAAGAGCTGCGAGCCAACGGGATTGACGTGTACCCGCAGAAGGAATTTGACGAGGATGCCGAGGACAGAATGATCAACGAGAAGATCCGGGTGAGGGAACGTTGTGACTCCATCATCCTGATCCATGCTCACGTCTTTCCACAGAGCCCTTTCATCCCGTTCAGTCATTTCTACGGTACTTAAAATGAATCATTTCTGACTGCGCTGTCTGTTGATATGCAACCCGCGAGCAGGAGATGATCCCCTTTGCTGTGGTGGGCAGCGACCAGGAGTACCAGGTCAACGGCCGCAGGCTGCTGGGGAGGAAGACCAAGTGGGGAACTATTGAAGGTGAAACTCTCTCCCCTCTTCTTTCCCACCATTTCGGTACCTATTCCCCTTTTCACTTTTTTGTTCTCCTTTTTTTTAAATGACTTGGCAGAGGAACTTCAGTAGAGAATACCTCTGTATGTAAAGAGATAACTGAGGGGGTTGTGTTGAGAAGAAAAGGCCAGAGGGACCCCGGTGGGGCCTTGCTGAGTCGGCCAGTCGAGGACACGATAATCTACATGCAAGAATGCCTTCGCCTGCTTAGGGGGCAAAAGCCAGGATAACGTCACTCGGCCCCGTCGTAGAACTTAAGAAGCCGGCCTCCCCAACAGCCGGATATCAAAGGGTTTATTGTGCGTGTGCAGTGGCTGTCGGAGGACTGGACTTCCTCCCGAGAGGAGCCGCTCCAAAGGGCCGCCAGAGGAGGGGCCCCGCGTGGTCGGGAACCTCGCTCAGTTACGAAGGGCAGCATCAGGACCCCCAACACCGTGATTTAGATTCACTCAAAAGACAACGGCCAATGTCTAAGGACTATAGTCATCACGCAGCATCACAACATAGACAAGCAGAGCATAATAAACAATCTGAGCCAACCAAGTTCGAAGAATTAGTCAGAAAATACTGAACAATACTGTTTTAACGTTAACCAGGGGAACTGCAAAGGCACCTCAGACATGAGAGACTGGACTTTAGTCAGAATATACTTGTTTTTTGTAGTCAAAAGAAGCTATAAGGTTACAAAAGAGGAAAGTGTAAATATGAGTTACAAAAAACGTGAAACTCCAAAGCGCCCAAGACTTCAAAAGGACCTTAAGATCACCCAATAAGACCTCGATCCCCGTCTCCTCTTATTTCTTTCTACCTTTGTGTTTCTTTAACCTCCCGCTCCTCGCACGGAAGACATCTACTCATTCTCAACTCATTCTGACAGACTTTTTCTTTTCGTTACCGCCTTCCTAATCACCGTCCTCCCTTCTGAGGATTACTGAACAGGATGTCGCCCTAGCAGATACTATAGTTACAGTTTCTGCATACACAACCTTTTTCTTTTGCCGACTTCTAACGATTTTCAGGTTGGAGTAAGTTGATCTCCGAGTTCACTTATTACTTATCCTTATTATTCAATCTACACAGAAGCACATACGATTACACATTGATACACGAACAAATAACGCATGAAAGAAATCATCATTAAATAGACATGAACAATATGAGATTACATGTACGAATATATTGACATCTGAGATCACAACACAAGGACATCTTTAATTTCAATCAATTATCTTAATAGAATAATAGAGAGATTAGTTCTGGGTGTGGTGGATACCTCCAACAATACAATAGTGTGGAAAGAAATGTGCATCCATTCCTACTGCGCGATTAATCTTTCAATATTTAAGATAATTAAGTAAGTGTAATTTTCTGCAGTGTGCTGCACACACACACACACATACACACACCACAGTGAGATCACTGATTCCATCTAGTGGACTGTTTAGGTAACTGAATAATCAATAAAGCTCGGCTCACAACTGTTATACTGTCCTTTTTTGGTATGTAGCCATGAATATGAAATGAATTAAATAATATTAATAATAAAGATTGCTCACTTAATTATTTCTGATAACTCGTAACTTCTCCTTTTCTTTTAGTTGAGAACATAGCCCACTGTGAGTTCGCCTATCTACGGGATCTACTCATCAGGTGAGGGTTTTTTTACTATCTGTGTGGCACTCTGAGATTCTTTGAAAAAATGAACTGCATTATTATTATTATTTAGAGGTTGGTCCATCTCTTCTACTGGTTTCTAATGTGTGTGTGTGTGTGTGTTTCTTCCAGGACCCATATGCAGAACATTAAGGACATCACCAGCAGCATCCACTATGAAATGTACCGCGTGCGGCGCCTTAATGAGAATAACACGATGGTGGCTCATGCCAACGGTATGCCGCAGCATCATCTCGCCGCCCACGAGATGTAGACGCCGCCGCATCGCTGCGTTCCACCTCAGCTGTGTGTAATTAATTAGCTCTGAGACTTTGACCTGCATTGACGGCCTCCCACCACCTCCATCTCACAGGTGGGACAGAAACCTGAGAGCCGTGGGACTTTACTTTCACTGGCTGACGCGGCCGAATGGACGGCTCATGTCGGTTCATTGCCTTATTAACGAAAACTCTCCTCTCGCTGACGAGGAGAGGGAAGAGAAGTTTGACTCTTCTTCATGTGCTGCGTCTAGATTTTATCTGCTTCCAGATCTTACGGTTAACTTGAGTTGGTTTTTCCTTGTGGTGCCCAACATTAAGGCACCTGCCAAACAGAAACCACTTCCACTTAATATCTTCCATTGCCCGAGTTGCCTTAACCAGAAACATGTTAATCTCCTCAACTTTTGCTTTTAATGTTTTATTTTTGGGGTTTTCAGCAGTGCGTATAATTGATTATTGCACTGGGTCACTACATTGTCTGCGTGTTGGAACGGTCCCGTCTGTCGGGCGCAGCATCAGTCGGCTCCCTCCCAGAGGTCAACACCAGAGGGTTATCAACTAGCATACGTTTGTTTCTTTTTGTGTCACAAGCTGCGTTTGGCTTTAACCGTTTGTCAAATGTTAACTTGGGATGTTGGCATCCTTTTTAAATTCACATTCATGTCATTGTTTATTAATAGAAATATCTTAAGAGTGATTTAAGATGAATAAGTATTTATGCATGATATCAAATGTGAAAGTTTATCATCAATTGTGGTCCATTTATCAGATTATTCCCACACTACGCACATAACGCTCACACACATACACACACATACACACACATACACACACCACACACCACACACACCACACACACACTTTTCCTGCTTTTGGGCCCATCCTAGTGCCTTATTTATTGGAGAATGTTTGCTAGCATTTTGGCTGAAACTGGAGAGAGCAGGTGTGTTAGTGCCAGGTTGACTACATGTGGTCATTTGGCAATCTTCTTATTCTCGTTTCTCTCCAGTCTTCCAATGACCAGCCCACTTTTTCGTCTGTTTCTCATGATATACCAAGGATCTTTATAAATTTGAACCATATATATTTCCCTAAACTGTCACTGTCATGCTCTGTGCTGTATATTCTTCTGTGTTCTCATACATGTTTTTGTACTTGTATTATTGATAATAACAAATGTTCTTTTATCTTATTTTAAAGAAATAAAAATTAAATATGTAAATATGAAATGTCTTTGATTATTTTATTACTTTTGCAATACCGAACTTTTTCCTTTAGTGATCTACTGCATGAACCGTTCCCCCATCCATACATCGACGGTCCCGCTTTGTGTGAATCCTCAGCTCACCTCCTCTGACTGCCACACTTTATCAAATGTTCTACTCCACTGGATCCCCAAAGCATTTAATTGCACATTTACATTCTGACGCATTTTAATTGCCATGTCATCAAGCTTTTCCTTGATTAGCCTCTGAAATCAATATGGCCGCCTGCCAGGTCAGTGCATGGCTGATTAGCACTAATGACTTGAATGCGTGTTTCCCTCCTTGGTGAGGAAGATGGGGGAAGACGAGTGCTGGGCGACGGAGAGGGGCTCGCCGTGAGGACGTCAGCGCCAGAGTGTATACGGAGCTCGCGGCTGATCCCGAGTAACGACTACAACCAGCGCTTCATGTCACATTTAACTTAAAGTACTTGATTTTGAATCTGCATCTTTTTCTTCTGTGCACGTAAATGTGAGAAACTTCGAGTTTGGAGAAATGTGGAACATCAGTTGGTTCTCTGATCAGGTTGTTGCCGTTAGGTTCTAGTGGATTTTATGTACACTTGCACATGTAAATAAAGAAGTATTATGTTTGAAATAATTCATATAGAAAGATAATTTACATAGTGGATATTAGGGAGGAATATTCTGATTGATGTAATATAGTATAAACTTGCATTAAATTTCATGCACTCATCTCGTCTGAGTAGACAGCTCACGTGTTTGCATAACCTGATGCTCTGCTTTTATCAATACACATGTTCCCCATGCGCTTTCAAAATGGCGACCTGCTGCATCGCTCCATAAAATGGCGTCTGCCGCGCCTGCGGCGCCCCCAACCCTCTGGCAAACCCCCACAACCTGAACTCCCACGTTGAGACCCCCACATTCTCGTACTCCCTTTTCTCTCCATCTCCCTCTCCATCTCCCCTGGGAAGGAGCGGGAAGCAGCTGCCCCTCGACTCCTCGCCGGCCGTGCTCGTCCCCTCCTCTTCGCCCTCCTCTTCGCGCCACCCTGCAGTCGTCCTGTTGTCAGCCACCCAGCGCCTCGCCGCCCGCCTTAATGACGCTCCTTAATGAGCCGCATTGTTTCTGCGTACTAATGAAGTCTGGAGACTCAGACGGAGAAAGAAACCTGTGCTGCACACCGTTTGTTTACAGGCTCGGGTTTGTGTACGCAAGTATTGTCGTTGTCGTTTGTCTTTTGTGGGGATAATTCTGCTCGAGTGCACACACACGCTTTATACAGTCGACGCGTACGTGTTCCAGATTGCTGTACTGCCTGGTGACGTCTTGTCAGCGTTGCCACTCTGCTGCCACATTGCACTGCACACAGTGTGTGATCCAGTCTCACAACACAGCCAGATAGAGAAGACATTCCACTCTACTCGGTGTTATTGGATGGGTATTAATAGCAGGAGGCATTGGTGTTGCTCAAACTTGGCACAGTGTGATGGATGGGACCAATCAGAGCAGAGCGAGTCCTCTGGACAGGAAGCATTCAGACGAATACTCAACATAATGTGTGCGTGAATATGCAAGAGGTGGCTTCACTGGTGTCGGTATCTTCCCATCTACACGCCAGACATCTGAACTGGAAGCTGACTTCTCTACATGTGTCTACTCTAGCTTATGAATGCACATGGTCCTCTCCTCCTGCCTCGCCCCTCGTTGCCCTGTCTTGTTCTCGTGCTCATCTGCATGGTGCCAACGTGCCGCCAGTTAACACCTGTTTGTAAGACGAGTATTACCATTGAGCCTGCAGCGCTTCTTTTTTTTCCCCTTTTGATTTTTTTAATTGGCTAACTTGATTGCAAAATCGCTGTAGGTATGTATGCCAGTGTGATGCCGTGTGAGCATGTGCACGGTGATCATGTTCTGCATATACTTATTGTGTGTGTGTGTGTGCATGTGTATGTATATGTCGGCCTCTCTTACGCCCCCATTTCATGGCACGAGTTGTTGTTTGCCCCCATTTGTCGTCTCCTTCCCCCCCATCTGCTGCTTCTCTTCTCCTTTGTTGACACCTCATCTTCTCCTCCATCCGTCCCTTCCTCCCTCCGTGTTACTCTCTCTGATGTCCCTTTCCACCCCTTCCCTTGGCTCCGTGCCAGGCACTCAGACATGGAGGGGAGGAGGAGGGGCTGCAGACCGTATGCAAACCATCCGACTTTATGCAAATCGGCCCTGCTATTAATTAAAAGTCAGATGCAAACTCAATTAGCTGCTGAACAGAGAGGAGGACGTTGGCTCGGATCGCTTTTACACAGGTTGAGAAGCAAAGAAACAAACGTAGTGTGGGTGAGGTTGGGAAAAACAAAGAAATCAGGACTGGGGGGAGGAGGGGGGGTAATAAAAGGGTAGATACGGAGTTCAACTGTCACTTTACTCTGGAAATAAACTCTTCACGCAGTATATGTGATGAGAGAGAGAGAGACTCTAATTAATTCAACTAGATACATGCAACCCGTATGCTGCTGGGATGGAAATGAATGCGAGTGGCAACTGTTTGTGTATTTGTATTTTTAACTGCATGCTAATGTGTAGTCTGTCTCTCTTTCTTTCTTTCTTTTGTTTCCCTTCTGTTAACAGAAGAAGTCTCCGTGGTGAAGTGAGAAACACATTTTTCCCATAATGGTGTCTGTTATGTCCTCAGGAGAACTCCCAATCAATACACTGCTGTTCACACCAAACATGTCATATTGTTACCACATTTATTTTTAGTGAGGCATTTTTACAGCTCAGAATCGGTCAGTGTTGAAGGGAATTCTGAAGGTTTGGGAACTAAATGCAACGAGGCCTAGTTCCTCTTTGGCTCGTAGTTTTGAGCGTTTGTGAATAGCATCTGCATGCATGACTCACCGCATAGCGATTCAACCCGTGTGTGTGTGTGTGCACCTGGAAAAAAGCCTTAATGTCCTCCTGTAGCAAGGACACATTTTCCAGATTGACGTTTGACTTTTCCTGCCCGAGTCTCCTGATGGCCTGCAAGGGAGGAATAGAGCCAGCCATCCCTCTGGAGAAGAGGCTTTTAAAGCCGGCCCCCCCCCCCCCCCCCCGTCGACAACGTCGACAACGCTCGCCGCGGGTTGAACCTCAGAGGGGGCATCATGAAGGAGTTATGCGTAGGGCACCAACATGGCTAGCAACGGTACTGCATGTCACGTTGGTTATTTTATATTGTTTTACCGGTGTATGTTGCGTCTGTGTGTGTGGGTTGGTGACAAAACAATCTGGCAGAGGACAAGTGGAAGTGAGGGAGCTAAATAGTGAGGGACTAATGAGGGAATGGTCTGCAGGTGAGAAGGGCGTGAGGACCAGGTGAAGGTAATGAGGGACTAACGAGGTGATCAGAGGCAGGTGAAGGGAGTTGGACTGACGAGATGGGAAGCAGGATCTGGAATGACAGGATGAAAACAACTAATAAAAAAGGAAAGTATGGAGCTGAACTGTTACAACGAGTGAAGCTTGCCTAATGTGCAACCCATTAGCCCAGTGGTTCCCAAACCTTTTCTGTTAAGACCCCCTTTGATGATATAGGAACATTGGACGACCCCCCCCCCCGCAACCCGACCCCAATTTGTTCTTGTTTTTTTAATGAATTGCATAATGAACTGTATAAAATATATTTATTTCTTTCTAAAATGAGTACATATCACTTCACAGTTTATTCTTCAGTTTGTTTAACTGGGAAAAATAGCAATAATAAAATATATAAAATAAAAAATATATAAAATAATTTGTAAATACAATTAACTTAATTTCAAACAAAGTGCAAACAACATATACTGCATTTCCTCACATTGAACAGCAGGTTTTCTCAAACAATAAAATAACACAATTATGAACAAGGTGTGCAGGTCTACATGGACCATATTATTTTGTGATCATATTCCTATGTATATTCCTATTCATATATATCAGTGACTGGTGTGGGCTTGCTTTGCTTTACAGATTTTGTCAAAGCGCGGTTGCTGGTTGGAGATAGCTACTCTCAGTTCATTTAGACCAGTCACAAATCTGTCCATCTTTGTACATACTGCCTTCTCTTATCTTTATCTTTCTCTGTCGCTGCGTATCTTTCTCGCTCTGTGTCGCTGTGTGTCTCTCTCTCGCGCTCCCTCACTCTCTCTCTCCCTCGCTCGTTCGCGCTCTCTCACTCGGGCGCGCTCTCGCGCTCGCTCTCGCTGGTTCTGCCACAGTCGGTCTGTGACATGAGCCGCTCTGGTGGCGTGGTTGGAACACAGTGCATGTCACGTCGGTTATTTTATATTGTTTTACCGGTGTATGTGTGCGTCTGTGTGTGTGGGTTGGTGATGAAGCCGCGATCCCCCTGTAGTACCACCGCGCCCCCCCTAGGGGTCGCGACCCCCACTTTGGGAACCACTGCATTAAAGCAAAATGGGAAAAGGAATCTGGGATAGATATTTCTGAGGAAAAATGGACATTAATATGGGGGTACCAATGGAAATGTACCAGTTCAATGAGCTGGCGAGAGTTTAACTGGGAAAATTACATAAGATATTTCATTACACCATCTCAGACATCTCACTATAGCGATACCACTCCTGAATGCTGGAGAAAATGTGGACACCAAAGCGCAAACCATTATCACTTCTTCTGGGACTGTCCCATCATTAAACACTTCTGGAAGGTGGTACACAATACTTTACAGGACATCTTTCGCGAGGACATCCCTTTGGACTTTAAGATTCTGTACCTTGGAAATTTACCTCAGAGTTGGCCGAAAGGGGACAGACTCTTGATTAATGCATTGCTGGTGGCCAGCAAAAAGTCTGTTACTAGAAAATGGTTACTACCAGAGTGTCCTACAATTACATCTTGGAGAGACATCGTAACGGATATCTATAGAATGGAGCAGATCACAGCTCATGTCAATCAAAGAACAAAAACATTTCTTAAACACTGGCAAAAGTGGTGCCACTATGTCACAGATAAATGGCCTGACTGTATTTCTTTACTCCATGGAAAATGATTTCTCCCTGCTTTATTTATTATTAGTTTTATTACTATGGTATTGTTTCTTTATTTGCATGTGTTTTTTTTTCTTCTTTTTTTCTTCTTTGTTTGGCCTGTACTTCTCCATGTACAAAGAATCTGAAAAGTTGAAATATGTGTGTGAGAACACTAATGGAATACAAAAAAAAAAAAAAAAAAAAAAAAAGCTGCTCAGCCATTGGTCCACTGAAAGCTGCTCAGCCATTGGTCCTCTGAAAGCTGCTCAGCCATTGGTCCACTTAAAGCTGCTCAGCCATTGGTCCACTTAAAGCTGCTCAGCCATTGGTTCATTGAAAGCTGCTCAGCCATTGGTTCATTGAAAGCTGCTCAGCCATTGGTCCTCTGAAAGCTGCTCAGCCATTGGTCCTCTGAAAGCTGCTCAGCCATTGGTCCACTTAAAGCTGCTCAGCCATTGGTCCACTTAAAGCTGCTCAGCCATTGGTTCATTGAAAGCTGCTCAGCCATTGGTTCATTGAAAGCTGCTCAGCCATTGGTCCTCTGAAAGCTGCTCAGCCATTGGTCCACTGGAAGCTGCTCAGCCATTGGTCCACTAAAAGCTGCTCAGCCATTGGTTCATTGAAAGCTGCTCAGCCATTGGTCCACTGAAAGCTGCTCAGCCATTGGTCCACTGAAAGAAAGAAATAGCAATAATAAAATATATATAAAATAAAAAATATATAAAATAATTTGTAAATACAATTAACTTAATTTCAAACAAAGTGCAAACAACATATACTGTATTTCCTCACATTGAACAGCAGGTTTTCTCAAACAATAAAATAACAAAATTATGAACAAGGTGTGCAGGTCTACATGGTACATTTTATTTTGTTATCATATTCCTATGTATATTCCTATTCATATATATCAGTGACTGGTGTGGGCTTGCTTTGCTTTACAGATTTTGTCAAAGCGGGGTTGCTGGTTGGAGATAGCTACTCTCAGTTCATTTAGACCAGTCACAAATCTGTCCATCTTTGTACATACTTCCTTCTCTTATCTTTATCTTTCTCTGTCGCTCCGTATCTTTCTCGCTGTGTCGCTGTGTGTCTCTCTCTCGTTCGCGCTCCCTCACTCTCTCTCTCTCCCTCGCTCGTTCGCGCTCTCTCTCTCGTTCGCGCTCCCTCACTCTCTCTCTCTCTCGCTCGCTCTCTCTCTCTCTCGCTCGCTCGCTCGCTCGCTCTCTCGCTCGCTCGCTCTCGCTGGTTTTGCCACAGTCGGTCTGTGACGTGAGCCGCTCTGGTGGCGTGGTTGGAACACAGTGCATGTCACCAGCGCCGCCGCTCCCATAACGCGCACTACGCGCTGCGCGTAGGGCACCACGTCCTGGGGAGGGGGCACCACAAAATAGGCAACAAAAAAATCCTAATAGTTATAATAATTATAACGGTGATATTATTTCAGTCTACGGCTCGCATCGCTCTGCCGTGTTGCGCGCGCCGACACATCCGCGTTTAGCACAGGTGAGCACACATTCTCACCAGCACCCCCCCCCCGCCGTCGACAACGCTCGCCGCGGGTTCAACCTCAGAGGGGGCATCATGAAGGAGTTATGCGTAGGGCACCAACATGGCTAGCAACGGTACTGCACACACACACACAGACACACAGACACACACACACACACACACACACACACACACACACTGTCAGTGAGGCACTAATGCTGCAATTACCCAGAAGCGGCACCTCCTCCACTCGGATGCTGATAATTGCAAGAAGTAGTTCAGCATAAAAAAAGAGATTGCAGCAAAGGAGACAGACGGGGAGAATGACGGCAAACTATTGACCTCAAAACTGACGGCCTGTCGAGGTGCCGCCACGGAGCTTTTAGATCAAGTCCTGGTTGATTGTCTGTCCAATCGTGTTGTCGTCCAGGTTGTGGGACTGCCATCCGACGTTCACCGAGAGACGGAGGACAAACGGAGCAGCCGAGGTAGGCATTGCCTTTCATTTCCCTTTTGGGTGTAATAGCCATGCTGGCTTGATCAAAGCCTCCTGTACCGGCCCAATTAAACACACATCACAGCAGGAAGTCTCCTGAGATACTAAGTTATTCCATAAGCCTTGGCCTTTATTATATCATACAAGATGAGATTAACAGAAGAAGTAAACTTCATTGCTGCGCACATGCCAGGGCTTTTGCTTTCTCTCCATCGGCCCGCCTCTGTTCTTTTCCATGAAAGGTTTGATATAGTGAGGGTTTAATATTATGTGAATGCTGTCCACCCACGTTTACACACACACACACACACACACACACACACACACACACACACACACACACACACACACACACACACACACACACACACACACACACACACACACACACTCCCCCTGGGGCTGCAGTCGTCAGTCAGATATGAACCAATGAAGCAGCCTCTCTGAGTCTGCAGTAAGGAGAGGAGGAACGTGCTCTTTATCAGAGGAGAAATGCTGTCTTTGTAAATTCACTATTCGTTGCTCTACTGATCCTCCGCCCTCGCTCTGTCTCCACAGCACTTCGGTCTTCACCTCGGATGCGTTCAATATTGTCGGGCCTGGTGTACAGTATGATGTGTAACTCGTGTTTTTTAAGTTTCCATATGCTGCTGTGAGATTTGAACCCACTCTGAACAAAAGCCTTTTGTGTTTGCTCTCATTCCTCTGGTAGAGGTGGGTGGAGAGCTCGCTATTGATTGGTGACTGTCATTTAAGGAGTGACACCTACTGTTCTGCAGGAGACAAGGAAACGGAAGTATGACAGAAACACCATATGCATGGAAATATATATATATATATATATATATATATATATATATATATATATATATTATTTGTTTTATATATATATATATGTATATATTTATATGTATATATATGTGTATATATTTATATATATATATATATATATATTTATGTATATTTTTTTATATATATACTTATGTATATATTTATATATATATATATATATATATATATATATGTATATTTATATATATTTATGTTTAGAGATATAGTGGGGTATGAAATTGATACAGACAAATATAGCAATTTCTGAAGTACCAATGTAGTCTTCATACATGGATCTTTTATAATAAACTAATATTTCAAGTAGAAATGTAACATTTTAGTAGTAACATTAGCTGTTTCAGTCCACTAGATGGTGCAGACTTATGTTTCTGGTGCGGTTCTGGTTAAAGTCGGAACAATTGGCAGGAAGTTGGTCAAAACAAAGATGGAGCGTCCATCTGCTTCACTGCTAGAAGTCCTTTTGCTGCAATGCAAATTATTGTCTGTTAGATAAACACGTTGACAACTTTATTAGATGAAACAGACAGTTGATAAATTGCAGAATTTGCAGTTGGAAAAAGGGTAATAAATCTTTATATATTGGAATATATGTTATCGCAATACTCTGCATATCACAGAATGTTTAAAATCACAATGAGATCCTATCGAAGACAGTTGTATCCTCATCACCCCCAAGACATATGATGGGGAAAAACTTAGAATTCACTGCTTAGCTAAGAAGTTAGAGCTGTGTGAAGGAGGAGGGGCAGAAGGATGACATCAAATCTGTAAATAAACATTGTGAACATTAGTCGGATCCATTCAGTGTGTGAAACTGGTCGGTTATGATTTAGGGGTTCATTTGACTTTATTACAGACTTCCTGATATCTTTCGCTCTTGCTATCTTTAATGCTTTTACACGCACACACACACACACACACACACACACACACACACACACACACAAACACACACAGGATGTTCAAGGTGTCCCTCTATGAAACCGCATCCTTTACTGAACCTTCATTGTCTTAATGGTATTACCTGTGTGTGTGTGTGTGTGTGTGTGTGTGTGTGTGTGTGTGTGTGTGTGTGTGTGTGTGTGTGTGTGTGTGTGTGTGTGTGTGTGTGTGTGTGTGTGTGTGTGTGTGTACCAGGTTGGCAGCCTATCCATTAACCCGGTGCTAATCTACATACTGCAGAAACAAGTGGATTAGAGCCGCCAGCCGGAGCAGCCAATAGCATTTGACAGATATTATCCGTGACTCCAACACAGACGCATGCAAACACACACACACACACACACTCACTCACACCAACAGTCTAGTTTGTGCTGTAACGACATTATAGAGTGAGCCTCCCACATGAAATTAGATCTATTATGACTGGAAGCTTTGTGTGTGTGTTCGTGCACACACACACACACACACGTGGGTTGTGTATATTTACACCCATTTGTCTGTCTCCTTCCTAACTCGTTTCCTGACTTCAAAACTTTTCTCCATCACGGTGGAAAACACAAGGTTGTTGTTTGAGCGCCACGCTAACGACACACCAGCTCTCCTGCTCAGGTCCCATTCATTACACAAGAGCCCCGGAAGGTTCCGTTCATCCATTTGGACTCAAAGAGACCCAAGAGGAGGCCGCGTTTAAAGACGGTTTGAATTGATGCAGGGGAACCGCGACACGAAGAAAGAAAGCAGGCGAGAGGGCTTTGTGTCCTTTATCCAGCGGATTTGGAAATCAACATCCGGCTGAAAACAGGCTGCTTAGTTAACGAGTGATTGGTATGAGACCTGTAAACTGAATATTCATTGTATGTCATATATATCAGGCTATATGCATTGGAGTTTATAGTGTTCAGATGGGGGTCACAAGACGAATAATGTATATGATCTGTTCATATGTATTAATCATGAGAAAGAAAGCTGCACGTGTGACGTCAGATGTGTATTTACTACTGATAACTTTTATGTGAAAAATCTACTCTTTAAGGAGACACAACGGACAAAGACTACCGATTAATACCAAATATTTTTGAGTTTTCCACAAAGCTCTGATATCTAATTTGTTTAAAGTTTAAAGGAACAGTTTTGGGAAATATGCACATTATTCTTTCTGTTCTTTTTGAGGGTTCATTGAGAACATGGATGCTTCTGTCATGCCTGTGTAGTGAATATGCAGATGAAGCCAGTTAGCTTAGCATAAAAGCTGGAAACAAGGCTCCACAGTTAGCCCACCAGCAGAGACTCTCTTGCTGAAGCGGTCCATTAATGTAATAGTCCAGATGACGGATATCAAATGGGCCGGTGCCATTATCACAGCAGTCTGTCCAACATGAAAGTAGCCCGACTCTGAGAGCTTTGAATAATGCCCGTCTCGATAAAGCCAGAGAGGCGTTTGCAGCGCACTAATGTTTTGCAATGGTTTCATCCACGATTTGGGAATGAAAGAGGATCGTCTGGCTGAGATTAAGAGAATCAGAGCAGTGGATAGACACGTTATACGTACCTGCTCTTTCCCTTCTTATCTTTTATTCATCTTCTTCATCCTCTGCTCCCCACACCTCAGAGGAAAGATCTCACACAAGAACATTTTTGTACAAAACAAGTATGAAACAGAACAGTGTATCTAAGACTGCAGCCTGAGGGAGATGTGTATCCTGTTCTGGAACTGAAACAAATGGAGGATTTCTTTTTTAATTGAATAGCCGTGTTGGATGCTGCTACTGAGGAACATGCATATAAACCCTAATACTCCAAATGAATATAGTCACACAGGAACAGAAGCCTGGAGGAGCACAAAACCCTTCTGCTTCTTCACTAGCTAATTAGTGGACAGCTGATCAACCCTTTGATGACGTCACAAGATTATAGGTAAACAAATTTAAAAACTATTATGCCTTGCTTTTCTTTTGAGCATTTAAAAAAAAAATTGTACGTGGGGGAAAACACCCCGGAGTAAAATAAAGTTAAAGATCACATTTCTTTCCTCCTAGGTGGATATCCAATCAACACGGATGTATTAACTGCTGTCAATGCAAACGTTTCCCACAGTTTGTGCCAGTTCATCACTTAAGCTGTTATGTAAAAGGAGTTTCTGTGTAATAACACCTTGATAATCAGCCCGGCACAAAACAGGACTGCGGAGACTGTGGAACAACACGGCCGGTGTGCCATGTCCAGGATACGCAGGCAGCATGGAGTGACCTTTTAATGAGGCAGAGGTCAGCATGTTGGAGAAAGCCTGTAATCTTCTAACACACAGACAGATACACACAACGGGCACACAAGCGCACACTGGCCTCCTCACCCAGGTGTAACTCGAATTCTCCGGCTTAATTAAGAGCCGCCCACTCTTGAGCTGCCATCTCGTTTAGCTAATTAGTTCTGAATATGAAAATGCCAAGATTTTAATTAGCCTGCCGTCGGAGAGAGAGAGAGAGAGAGAGAGAGAGAGAGAGAGAGAGAGAGAGAGAGAGAGATCACAGATGAATCTTCTCTCCTTGCTTGCTCACACGTTATATAAAAGGTCTATCGGGAATGTAATTTAATTTTTTTTGTTGAAATCAGTAAATTGTAAGTGAGTTAATGCAAGGTCATTTTCACTCTTTTACTGGACTGTATTTCTTATTGATTATAAATTTGAATCATATATATATATATATATATATATATATATATATATATATTATTAATTAATTAAAGAATATTTAATTCAGTAATATATAGAGTTGTACATGTACAATTAGCTCTCAAATAATCTGCAAACATGTTTTTAAGTATCAGAAAGCACCTATGAATAAAGCACTTACATAAATATCTATGCAATTATAATACATATCTAAGGAGAACTTTGGCAGAGGGCAACATACAACATGAAGCTAAGAACACAATATAGCAACAAACAGGAACATTATTACCAGCAAACCGACAGTGAAATACAACTTAATGTTTGTCAATGTGAGGCTACAATATTGTTTAAATGTCATCATGTGCTCGACATGGGTGTCTAAATAATTAAAACATATACATGAATAAACTAGATTAATGAAACCCGCTCTGATTTGCGAGTTACATCTATTTCCTCTTCTTTCCGCTGTTAACCACGTAGTAATGAAATGCCTCTTCAATGCCATCTGCCACGGTGGGGATGCTGAGGCCAAAGGCGCTGAGCGGGCCGCAGCATGGCAGACAGGTAGACGGGCCGCAGGTTGGCAGACAGGTAGACGGGCCGCAGGTTGGCAGACAGGTAGACGGGCCGGGGTCCATCGGGTAATTGGGTTGATTAAAGCTGAGCTGCTGCTGCTGCAGACGCAGCGACAGGAGCGGGAAATGGAGACGGATGATCCCGAGGGGCTGGGCTACGAGACAGGAATGGTGAAGAGAGCGCACCGTCTGTCTGACTGTGTGTCTGACTGTCTGTCTGTCTGCATGTCTGTCTGTTTGTGTGTCTACCTGTCTGTCTTCCTCTGTCTACCTGATTGTCTGTCTGTCTGCCTACATCTCTGTCTATCTGCCTGCATGTCTGTCCGTCTGTTTGAGTGTCTACCTGTCTGTCTGTCTGTCTGTCTACCTGTATGTATGTATGTCTGTTTGTGTGTCTACCTGTCTGTCTACCTGTATGTCTGTCTGTCTGTTTGTGTCTACCTGTATGTCTGTCTGTCTGTTTGTGTCTACCTGTACGTCTGTCTGTCTGTCTGCGTGACTGTCCGTCTGTCTGCCTGCATGTCTGTCTGCCTACCTGTCTGTCTGTCTGTCTGCGTGTCTGTCTGCCTGCTGGAGAGGAGAAGCTCTCTCCCTCTCAGTGGTTATGGTCTCAGCTGGTCCCAGTGGCTCTCCTCCAGGTGTCTCAGTGTGAGTGTGTCCTCTCTGTCCTCTCTGTCCTCTATCCTCTCTATTCTCTCTGTCCTCTATCCTCTCTATCCTCTCTGTCCTCTATCCTCTCTATTCTCTCTGTCCTCTATCCTCTCTATCCTCTCTGTCCTCTGTCCTCTCTGTCCTCTATCCTCTCTATCCTCTCTGTCCTCTCTGTCCTCTATCCTCTCTGTCCTCTCTGTCCTCTGTCCTCTCTGTCCTCTATCCTCTCTATCCTCTCTGTCCTCTCTGTCCTCTATCCTCTCTGTCCTCTATCCTCTCTGTCCTCTATCCTCTCTGTCCTCTATCCTCTCTATCCTCTCTGTCCTCTATCCTCTCTATCCTCTCTGTCCTCTATCCTCTCTATCCTCTCTGTCCTCTCTGTCCTCTATCCTCTCTGTCCTCTCTGTCCTCTCTGTCCTCTATCCTCTCTATCCTCTCTGTCCTCTCTGTCCTCTCTCCTCTCTGTCCTCTCTGTCCTCTGTCCTCTGTGTCCTCTCTGTCCTCTCTGTCCTCTCTGATGGGGATGTTGTGTTTGCGTTGCGCTCCATCTCCGTCTGAGTGTGTTTCTCCTGAAGAGGCGAGCTGGAGGCGAGCGTCTTAACCAGCACACACACACACACACACACACACACACACACACACACACTAGCACTGATTGAACAGGTGTGCTCTCTGTGTGTGTCTATCACTTCCCGTGGAGGTAATGTTTGATCAGGGTGTGAGAGAGCGAGCGATGAAGTAACTCACCGTGATTACTTCCTGTCTCCAGGCAGAGATCTGCGGGCCGAACCACAACTTCCTCTAACACCTGGTTCCAGAGCGGCGACCGCCGGCTGTTCTCCAGACGTCCCGGAGCTCACCGGGGAAACGGATGTACCTCACACACACACACACACACACACACACACACACACACACGCACGCACGCACACACACACACACACACACACACACACACACACACACACACACACACACACATCTACCTGCCAAAGGGCCGTAGCCCTAAAAGTCTCGACAGGATCCACATTGTGTTAAATGTGGGTTACCGGGGAAACGGGTCTATTTAGCATGCAGACCTCGTGGTGGTGCCACACGAAATGGCAATTAATGAACTCGCTGCTCCACCCAGGCCCCAGTGCATTATGGGTTAAGCAGAGCACAGAGGATCATCGCAGGACTGATTGGAGGCCGAGAGGCATATGCTCGGCAAACAGATATGGGGGGGGATTATTTATTTGCTGTAATTTACGACGTCCAGGACTACGAATGTGTTCACGATGACCGACACGTACATCAGCGCTGCATGGAAGGACCGTCGGTCAGAGGTTGGGATTGGGTGGAAGTGATTTTTGCTTTTGGCGAGTCTGGTTTTGTTTATTTA
Source organism: Liparis tanakae (assembly GCA_036178185.1). Taxonomy (NCBI): domain Eukaryota; kingdom Metazoa; phylum Chordata; class Actinopteri; order Perciformes; family Liparidae; genus Liparis; species Liparis tanakae. The sequence continues at coordinate 13,097,552 of CM070091.1, forward strand.
TTTCCTGAAGTATGATGTATATTTAGAGCAGTTTAGTAGAGTAGTATACATTTAACATATCGTGTAATACTGTGTAAAGGAATCCATGAGACGCCCCGCAATATATACATCGTGGGATGTGGTCTGTGGTCTCTTACTATGAATTAGTTGTGTACATTATGTTGTGTGTTTCAGTGATAATGAGTGATTTATGAAGAGAGCCACACAACATCCTGATGAGTGAAGCTCTGTTTCAAGGCTGGATTCTAGTTCTAAGCATTTGAATGAAGTGTCCTTACATCTGGAAGTGAACCCGACATATCCAGTTTCACCTTGGCTCTCTCAAAAGGACCATAAATGAACAACGTCTTGGCAGTCCATCATGTAGTTGCAGCAATATGCCACTAGTGTGACAAACCTTGTATTTTTTGCTAATTAAATAAAATAAAAAGCTGATTAAATGTTGGACCATTAAGTGCAGAATCACAGAACCAATCAGTGCTCACAAAACTAATGAAGAGCGTTTGTATACACGGGATCTTTGAGGGATTCTGGATGTGTAAAGTAAGAAGAAGTGGTGCAGAAAGACTGAACATGTGCTCTCTTGAGTGAGGCGACATGTTTTTGTTCTGCCTCTCTCACAGAAGAGGTGTGATATCTAAACGTATCTGAGGAACTCTAATAGAAAGACCTCAGCCTTCCATTCATCACAAAAACTAAGTGTGTGTGTTCGTGTGTGTGTATAAATGGAATAATTGTCCAAATATCTTCTCTCTCTCCCTCCCTTCCCCTCTCTCTTGCCCTTTAACACACACAACCAACCCCTGTTGCAACCAAATTAAAATGGTAATGGTTATTGATCTGTGGTTTATAAATAACACCCTTGTTCATCCTCCTCCTCCTCCTCCTCCTCACCCCTCCCTGCTTCTTCACCCTCTGTAATAATAAAAGCACTCTGTAACTGCACACACACACAACCAGCGGCCCCCTCACTACCGAGTGTGCAGGTATATTAAGTTTCTTTACTCATGAAACACAACCGTGCTTCAACCTTTAAAAAAAAAAAGGAGGATTTAATCTATTGTGATTGCACAGAGTACAGGTACACATGCAACGAAATGTATTTTCTGCATTTAACACATCCTTAGTTATGAAGGAGCAGTGGGCTGCAGTGATGCACCCGGGAAACAACTGGGGGTTCAGTGCCTTGCAACTAATGGGGAGTGCGGGGATCGAACCCACAACCTCGGGGCTGCAGGATGACCCCCTTACCCCACTGAGCTGCAGCCGCCCTTTAAAGGCCGCTAGTGAAGTTCCTGTTGAAAACAGGCCCGCGACTTCACACTCAACGCTCTGCTTCCTCAGCAAAACACCTGGCATCATGTCGTCAGATAAAACAAACAAATCACAGCTGCTCATGATCAGAAATATCACTTAAATTAAAACCAGGGGCTGACTATAAACTATCTATACAGGCGAGTTAGGCAACGTGTTTGAATCGTATTACTGTTCTAACTCTCCTCACTGTGTACTTAGAGACTATACTGTGGTATGAATGTAACGGATTCACCTAGAGAAAACTGTGTGTAAGGATGGAAAGACGACATGTTTTTCTGCTTGAGGTCGAGGCTTTAAACAAAAATAAAGACAAAGAGTAATATGAAGGGTTGTGAACAATAATTAAAGTGTTGATTTGTACCACAGTCCTCTGTACCACCCACCAGTATCCCCATGCTTGTAATGCCTTGGTGATAGATTTTCTAAATGAACTTCGCTATTGGATATTGATCAGCTGTTGTAAAGGTTATAGGGTCAGGGGTCGTGTCTGGGCTGCTCTGTCTGAAGCCCTGACCTCTTGACCTCTCCAGGGAGTCTGGGATTGACGGGACGATGAGGGCCTCCTATTGGCTCACGCACGTCTGCCGTTTGGATTTTAGTGGAAAATCAATTTTCCCTTAAACATGAAGCTGTAGCTGGAATCAACCCCCCAGCCTCTGACTGAAGACCCGTGTTTTATTACATTTCCTTTCTCCAGTCGTCCTCCACTGTGGGAGCTGATTCATTAAACTCTACAATACGGCAGAATTTTGCACCCGAGATCAAACATCTTCACAGCCAGTCATGTCTCACCATTTGTATGCAATCTTTCCGCCTCTGAATTTCCCCTCGCATTCTGTCATATTTATAACACAGATTTGAGTCCAGTGCCAATCTTCTCATCGCACGCTCCACCATGAAGGGAATACGAATGCTGCCCAGAGTTTTCAACTATTCCTTCAAGGAAGCGAGTTTATTCGTTAATTATTTCTTAAAAGTTATTTTGGTGACTGGGTTTTTATAGATTCAATAGAGACATTTATCACATCCTCTTCTCTCTCACACACATTATTTAGAGAGCATCCTAGTTGGAGATTAAACACAAATCAACGTACTTCTGGAAGCTCATCGCTAATTCATGCTCCTGCAACGTAAAGGTCACGTCGTGAAATAAAGCTCCCCGAAGCAAAACACGGGGAAAATAATAAAGGCTGAGGAACAAAGAGCGTTGCCGTCCTCTCTCACCCTTCTCTTGTTTCTCCTCCACCTTTTATCTGTTGATGAAGCACCATCCTCTCAAGAGCACAGGCACTGGGATTTGCCGAGTCATCGCCGGCTCTGCGGCTCTTTAATGTTCCCGCGTCTCAGTCCGTCTGACCACATGTCTGAATCATGAGTGTTTCTTTTGCACGTTCGTTGGTGCATCCCTCTCTTCCTGAAGCCTGCGTCTGTCTTCTACGTCTCATCCTGCTGCTCTACATCCTTCTTTGTAAACACTTCCCTCTCCCTCACTTTGTTTTTCTCTTTCGCTGCTGCGTTCAGTACCGCTGAGGATCAGGGAGCCCACCGTCGGATCACATTTCATTTCTCTGTTTACGAGAATCAGCTACAGCCCAGTGCACTTCTTACCCTCAGTGAGCGTTTATTGCATCTTTCCCCAGAAGATGGGAAAAAATCAACGTAGTGGATTCTCCATAAAAATGAGTATTTACTACGGCCTGGGAGATGTCTAATCACAGAAATGTGGTTTTCATGGTCTGATTTCCATAAATATAACATGCTCCTCACACACCTCATGAATCTGATTGAAGCTTGAACGGTGCAATTTACAACCGATATTAAAAGACACCAAATTTCATAATTGTGTTCCCTCTAACAATAGCTTTGCCTCTCAATGACAATATTTGGAGCATCACAATGTACCGCAGGTCCCCCCCCCCTCACCCACTGCAATACCGTATGCTAATGATGCTTGCTACGCTAACAGCCACAATGAAAGTAATGATGATTACGGAGGCGATTGGGGTGGTAACAATAACAAACCCTGTAATGTATTACAGACAGCCTCCCCGTCATGTCACAGTTAGTGTTTACTCGGGGTCAGGGTGTGTGTGTGTGTGTGTGTGTGTGTGTGTGATGATAGAAAATATGCTGGGATAGAGCTTCTCTGTGGAGGCTGTCTGATCCTTCATGCAGCACTGACAGCGTACTCATGTCGAATGTTATATTCTCGCGAGGGAAGTGCGCATGACTGATTTGTGTCGAGACACACACACACACACACATAAACTACACACACCACCACCTTCCACGCCACGCTGCTCGACACACACACACACACAGATGAATGAGTCCATGCACACACACACCTTTGTGGGTCACAGTTCCCCAGAGAGGCTGCCGGCTCTGGTTTCATTGCCCGTATTGATCGCGGCTCTGGCCGAGCAGAGGGATCAATACGTGGATTATAGGGGAGTTAACTCCTCGCCGCTGCCCTGGAAACCTCTCAGTCCTCTGACACCTCGCCTTCACCCTCCGCGCCTGATCCGTGTAACGGAGAGAAGAGCCGGCCAGGGATGGAGACGGGTTTACATGGACAGGTGGACACGCGGGCCTCTCTCCCTCGCTGACCCACGCCCACCCAGATGGCTTTATCTGCATATCTACAGTCACTTTCCATCTGCCACATCCTGTATCTTCCTTCCTTATTCCTATGGCAACCAGTGGTGGGGGCCTTAGCTGAGTGAGTTAGCTGCGCCCCTTGGGCCGAGGCGTCTAGCCGGCTGCCTGCGACTAAAAGCCCTCAAGAGAGCACAGGGGATGTTCTCTCTGCCCTTTTAATAAGGCACAGTACGTAGTAAGACACTCTAATAATACCTCATTCTGTTTAGACTTGTAATTATGATCAACCTACACCTGAATACCTCTTTCTGGGGATCCTTTAATTAATTTATTTTCATTTACATTTGAGTAAAAGTGATAAATCTCTGAATAGCTTGAAGCTTCAAATTTCAAAGACGTACTCAAGCTCAGTAATCAATTTGCTCATATTCCTGGATCCTCCAGGTAATAATAACTTTTCTTTAACAGGATAAAGCAGTCCGCACGGAATATTAAGTGGATTTAAAATGTTCTTTCTGAGCCAGATTTGCTTTTGTGTGCAGATCAATCTTTTCTTCTCCATCCTCTCACATTCCGCTCATTCTTCCCTCAGATTCTCCCTCAGACGTGATCCTCGTTACCGTCTTCCTCACGTTGCACCCGTCTCCTCGTTCCCCCTCTTTAATTCCCGTCTCTTTTTATCTCTCCGTCACTGTCTCACTCTCTCTTTCTCACCTCCAGTGAAAAAGGATGAACACAGGGTGAGAGTGGAGGAGGGCTGTGCCACCAGCTCCGCTCACAGCGCAGCAATTAGCAGTTTGAGAGCTTGCCAAGGTAACACTAAGACACACACACACACACACACACACACACACACACACACACGCACACACAGGCATACACACACACACACATTAAAGGCATTTGTTTGTGAGAATAGGGGGGGGGGTGAGGTCTTGGTGAGTGGATGCATTAACAGGATACACTCCGGGCTCCTGAGATGGAATAATATGTTTTTGTCGGTTGCAGCGAGGTGAGGATGATGGAGGACTAAACAGCACTTGTTCCCTTTCTCATGTAGACCAGGCATGTGATGTTGTGGCCCTTTGTGGTGTAATGGCTGACAGAGTGGATCCCACTCTTCTGTCATTCTCACAGCGGAATACAATATGCCAAGACATCTCTCTCTCTCTCTCTCTCTCTCTCTCTCTCTCTCTCTCTCTCTCTCTCTATCTCTCTCTCCCTCTATCTCTATCTCTATCTCTCTCCCTTCCTCCAAGACTGAAATAATACTAATATAGATGTTTGCTGTCTATTATCCACACAGGCATCACAACACTTGTGTGGGGCGTTGTGTATTGAACACACTGATGCAAACAAAAAGAAGCCCTTGCTCGCCCACCGCCGCCAGACAATTCTCTCCTCAGTTTTTGCTTGTCACTCAGTTATTTCCCAGCTCTCGTCTGACCTTACTGACATGCATACATGGCCCAATGCATGCTGTGTATAAAACTACCAGGACACAGGGAAGTCCATCTCAACCTTATTTGACAGATACACAAATGTTTATTTAAAGGCTTGTATGATAAACATGCCGTATCCCTTTACATCAAAGGCAGCTTGTTTCAAGGTGAATGTTTATGTGTTGACCCGCTGGGCTTCTGCCAGAGCAGTTCTTAAAAGGTTCTTTTAATGTAGCAGATTTGGAGCATGTTGTGCTTTCCTTAAAGGATCTTTAGTGTTTTTTTATTGGCATCCCGACATGACTCACGAGTGTTTAGCTTTTCCCTTGTATAGCTGTAATGTTATAGCATCAAAACGGGATGTATTGTTGTACAGTTGTGATGGGTGAGAGAGGAAAGGTGGAGAAAAGACTGGAGAGGACGTGAAGAGAGAGAGAGAGAGATGAGCAGACGGGGCTTCACACAGGGGAAATGGAAAATCCTCGCAGAGCTGATGAAAGAACGGAGACGTTAACACGCTTTCTAACTCTCCCGCTGCCGAGGCGATCGCACACACGTCAACAGATTTACTCTTCAAAAGTAAGCGAGACCCCCTCGCCCTTTGACCATATGTGGCTGTGTTCTCCTCTGCCCCTACGCGTGTTGTGTGAATGCTGCTCCACGCCGGGAGGTCTCAGGGGACGGAGCGCTGTGTGGCCTGACAGGGATGAGGGTTAGGGTCTCTCGGGGGCTCAATACTGTCATGTTTACACTTACTGGTATAGGCAGTATTTTTTTTTTTAAAGGGATTATTTCAATCACAGTGAACTGAGTGGATGATGAAAAGATCTGTGTTTATTATAACGGATGATGTGTGATAATAAACAGGTGGATTTGTAATCCAGGGGCAACATGTTGGGAGTTCTCTGTTCGTGGTTTGATGCTATTCATCATACCCAGCGTCAGTTCACACAGAGAAATGTGTTTTGACTTTTATACTATTATTAAACACATATGATAATGTCATCCCTGTCTACTTTATGAATATATTGTCCTTATCAGCAAATCAGACCTTATTACATTGTTAAATGTCTTACTCAACCTCTCCATAACATGCTTTATATCTATTTCATCTTTGTAATCCGTTTAAAACACGGCATTGTCTTGCGTCTTAACCCATTTCATTTCGAGCCTCTCCGTTACGACCCTCTTCCCTCTGATCTCGTCTCTCTCTCTCTCTGGGGAGACGGCCGAGGGCATTATGTGCCGCTATGAATGATTCATCCCCTTCTACGGTGGATGTGCCTGGACTAGAAAACAAGGAGGGGAAGAGAGGGAGGTAGATGGCTGCAGGGAGGGGAGGTGAGGTGACACGAGACAGAGCAGCAGTGGGGACCATGAAGGAGACATGATGGGGTCTGAGGAATAAAACAACATGGAAACTGTTTTCTGTTTGCTAATTTAGAGTAATCTTCCTGTGTGTGTGTGTGTGTGTGTGTGTGTGTGTGTGTGTGTGTGTGTGTGTGTGTGTGTGTGTGTGTGTGTGTGTGTACATGTAATGCCCATTACGTCCTTTCATTAACAATGTGTTTGTAGATATGTTGGTTATTGCCTTCAGGACAGCCTCTACCTGCAGTGACAGAGGATTTTCTTAAATTAATGCTCTCATTACTTCTTCAGGGTGCACCGTCTTCAGGCTGCTAATTGTAATTTATCATCCTTGTAGAATCGCATTTTATTGTCCCATTAATCTAAATACATCCCAGGCTTGTTTGCTTCTCTGTTGCATCGCTTTTATTCCTCATTCCTGTCATTGGCTGTTTTTTTTTAACTAATGATAGAAATACAATTTTTTCTTCACCTTTCATAAATCCATAACCACGCAAGCAGAAAACACTCAACACTCCTCGATCGTGAGAGCCTTGAAACAACGATATCTCTCCTCATCTAATTTCCCACGACCTGGAGTAGATTATCTGCCGGATGATTAAGACCTGCTGAATAATTAAGTGAACAATAAAGCTAATTCATGAATAATATATCTGTTTATGATGGCGAGGCATAGATAGAGGTTGGCTGCCGCGCTGACAGGAAGATTGATGCTGTGGCCTAGATAGCATCTCTCCAGTGAGGGGATGCTGTTGACTGCGACGCTGCCATATTCATTAGACCACTGTCATTGGCTTCTGAGCGTAATGACATACTTATGTATAATTTACAGACACATCCCGAGGCAGCGGTGGCATACGGGATGCATGAGAACAAATGGGCATTTTGGGCACATGCATACGCAGTTTAGCTTTACAATCATACAGTATGTTCCCACGGGTTGAGACTGATCAATTACTCACTTATTTCCCTTTTTTTTCTATTTATTTATTTTGCTCCTGTAAGTATTCAATTTATTATGTATTTGATGTTTGTGTTGTCACTGTTTTTATGATGTTGTGACTTGTGTTATTCTGTATTTTCTGTTATTTGTGAGTGTTTGTGTGGGACCTCCTCGAAAACAAGATGAGAGATCACCCCGTTGTATGATACACATCCAACATGCAGCGCGTCCAGTGTGTTATCACAGGCACATCCATGCCAGCACTAAAGCGTGGTCGGCCTCATGGGCAGATGGTGGACTCGACATCAGCGTAAGCAGGGTGCTATGTACTGCATGTGTCATGATACAGGTGTAATACAAGCTTTAGACTTTGTATGTGTAGACGTAAATGTGTGTGTGAGGCGTTGCATCAGACCCATGTGTGTACACACTGCGTGCTCCAGCTTCAACATCGATGAAACAGCCCACCGCGCCGTGATCTAGGCGAGCACGGCCAGTTTGATTACATTTGCGATTAGAGTTACCTTTCTGTAGCTGCTCGAGGAAATGAAGCAGCGCTTGTCCCACTGCCGCTGACCTCGGAGGTCGCCGACGGGAAGCAAACATTCATCACTCTGACACGTGGATGCTGTGGGGAGAAGAGGTGTGTGTGTGTGTATGCATATGTGTATGTGCGTGTTTCTCTGTGTGTATGTGAGTGTCTCTGTAGGTGTGTGTGTGTGACTGTACTCAGCTTACAGAGATGCTGTGTGATGCTGTTGTTAATTGACATTATGCTGAGATGCGATGGTTTCCCAAACACCTGCACTCCTTTGTGTCTGCTGACAGTCGGCTCTTCCTTCTCTGTGTCTGGTCCCTCGCTCTGCTTTCTGTGCATATAATCACGGGTGGCAGACAAATATCGACCGGGGCCATTGTTGGCCCAAGTGTCTATTTGCTCACTTGAAAGGACTCATTATGTTACAGCAGATTGATATCTTTACCCCCGAGGATTTTAATCTCATCTCAAATGAAAATAGAAACAATCGTATAGCTGCTGGCGGGGGTGACGGTTTTAGCGCTGTAGCACAGTCAACCCTCACGCCCCCCCCCCCATCCCCTCACCACTCACCCCAAAAAGCAGAGGGGCCTTGGCAGGTGCCGTCTTTGTTGATTTTGAAGGATGACAACGTGACAAGTTTTCACAGCGTACTGTGTCACTGCTTCCTCCCAATGCCTCCTCTCTACGGGAGGCCTCTGCTTCATCTGTGTGAGTATCTGTCTGTGTTCGTCCTTTGAAGATGTAATGTTGGTCATAAGAGGAAAGGGGGGGGGGGGGCGGGGGGGGGGTGCATAAAGATCTTTGAAGATAGAAACAGAGATGTAGAGACGGAACATAGAAATAATGCATTGAAAAAGCTAATTTATATCTGCCAAAGCTTAATTGTTTAATTGAATCATTTAAATTAAAGGGCCCATTTATATCGATGCATTGCATACATCTGATTAGCACTGAGCGACGCCCTGCAGCACGTATTGGGGGCCGACGCCCACCCTCACGGCTCACGGCTGATTAGCTAGAAAGCCCCTTAACTTATTGATCTTCCTGTTATTGCCCAACCTCTGAAGTGAAGTATGATGATGTATCACTTCAACTTAACTGCACAGTCGTATCTTACATGGTGCTGAACAAGAGAAATGGGTTTTTCCCAACAAAGTTTGGTGAAACTACTGCTTACCATGTTTGTGTTTGTCGATGATATATTGTGAATAGTTGTATAGCTTTTTTTTGTGAATTTTATATATTTTGCATACTCTCAGCATAGAGGATTATCACTTTCCATCTATTCTCCTTCTGCCACCATGTACCATAGTCCCCCTTATTCTGAAAAATAAACCTACATCACTCTAGCACTTACTCACTATGAGGAGCAAACGCTGTGCCAATGTGTGGGGAGAAGTCATTCATACGATAGTTGGTCAGGCAAACCCGCTTCTCAACGAATCAAAGATGAACAGGAGTAGGATGCCACGTTCAGTATGAACACGATCTTTTAGAGTGGTCCTGCATCACATCCGACTCCATGGACTCCCTCCAGTTTGCAAAAGAGTGACGCTGAGAGAAGCAATGTGATAATTGACTCATGCAAACGGACGGCTCTAGGCAACTAAACCGTCACCTGCTGTCTCGCTACACTTGAAACATTAGATTCAGCCGCCAGTGGTTTTCAGACGACTGCTCTGCTGGAGGAATAATACAGGAGGAGGAGGAGGAGGAGGAGGAGGAGGAGGATGAGGAGGAGGAGGAGGAGGAGGAGGAGGAGGAGGAGGAGGAGGAGGAGGAGGAGGAGGAGGACATGTGGACCTATGCTGTGTTGTAATGTTTATTTAATCTGTGAAGTGGATGGATGAGACACACTTTTTTATAATGTTTAGGACTTCCGTCTGTTTACTAACATCAGGTCATATTTTGGGTCATATGCCCATAGTGTATCTAAGCAAAATTCTGTAAAAGAAATATTCAGATCTTCAAGTAAAAAAAGGTATTCTGAAATATTCCATTACAAATAAAAGCAATACAAATTACAAACTACAGGAATTTAGGAATATTGCCTAAATCTACTCCCAGACCTGACTCCTCCTCGGTGTTAAATGACACTTTGATTGACCCCCCTGCCTTTCCCACAGCGTGGGGCTGATATGGCAACAGTCCGACTGATGAACTCTAGCCTCTCCCAGACGGGTCAGCCGGCCAGCGGCATAATTGAATTCATCAGATTCCCATCGACTGGCCATACGTTCACAGATCAATGCTAACAGCCGAAGTGGGAACAGCCGGGTCAGACTGTATTGTCTTTAACAACTTCACACTGTCTATGACACACAAGGGACTGGTGCTCCATCCACGTACGGGTTAGAGGCCCCGCCTCCTCTCGCCTGTGTAAAAAGCACCAATGACTAATAATGAAATAGGAAATAAAACTTCTATGTACAAGTCAAGTGTTCTGTTAGCTGTAAACAACACAAATATAAATGCATACTGAATGATTGAATATGCATTGTTTGGATTATTATTTACTACATATTTTTGAAAATATGTCTAAATACTACATATATAGTGTTGATTAATATTGACAGTGACATCTTATATGTGCATTTATTTAAAAAACTAAATGTTCATTAAAAACTTAAAATTGATCATTTATAAGCAGCGGTGGAAATTTTGGCGTGGTGTTACAGGTGTATGTGGGATATTATACACTAAGCCAGAATAAATGCATTTACAGGTTATTGTTTTCTTTTGGAGATGAACTGGTTAACAAGTGAGTGAACTACGATGAATAATTAGATATAAACTAACATGCCATCTCCTGCACTGCAGCTGCAAACATTGAGCTGCTTCCTTTCTCAGATTTAATGTCACAGGTTGACCTAAATCTTCCTTTTCAGGAGCTCAAAACACGCCTCGATGTATCATGGAAATACAGCGAAGAAGAACATCGCTACGAGTGAACCATGAACGTATTATGCCTGGCCCACAGAGGTCACCGCACACTCCACTTTAACAAGCACACAGCCAGGTAAGCAGGATGTGTTTTCAATGTAGTGCAGCAGACATCAACAAGAGCATCCTGTAGTGTAACGTATAGTTGATCCACACAACACGCTCTATTCATAGACAGTAGAGTCTCTACTGCAGCATCCGTTCCTAAACTAACCTTGACCAAAACCCAAGTCACAAAATAAGATTTCGGTAATCTATCTACTGCCGAGAGACACAGAAGATTCATCACCACGGTGTGTGATTAGTGCCTCCCCTCCCCTCCTCTCCACACACTTCTCCCCTGGTACTCCATCATCCCGTAGACTGTATAATTGTGTTTTTCCACCGCCAGAGTAATGCATATCCCTCAGATTATCCAGATGTGGGTGGCACTATAATCCATATGCCCTCGACACAAGTACAGATGGTTGTGTCATTGCGAGCACACGATGGAGAATGAAGATCACCATGCTTTGAAATCAGAGTCGTCATTTCTTGTGGGCGTTCACCATTTGATATTTCTGGAATAATTGCCCTGTCAGACGCCACTGGCGTCTCATTCAGAGTGGACGTACGTGTCTGCTAATGAGGGTATTTACTCCAAATATGGCTCATTGAGTGGTGAACTATTGTCCCGGCACGCACTCCAATGCTCTTTGTCAATTCTTAGTTTGATGGTGGAGATAAAGGTTTCATTTGTTTAACACTAAATGTCACGTAGTTCACATTTGATGGGTTTTTATACACAAGTTGCTTGTTTGGAATAGACACAAATACTCACAAATGCTTTTAACACGATATATCCTTCAAAAGAAATGCTGTCATGTAGAGCAGATAGAAACACTAACAGTGACAGTACACTATGAATATATAGAATGACAAATAGATATGAAGAGGATGGATCAAGGAAAATGTCAAGATACTTCCAGGTTCCATCAAACAATGGTAGGACCTGGACTCCTCTCCACCACCATGTCTCGTGGTGCAATCTTTTGGCATCAACATGGCAGAACATTCAAATAAAACCCAGTGGTGGTAGTCAGCTTAAGTAACCCCTGAAGGAAATGTAGCAATTCAGTAATACCAAAATGCTCCAAGTAAAATGACAGGAAGGTGAAACACCAAGTGGCCCCAAATGACATTTTGACAAAAACATTTGGAACCACTGGGTAATTAGTCTTTCACAATGTTGGAAAACATTAGCAATATTCCAATCTGTGCAATATAACTGTCCCATATCCCCTCTTTCATTTCACAAGCTAGGAACAGCACTCAGCACTAGCCTATATTATATATCTATTTATTAACCTCTGCCCTCTCATTTTTTATGTTGATAACCTGTCTTTTAAAAACTGTACTTAATACTGTATATGCTACCACTTAATAGTGTTTTTTTATATATTTTGTCTTATTATTATAGTGTGTTTGTACCTCTGTTGACTCGAGGAGCCCAACAATTCCAACGTGTCTGGACTGTTGGTCTATATATAGGCACAAATGGCAAATAAAACACCTTGAACCTTGAGCCTTGTATTGTGTTTTATGTATAAATAATAATAAAGCTAAAGGTTTAAGATGTCCTTCTGAAATGTAGCGAAGTATAAGTAAAAGTAGCACGAAATGGAAATAATGTGAGTGTATATCAATAAAAACCACAGCAGCACCAGTGTGGACTGAAGCGCCATCATTGGAAACTGCGCCCTCTACCGGCGTCAGCGCGCAGCGCGGCTGCACGAACTGCAGAATTGAACTGTATTGATCCCCGCGGCACCATTGACGTTTCACACAGTCGGTCGACTGATAGACTCGCAAACTTTCTCCCTTCGCTATACATCGTGCGGGAAGAAGGACGGGACGCACGAGGCCACACAGCCGCAAGCCGGAGCTCGTCAGAGAGGGAGAGAGTGGGGTGATGGAGGGGCTGCAGTTGTTATGGAAACGCCGTGGGTGGAGCGCTGGGAAAGTGGGACCAGTTTGTTTTGTTATTGAAGGTCACGTGGCAATGCGAAGCTCCGCCCCCCTCCCCCCGTTACCACCGATTCAACCGTCTCGATCTGCTGCTCCGGTCAGTTACTACAAAATGGCTGCAGAGGCTCCGCCGCCAACGACAACCTCCTGAACGCTTCATGGTAGGATTTATTCAGCCCCGCGTTGCACGACAGCTTTACAACTTTCGTCGCGTCTCGCTTTCGGAAATGTGCGTCACGGTGAAGTTTACAAATATGGCGAGCTGGAAAGGGAACGCTAATATGTTCAGCGTAGCAACACTTTGACATCAATGTTGTCCTCGCGGAGGGAGCTCCTGGCGGCGGTAGGGGGCTCGCGCTCGGTCGGTGCGTCGGTGACCAGCGGCACGGAGGCGGCAGGCTTAATATTGTGTCGGCTTCATGGTCACTCGGACGAGTTGGCCTCCACCTGCACGGTGGCCTCAGCTCGTGTGATTCAAGGGCAACCCGTGTCGCTGCTGGTGGATTTGTGTTTGGAGGAGCTCGGCACACATCGGCTGTTGCTGCTGTCGCGCTGGTGTGTAGGAGTGGAGTTGACATGGACATTGTTGCAGCTCAATCTCACCGAGGCGAGCTGCGCTCTGCAGAGTGAGCTGCGCCTGGGTCTGACGTGCATCACCTGACGGGCAGTAAACGCATCAGCGAGCCGACTTAGTAACTTACTTTACCCGTGTGCACGTATGGCTCGCCTTTTGTGGTTTTATTTACCAAGAATGTGCGTTTCCTGTGCATCTCTTTTTTGGGGGCTTCCATATTTGAAAGGCTGTAGAGGCTGCAGAAAAATGTAGAAAATCAAAATGCTCAGATGCTGTTTTTTTAGCTATGACTTTCGTTGCCTGGACGTAACCTTGAGAGGATTGTTTAACTGTTGCAGGTACGCTTCATATATATCATAGACTGTGCATTGGAAATCAAACGTGCCAGTGCATATTTTTTTAGTGTTTGTGAGTCCTGCACACCTTGAGATAAGCTGCATCTTAGATTGCTTCCTGTATTCCCTTCACCATAGAGACAAACATCTCTGCCCGCCTCCTGCTGTAGCTCCTGCAGTGGCACACATCTCCTAAAGAGAAAGCAGTGTGTACACACAGACACTGGGAATGCCAGCATCCTGATGCATGTAGAGGGCAGGCTGACGTAAGCTTTGAGGCTCGCTGCTTTTACTAATATGTTGGAGTCCTTAATTTGGGTCCGGGCCTGGCACAGGATGAAGAGATGGTGGCTGTGAAAGGAAAGGGGGGTGGGGGTCTTTTCTTTCCTTGCCAGGTCAGGGGCCCCAATCAGCACCCACTGCTCTGAAAGGCAGTGTGTATTCACAGAGAGGCACCAAAGGGTGCTTGATAACAAAAACAGGCCACTAAATACGGTGATTACTATACGGCTTAGGTCACTGCCTCACATTCAGTTCATCACTCGATGGCTTTTTGCTTTTTTTGTTGTTGCACTGGACGAGCGGGCCGAGGGGCGTCCTGCCAGGTTGTGTCATTTGGTTTGGCCAGTTGTTTGGTGTCAGTGATCGGACGCTTAGCTGGAGTCCTCAGTGGAAATAATGAGCTTGCATTCTGCGGAAAGCAATTTATCGGTGTCAAAGAAATGTTGAAGTTTGTGTGGATGTTAGTTTTATTCATCCTGTGTTAGTTTTTCTAGAGTGGACGGTTAGTTGTTATGGTTTTTTTTCTTCGGATTGCTCCTTTACGGCTGTTAGCAGTGCACCTAATGTTTTTAATTCTAGTTTTCTGTAATGGGGGGTCAGCCTCTTGTAGTTATATTTTTTATGTATATGCTACTTTAGAGCATTTCCCTAATCGTTGTTTACAGAAATAAACATGTTCAACACTGTCACTTCTGGATTTGTTTCAATTTAGGAAGACAAATGTGAAAAGATGTAAGAAAGCTGAGCAATTGGAGTTCCTTTTAAATCCTGAATATATTGTTCTCGTGAAAGTTCCCCTTCGTTTAGGATCAGACGGCTGACATTGGGCCTGGAGGCGGGCCTTTTGGTGTGTGTCCATACAAGTTATTTTAGGGCCTTCCGAGTGCCAGGATAGCAGCACACGTTTTTCTTTTCCTTGTCATTAGCTCAGGTCACAACGCATTAACATGACCCCACTGAGAATAGCTGCAAGTACTTTAGAGCGCGCAATCCTCTTTGCGGAGCGCGAGGACTTTGTCGGTGGGCAGCAAGCCGTTTCTAAACCTCCACATCATCTCAAAGGTAGCTAATTTGCCTTTTTTTTCCTCCTTTTTTCGCGGTGCATTTGTGGCTGTGCATTTGAAGTCCAGAAAGCCGTGTGGCCCTGCAGCGCGAGAGCCGAGCGAGCTGCACGACCTGCCAAAGCCGTCGTGGCCGCTGCTGTGGTTACTAGCGAGCGCTCTCCCGAGGGCTCGCCGTGCTCTTGTTTGGCTCGCAGCGAAGGCATTCCTGGCTCCGTGCCCAGCGACTGCCGTCTAGCACCCCTTCCCCCATCTCCCGCACATGCACACAAACCAGCCCCATCAGTCCCCATCCCTCTCATCTTCATCGCTCCGATGCGGGGACGCTCTGCGTGTACATGTCCACGAATCACCACATCGACTCTCCCTCCTCTTCCACTTCATTTTCTACAAATGAAACACTTTCTTTTATGGGGCTGTCCTTGGTATCGCCCCAATCCGACTGTTCTTTCTCCCTGTTGCCGTCCTTTGTCAGCAGAGAGAGAGTCTGTCTGGTTTTAAGAGGAGCACCGAGCTCTAATCCTGTTCCGACTGGAGGGTGTAATTCCACAACAGAGCTGAGCTCATTGACCCCCGTCCTTCATATCCAATACAAACGGCTGCTCCTCACCACCATTACACCTGATATTAAACCTGCCTTGGTTTCATCGTCTTATGAAATTAACTTAATGCCATCATTGGTATGTTCTTTCTTTCTTTCAATCATTTTATTTTATTTTACGTTTTTCCAAGTTACACCAGACAATCCAAAATGAATAAATACAAAAATTACAAAACAGCCAACTATACGGGCAATCAGACAAATAAAATAAAATAATAAAAAAACACAAACATGAATCATAATTAATGGGTTCCTTGGAATTCTGTTTAATTTTTTTAAACCATCATCATTTATGTAAGAGGGAGTCTGTATCTTTCATAACAATGGTTTATTATGATTAAAGTAACATCCCGTGCCTATTCGCGTAGAAGTGCCAGTGTGTTTCCAGATAAGCAGCAGCATCCAAATGGGCAGCCGGCATTATTACTGCGTCTCACCATCAGCCAGCACATCTGTCCAATCCAGGCAGATGTTTGGAAACGACACAGCAGCTCTGGTAGAGAGAGACTCTCTCCGTCCCGCTCTGGGACCCAATGTTTCCTGAACTGAAATCATTTCGTCGCTTTGCCCTCACGCCTCTCTTCCGGGTCAGAGGGGGGACGGCGGCTCGCATTAACCGGAGCATCCCTCTCATCCTCTGATCCGACGTGACACGAGCCCCAACGAGCGCCTGCTATATTTAGCGCGGCAGCTGCAGCAGCGGGCTCCATGTCCGGCCTCCTGAGGGTTAAAATAAGTGTTTACGGGGATGTCGATGGAGGTGAATGGACAGAGGCGTTTTTTCCCCACTACTCCTCGATCTAATGCTCTCAATCTGAGCTCCGGTCCTAAAGAGGCTCGCTGCTCCTCTGAACCACCAGGGCTGCTGCAGGTTGGGCTGAACTCACGGAGCGGCTCCTGTAAACATTGGAGGCGTGTGGACCAGCCGACCGGGAGGCCCGGCATGCGAGTCAGGGGGAAGTCTAAAAATATCGCTGATTTGTTACAGTTGATGCTCGCTGATGACATTTTCTATTTTGGAGGAGACGGAAATCTAAAAACAGTCAAAGTTGCGTAAACGTATACAGTTCAAACTGAAATGGATAGTGACTCGTTGTTTGTTGGATTGGTTGATGTTGTTTTTTTGCACATTTAAACTGAATTGAACTCCGTTGCTGTACGGTCCATTCACAACCGCCACAGTGGGTGGAGACGCATATTAAACATCTGTTGGGTAAATATCTGGGTGAAGTTATTCAACATTTTCATTTAGAGATGCACTTTGTTTGAATTTAGTTATTTATTGAGTGGGTGATTTGCACGTCACTGATTGGCCTTTTAAAATTATGCAAAGACTGACTTTATAGCAACAGCGTTGCTTAACATACTCCGAAAGCACATTGCTCTGGTTTCCCTTGAAGAAATGTATTAATAGCAGTTCTCTAATTTCTCCTCGTGTGACTGCAGTGCTAAACATGAAATTAAAAAGATACGGCAACTGATCTTTGCAGTGACGAGGAGGTTTCTTCGTTCTTCGTCACCTGTTCGCTGCAGAGGCTGTTGTAGTTGTTTTTATATAGAATTGTTCACACGTTACTTTACACCTTCAGTCCAGTTACAATTGTAAGTTAAGCAGAATGCACGTTTTACAAGTGTGCATTACGATGAGATGATTACTCACAGGGTCTATAACTCTGGTATTAACAAGGAGGAAAGTGCACTGACACTTTTTAAATCAATAAACAGCTCTTTGTATTTATCTACTACGCTCAACATTTATATATCATCCATAGTCGCTCCTTTCAGCCGAATAGAAAACAACAATGTGCATTAATCTCAGCGCAGCTGAAACGTGAGGCGACTTTGACCCGAGCTCCATAAAACGCTGACTTGTTGTAAACAAGTAAAGCGTACGGGATATCCCAACACCATGTCCACTGTGATAGAATAGAATAGAAATATACTTTATTAATCCCCAAGGGGAAATTTGTCGACACAGTAGCACCAATAAACTAAACACACAAGAATAAAATATAAATATTAGAAAGAAAGAGAGTGACTGTGCATAAAGTATACAAAGTGAAATATAAAATACAAAATATATATATATATATATATATATATATATATATATATATATATATATATATATATATATATATTCTAATACAGCAGTATAAAATATCCAACCTCCTCCTTCAGCTGTGGGCCTGTCTTAGAAATGTTACTAATGTTCTAGAGGTATTTAAGTTACATCCTACTTGATTTATTTAAACACTAGGGAAAATTCTGCTTTATTACTTTACTGTTTTCTTTATTGAATTAAGGAAAATGTTTTTGTTATTCTAAAATATTGGAATGACAGCACACACAAACCATGTTACACCATAACACACTTAAATTTAAGCATAGTTTAATTATATTACCGCTGTGGCTGGTGGTTTCTAACAGCCATACTCATTTATTGTTGAACTTATTACTTTTGCCTTTTTGAAGCAAAGAAAGAACATCCAGGAGGGGAAAGGACATCGTTTTTCTGTACTATTAAAAAAATCCTCTGTTGAACCCCCCCCGCTCTCATTACACGCTCGAAGCCCTGACTCCATAATTGCTCAATTATAAGCTCAGATTTGTGTCTGATGTTTACTCCAAGTTCATCTTTCTTCTGGTATTTCCAATTCTATTATTGAACCTCCACAATCAAACTGATTTCAGCTGTTGTTGAGGTCGCCGCTCGCCTCCACCTGACTGCTCGGGGGCCTCGGGGAGCGCTTGTTGCCAGGCGATGGCACCCGGCGCCGTCGCCTGCAGCAGCATCGGCATGGCAGGAGGACAGGCCGACGGGTTTCACGTCACGTGTACGGCTCGTTCCACCTCCCTGTCCTGAGAAGAAGCCGGCTTTCATTTATTTGTTTTTCTGTGCGGAGGTATTAGGATAGATAAAGCTCCCAGCCGGGTGCACTAGGACACGACAACTACCAGGCATTGCCAGGTGGTGTTCAGATAGTGTGTGTGTGTGTGTGTGTGTGTGTTGGGAAACACTTTTCCTCTCCAGCGTAAATAACGTGGGATCGACTGTAACCGGGTCGGCGTGGAGACTTTGTCAACAGGCGCATGGCGGTTGTGTACGTCTACGACCCAGAATACGAGCGCGTGTTGTTTTTCTGTCGAGTTGTTGGGATCCGTTGCCGTTGCTCGTGGAGCCGCAGCAACCGAGACCGGCGAGGCGGCCTTAATGGTTTCAAGAGCCGACCCAGAAGACCACCAAACCAAAACACATGCACGGTTTGCACATATCAAAACATCTTAAAACGCAAAGCGCACAACAAACCCCACATTGTTCCACACACAGCATCTCGTGTACAACACCGGCAGTCGTTGACGACGCCGGTTTCACCTTGGAGAGCAACAACAACAACAACAACAACAACAACAACAACGACATGGAACCCGGAGAAGAAATCTCAAACCGCTTCCGCAGGTGTTCATGGCGGTTCATTGGGATGAAACCTAATGTCTCTCTCTCTCTCTCTCTCTCTCTCTCTCTCTCTCTCTCTCTCTCTCTCTCTCTCTCTCTCTCTCTCTCTCTCTCTCTCTCTCTCTCTCTTTGTATTTAAGCTGTGAGAAGAAGCAACAAAACACGAGAAGAGAACCATTTGATGGAAGATAAGAAAAAGAAAAGGCAAGAAGAGAAGAAAAAGAAAGAAGGTGCTCAGAAAAAGGTGAGCTGGTGGCAGGTCCTCTCGCTCGACACACGCACACACACACACACACACACACACACACACACACACACACACACCTTTTTAGTTTGAATTGCCTTCGCCCAAATGCTGCAAACCTGTTGTTTAGTGTAAATCATGGCCAGCACCCCCCAGCAATGACGAGAAAAGCTACCCGAGACGGGCCGTACGTCCACTTCTTTTTTCCTCCGTTCATCTCGGATGACGCCATCGTTCCTATTTCAGGTGGTGCAGTTCGGAGCTCGGGGTGTTTTTGCTGAAGCTTCGTCCCTCTGAGCACATGCCTGTTGCCCTGTGTGTTTCCACAAGAAGCACCAAGCAGAATGTAGTTGTCATCTTTCCATTCACGGCCCCCCTCCTCACCCTGTCCCTCCTCTTCACGGTCTCCTCCTCTGTTCCCAGTGTTTCTTTACGTTTCGTGTCTCCTCTCCGCCGCCTGTCAGTGCGGGTGAAACTATGTCCGCGTATGTTCCTCACGTATGAGCGCTGCGCTCGTGTCCTATCTGTTTTACTCCCACTCCCCAGCCACAAGCCCAATGAACCCGCTCACCCTGTGGAGCAGCAGGACCGGACGGGAACCCTTTTAGCATTTGAATAGGAGAGTAAAACCAGTCCCTGGACATTCTGTTCCTCAGGCTGCCGCTGCAGAGCCAATGGGACTCTTACGTTTAGCCACCCGTTTCACTTTTACAAGGTGCTTGTCATTGTACGTTATTCTGAGTTATCTTCCTATGTCTAATATATTGTTTTCTCTTCTTCTCAGGCCACAGACCAGAGAACCAAAGGTGAGTAGTGGCTTCTTGTGTTAAACTAGAAATGGTCTCAATGTAAGGCAGAAATCTACTTCTGCCTGGAGTTTGCGCTCCGATGTTCTCAAACAGTAGGGAGACTTATTGTGTGGGTGTGTTGAAGTGTGTTTGCTACTAATTGGATGAATAACTCGTGTGCAGGGTTGTGTCGTGCCTCCGAAGCTCAACGTGCCCTCGGTCCACTGCCGTGCACCGTGGATGAGAAGCATTAGCTTTTATTAGAGTAACACATCTTTTTAACTGAAAATAATAGCAGCAGCCAGGTGGCTTGTACTGGCTCTGCCAAAATGGATGCCAGGTGCCCATACACGACTAACAAGGATCAGGGGGATGGTACAGCTGCTCCTTCAGCATACCGAGGAGGGTATAGGTTAGGAGGAAGCTCAGGAGAGAAGAAACACAGCGAGAAAACCACAAAATAAACCTTAAAAAAAGAAGAAGAGGCGAGTAAAGATGCCGTATAGGTGACTTCTGACGTGAAGGTTGTGTTTGGCTCGGCGGCAGCTGCAGACCCGCTCTCCTCCTTCCCGAGCCAGGGCTCTAATGACCGGGGAGAGGCGGGTAGCCGCTGTCGGACACTCGGTTGGCCCGGCAGCAGACGAGCCGGCAGATGGGACTTAACGTCTAGTCGGGGATAGGCAGGGGGGGGATCTGATTAGAACTGGTGGCGGACCTTGGCAGCTCGGCCCTGCTGGCGGCGAGCGGAGGGGACGCCTCGTCACAGGCCGGTTGTCTTCGGGTTTGGAGGCCAGAGTTATTTATTTCCAAAAACAGTGAAAAGGTGTAAGTTCTCCTCTTAGCACGTATACTCCTGTGAAGGCCCTCCTGTCACGGGTCAGTGCTGTGACCTCCCACGCTCTCCCTGAAGGGCGAGTTAATGAGGCTGTAATGTCAGAGGTCTCCCCCCCCCCTCTCGTTTGAGTCACTTTCAGCTCCTCGCTGCACTAATGAATGAGTCCTGGGTTTGGCTGTGTTTGCGTTCTCTTTGTCTCTTATCTACTGTGTTGTTTCACAGCATCCACACACTGACCTACATACTACTCTTCCCCCCCCTGCCTTCAAACGAGGCGGTATAATACACGGTTATATTGTGGCTCGTGAGGACGGCGTGCCGTGACCTCATTCAGGTGTGATCTTCACCCCCTTGAAGTTCATGATTGACTTTTTAGCATATTGTACATATTTACATGGATGTGTCCGTCGTCTTCAGCCATTTGGTTTGTTTCTGCTCTTGAATCAAGAAATTCCTGCTTGTTGATTTATTTATCGGATTTCTACGCCTAATAAATATTTTAAAAAGTTTCACCGCCAATACATTTCAGGGATGCAGAAGGATCTCTTAAAATCCAATACTATTTATGAATATTGCTGTGATGCCAGAGATGTAACTGCTACTTCTACTCTTAATGATTGTTGACATAAAAATAATCAAATCCTATTCTGGACATAATGAGTGACTAATCAACAAAGAGAGTCTGATTGTATCTGGTACTAATGAAGGGCACTCTGGGAACTAATTAGCAGGACATTGCTGCTAGCGCGTAGGCTGAATAAACACTGGCGATCTCCAGTAAGACCCCGATCACCGCGGTAACACGACACCGCCTCCTGTCTGGTCGGACAGAGAGGCCCGTTCTGGGACCAGCGGGGGGGAAATGGGAGCAGGAGAAGGTGGGCTGAAGGGAAAGAAATGGGCTGAATTGTAGTAGTTACATGTGTGCAACGTGTGGGAAGGCTGCTGCTGAACCACGGTGCCGCTGGTCCGTTAGAGAGGACGAGGAAAGGGCGAGAGAAGGAGAGGGAGAGGGAGCAATGTGAAACTGAGAATGCACGCTAGTTTCCTGTTTGCCGGCCCAGCTGAGGGGGCCCTGAGTGGGAGACTCCTCCTGGCTCACCTCTCAGACACTCTCTCTCCACCGGTCTCACACACACACACACACACACACACACACACACACACACTTTGACTCATACAGTTGTGCATTGCTACTCACAACGACGACACAGACTGCTCCCCGCCTCACACACCCACACGCCGAATGTCATGGATCTAATTTGCAGACGAAGCCCGTTCAACTCTGAGTACCTACGAGCGCGCTTCAACGCTTTGTTCACCTGGTGCGTCGGCCCGGCTCGTGCGGTTTGTTCGGGTGTGAAAGCTGTTGAACTCTGCACAGGACGAGATAACAAGCGCCTCAGCTCTCTTCATAGAGGACTTGTGTTCATTTAGTCCAACCGCGAGATTTTACGATCAGAGATACGTGACCTTTTTGCAGAAACTAAGGCTGAACTCGTATTAAATCCATTTCTTGGCTAAAAGCTGTTCATGGAGTCATTTTTATAAAAGATCTGTGTTTTTTGTCTAATTTAAACAGGTGTGTGTGTGTGTGTGTGTGTGTGTGGGAATAAGTTGAAACAGAGTTGTGTGGCGCTTGCGTCCTCCTTCATGTATTTCAGCAGTTCATGAGAAATGAGTGAAGTGTTGTGAGTGACCACTCAGTAACCGTCCCCTTGTAATAGTAACTCAGAGCAGTCGGGATCCACCAATACGATATCAGGCCGACTCACACAGACGGATCAGTTATCAATGACAATATGGACATTTGCTTCAATTCTATTATATTGATATACCTTTTCCATTATAGACTAACATTTTAATCCCTGTTTAAATTGTGACTTTTTTTTGTTGCCCTATTTAAAAAAAAAAAAAAAAAAAAAAGTTTACGCTTGAATTGTTGCTGAAGGATTTATTATTTTAATATAAAAATATCTATTCAGGAACTTTTTATCATTTTGTTACATTTTGTTTAAAAAGGTTATCAAAGCAATGTTAAAGTCCAGCCTGTTGTTGTTGCCTTGCACGTAAAACAATGATCCCGATCCAGTCACACAGTGACATAAAGCTTATTAATTCGTCAGAGGTATCGGATCGATACGCGCTATCGGACGATTCCCAAAGCCCAGGTGTCATTATCGTATTGAGACTCAAAAAGCTGGAAAGGTGCATCTCAAAGCTGTCTCCAAAAATACTCAATAATATATTTGTGCACCGTTTGTGACACCAGAGCTGGTAAATAAACACATGCAGCATGACTTCCTTTCAGCGAGCAGAATTGAATCTCCCAGCATGTCTTTCCTTTCCCTTTGGCCTGAACCGAAGGTGAAGAGCTACAGGTGCACCCGAACATATTTGTATCTTTACCCGACATGTAGCAGACATCTACTGATGCGTTTGTTTATTCTAAGAACGAGCATGCAAATAAAGACGAGCAGCATTCTCGTCGCTGACCAGCTCTACTCAAAGTCCCAGATAGACGAGCCTACCTGTGATCATTATTACTTCACACATTGTGTAGCATCGCCACGCCAACGGGCTGAACTACACTTCATTTCTCAGGGTTAATTGGCTATTGTGTTTCTACTCAGTTTTTTTTTTTTCATCCCCTTTTTTCAAAGACGGGGCACAACATACACACCGAGACGCAATACAAGATAACATTATTATAAAGTAATGTAGCGGCGGTAATTTCATAACGGATTAATTTGCCGTTTCGCGTTCACTTAATTACGCCCAGCGCTTTGTGTCGGAGAGTCATAAATTGCGGCGTGGTCGGGGGGGTAATTTATAGCAGCGTGCCGCTTGTCACCGGCGCCGCCCCTTTTCTACGCGTCGCATCCCGGTGATGATAAACCACGTCTTAAAGGGCAACGCGGGTAGCGGCTGGATTCTGCTGCCGGTTCCGCTCTAAATTGTATCTACGGGTTCATCTTTATTAAATGTCTTTTCAGAGTCGATCGTCATCCGGACGGCCACACGGATGAGGGCGAGCCTCTGAGTGACGGACGACCACATGTCTTTTTCTTGTTGCTAAACACGCAGCTTAGCGGGTCATAAATGTGTGTTTATCTTCCTGTGCGTAGTGAATCAAAGGGCGTTATGAGAATTCCTGGAACGGGCTGTAAAGTGAGCCGCGGGGTGGAGGCTGGTGTGTTGCTGATGGCAGCAGCGAGTGAGGAGGTTGCACGGGGCACATTGTGGTTACGCCAAGAATGTCTGAAATTCTGACTATTTTTCCAACGCGTTTCAAAGAAAGAAGAAAAAAAAAAGGTTAAAGAGGGATAGATATCTAAAAATTGCTAACTTTGAATAAAACTGAGATATTTGGGTTTTTTCGTATCACAAGGTGGCATTTTTATTCTCTCTCCAGAGGACAACAACATGCAGCCTCCTGCAGCGAGTGCTGCTGAGGTCAGGAGGACACATCACTTCCTCTAGACCACAACAGGCCAGGGAGACTGTCTGTCTGCATGTCTGTCTGTCTGTCTGCATGTCTGTCTGTCTGTCTGCATGTCCGTCTGTCTGTCTGCATGTCTGTCTGTCTGTCTTCCACTTGTCCCGTGAGAGCAGCAGGCATACAGGCAAGCCGTCCTCTAGTCACATGACTCTTATGGCGACTCTTTTGCATTTTGACAAGTCTTCTTGTTAGAAACACTTATTAAAAGTGAGAGTAATCAGTCATGATATAAATGCCCACCTGAGTGATATTATAACACACCACATGTGTAACTTATAATATCACTCAGGTGTGCAGTTATGTGGCTTCATTCAGATATCTAGTTCCATATGATAGATGCTCTGACCTATATAGCCATGTGCTTTTTCTTTCCGCACTGTGCTGTCAGACATCAAGTTCTTTTAAATATCATACGCGTGTGTGTGTGTGTGTGTGTGTGTGTGTGTGTGTGTGTGTGTGTGTGTGTGTGTGTGTGTGTGTGTGTGTGTGTGTGTGTGTGTGTGTGTGTGTGTGTGTGTGTGTGTGTGTGTGTGTGTGTGTGTGTGTGTGTGTGTGTTGCAGTGAGGGAAGGATTCCTCTCTTAACTACAGTGTCATATGTATTCACTTGTAATTAATCCCTTTAATCTTCTCTCTTGCGAGGCTGACTGCTCACATTTTAAAGCCCACAGGAGAAAAGAGATGGAGAACCTGAAGACGAGCCTCCTCGCTCATGATTGGTCGACACTCTTTCTGCTGCCTCCTCTTCAGTAGACATCTGATAAGGATTTAGTCATTTCCATGTCTCCTTTTCTGCTTTAATTAGAGTAGTTTAGTGTGACACTTAGCGGCAACACCAGATTTACACTACTTTAAAAAAAAGATAAAGCATACATGATGGATGAAAGTGTTTTATTCACCTTCTACCTATAAAAAAAGGTGAATATTTGTGTGTTGTTTTTTTTTGTGTCGGAATTCAATCTGCATTCCCCAGATTCATCCAGATTATAGTTCTTTGTCGAGCTTTGTTCTGTCGCACTGTTGATACCAAATTTATTGCCGTTTTATTAAACAAAAGACCAAACGATGGAGATGATTGATACCATCAACATCATTTAGAATTACAATGTTATTAGAAAAGCTTAATTCAGGCCACAACCTTGGCTGATTAAAAGCTCAGGGAAGCTTATAGTCACCAACTAACTGAACATTTTCATGCATATCTGTGCTGACTCAAAGGCGACCCATTTGAATGAATGGAGTCGGCATGCTGCTGTTTTTAAACCTTGAGGGAGATGTGCACTGATTGTATCACAATCCGCAGAGCTCCATCTCCCTGTTGCTCAGGTCCTCATTTGAAGCAATACGCCGGTGTAATTGTTGAATGGATTGCTCTCTGCTCAGTATTGCATTGCAAAGGCCTCCGCCTTTAAAATATTGAAACGCATGCTCGTCACAGCCTTTTGTTTGGAAAAATCCCTGAAGAGTCTTCTGCTGAACTGTCGTGTTGCTAAGGAATGGAGTTTCTGTTTATCACGGCTGATGATATCAGCTGCTATTAGAAGACCCGTGTGCAATCAGGAGTGTGTAATTTGATGAAATGCATGAATTCACAACCTTTGAAATTGTTCCAATTGTTTTACAACGGCTTCATACAAACATCTGAACGTCTCAGGTACGTTAAATGCTGCGTGTGTCAGTCCAGCTGAAGGCCTTCCTGTGGGTCCTCCTGAACACGTCCATGGACCTCCTTATGAAGCTCACACACAGAAGGAGCTTTTATCTTCAAGGTCATGTGGGTCGCGTTTACCCCAGAGGCTGAAAGAAGGGGAACATCAACGCTCTCCCTTTTCCTCCCCCAGCATCTAGGTCTTAAACAATCAGGCAAGCTCGCTATCATTTCTTTCTCCAAAGAAAATTAAGACCCTTTTAAAGTTGGAAATGAGATGTCTCTCTCCGCATGCCGCGCACACGGCCCCGAGGCGCCGGTTTGATGTGCGTCTTTGAGCTGGGAATTCTCCCGTGCACGTGCACAGCTGAGGACTGTGTTCTGGCTGTCGGAGCAAGTGACTCGGATCTGTTTTAACTTTTGTTCTACAAAAGCTCGGCCCTGTGGGACTCCTACTCGCTGATGCATGCGCTATTTATTTACGTGTTTGTTTTCCTCATCAGACCATTTGAATTTTTAGAATACAATGGTATCATCAATTAATGAAGCATCATAAGTAACAGTTAATGGGGACACGTTTTTTTGATTATTGTTTTATGTAAATATGTGTGTGTGTATGGCTTTGTGAATGTGTGTGTGTGTGTGTGTGTGTGTGTGTGTGTATATATATATATATATATATATATATATATATATATATATATATATATATATATATATATATATATATATATAGTGTGTGTATATTTGTATATGTACAGTATATGATTCTCTAAATTAAGTTTTCTCGTGAAATCATGGGTTAGGGCACTTATAAGCTCGATAGCTTCAGCCTTGACCCTTTCGGTTAGCTGCTTTCTTCTTTTGTTGTAAAGAGAAAAATCTTGCTTTTTGTATACAACCGAAATAAAATAAACTAATTATAAACGACGCATTACAGCAGTGCCTTCATGTTACTTAACGTGCAGGACTTGTTGTTGTCTTGAAAACAACAACATGCCGGCGCAGTGTGGTTCACTCTAGACACATAGTGTTTTAAGTGTAAGTGCATTCAGACCTGAGCTGGTCTCAGGCCGTGAGACTGGAGCTCCCGGAGGTGGAGACGCACAGCGTCCTCTCCATCACGTCCCCTCCCGGCTCTCCCGCCTTCCCTTCCTCCCGCACGTCAGCGCTCTCTTTCCCTCTGCCTCCTCGTCTGCTCGCTCTTATTGGCTAACACAGCAGCCAGCCAGCCAGCTTCCCCCTTCCCCCCAGCTTCCAGAAGAGTCGACGTCACACCCGAGAGTCCCGACCGTACGGCGATCGCCTTCACGGCTGCTCGTATATACACATCGCGGCACGGACCACAAAGAGTCCAATCCGCTCCTAGAATCCGCAGGGAGACGTACCAGTAGAGTAATAACGATGGAGCACAATGGTAGATCACAGTTAATGGAGGAGAACGCAGGGTGAGGTGGGGAGGGATGGAGCACGAGAGCGGAGAGGAAATGGAGCAGATGTGGTGAAACCCTACGAGAGGCGGGGAGCGGGGGACACACGGGCGGATGTGTGTGAAACTAGAGCCGGCCGCGCAGACGTCGGGTAGTTTATAGAGAGCCTGAGGATACTGGGGGAAAAAGGATGGGGGGGGGGAACCCCCACACATACATGACGGACACACATCGGTAGTCGTGTCTGAACACGTCTCAGTGTTTATGCGTCTATTCCACGACACCGTCCTGTCCCCTCGGCCTCAGATTTACATAGCTCTTTGTTTTGGTGCGCGAGTTATTCGCCGCTTCACCGCACACGCAGCCAACGTCAAAGCACCGCGCTCTAAAACTCATTTGAGGCACGCAGAGAATGTATTTGTCCTCCGTGTGCATCTGTCAGACGTCTGGGTTTGTTTGTGTGCCGTATGTGTCGGTTTCAAACGCTTTTTTCCCCCATCCTGTTTACATTCTAGTTTACCAGCTTATTCTATTACGTAAGGAGAAGTGCTGAGGCGATTACGCAGTGTGCTTTGTGTCCCATGATGCATCTCACCCAGCAGCGGCTCTGTGACCCTGAGCTGATCATCCTGTTGGACTTAGGGGTGACCTCTAGCGACAGGATATTAGCCCGCTGATGATTCACACTTAATAGCTTTGGTTACATTATCTACGAAGGAAATAAAGGGACATCACTTTTTTTTTTATGACATGCCATTTTGATTGCGGAGCATGCCTTTTGAAGCGGCTCTCATCCATATTCTTTTGAACAATGTATGCAGGTGGTGAACATAGTGGAGCGTCTCAGAACCAGGTGTTCCCCTCAGGACTCTGGAGAAACCAAAAGCCGAGCCAAACGAGTGAATATCGAACGCACGTTTGCTTAGAGGCCAGAAACACGACTCCAAACGAAAGATAAAGGTGTGTGTGTGTGTGTGTGTGTGTGTGTGTGTGTGTGTGTGTGTGTGTGTGTGTGTGTGTGTGTGTGTGTGTGTGTGTGTGTGTGTGTGTGTGTGTGTGTGTGTGTGTGTGTGTGTGTGTGTGTGTGTGTGTGTGTGTGTGTGTGTGTGTGTGTGTGTGTGTGTGTGTGTGTGTGTGTGTGTGTGTGTGTGTGTGTGTGTGTGTGTGTGTGTGTGTGTGTGTGTGTGTGTGTGTGTGTGTGTGTGTGTGTGTGTGCGTCAGAGCAAGAAACTCGCACTCTGTTGCTACGGGTAACTAAAGCTAGTGGGACCGGAGCACTTAGCTCCAGCAACGGCACGAGCCGTTTATAACTAACGGCTCCGGTGATCATTCCAGGGGCCGTAACCCGCCGCAAAGCATGAGCAGCTTCTGTTAATGGGGCCGAGCACTCGATACAGGGATGTCCTGTAGAGACAATAGCCACACAATAATGCAGCGGGAAAATCTAAGTCCATTATCTTGGACTTGACCTCTTCCTCACTTCTAATCTGTGACCACGGCGGCCTGTGAGACGTGTGTGTCTTGGCATCCCTACAGGCGGAAGGTCGTTACAGCTCCAGCCTGAGATCATTACTGTGTGTGTGTATGTGTGTGTGTGTGTGGACTGACCACTGCGGAGCATCAGTCAGCAAGGAGAGACGTTGCGTCTTGTGCTTTTCTCCTCGTTTGCCTTCCTGCATTTAACGGCGTGGTCCTCATCCAGAAAGTGACCGAGGCTTTGAAAAGAAGCGGTGGAGGAAACACTCCTCACCGCAGCTCTCAGGGAAAGACTTGCACCATAGTGATGATTGTTTATTTTGTATATTTATATTTATATATATGCGGAGGCAGCAACTAACCATAATATATTGCTTGGTGGTGGTTGTTTTGCTTTTAAAAATGTCCAATATAATCAGGGTTCGTACGGTCATGGAAAACCTCGAAAAGTCATGGAATTTTAAAATGCTTATTTCCAGGCCTGGAAAATTCATGGAAAAAAATTAAATCATAAAAGTTTTGGAAAAGTCATGGAAATTTGTTATAATCACGTGTTCATTTACACCGAGTTTGAAATAATTAATATGTTTTTTGAAGAAAGATGCTAAAAATATAAGCCGGCGTACGCTCTCAATACACAAAATGTTCTAAATATTTCATTTTTTTACCGAAATTTCAGTTTGGTCATGGAAATTTGGTTTAAAGTCATGGAAAAGTCCTGGAAATCCATCGGTCAAAATGTGTAAGAACCCTGTATAATGTTCAATAAGATGAGAATGGTCCCTCAACGACTTTGCCTTTTCCCTAACGCTCCTTTCCTTTGCCTCCCTGCTCCCTCCTCCCTGCTCCCTTGTTACCTGTCCCCCCCCCACCTCCACAGTGCCAGACTCTGCCAAGCAAGACCCCGCCCCTCCTCCTCTTCCCCCCATCAGTGCCGTCCCGTCCGTTCCCCCCGGCAGCGGCAATGGCAAGCGCGCCCCCCCCGGAGGTCAGCCGCAGACAGCCCCGCAGCCCCCGCCTCTGCTCCAGCAGCGCTACCCGCCCAGAGAGGTGCCCCCGCGCTTCCGCCAGCAGGAGCACAAGCAGCTGCTGAAGAGGGGCCAGCCTCTGCCCGCCGGGACGCTGCCGCTCACCACCAGCGACCCCGCAGCCACGCACTCCTCTTCCTCCTGCTCCTCTTCCTCCACAGCCAGCCCGCCTACAGGTCAGCCCAGACACGCGACACACCGGCGCTCTAAACGCAATTCATGGATGTGCATCGGACACATTGGCTGTGTTTCTTTACGGGCGGGAGAGATTACATCAGTTATGTGACGTTAGCTTTTATTTGGAGTGGCGGTTGGAATTAAGTAGCAATTCAGGCAGTTGTAAAGTATTGTGTTTGTTAGTCGTGCACGTTGCGTGAACTCACCTACAGTATCTCATCGGGTACATTTGTTCACATGTTGTTGGCTCTTTCATGTGCAATCCTTCCTGACAGCGGCGTGACTTATATCTGTGGTTGTGTTGAATGAACTGGCTTTAGCATTCTTCAATGACAGTGGCTATATATCTACTTAAAGTGGCATTTTACCTGAGGAGCAATGGGAAGGCACTTGCATCACAGGTGCTGCTGGTGTGTGTGTGTGTGTGTGTGTGTGTGTGTGTGTGTGTGTGTGTGTGTGTGTGTGTGTGTGTGTGTGTGTGTGTGTGTGTGTGTGTGTGTGTGTGTGTGTGTGTGTGTGTGTGTGTGTGTGTGTGTGTGTGTGTGTGTGTGTGTGTGTGTGTGTAATTTACTTCCCAGAGCTCTGCATTTCACAGTAAACCGGGTTCTGATGGATTGCCGTGGTAACCGTCTAGTGTGTCATGTGCTCTTTGAAGATGAAGATGTTGAACATTATTTTTAGAGCACTTGGCACTTTTCATTGTCTGGGAAGGAAAACTAATTTCTACCACAAGTGTGTCTGAGTATCGTCGAACCCCTCGGATGCTGTTTGAATGCAGCTCTATCTCCATGGCGATGAGATATTTACCCTGTTTCTCCTCCTCCTCCCTCATCATCATCATCCTCCCACTCTTTGTTGAGCGTTGCTGACCAGGCCCTCAGTATTTCCTGTTTTTGGAGGAGGATCCATACAGAGCGAGCTAACTGGCTGCGTGCCTCAATGGGCCTGGCCTGGCACTGATAGAAAGACGGAGTGAGAGGGAAAGAAAGAAAGAGAGAAGGAGAGAGTGAGCATGGCAAAGGTCCAGTGCTGTGGGCTGCAGTGACTCATGGCTTACGGTAAACGCTGCTGCTGCTCTCCGCCCCTCTCTGGCAGAGCGGCGCTGCTCTGGCTCTCTGTGCGTCTTTGAGCCGACTGATTACACCAGGACAGAGAGACAGACAGGGGAACCTTCCAAGTTGTGCACATGAGCATGGCCCTCTCTCTCTCTCTTTGCTTAGCAATAGTATTGAAGACACACACACAGAGTGCTGCAGGTGAAGCCCCCTCCATACCGTCCCTCCAGACGTCTCTCCTCATAAAACTCTATGCCCTCCCTCTTTCCTTTCTTGCAGATGGCTAACAGCGAGAGCACACTAGCTGCATTCATTCGCTCCGCCTCCTCCACCTCGCCTCACTCCGTCTATAATGACCCGGTCACACGTCGGCTCTCCTGATCAGTCCGGCTGATCAATGTGTCTGTCGGTCCACATGTGTCTGTTCATGTGCACGGACACGTTCTCTTCCTCTGTAGTCTTTGCACTCGACACTCTCAGGATCACTCTGACGTAAAGGTCAGCAGCAGTGATGACCGTCCGACTTGTTCATTTGACTGTTAACTAATCAAATCAGCCGGTAGTCCCGTCTCGTATCGGCAATAGCGTGAACGCGTTATAGCTACTCCTCTTGCATCCGTCTGAAAGTATTTAGTTACAGCCCACACGCTGGGTTTATGAGCCAGTCGGCATTGTGCTTGCTCAGCACAACAGATTCCGACGTCAACCAATAGCATCCTAATGTAAACGGGTCTCGGCTCGTGACAGACTAAGTGCTGAGAGCTTCTTGTCGGGTGAACCGAGTGCAGACCAGACTCGATGCGCTCTCTCAGTCTGCTGATGCTGTAAAAAGAAAAGAGCCTCGGGAATCCCCACAAAGACGACCGGGACGCCTTGTGATGTGATTAAACATCAGCGCTCTGTTAACCACTAATGTTCAGCGCTCTCGCTCCTCTCCCTTTTCAAAAGGAAAACACGGCAAGAAAGCTACAATAATGTCCAGATTGACAGACTGTCAATCTGGACATTATTGTAGCTTTCTTGTAGCTTTCTTGCCGTGTTTTCTTTTTGCTTGGCTAACAATCCTGATATCCTCGGGGCCTTTCATGTAGGAGGCCTGAGAGAGAGAGAGAGAGAGAGAGAGAGAGAGAGAGAGAGAGAGAGAGAGAGAGAGAGAGAGAGAGAGAGAGAGAGAGAGAGAGCTATTTTAAGACTGGCATGCTGGAGGAAGCCCTTGACCTGGTTTATCCTTTAGAGCAGGAGGAGAAGGAGGAGGACACTCGCAGGCAAACATGACCACCAGATGTCTGAGATGTAGTTTTTTTTTTTTAAATGCACGCGTTGCCCCTCTGAGTGTTTTCTCTTAATAATAGCGCTGCATTAACGCGAAAGCAGCCACACAGGAAATGTCTGGCGTGTATTTCTGGACGGTTCCTGTCGTTAAGCAGCTGTTGTTTCTTCCAAGATGAAACGACCATCCAGCCAACACACTCTCTGTGCCACTTCAGCATATTCCCAAAAGTAGCAGTAACAAAAGGCTGCCAAGTGTTATGTGGACAGCAGCTATTTTGCTTTGTTATTACATCAGACCCCCCCCCCCCCCCCCCCCGCCCCCCCCTGAAATAAAAACGTGTAACTCGTATATCACAGCAAAGAAAAGCATCAAATCCCCTGCGAAGAAAGAAGCCGTGAAGGTTAGGCAACATTTTACAAGCAAAAAATGGATAAATCCATTATCAATTAAATAATCAATCACTCGCGCTGCTCCGACACAGTCTGAGCAGCCAATCGAAAAAACAATCGTGACGAGGTGATGGTGAGCCACAAACACAGAGATGGTACATTCCTGGTGAGAGGCTGGGCGCGTTCCTCTGGCTGGCAGCGTGCAGCGTCAGCTCTGTACCCTCCACGCTCGCCCTCCGCCCCCCGGGGACTTCATTAAGCCGGGATCAGACCAGCTGAGGCCCACACAGCCCTCCTGCCATCGCAAAACATCCATCTCTGTCACACACACACACACACACACACACACACACGCACACAAACCGTACATCTACATGCGTGTCCACTTTTAAAATGACAAAAAGTTAGAAGGCCGAAAAGAAAGAAGTGTTCCCTGCTGATCTGAGCGTTCAGGAAGCAGAGTGTGTGTTCCTGCGTGCCGGTGTGTATGCGCCCACACAGTAGATGCGGTGTGTACACCCTGTGTATGTTAACACACAAAGGGTGCAGGCGGTCATGCAGTAGCACGGCGTGACCTCACCGCATGTTGGGTCCTCACCGTGGAGAGGCTCAGGGGGCTGATCCGCCCTCATTAAGGGACTCTGTTCCCTCCACATCGACTTATTGTGTTGTTGTTGTGTGGGTGCCGGGATCCTGTGTAAACAATAACCGGGACACTGCTGCGCTCTTTTCTTTCTGGTGGGGGCTCCTGGTCGCAGTTATCTTCCTCCCTGCATGCCACCTTTTAAGTCTATTAGCCCCCCCCCCCCTTCTTATGAAGCTGCAGCGTTCTGTCTCAATCTTGGAATCACAGCATTCCCGGCTCACAGTCACCAAACGAACATTAGTCATCATGTGTGATCTGATGAAATGCCGGCTCATCCATAAACGTGTGTGTGTGTGTGTGTGTGTGTGTGTGTGTGTGTGTGTGTGTGTGTGTGTGTGTGTGTGTGTGTGTGTGTGTGTGTGTGACTTGTCATTCCAGCACCAGAGGGGGTGCAGCCGGCCTTTGTGGGGTTTCTCTTGCCTGCCATTTGCTATTCAAGTGGCTTCCCATTGTGGGCGGCAGTGCTAATTGCAGATGGAGTGGCCCTGGCTAAATATTTAGTGACAGTTCTGAAGGGCTGAGAGATGTGAGGGGAGGCGGAGGTTGGACGAGCCCCCCTTTTGTTTTGTTTTCCCTCATGAGGTGCATAATGGAAGTCTGCAGGCTTTGGTGTTCAGCTGTTCACCAAGCACACACACACACACACACACACACACACTGCCTCCCCCCCTCCATCTCACAACGCTTCCATCCCCTCCCCCAACCAGCGTTCTTTCAGTGCTTTCCCAGAGATGGAGAATATTCTCCGTCTGAGAGGAGTAGAGCGTGGTGTACGTGAAGCCAGAGGGAGGCACTGACTAGAAGAAGAGAGACCCAGCTGATTCAGTTTTGGTGTGAGGGACAGAGTACATAAGGTGTGTGTGTGGGGGGGGGGGGGGGGGTTGTCTCATGCAGCGCAAGAGCTGTGCAACTTCTTGGCAGCGGTTCAGAAATGAGCCTCGGAGGCTCGGCGAGCCGAGCAGACGTATCGAGACGAGGATGGTCGCTACGGCGCACTAAGGCGAGCTCTTTGCAGGATGGTTGGGAGGCTTCTCTCCACAGGTATTTCTCCACCGCTCTTTCATTATCTTAATTCCTCTTTAGCCTCCCGGTGTGTTTCTCTGCTGCTCCTCCGGCGTCTGTTGTTGTTTTGCTGGCTCGTATCGACACTCTGAGTGGAGGAGCTCTAACAAACGTCAGAGCTGCAGGCATGCAGGGTTGAGTTTATTTGACTTTGTTTTTTATTATTTTGAGTGAGACATGCATCCTTTTAAAGCTGCAATGGAGGAGAGACAGGCGGTAGCTCAGATCCTTTTTGGCTCTGGTTCAGGACTGAGAAAATGGCGGTCCTGCACTTCTCAGTAGAGAGACGCTACAGAACCACAGCTGTGTGTGTGTGTGTGTGTGTGTGTGTGTGTGTGTGTGTGTGTGTGTGTGTGTGTGTGTGTGTGTGTGTGTGTGTGTGTGTGTGTGTGTGTGTGTGTGTGTGTGTGTGTGTGTGTGTGTGTGTGTGTGTGTGTGTGTGTGTGTGTGTGTGTGTGTGTGTGTGTGTGTGTGTGTGTGTGTGTGTGTGAGAAACACAGTGCCCTCTTTTCTTTTTTTTATTCTTTCTCACTACCTCCTCTCTCTCTCCTTTAGTTGCATTGACGTAAGCTTGAGAACAGAGGGAGGTGCACATACGCCGTCACTTCCCTCATGTGCAGTCAGTCTTTGCATACAACTTGAACACGCTTGTGACGGCGAACGTAAACAACAACAAGCCGCTGCAGCGCAAGGGGGAGCAGAAAGGAGGCAATAAGGCGCCAGCAGGTGGATCAGTGCAGCAATTATGATACCAACAACTTTACAGACAGGATCCATATGCAGCATGGAGCTCACTCAACTCACTACATCTATGCGCTTGATGTCACGTGGAGGTCAGAACTACAATGGGGGGTCAAAGGTTACGGGTGACCCGGCTGCAGAGACAGTGCCTAGCTTTTAGGGCGTCTCTTCTCACATGTGACAAGCGCATGTATGAACTAACTACTTGATTGAAAATGTTGTGGTATAATCTCCAATTGATTCACAGTTAACCTAGTGTACTTACTTAACACCCTGGCTGTAGTAACTTGTATTGTTTTCATTAGCGGTCCATTAAACCACAGGGAAATCTAAAGGTCTCTTTTTGATAAGAAGTTTAAGAAGCAACAGAATAGTGTCTCTACTTATCCCAAGTATATCAGAGAGTTCATACATGTTGTATTCATTTTCAAATTCAAGCTACCTTTGTTTAATATATTAGTCATTCTGTGTGCATTGTCAGTGCAGGTGGTATTTATTTTCATGAATAAAGCATCTTGTGAAGTGGGTGTGTGCAGAAGTAGACACCTTATTGGTTGCCATGGTATTCCCACCTTACTGAGCATGTGTGGGTGTGCTGACGTCCATAACCTATACCTCTCCTCCTCTTGCTCATGTCCTATTCTTTTGCTTTCCTCCCCTGCAGACCTGCCCCCACCGAGTGGCCCGGGAGCCCAGTATGATAATCCCCTCTGGGGACAGCTGCCAGCCAACAGGAGTGCCACCAGTACTGCATCGTCCACCCATCTTAGTGGCTGGGATCAACTAATCACTGAGCAGAAGGACACAGAGGCTTGGCCTTCTATTCTCCTCAGCCAGAGCCAGGCCCCTCCAGGAGGATGCCCTTTGGACACTGACCCTGGTCACCTGGCCTGCAGCAGTAGTAGTACTAGTAGTAGTTGTAGTACAGTGAGTATGGCCACGGGGGCCAATAGCCAGACAGGCCACTTCCCTGCCAACCACCTGAGCAGCAAGGTCAACAGTGGGCCCAGCCCTGCCAATCATACTGGAACCAACATGCTCTCTAGCCAGGCTGCAGCCAATCGCAGCTGGGGCTCCGGGCCTGGAGCCTCCCATTGCTCCCCTCAGTCCTCAGTGGGGAATGAAGGGAAGAATGAAAGCCCACCAGGAGGAGGAGGAGGAGGAGGAGGAGGAGGAGGAGGAGGCGGCAGCAGCAGGGGCTGGGGCTCTTCTACATCGTCCTCCACACCCACCTTTAACTTGAACCTAAACCCCAATGCCAACCCGTCTGCCTGGCCCATGTTGGGACATGATGGTGGAGGCCCAGGGGGCGGCAGCTCGGGAGGAGCCGGCACCATTTCACCTCCTCAAACTACAACCAACCTCTGTAATCCTCCTGGCCCCCCACCAGCCCAGACCAGCAGCTGTACCGGAGTCAACGCTAACAGCAACTCCATGGGAATGGGCAGCGCCTGGGGTAGCATGATAGCCTCGGACCCGTCAGAGCCTCAACACTCCCCGTCCACGAATGTGTCTTTCAGTTCAGAACCTCAGAACCTTAAAACTGACGGACCAAATCACACTAATAAGCAGGAACCGCCCAGCCCCATCCGCAACTTGCCTGGCTGGGGTAGTGCACCTGTAGGCTTTGGGTCCATGGGCCAGACGCCCCCAGGGGGCCAACAGGTCAACGGAGAAGACAATAGCTCTGTATGGGGTAACAGTGGTGACTCGAAGGCAGCTTCATCTAAGGAGGCCCCTGGGTGGGACTCGGGCTGGGGCCACGGAGGAGGTGGAGCAGCGACCTCTGGAGGCTGGGGGGAGCAGTCTGGTGGAAACTGGGGGAAGCAGCGCACTGATGAGGCCCAGGGAGGCTGGGCCGCCCCCAGCTCCCCCCCCCAGGACCCACAGGCGAGTCCTTGGAACCGAGCCGTGAGCACAGCTGCTGCGAGTGAAGAGAGCAGTGACAGCATGGAAGGAATTACCCCGCAGAGAGACTCCCTACCCAGAGATAATCCAGCTCCTCCGGCGCCGGCCCAGGACGTGGACCCCAGGGTGTTGTGTAACACCGGCTGGGGACAGACCCCTGTTCGCCAGCACACCTCCTGGGACATGAAGAACTCTAAACGCAAGAATGAGGCGGTCACTGATTCCTGGGGCTCTGGACCAACCGCTCCCAGCGAGGCTCACGGGCCCTCCAACACTAACGTGGGCCCTCCTCATAGGACCGACCCCGGGAGCAAGAATGATGGGCCTGGTGCTCAGGGAGCGTCGGGTTGGGGTGGAGCCATAGCTGCTAACAACCAGCCTAGCTCTGGTTGGCGAGAGCCACCCAACAGCATGAAGCCCCCAGGTGGCCCTGGTGGGTGGGGCAATCCCCCCACAGGAGCCCCCACCTCCAGTGTACCCAAGAATGGGGGCCAATCCTGGGCAGAAGAGAAGTCAAGTGGGAGGGATGATTCTCGCAACAAGGCGACGTCCCAGGGCTGGGGAGAGCAGCCCAAAGCCTCCAACAGCTGGAGCAAAGGTGGAGGAAGCAATAATGCAGGGGACTGGAGAGAACCGGAGGAGAACAAAAAGAGTCCGGCCAACCCGGGCTGGGAGGGAGAGGCAGGGGGCTGGAAGGAGAACCCCCGGGGTTGGGGAGCTTCTTCTTCAGGGCCTGGGATACCTGCAGCTGGAGGAAACGGGGGCTGGGGAGAGACGGTTAGCCAGCGTCCCAGTGGCCCTCCCCAAAGCTGGGGGGCCAAGCCTCAGGATGGACCCAGTGGCAGTAATGGGGGAGGGAACACGGGCTCTTGGGCTGGGTCAGGCTCGGTGAAGCAGGGTGGAAGCTGGGCTGGCGGTAAGAAGGAGTCCTCGGCTGATCCCACGGGCTGGGAAGAGCCCTCCCCACCTTCGATCCGACGCAAGATGGAGATAGATGACGGGACCTCGGCTTGGGGCGACCCCGTCATCTATAGCAAGTCAGTCAACCTGTGGGACCGGAACAATCCAGGAAAGTCCCAGCCTAAAGTTACCACAGGAGGCAATAACCCCCCAGGCCCCAACAACAACAACAATAACCATTCCCACTCTCATAATCATCCCTATCAAGGGCCACCTGCACCTTTACAGAACCACAGCCAGAACCCCCCAAACCCAGGGCCCACCAGTGTGCCCATGGAGACTGTCGTCCAACACCAGTCTGGGCCACCTCACAACAGGAGTCCCCTAATAGCTCAAGGTAAGAAAGCCATTATACAGGGTTCATACGGTCATGGAAAACCTGGAAAAGTCATGGAATTTTAAAATGGTCATTTCCAGGCCTGGAAAAGTCATGGAAAAAACTTAAATCATAAAAGTTTGAGAAAAGTCATGGAAATTTGTTAAAATCACATCTGACTTTTAAATAATTAATATATGTTTTAAAGAAAGACGCTCAAAATATAAGCCAGTGATATCTCTCAATACGCAAGATTTTCTACAGTGTTCATGTTTATACCGAGATTTCAGTTTGGTCATGGAAAAGTCCTGGAAATCCATTGGTCAACATGTGTAAGAACCCTGACTATAGTAATGTGTGACGGTGCCACACCGCCCACCCCCATGCTATTACACTTTCAGATTGTAAAAGGGATTCTCGCATAATTAAACATTCCTCTTTCCACTGTTCAAAGTAAAGGTGTCAAACATGGAGGCCGGTTGTGTAGCACATAGCACCGTTAAGCACCTCCTGATCCACTTAAAGGTAAACATCTTGACCTAGTTTGCCCTCTTTGGATTTACATCAACTATCCAAATGAGTGGAGCAGGGCCAGCCCTGTCGCTCCATGAGGCTCCTCACGTTTCACAACAACAGACACGTCTGTGCGGGTAACCCTGGCAACCTCTCATGGGTACCCAAAGGAAGCACAAGAATGCTGTTTACAAAGTCCCTCGTGAAAATAGAGATGTGCCGCAAACAGTTTGAGAAGGATCGGAAGTGTGTGATTATATGGGAGCCGCCATCTGTCAGTTGATTGAGGGAGGAGGCGGAGCCAGTCGCTATGGGAGCTCGGAAGGAGCTGACGCCCCCTGCTGTCCCTCACTTGACCCTGCAGATTAGAGTCCTTATGCAATAAAAACCTAATAGCGGCCCCTTTTTGAAAAAAATAAAGGCTGTGGAGCCGAGAGTAGGTCAAAGACAAAGACG
This sequence comes from Liparis tanakae, assembly GCA_036178185.1. Taxonomy (NCBI): domain Eukaryota; kingdom Metazoa; phylum Chordata; class Actinopteri; order Perciformes; family Liparidae; genus Liparis; species Liparis tanakae. The sequence continues at coordinate 13,137,470 of CM070091.1, forward strand.
GATGACTTTACAATGCATTTCATAACTAAAGGCAGACCGTTGGGACATTTTGTTTTCAGTGTGTTCGTCCCCATATGCCGTGTTTATCGTGGTCCAGCAATTTGGCCTGTCACACTAGAAGGTTAGATGTTAATTATAATGTTGGAGCATCCTTTCGGGCTTGACCTCACCCTGGAGAGAGGGCTAAGCTGAACCTGGCACCGCCACCAGAGACGGTGTGTGTCGCTCATGCCAAGAGGAAACGGGCTGCGCCAGATCTTAAATGGGTATCTTCTCCCTCTGTTCACCGTCCTGTAAGCCAAGCCCAGGGCTCTGACTTCCTGCACGAGTGGCACTTCTCACTGAAACAGAAGGATAAACCGTTTAATTGCGTTAAGGCTGTTAGATTTAACCATGCCAACTGAAGCAAGCGCAAAGTACTTGACCCACATACTTTGCCTTTTCATTCTTTTATTTTTGACAAACGGCATTGCCAGTAAATTCAACCAAGCAGTATTATTAAGTCAGATTGTTAAATGGCGGGTGACAATTTAATTAGATTTCTCTGTAGTCATGAAGCTTCTAGTAAATGCAGACAATGAGCATTTTGAAATCAAGAACCTAATGTGTCTCTCTCACTGTTATGTTTATTTAAGTACACAATCATTTTATTGCACACAATATTGTTTGAATACAAAGTCAAACGAGACAAACCAAAGGTCTGACGTTGTATTAACTTGTGATTGTATCCAAAGTGATTTCTTTTCTTAGAAGTGTTGGTATTTGTTCTGGGAGGTATTCTTATTGACCGACTCTTGTCCTTGTGTGTCCTCCAGGATGGGGAGAGGCATCCAGCTCCCACACAAAACCCGAGAGCTCTTGGGGGGAAGCCGTACCCGCTCCGGTCAGCGTGGACAATGGGACGTCTGCCTGGAGCAAATCTGGCGGCGGCTGGGGAGACGGCAACCCCGACGGCTACGGCAGGGGCAACCCGGCCATGACATCTGCTCCTTGCAAACCTGGTAAATAGAGGAACCCTGCATGGTTTTAATAATTCATCTTTACCAAATCTGTGTAACATTAAAGGAATAACTTCATCACATCATCCTGAATAGAAGTGCAATAGCTCTCCTCTTATGAGTCAAGTCAATCAAGGACATGAGTATGGTACATCAAGAGCACTGGAAATGATATTCCACAACCCACACTGCCCCCTAGTGGTCAGTTCAGATTACTTGTATATAGTAATGCCCAATGGAAGTGTCAGCAATAATAAAGAATGTATAACAAGTTGTTAAATATTAACATCATAACTGTATCACACGTGTCACGGTGTGTGTCCTCAATGCTGCTTGGTTTACATCCTCTCTTGCCATGTGTTTCCCAGCTTCCAAACCTATGCAAGACGGATGGGGAGGTGGAGGTGGAGGTGGAGGTGAAGAGCTGAACCTGTCGGGTGGTCAGTGGGATGCTGAGGAAGGAGACATGTGGAACAGCGTCGCCTCCCAGGAGAGCAACTCCTCCTGTAACTCTTGGGGCAATGCATCCAAAAAGGGCCCACAGAAAGTATGAAGCAGGATACAGAATAGTCCTTTAGACAAACAATTGAATTTCTTTTTCCTCAGAATTTCTTTTTGACACTGTGTGGTAATGTTGATGTTTCTGTTATCAGCTTTCCCAAGGAAAGATCCAAGGGAAACAAGAAGAAGCCTGGATCATGAACCGTCTCATCAAGCAGCTGACCGACATGGGCTTCCCTGTAAGTCCAGCAGCGCCTACCTGCTCCGGCTCGCTGCTCCGCTCTGGGCAACGAGCAGGACTAACTGGGATTATTTTATGAATGTAGCTCTTTTTACTTTAAATCAGTAATGGTTTTAACAAACTGTTAAAAGTGCTCATTGTCTGTATCATCTTTTTTTTTAATGCTTGGAAAAAGCAGAATATGTTCAAACCATCAAAATGCTTAATGGTCGAACTTAAAACGTTCGATGTAAATATCATTGTATTTCTGTTACATGTTGAATTAATGCTAATAAGTACAGTCTGTCAATGGTGGTTGATTTAATCATAGATCAGCAGATAATTAATCTGCAACAATTTAATTAATCACTGCTAGTTTCCTGCCTCTCAAATATGAACATTTACAACTATTTAGAATATCTTTGGGGTGTGGACTGTTGGTCAGAAAACAGTGAACATGTCAAGTTGTCATCCTGGCCGTTAATGGGAATTTTACAATTTTGTTTGGACATTTTATAGGCCAAATTATTAATCAAGAAGGTAACTGACAAATGTATCTTTAATACAAAAAAATAAACATTAGCTGCAGCCCTATTTATGATTGGCCATTTAATGCACAGTTGGAGCAGTGTGGGCGAACAGTACTCCAAATCTATTCATCGGACTGTTAATAACCTTCACTTTTGCGTTGATTTGTTTCCATATTTCTAAATGTCCGCGGCATATTTTCCAGAGGGATCCAGCAGAGGATGCTTTGAAGAGCAACAACATGAGCCTGGACCAGGCCATGAGCGCCCTGCTGGAGAAGAAGAGCGAGCTGGACAAGCGGGGGATGGGCATCTCCGGCCACGACTACAACAACGGGCTGGTCAACAAGACAATGAGCTGCCCCCGGCCGCCGCTGCTTTCCAAAGACCCCTCGGCAGACCCCCGCCTGCCCTTCATGGAGAAGGTAATTTACACATTTATACATAGTTACGGATTTTCAACTGAACATGTGTCCATAAAGAGGTTTAACGCTAAATGTAAGATGGTAAGTTGCAAGACTGTTTTAATCCACACAAAAACCTTTTAACTTGTATAGATATTTATCAAAGTCGAGCATGCATCTCCCCACCCTCGACCGCCAATTGATTTTTGAGACCACTTTCCATGCATTGACATTGACATTTTAAGCCTATTTCAAGCTCTCACTGTGCTGGGATAGATTATAAGTGATAATACTAATAAAAAAAGGGATCCAGTGTTTGACTGAAGTTGACGTTGTCTGTCCAGCAGATGCAGAGTGGAATGTTTGGCGGTGGTGGAGCAGCACAAGCCCGGGCCATGCAGCTGCAGCAGCTGCAGCAGCAGCAGCAACTGCAGCAGTCGCATCCGCAGCCGCCTCCTCAGCAGCCGCCAGTGCCGCCTCTCACTTCCTCTCAGCCTAGTCCACGTGCTCAAGTGCCTCAGTTTCTGTCCCCTCAGGTAAAGAGACACACACACACACACACACACACACACACACAAATACAGCACACATGGCCTCATCCCTCACTTATTATACAAATACATCCGCTGCCTTTTAATGTATCCATTGATGAATATTACAAATTTAGATTACAGTCTTATAAAGCATCTCCACTATGAGTTTGTCATTTATTATTTATCAGTTTCGACCTCTTCATACTTGAACTACGGTCTTAATACTAACGGACTTCATGTCCACTTAGACGGTTTATGCGTCAAACACAAACTCTGTTTTACCTTTTAATTGAGATAAAGACATTCTGTTTGGTTGTGTTGGTACTTTCAGGTTCAAGCACAGCTCTTACAGTTTGCAGCAAAAAACATTGGTCTGAATCCTGCACTTTTAACCTCACCAATAAACCCTCAACATATGACCCTTCTGAATCAACTTTACCAGCTGCAACTGGTGAGTCGCATTTAGCCCGGTCTGCTCTCAGTTCTATCAGATACATTAGGAACTATTTGTTTGCATTAGGGTGCAAATATCTCCAAAGACCAAATGCATTATGGGCATTTATAATTGGTCCCTAACTGTTTTCTGGAGATGTGGAGTGAGACATCCTTTTCATGGTTGTTTTGTTACATTATGAGACTCTTCAGCTAGAACTGGATCTGTAGAAGCAGTGCGACATCTTTTGACATCGGACCCCTGCTCTTCCTGTTCCACAGGCATACCAGCGTTTACAAATTCAGCAGCAGATGTTACAGGCGCAGCGCAACGTGTCTGGCCCCATTCGACAGCAAGAGCAGCAAGTGAGTTTTCCTCCACGTTTCCTGTTCTCTATTTAATAATAATAATAATAATAATAATAATGCATTATATTTGTATCACACTCTTCCTTCAAGAATTTCAGAGAGCCACACAGATCGTAAAAACAAATAAAACCGATTAAAACATAGTTAAAAAGCAACCCATTAAAAAAAAAATTAGAATAAAAAAATTAAAATAGAAGAATGTAATAGCTGACAATAAATTAACTCAAGTTAAAAAAATATGCCTTCCTGAATAAAACGTTTTTGTGAGTCGCCCTCAGGTGGTCAGGAAGACCGTTCCACAATCAAATAAATATATATATATATATATATATATATATATATATATATATATATATATATACAAATATTTCAGAAATGTACCGAGTTATCATTTATTTTCTCATAATCGATAATAATGATAACAATCTAAAAAAAAGTTTGTGAAAAAGTGCATTTCAGTTGTTTGTGACACCAGACCGTATGACATCCTAACCGCCTCCTTTGCGATGTTGTCCCAGGTTGCACGTACAATCAATAACATGCAGCAGCAGATCCAACAGCACCAGCGCCAGCTGGCCCAGGCCCTGCTGATGAAGCAGCAGCAGCAGCCGACCCCCTCCCACTCGGGCCTGCATCCAGGCGGGTCCAAATCCAACCTGGATTTATTTACAGGTCACCCCCAAGCTCCAGGCCTCCCTGACCTGCAGACCAAAGAGCCGCAGTCAAATCCCAACGCCTACAGCCCCTACTCTCTCTGTGAGTGGCGAATGGACGGTGTGCCGTGGGTAAAGCTTTGTGGGCGTGGGTAGTAACGGCTGTTTGTCTCCTCAGCTGGACTGAATCCAAACATGAATGTAAACTGCATGGAGGTGGGAGGTCTGTCCATGAAGGAGCCCCCTCAGCCTCAATCGCGCTTGTCCCAGTGGACGCATCCCAACTCCATGGAGAGCCTCTCTGGAGGCTCCTCCCCTTTGGAGCCCAACCTGGGCAAGCATGGTGAGAAGAGAAAGGGCATCCTGGGTAATTAAAAGGGATGCAAAGCACTGGAATAAGAGGGATTTTGCCTCTTGATGTCTTTTATTGTTCACTTGCTTGGAGAAAAACAAATCCAACACCTTTTACTACTTTTCTTTATTATCAACGTCAACCCTTGTTTTCTTCGTTTCTTCATTTCCCTTCTCTCAGGATCCAACCTGGGCCTCCCTGGAAAGCCCCACCCGATGGAGGACTCGTACAGCCCCTACAACTTGATGTCCAGCTCTGAGTCGCCCACCAGCCCCCTGGTGCCCCAAGACAGCTGGGGGCAGGGCAAGAGCACCAGTGATAAGATGACCAATGGGACCAATATCAACTGGCCACCAGGTCAGGAACACTCGGAGAACTCTACTGATGTGTTGTCGTCGGGAGCCAGATGATAAACTCCTGTTAGCGACATCAATTACACTTTTAATCGATTTCCTTTTTCATAAATAAGGTGACTGAAAAAAGAGTAGCAAGTAAAAGACACGTCTCACACTATATAAAACACTTTTTGTTACTTTCATACTGGAATATTTTTCCCACCACGATCATCGCGTTTCCACAAGTGAAGCGTGGGGCGCAGTAACACTGGGCTGTCATCACTCTATAAACACATCTAGTCACCGTCCAGTTCAACTTCACCGATCCCAAGCTGGTTACCAGCTGATTGGTAGATGTTAATAGAGACATTACTTAGTCAATAGGTTATGTTTAAACAACATGTGTACACATTTTGTTTTTCAGAGTTCTGCCCCGGTGTTCCCTGGAAGGGCCTCCAGAATATTGACCCTGAGACCGACCCTAACGCGACCCCCGGCAGCGTCCCCAGCGGGCCCACCATCAACACCAACATCCACGATGTCAACCGCTACCTGCTGCGGGACCGGAGCGGAGGTGAGCGCCCGACTTCTTGTCTTAGTAGATACTAAGGAGGCGGTTGTTGTGTTGTGGCCCTGAATTCTGTTTCCATGGAGAACGCCCCATCGGTTATAGTCCACTTTAAAACGTCTGTCAGTACCAGCTGCCGCCACCAGGGAGCCTGCTGCCTACTCTTCTGTTCGTTTTTAGAACCATTCATCATTTGTCTTTTCTTCTTCACCTGCTTACTGTCATCATGTGCATATTTCCTTTCCTCCATCTTCTCCTTCTGCTTCTTTTTTCCTTATTTGTTTGTGTTTGTCTATTTGTTTGTTGCCTGCGTCGGCTTAGGCTCCACTCCCACTCCATCTCAGAACGAGGCTCTGCCTCCGTCCAGCGATTGGCCAGTCAGTGCCTACGCTAGCTCGTTCAGTCTGTCGTCCCCGGAGACGGACGATGCAGGTACATGGTTCATCCGTAACCTTCTCCTCCACGTCGCAGTGGCTGAATCACTGCACACCATCATTATCCCCTCCCTCCTATTGCCATAACAACCAGAGCCTCAACCCCATCTCAGCTGCCCATGCATTCCTCTGATTACATATGATTCTCTTGAGCTCTCTCAGCGGGGTCTCTCGTGCAGTGCATATTTCCCCTATGGTGTTATTGTGTGTAGTGTGTTGCCTTCCTCCTTGTGTGTGGCATGGGAGGTGCTCTCCTTTGCATACATATCAGAGAACTTTTTAAGTGCCATCATTTGTCTGTGCCGGACTCCCTCCTGCTGTCTTTTGGTTGCGGAGGTCAACTTCTCACTCTCTCTCTCTCTTCCATTCAGGGAAACTTTCCGAGATGAAATCTACTTGGTCTCCAGGCCCAATTTCTCACAACCAGGCCTCCTTGTCCCACGAGCTGTGGAAGGTCCCACAGGGCCCCCGCAGCAGCAACGTGGCCCCTTCCCGACCTCCACCCGGCCTCACCAACAACAAGCCGTCTTCAACCTGGGGGGGCAACTCCCTGGGTCTGGCCCAAGGCTGGAGCAGCTCTTACACCTCAGGTAGGTTGATAGTGAAGATATTAATGCCAGGTATAAATGTTTTTATTTTGTTCTCCTGCATTTAGCATGTCATCACTTCAAGAAATGGAGGCAAATATTACAGCCGTACTTCCTTAATGGGAGTGAATGAGAGATTTAACATTATTACATGTGACTATGACTATATATATGTGTGTGTGTATATATATATAGTGTGTGTGTGTCTATATATATATATATATATATATATATATATATATATATATATATATATATAGTGTAGAAATTTGTTTATTCTGTGAAATGTGAGTTTCTGGACTCATAACGTGTCGGTGTGTATTGCAGTAGGAATGTACTCCACATCAAGCTGCACCTTGATGTGGCACACCACCACAGATGGAGAGATGGTTGACACCATCACAAGAAGATCTTGTTGTGGTCGAACAGGTGTCAACTGACGCTGGGTGGAGATCTACCCCACCCATTCGCTTTTATGAACTCATTTTGGTTTCAGACGAGCTCGTTAAGCATACGCCTCTCTGTGTCTCTCTCTCTTCTGAACAGCAGGTACCACGTGGAGCACAGACAGCTCCACCAGAACCAGCAGCTCGCTGGTCCTGAGGAACCTCACTCCACAGGTACCAGTTTCCTCCCGGCCTTAAAGCCGTTCGGCCTCACCGATAATGTCCCCGTCTCCCTCCGCTCACGGCCGTGCTGCCTCCGTCTTCTCGTTTGTGCCCCAGATCGACGGCTCGACTCTGCGTACACTGTGCATGCAACACGGCCCCCTCATCACATTCCACCTCAACCTGACGCAGGGCAACGCCGTGGTGCGCTACAGCTCCAAGGACGAAGCGGCCAAGGCTCAGAAGTCCCTCCACATGTACAGAACCTCCTGAAACGATTCAGAGCATTTCAGCTCCGTTGATTCTTAAGAACGCTGCGTCGTTACTCACCTGTGTTTCCTCCTCCGTCCAGGTGCGTGCTCGGGAACACCACCATCCTGGCCGAGTTTGCCGGGGAGGACGAAGTGAACCGCTTCTTTGCACAGGGCCAGTCGCTCGGCGGCACCACCAGCTGGCAGGCCAATCCGGGCGCCAATCAGACACGGATGGGCGGGACCGGCGCCTCCCATCCCATCGGCCACTCGCCCCACTGGAACAATAACAACGGCGGCGGGGGCGGCGGGGGGGGGATGGGATCGGGCGGATCCAAGATGGGGGGAGAGATGCTGTGGGGCGGGGTGCAGCAGTATTCCAGCCTGTGGGGACCCCCGAGCGGCGAGGAGGGGCGGGTCATGGGGAGTCCCACCCAAATCAATACCCTGCTGCCTGGGGACCTGCTGAGTGGCGAGTCCATGTAGGACGGGGGGGGGCAACCAACACCAACGGGAGTACAACAACAATCTTGCAAATCATTGTGGAGATAATCAGTGTGGCTGTAACGGTGAAGAGGAGCGACGCGAGGAGGGCGGGGCTACATCCTCGCTGCTCGCCCTCGCCAGCCTCCTCGACTCCTTTTTGTTGTTGTTGTTTTTAAAGACATTTCAGTTGCAGTTCTCTTGCGAATCTCTGTGAGAGACGTCGGTCACAGTGTTCGGCTTTTTACTTTTGGAGAAACGGGAAGGAGTCTTTCGTTCCACAAAGAAAGATCGCTTCTCACAGAAACAAACTTGTGGGAACTCGCCGTCTGAAACATGTACTTTAGGTCAAACTGACACGAGATGACGAGCTGCCATCTTTAAAACCCGCATCGCTGCCTTTTTTAGGGCAATCATACTGCACCTCAGAGATCCACGAGAAGGCATCATTCCCAAAGCAAAACTCTTCAATCAGAGCGGTCGTCGAACGTTCAGCTGGTCCAGACCCAACGTTTTGTTTCTCAGCACTAATATTCGCCTTAACCTGTTTCCTGCCCTGACCCTCGCTCACTCTGTACTCGGTGAAGAAGCATACGGACACTTGCACACCCTTCTTTCTGAGCCAGTGGCAGCCGAGTGGAGAGCAGCCACAGCTCACGACTTCACGAGCCGGTTCCCCGACACAACTCTGAAAGGGAACGACGCGACCCCGCTCGCTGCGGTCAAGCCATTTATTTTTGTATTTTTTTTGTTCTTCTTGAATCATTGCAAGCTTACGAAACGATGTTGTTCAAATGTGCGGGAGACATTTTGGGGGTCGTCGCATGTGAAACGAACCACTGTCTATCACGAAGGAACCGTAGAGACTAAACGCTTCGACGCGCCGCAACCTCGAGTCGCGAGTGTTTCCCCCACCGGTGTGTGTGTGTGTGTGTGTGTGTGTGTGTGTGTGTGTGTGTGTGTGTGTGTGTGTGTGTGTGTGTGTGTGTGTGTGTGTGTGTGTGTGTGTGTGTGTTTCCCACCATTTCAAGTGACGTGCAATATAAGCCACAGACTCTACCGTCCGAGAACCCTCCCCCCCCCACGCCTCTCGCCGAACGAGAGGAGGCCGTACGGAATGATTGACCTGCAGACACGCCCTCTGACCTTCGGCCCCCCCGAAAACTGCCACTACCCCCCCCCTCCCTCCCCCTTCATCTCCCCCCGAAGAGTGTGTGAGCTCAGGAGAGCAGCAAGCTGGTCTTCAGACACCTTCTGTCCGAGATACAAGGAGGAGCGCACACACACACACACACACACACACACAGCACTTCTTCAGCCAGCCGACACTCCAATTAGGCCAGTTACTGGTTTTGGGGGAGAGGGAGGGACGTGTGTGTGTATGTGTGTAAGAGTTTTTGTGATGTGTGTGTGTGTGTGTGTGTGTGTGTGTGTGTGTGTGTGTGTGTGTGTGTGTGTGTGTGTGTGTGTGTGTGTGTGTGTGTGTGTGTGTGTGTGTGTGTGTGTGTGTGTGTGTGTGTGTGTGTGTGTGTGTGTGTGTGTGTGTGTGTGTGTGTGCGTGCGCTTGGGGCATCAAACCAAAATGAGAGGAGCCGGTTTTCCTTTTTACCCCAGAAGACCAGAGGACCTTATTTTTTCTTTTCTTTTTTTTCGCCCAATATAAAAGTTTGAAGCGACTCTTTGTGACTGGGGGTCTCACGGGGTCCATCGCAGCACTTAGCCAGAGCGTCGCAGCTCGTTTTACCCTTAATGCCAACATATGGAAGAGAGGAGAAGCCACTGGCAGATGAAAAAAAACTGGAAAAAAAACAAAGAAAAAAAAGTCATTCTGCTCGGCGGTTTTCTCCGTATGCTTATTTTCTAACTTGACATTGATGTGAAGATGTCTTTTTCTTCTTTTACTTCTTCTTCTTTCCAATCCTTCTTCCCTCAAGTGGGTGGGACCCGGAAGGATGTCACACATGGTAGCAGCGTGAAGGGAAACGCAAAGAGAGAACTCCTCGAGTGGCGGCGGCGGTGCAGCAGGGGGGGGGGGGACGCCCCCTCTTCATCAAAGTAAATATCACTGTTACATTGCATACTTTGAAATCTTGTTCTCCTGGATCGGGGAGGATCGCCCTCTTCTTCGTTCCCCTTCTCTTTTTTTTTCCTCCTCTTCGTCGTTGCCGTCTTCTTTCTACTGGAGGCCCTGCCAGCCTGTGTGGCCACTGAGTGCCTGCCTGCTGCAGAGTGCAGTGCTCTGCAGCAGCCCCCCCCTCCCTCCCCTCCCTCCCCCTCTCCCTCTCCCCCTTCGCTCGCTGCCTCTCTACAGACTGGCTTCCCTCCTCTTCCTCCCCCGGCCTCCGGGCCACGAGCAGCTCCTCCAGAACTGGCCCGCCTGTCCTCCGTTCACTACTGCTGCTGCCTGTCGGTCCTCAGCGCCCCGCAGCCCCTCCCCCCTCCCCCCTCGTCGTCTCTCTCCTGCAAGGATCACTTTAGCCAGAGATGAAGGTGTTTGATTTGTTGTTGTTGTCGTTGTTGTTGTTGTTTTTCTCGGTTTCACTTATGGAATTGCCAGTGTGCATTTTGATTTGATTTGTCGTCTCAAAGTTTGCTGATATTGTTGCTGTTATCATTGACGATATAGATCATGATTGTTTTCACAGCTTTTTTTTTTTTTTTAACAATGGTCTTTATGCAGTGTTCGGCTTCTCTGCTGCCCCGCCCACTGCCTCCGAGGCACGAGCAGTGTGTCGGGAAGAGGTACGCCTCGGCCTCGGGGGGGGGGGGGGGGGGGGCGTCTTCACGTGGGCTTCTCAGAGCCAGAAGGGGGGGGGGCGGGGTTTAAATACTCAATTAAAACGTGGTGGGAAAGGTTGTGTAGTTCCAGGATAGTGAGCCAACTACTTCTGTCCATCCTGGGGCACTGCCACTCTGTCGTCTCATAACACACACACACACACACACACACACACACACACACACACACACATCCGTTAGTGTTGATGGGCCTCACTCACACTGGTGCTTTATGTTTGACTCTGGGAGCACTCAGTTATACTTAGAACCACCTCAACTGATGACAGCCTTCCATTTCTATGCAAAGACGAGGAGGTGTTGATTCACAGCCATCTAGAAAATCACAACCCCCCCCCCCACACACACACCCACCCACCCTCGACCCCCAACCCTCGCACCCCCCGTATCTGCCAATCTCCACTTTTCTCTCGACCTTTACTACCAGGCAGCTTCACTTGACCCCCCCCCCTGATAAAATGTAAGGGACACTGAACGAGTCTCCTGGAGGCTGTAGTCTCCCACTGTGTGGACGGAGCGACTCGATGGCTCTCCCTGACCTGCGGGGGGCGCTAGTGGGCAGCGGACGGTCACCGCTTCAGTCTGGTGCCACCTGATCTGCAGACATCTGCTTCCACCGTGCCCGCTGTAGGATGTGTCCGTGCACTGTTTATGGCTCACGTCGGGTACATCTCTTTAAAAACCAAAAACATATTTTTCTTTATCATCAAGATTTTTTTTTTTCTCGCAAAGAAATTGAAAATACAAAACAAAAACAAACAAAAAAAAGCAGCAGTCCCGTTCCCCCGGGGCCACGCGTGGGGGTTCGTTGTGGACCTCCACCCTGAAGGTGGCGCCAGCGGTATGTAGGACCGGTCACTCGTCTGGCTTCGGGGGCGCATCGGCAGAGATGGGGACACGCCTACTGTTAGGTACCACGTCTTAAAGACCTTTCGGGATTGGCCCTCTTCCAGAGTCGCTTTATAGACTCACTCAACAAAACAATCACTATTGCCTGTGTCGTGTGTCTCTGTGTCTGTCCGTTGCATTAACTCCACACTGGACTTGAATCAAGCAACTGGCGTCGGAATGGAGGAGGAGGAGGGTGGGGGACTGGGACGGAGGTCAAGTCTCAGATGTGCCCTGGATCTTTTTTTGGGTGCAGCACCAGCACTGAGAGCCCCGCCCCCTCCCGCGTCCCGCGCCTGCACTCTTATCTACCTGCCTAGTGTTGGAAATCAGACGCTCTCCCTTTTTGAAAGTCACACCGACTCAAAGGCAACTGGAGCTCGAGCAAATATTTGCGTCTCAATCATGGATCGAGGGTCCGGGGCCGCAGAAAGAGTTGAATGAGCAAATCACTCTTTTAAAAATAGAAAAACAAAGGTCTGGGTTGAATATGCACATGCTAGTTCATATATATACTACATACATGTATACAACCAAGATTACATAATGGGTGTATGTGTGTATATGGCTAGATCTCTTTGTTTCCCTCTTGGCCTCAGCCCCACAACCCGCCCCGGCTCTGGCCCTTACCCTGTGGATCCTCCTCAACATTATATTTCCCGGAAGACAAGATCATAAACATATCAGAGTAATACAAAATAATGAAAACAAATACTTGAATCAAAAGAAGCGCCAATAATGTAATGTGAACACTATTTTGTAGTGATTTTTTTGTCTCATTCATAAACGTCGGAGATTTTTTGATAGCATCGGTTCAGCGTGAATTAAATTTGAAAAACGAGTGTTGTTGAAAACAAAGATCGATATAAAGACAAATTTACATCTGTTGTATTTGAGTGTTTGCACAAGGCTGCTTGTACTGTGTGTCGTACGGATGAATGTTTAGTGTATAAGGTGAACATATGTATGAGAGCTCGTGATTACAGCGGAGGAAATTCCGCCTTGTGGTTCTTTTCAATTCAGTATACTTTTGTCGTTGATTTTGTTTTCTTTTCTTTTTGCTTGTCGAAAAATATATTCTGATGTTAATTGTTACTAGCCTCTAGCGTTGCACTGAGTGTCGGCCTCGCCCCTCATCCAGCTAAACGAACAACATGATACAAGTACTGAGGGGAGACGGGGACAGTTCATGTGTAAATGTTTACTCAAGGACTAAAATAAGTGTGTTTTTAAAAATGTCATGTTTATCTACCTTAGTGGCTTTCATTGTGGAATAATCCAAGAAAGTATGGATCATAATTGAGTATTGCACCATTTTTTGGACTATAAACCTGAGAAGAAAAGAAGAAGAAAAAATCAAGTGTATAAAAAAGAAAATGTTAAAAAAATTCAGCAAAGAAAAAGTATTTTGCAGACCTGTGGCCATAGATTTAGGGAGAAGGACTTCAGCTCCCCCGAATCTGAGCGACGGAGAGATGGAAGGACGCGACATCAGACTGAGCCTCGGCATGGGGCTCGCTTCAGAGGTGCCTACCTTTTGGGTTTGTTAGCTTTCGTTCTGTTTTCATTCTGTTCAACTCACTCATGTCGTCGTTTGTTTTCCCGCTAGGCCACTGACGGTTTACAAACACTTTGTTTATTTCTGGAGTTCAAAAAAAAATCAGCAACACAAAGGAATTAAACCATGAGAATGTTGGGGAAAAAAAGGACAAATGCTTCCATTAAAAGACAAAAAAGAAGAAAAAAAGTGCAACACACTTCAAAGAATGAATATTTCTTGTGCTACTTTCAGAACTCTGGGATTGAACAGTGTTGTCTTGTTTTCACCTTCTTTGTTCTGTGTTCATGTTGATTTCATTGACTATCTGAAGCCTGTATGTTTTATGTTGATTATATATATTTTTCCTTTATATAAAAAAGAAAAGAAAAAAAGACATAATTGCTCACTATCTTGCACACACATGAAAAGGTGGATCTTGTCTCAGGAAGGCCAGGGTTCCAGAGTACCGACTCCACGCCATTTTAATGTACATTTTTATGATGAGTAAAAAAAAAAGTGGATGATTTAAAAGAAACAATTCTAAGCACTGAAAGTTATGGATTTCAGAGGAAGAGAAAATACCTTTGTTTCTAAATCCGTAGCAGTTACATAATAACCAAATAATGGACTTTAAATGAAAATTGAGTGCTTTATATATAAATCTATATATTAAAATTGCTTTACATTTAAAAACAAAAAGGTCAATGATTTTGATTGTTAAAAAAAATGAAAGACAGTGAATAACATGCAAAATGCTGTATGTTTGAATCTCTATTGTGTTTTCTTAATGAGGTCCCGTCCTGACTGAATCAGGAACATTGTGCATTACTCTTTCCTCTTTCTCATTCTCCCACAGCGGGTATTATTAATAGAGAAATCAGACTTTTGTGGAACATTTTTCACATTTTGTTTGTAAAACATGAGCTGGTTGTAAAGGATCATGAAACTATGCACAAGTGTTTTTTTGGGGGGGAGGTTATGAGGGGTTATGGCCTGATCTATTGCTGATCTTTTGCCGGGGTTTTTGGTATCCAATGTGTTTTTATTTTATTTTGAAGGGGGTGGAAAGGGAGGTGATACATGTATAGCCCTCTGCCTCCAGCTTCCTTCCCTCGATTCAGATTCAGACCTAGCGCTACATCGCCATGCTGTGTATTCCTAAAACCAATGAGCGTCTCACTCTTTAGCACTGTGGGATTCTAGCCTGTCACCCTCAAGGGTTTTCTTTTCTCAGTTTTTTTTTTAAGGGGGGGGGGGGTGATGTGGGATTAGGGCTGCTTTTTTCTCTTCTTTTTTTTGCCTTTTTCCTTTTTTTTAATATTGAGTAAAAATGTCTGTACTGAGATTTAATGAAAAGTCAGTGGCTTGTAATGTTTTATTTTTTCTCTCTGTATATCTCTTTTTCCTCATAGAATGTGATCGTTAAATGACATGCACCGAAACAAATGTTTTCATGAACTATGGAGCTTCTTTCAAATATTAATAAAATAGCATTTTTTTCTTGGCTGTTAACAATGTTTTATTTGTTCCATCAAACCAACATATGTGCATAATGCGTCCTGGATGGGAGTCGCCTCACGTCAGGCTCTGAGGGCGAGCTGTCGGGGACAGGCGTAGTAGTTGTCCTGTGGTTGTCGGATGTTGGGGTTAGCGTACACCGGGAAGTTGACTTCCTCCAGGTGCGAGGGGGCTTCAGGGTTATTTTGGGGGACCCCCATACTCTGCTCCTTCCTGATCATTTCCTCATAAATGGGAACCGGAGGTTGCGGTCTGTGACGATGCCTCGCCTTCACCTACAACGCATAACTTCACTGTGACCTCACACCATACATTTGGCAAATAATGCTTGACAATTTCACACAAATAGGATAAAATAATGAAATGAGGGGAAAAATGTAAACTGCAATATGACTAGCCGGCGATGATCCTAGTCTTATGCTCACGTAATTGATAAATGAATTGTTGTAGCTTAGCTGGCGATCTTAATGCATGTCCAACAGAGTAATGCCATTTGAGATTACGTTGATGTATGTTGGGGCTTTCTTCTTTCAGATGAGAAAAAAAACGTATATTGAATTGAGGAATATATTTTTAATCCTCTTGTAACGAACTGTCTGTGCTCCCGTTTTTTCTTTTAGTTTAGACAAAGAAATGGTATCCTCCAAAGCTGCAGCTGATCTGCATGACTTGATCATTTTAGAAATAAAAAGGGAAAAAACAATGTGAATGGAAAATGTGTGGATTGGATGTAACAATTCATTCTAAACATGTTTTGCGGTCAGTTCTGGTCCACAGCGGGGGATTTAAAACCTCTGTTCTGAGTAAGAGGACATTTATAGTAAGATGCAGGACACAGAGTGGAGCCTGCTTTAGGCCAAGTCAGCAAAATAGCCCACAATAGAGAGATTATACAGTAAATGATAACACATTTACAAATGTACACTGATTAAGTGAATTCTGGAACGTTGTTTTTCTTCTCTTTTTTTAAACTACAGCTACTAGTATGATTTGACATTGATGGTCATTATTTAAGGTGTAGTTTGTTACCCTTGCTGGACAGATATGTTGCATGTCTGTCAGTCAGTACTAATGAGAGTCCATATTTGATGACTCTTTTCTGTCTTTTCATATTAATTTGGAGAATCTTTCCCTTTGCCACTCGGCTTAATGTCAGATTGTGTGAGTCATGCACCAACAATCGTAGTAGCTCCCTCGAACAGATGTCTGTCAGGCCTTTATTCAAGCTGACAGTCATTACTGTTGAACTCAGTATGACTAACTTGTGTAACTATTTTTTTACAGCCGTTGAAAAGCCTGAAAATTAAATGAGTGCATCATTTAGAAATACTGCAAAATTAGAGGACACGAGGAGGCATACCATCTGTCACACAGGTGCATTGTTGCATCACATCATTAAAAAAACATCAGGAATTACCAATGTAGTTAAACATTTAAACACTTACACATTTCTCTATGGCCAGCCAGCTGAGTGTGAGAAGAAGAAGCCCCACTACTGTAAAGATGGTCAGGAGCAGAGGAGGGTAACTGGGAGAGCACTGGCATGACCTCCCTGCACCACACACACACACATACACACACACACACACACACACACACACACACACACACACACACACACACATACACACATTTCAATCTGCATGGAGGTACTTGGGTTTAACTTGAGTGCAGTGTATTGTGAGCTATCTGAACCACATACCCGTCCCTTCAACCAACAAGAAAACCTTTGGAGCGCCGATGAAGATCCGGTCGGAGCGGTTCTCCGCGCCGTAGCTCAGCTCCCACGTGTAGAGTCCGCTGTCACTGCGCTGTAAGAGGTTCAAGGTCACATTGACCCGCGGGGAGTCCAGACCTCCGCCGAGCGTCAGACGCCCCCTGTGTCCCGTGTCGACCCTCAGCCCGCCGCCCTCGGCCATGGACAGCAGGGTGGTCTGGCTCTGGGCGCCGCGGTGGTACAGGTGGAGGCCGGTCAGGGTGCTGTGCTCCTGCTGAGGGGAGCAGGAGAGCTCCAGTGACTGGCTCTCCGTCAGCTGCCTGAAGATCAACTCTGCATAGGCTGGAGAAAAAAATCAACACGTTTTTAGTTCAAAAGTCTCGCAAGAACGACGACGGCCTTTAGTCTTGGACGGCAACGTTGGTCAGTAAACCATTTTGGTCCAGACTGAAATATCTCTATCTCACTGTTTCCTCTGCAGCGTGGGGAGAACATGCCGTCCCCCCACAGAAAGGCCCTCGCCAGGTGTGGGTCGACAATGCTAACGACGGCAGCAGCATCGTAACCACATGTTTATTTGTTAAACATAGCAAAACTTATGATTGTTATGTGGAGAATTTAAATACAACCTAAATTTATTTCTATAATTAAATACAAGAATGTTTAGCGCTGATTAGCTGGTATTAATGTAATTGAAAACATGCTCAACAACATTATGCCTGATAAACATCAGCATGTGGTCATTGTTAGCGTGTGGTCGTTAGCATTTAGGTAGCTTGACGCCTCACGGAGCGGCGAACGCGGCTGTAAAGCAAAGCCCCACGACTGGTAGGATAGTCCTCCCAGTAAAGAAAAATAAATAACATTGAATTAGACGGGAGAAAAAAAGGTTGTTTTTGTCAAAATGTTCTTACCTTCAAAGAGCTGAATAAAAAGGAGAATGCATGCCAAGCTCATCTTCATGGCCTTTTCAGTTATAAACACACGATAAGATCTACCAAAGCATAGTCATGTCTTACTCCTCCCATTTCCTTCTGTCTATTGTGAGACTTTGTAAACTCAGTGTAGTTATTGTTCTTCACTTCGAAGCAGGAAGAGGACTTCACTGTAAGCGCCGTTGAGATGCTGCCGCTGGTCATGTACGACAGCAAGATTGTCAAAGTGCATTTTAAATACTTTCTCTTTGGGTGTTAAGCATCAGACTTTCTGGATGCACCCTTTATGTATAAAGGGAGTGCTTCCAAAATGTAATAAAAAGTCTCAGTATAGTAAGTTATAATCATTTAAAAACAAATGGAATAGTACGACTTTAAATGGGACAAAAATATATAAATTTAATATTATTACTTCTTTATGATGTTTTTGAGCTACAATACAATAACTTTTTATAGCATTTATACATTTTTTAAGACTTACTATCCAATTACCTTCATGACATACTATATTATAACTTTGTTGACAAACTGTGTTGTACTCAACTGTCTAATCTGATCTCGAGAGCAAGTAATGGATTAACTCAAATGCAGAAAACATAGGAGGCTGCAGAAACTATGCAATCATTTGAAAAATGCTTCCAAACTTAAATCAAATGTAAAAGGCAGCACCGAATGAAGACAAACCAATAAAGAATAAAGTAACTGGGGTGGTATAAAAAAGGAACGAGTAATAGGTAAGAAAAAGGTCTTTGCTTTCAGAAAATGTAGTTCCTGCTCTGCAGGTAGAAATGTGAGAAATGCCGCTGGATTTAAGAAGAAAGCAACTCATGGAAAACTACTGGGCTAATTTGCAGGGACACAAGGATACTCACCCTGCAAAAGGAGTGTTGCAGGCGGTCTGGGAGAATGGAAGGAGCCAGAAAAATAACTTTGGTCGGATAGGCAATGATATTGCAAGGGAGTGTAGGGTGGATAGTCTGAGAATAAGCCCCTCTGTGGTTTACCCGGTGGTGGAACCATGGACACTTGTGTGGCCTGAAATAGACTGGTATCTGTTAGAATTAAAAAGAGAAGAAAGGAAAAGTGGATTTGTTAAGTGCATTTGAATATAGAGTAATGCAGCTATACAGTGAATACACTATAATTTATACGGACGGTGCTAAGAAACCTGAGACAGGAGTGACAGGATTTGGGGTGGCAATACCAGACAAAGGTATAGGGATCAACAGGAGAACATCCGATAAGCTAGGGGTTTACACAGTGGAGATGGTGGCAGTGCTAGTGGCGTTACGATGGGTGGAAAAGGCAAAACAGGGCAAGGTCTTAATATGCTCCGATGCAGCTTCAGTTTTAGCAAGCATCAGATCTTTTCAGTCAAGTAGTCATCAAGACATTCTCTATGAGGTCCTTCAGTCAGCCACACGGGTAACCAACAAGGGGTGTCAGGTGAGATTCATGTGGGGGCAGACAGTTTAGCAAAGAGGGCTTTAAAGAAAGGGGACATAGAAATGACAATTAGCATAAGTAAGGCGGAGGTCAAAAGTATTGTCTGGGAAAACATCAACCAAATTTGGCAGAATAGGTGGGACAGAGAGGAAAAAGGGAGACATTTGTATCTGATTAAAAGGAGTGTGAAGGAAACCAGGGTGGGAAGTTGGAATAGGAGGGAGGAAACAGTGCTGACAAGGCTACGGTTGGGCCATACTACACTCAACAGGACACTGAGAATGATTGGGAAACACCAGACAGGGTTGTGTGAAGGGTGTGGAGAAGAGGAATCAGTGGAGCATGTGGTGGTTCATTGTAAAGCGCATGAGACTCATAGAGAGGTGATGAGGAAGAAACTGGGGGAGTTGGGGGTGCGTGAGTGTACACTAAAGGGAATACTGAGCATGGAGGGGAGAGCACAGATTAGAGTGTTGTTCAAGTTCTTAAAGGACACAGGGGTTTATTGTAGGGTATAGTTGGAATTATAGTATTTTATTATTATTTTATTTTTTTGTTTTGTTTTGTTTTGTTTTGTTTGTTTGGTTTGTAAAGTGTGAAATGACGGATTAGTACTCCAGAGGGTGGCGGTAATGCACCAACAATATGGATGCCAACCGCCGTTAAATAAGAAAAAGAAGAAGAAGAAGAAAATGTAGTTACAGGCTGATTAGTGGATGATTAGACTCAGCTGTGCAGGGCTGCTTTGACGAGGCTGATTGTCTGAATATAAAGTAAGACATGTTCACTACTCAGAGTATTGTGCTGCTTAGTGGGTCAGACAGGAAGACAGTTTACTTTCTGAACCAGTTTGCTGTTCTTCAGTGCTATGAAGACCTCGTGTTTGTTGGTTCTCCTCCTGGTTGGACTGTGTTTCAGGTCATGTTCTGCATTTCCTCCCAAAGGTTATGCTCAACATGCTTCAATTCAAAGTCCTCAGATCACAGGGAGCTCCCAACACACTCTGCAAGCAAAGGATCCATCTGAGGAACCAGAGCGGGTGAATACTGTCCGAGTGACCTGCCATCCAGACTCATTGCAGATTATTATCCAAGCTGACATGTTTGAAGTTGGAGCTCCTGTCAATGGTGATGAATTACGCCTTGGAGTGGAGCACAATGACTACTGTAGAGCTACAATATTTTCAGGAGATGAGTACAGAATCCTTGTTAAACTCATGGACTGCGGCACCAAACAAAAGGTAAAAAAATATTTATTTCTATTAAAGTATTTCAAACTATACTAGTTTTAAATGCATCTACTCTCCACAGATGACTGAAGACTCACTGGTCTACACAAATGTGCTCGTATACTCTCCTTTGGCCTCTCCAGATGGGGTGGTTCGAATGGATGAGGCTGTAATTCCACTTGCATGTCATTACAAAAGGTTTGTGACTTAAAGCTCATCTCTTTAAAGTGCTGTAGACTTTTTTTTTTTTTTTAAATGCTTTTCTGTTTCTTAGGAAGTACAGTTTGTCCAGTTCTTCCCTCATGCCCACCTGGATCCCCTTCAAGTCTCCACAAGCTGCAGAGGAAATTATACCATTTGACTTGAGACTTATGACAAGTAGGTTTCGATTCCTCATGTTTTGATTTATTTTCCATCACTATTATTTATATATTTATTATGTTTGCAGATGACTGGCTTCATCGAAGAAGCTCTAATGTGTTTTACCTCGGCGAGCCCATGGGCATCGAAGCCTCAGTCCGAGTTGGACATCACACAGGGCTCCGAGTGTTTGTGAGCAGCTGTGTGGCGACACTTTCCCCAGATGTTTCCTCTGAGCCCAGATACGTCTTTGTTGAAAATGGGTAAGCGCTTGGAAGATTACATGTGTGAAGCCTTTTATGGCTCTAGAGAACGCAGTGTGAAGGCGGATCACTTGCCTCAAGTGATGTCAAATTCTGAAGATTAGCCACTACTGGAAGAACAGACTGAAGTCTCTCTTCTCTTCACAGGTGCTTGGTTGACTCTGAGCTTCCAGGTTCTAGATCTAGCTTCTTATCCAGGGCACAGGATGACAAGCTCCACCTGACCATTGACGCATTTAAATTTCATAATGAGGACACAGAGGAAGTGAGGCTCTACTTTAATGTTATCAAGTCATTATTGCGCATGAGATTGTGTTCCTAAATTTATTGTTTTCCCCACAGCTCTACATCACATGTTACCTGAATGCTGTACCAGTAGATGACGCAGAGGCGCCAAATAAGGCATGCAGTCTTGTAAATGGAAGGTAAGAGATCAGCCCGACATGTGAATCAAAGAGTAAATGAGGGTGTGTGACTAGTTTTATTGTGTTTCAGATGGAGGTCAGCTGATGGTAATGACTATTTATGTGGCTCTTGTCAAAGTCACGCTAAGCCGAGCACCCCTGGCAAGTTTGGTCCTCGTGGGTTTGAGAAGCCAAAAGAACCTGAACAGTTTTGGAGTGGAAAGAGAACCAATACAGGTTGGGTTCCTTATAGGAACGTGTCTGCTTAGTAAATGCAATCCAAGGCCTCACATATGGTTTTGGACTATTTATTCTAGTGTGGGAAAAGGCGACGCGAGTGGGTCCGATGATCGTCTCGCCAGCCAAGCAGACCAGTGGACCAGTACCTGTGGGGGAGCGTCCTCTTCTGAATAATATCAGAAGACCTTCAATGTTTGGCAGCCAGTGACTTGAAATAAATGACAACGTTGGTGAGTTGAACTCAAAATTGCATGACTTAATCCTTGGTTTGTATCTTCAAAGGTTCAGGCACATTTGATGCTCTGCAAATAAACTGTTGATGGATTTCTTTCTAGCTGAGAAGAGACTGCTTGGTTCATAGTCTACACCAGACGAGGTGGTGGTTCAGGCTTTAGTTTCTAAGCAGAACCAAATGTTAACTGGCAATTAACACTGACTCTTAATTACAGATGGGGATGGTGTGACGGTCTCTGCCCTTCTAGAAAAGTAATCTCCGGAGGTGGACGTGGAATTGAAGGGACAACTGCTGGAAAACCCCATGTCAACCCTCGACTGTCTAGTTTATTGCCAATGTCACCTACAACCGACAATATCTTTTTAGATACAAATGACTCTAAAATATAATAAATTTGCTTTTAAAATGTATTACTTGTTTGTTGTTTCATGGTTTTCCTGCAATGCAAAAATAACTGGAACTAAATATTTTCAGTGCAGAACTGCTAAGGTATAAAGATGTGTTTTTTAGTCTGCATATCGCATCTTTTGAATAGTGAGACCTTCAGGTTGAAAGGTAGACACCAAATCTGCTTTAGTTGCAACCCTTTTATGAATACATGTATGAATACAGGATCTATATATATTGGAAAAGAACTCTATCCAGAAGTTAACTTAAATAAAATTCCTTGTATGCAACTAAAGTGTTGTGCTGGGGCGCCCGATGGAACTCAAAACTGGATGCGACGCATCAAGTTTAACAGTATTTAATGGCAAGGAGTATAAACGAAAGTTTAACAATCAAAGACTCACGATCGTAGTTCTGTGGTGATGAGGGCTCTGCAGGTACAAGTTCCAAGGAAACTAGTGTTGCTACCTAACCAGCATCAGAACGAAAGAGGCCGAGTCCCCCAATACATTGGCCGTTTCTCAATATGTGTACTTGTGCGTCCTTTCCTCTACTTGTGTCCTCCTGGACTCGTGAAACGTCATCAGTCTCAGCCCGGGTACATGTTCCAATTCAAAGTTTGCTTCTCTCAAAGCACGGTCAAAATGCCCGGATGTGACTTGATCCTCCCACTTTCCGGAGGATGCATCACAGGAGACTTGTGCGTACTCTGGCCAGCATATTTCACCAGCAACCGGAAACAATAGCGGAGGAGAAAATAAACAACTGACAGGTGACTTGTTATAAATACTACTGTTATTGAGTCACGGAATATCATTTTAGGTTGTTTTGTTTATTTGACTGTAAAAAAATCATTTACACTGAATAATTAGAATAAACTCAGGAGCAAGAACAGCTGATGTGGTGACGTCATCAAATAAGCAGCCGTTCCAATCGCAGAAAGACCGTCCTCCCGTCCTCCCGTCCTCCGGAGTCTGGGCTCCCGAGACCAGACTCCCAAGACCAGACTCCAAAAGAACACAAGTCTGCAGTTGTGTACTTTGAATTGAGAAACGGCCACTGTGTGTTAGTTGCATACCAGCCAATCACGTATTCACAAAGGTTAGTCCAACCCTTAACAGCTTCTCGTTGGTTCAAGGTGCCGCTAGAACAATGAGGGGTCGGCTGTCATGATCTCCCAGTCAAAACGCCATTTCCGGTCAAGAAACTAGCTACAACCACAAGTCTCTTTGAGATGGTTGTAACTAGTGATGGCGAGATGAAGCCTCATGAGGCGTCGAACCACTTCAGCCAATTGGTTCGAGAAAGGGTTCATTACTCGAAGCTTCATGTGCTCACGACACCACCCACTGGCCAAGTGTATAATGACAGGCAGCTGTATCTGAACCACATAATGCGATGCATTGAATTGTGTCCGTTATGGCTGTTGGGAATCACTATGAATTAGAAAAATGTATGACCAAATATTGTACATAAATTATCACATATGTGCATAATAAAATATTTGTTTAATGTATTCTGTGTGTGTAAATGTTCCCAAATTGGTAGTATTATATGATATGGCAGGTTGTGTAATAATGTTATTATGTCACTTTAGGAAAATGTCATGGGCTTAAGCAAGCAGAGGACAGTGAAAGTGCTTGTGGAACTATGAAGAGGGTACTGAATATGCGTGTGGAACTTGGACAGTGATGTACAGGACGGGACATTTTATTTATTTGTATTCAGAAATAACTGTTTCTTAACAGTTCCATATTACCACATATCCTTCTCTCCTCACTCTCCCAACTCTCCAAACTATCTCTCTCTCTCTCTAAACTCTCAACCAACAACCCACATGTTGAATGGAGCCTGAGGGGTTTATATTGCTGTCAAACCTTCCGGCAAAATCTGAACAGCTTGCTGAAGCAGTCACGTGGTACAGCCGGGCAGCGAGGCTTCGGACGTCATCATTTTTGGCTCCTCCCCTAAATGAAGCAAGCCTCGATACGCGCTTCGAGGAAACTATGAGTGCCGTTTAGGCCATAACTAGTGAAACGCTCTCACACTCACTACTGAGACACTCTCACACATACTAGTGAAACACTCTCACACTCACTACTGAAACACTCTCACACATACTAGTGAAACACTCTCACACTCACTACTGAAACACTTACACATACATACATACTCTGTAAACCTATGCACGCTCATATATAAAACACTATTGAACACTTATACATTCATAACTGAATCTCTTGCATATGATTACAAAGATATAAAAAGTTTAGATACATGTGCAAGTGTTTCACATATATATGTATACATGTTTCAAATGTGTATGTATACGTTTTTCAGTTATATGTATGTATGCTCTTACATGAGGATGTGCAAGCGTCTCACATGTATTCATGCAAGTCATTTCAGTAGTGACTGTGAGAGCGTTTCAGTAGTGACTGTGAGAGCGTTTCAGTAGTATGTATGAATGAATCTCACTAGCATACGGAAGGTACTTCGGTTAAACCGGAAGGCGGAAGCAAAGAGTGCAGGCGCCAGCGGATAATAGGCTTCTGTGATTTGCCAATGCGGTTGTCTGTCAACATTTTGGGGGAAAAAACAACCAATGAACACTCAATAAGTCACAAGGACCTGCCCACCTCACAGGTGAATCTCATTAGCAATCTGTCAGTCAGAGAAGCCAGAGAACACGGCGCGAACGGACTTCACAACAAGGAAGCAGCTGCAGCGACTTTGGCGAGCAGCGCGGACGAGGAGGAACACGCAGCCAGGTAAGTGTCTTTACTAAACTTTACGTGTCCGTTACGTATCTGTTATGTTCCGTTTTACCGTGTCTGTTACGTGTCCCGTCACGGTGTCTGTTACGTGTGCACGGTGCTGACTAGTATTTTGACTTCTCCAGCGCCTGCAGCGCAGCCCCACCCGCAGCCCCACATGGAGCACCCCACCTGCAGCTCTACCTGCCCGGCCAGCAAAGACGTCTCGTGCCCCGGAGGAC
Organism: Liparis tanakae; assembly: GCA_036178185.1. Classification (NCBI taxonomy): domain Eukaryota; kingdom Metazoa; phylum Chordata; class Actinopteri; order Perciformes; family Liparidae; genus Liparis; species Liparis tanakae. The sequence goes on from CM070091.1 coordinate 13,162,680, forward strand.
CATGATACGATGACATGATAGTGAAGCCATATAATACATTTTCTGTATCAATATTTGTGTTGTGTTTCCTTTTCTATTTCTCAACATTAATATTTTGTAGAATATGTTAGTTTTTTTTACTGTATAATACATATTTATTTAAAAATAAATAATTGTAATGGTCATTTTTTTTATTTGCACACACCCCATGAAACTTTATCTGCAATATCAAGTCATTTCTCAGTCCCATCTTTGTCATATTGGAGAATAGCGAGACGGACCACGTCATTTTTACTCAAAAAACGATAATACAAAATTGGGTATTTGACATTTATTTATATGTATCTAGCATTGTATTCAGATATTTCACTGCTTTTGTGAAACTATGACCTTTGGTAAAACAATGTCAAACACCAAAACAGTTCGTCCACTTGAGTAAAAGTCTGTTTTCAGAAGAGTTACGAAGATTTTTCTTAAATCAAACTTACATTTTCAGCTTTAGGGCCATATTTTTTTCTTTCCACTTGTACCTGAGGACACTTATTCCTCATTATATGGAGAGGTGAGATTGTTCTGGAATTTTTGATGTATAACACATGGGTATGTGTTGTATGCAAAAGTCTTTTAAAGGTGAATTAAAAATTCTTTGTAAAATCGAGAAAATGACCCCAGTCTCCAGAGGGTTAACCGAAGTACCTTCCGTATGCTAGTGAGATTCATTCATAAATACTACTGAAACGCTCTCACAGTCACTACTGAAATGACTTGCATGAATACATGTGAGACGCTTGCACATCCTCATGTAAGAGCATATATATAACTGAAAAACGTATACATACACATTTGAAACATGTATACATATGTATGTGAAACACTTGCACATGTATCTAAACTTTTTATATCTTTGTAATCATATACAAGAGATTCAGTTATGAATGTATAAGTGTTCAATAGTGTTTTATATATGAGCGTGCATAGGTTTACAGAGTATGTATGTATGTGTAAGTGTTTCAGTAGTGAGTGTGAGTGTTTCACTAGTATGTGTGAGAGTGTTTGACTAGTATGTGTGAGAGTGTCTCAATAGTGAGTGTGAGAGCGTTTCACTAGTATGTGTGAGAGCATTTCACTAGTATGTGTGAGAATGAGAGTGTTTCATTAGTATGTGTGAGAGTGTCTCAGTAGTGAGCGTGAGAGCATTTCACTAGTAAGTGTGAGAGTGAGAGCGTTTCATTAGTATGTGTGAAAGTGTCTCAGTAGTGAGCGTGAGAGCATTTCACTAGTATGTGTGAGAGTGAGAGAGTTTCATTAATATGTGTGAGAGTGAGACCGTTTCACTAGTATGTGTGAGAGTGTCTCAGTAGTGAGTGTGAGAGTATTTCACTAGTTATGGCCTAAACGGCCCCTCATAGGAAACGCCCCCTCCATTACTCGACACGCTTCGAAGCGTCGGCACATCTCGTAACAACACTAGTTGCAACCAAATGCGTCCCAGAGCAACATAGGACCCAAAAATAGTTCCCATCAAATGGAAAATAAAACAAACCAATATTCAACAAAACGAGTTGTACAAATAATAATAAAAAAACAAACTTATTACAAATGACATGAATAATATTTATGGCAGTTAAATTATGAGTGTGAGAATGTAGCACAATAACTCATCAATAGTATCTAAGAAAGGTAAAAGGAAAATAACCATATATGCTGTTTATATTTGTAAATGGGATGAAGTAAATATCTGAATATTTTGAAAAAAATGTTTGTGTTGAATTTAAAATACACCAAACAAGGGTATTTTAATTATACACTTTTTAGTTAGTTTAGCATATCCCCCCCCAGAAAAAAAGTAATTATGCATATAAGTGTGAACAGTTTTCACAGATTCAAATGTGGTTGAATGCCCCTCAACTTTATCAGACTTTGGTCCTAACTCTTAGAAGGTGTGAAACTAATTACAGGCTGATTAGTGGATGATTAGACTCAGGTGTGCAGGGCTGCTTTGACGAGGCTGATTGTCTGAATATAAAGTAAGACATGTTCACTACTCAGAGTATTGTGCTGCTTAGTGGGTCAGACAGGAAGACAGTTTACAGTCTGAACCAGTTTGCTGTTCTTCAGTGCTATGAAGACCTCGTGTTTGTTGGTTCTCCTCCTGGTTGGACTGTGTTTCAGGTCATGTTCTGCATTTCCTCCCAAAGGTTATGCTCAACATGCTTCAATTCAAAGTCCTCAGATCACAGGGAGCTCCCAACACACTCTGCAAGCAAAGGATCCATCTGAGGAACCGGAGCGGGTGAATACTGTCCGAGTGACCTGCCATCCAGACTCATTGCAGATTATTATCCAAGCTGACATGTTTGAAGTTGGAGCTCCTGTCAATGGTGATGAATTACGCCTTGGAGTGGAGCACAATGACTACTGTAGAGCTACAATATTTTCAGGAGATGAGTACAGAATCCTTGTTAAACTCATGGACTGCGGCACCAAACAAAAGGTAAAAAAATATTTATTTCTATTAAAGTATTTCAAACTATACTAGTTTTAAATGCATCTACTCTCCACAGATGACTGAAGACTCACTGGTCTACACAAATGTGCTCGTATACTCTCCTTTAGCCTCTCCAGATGGGGTGGTTCGAATGGATGAGGCTGTAATTCCACTTGAATGTCATTACAAAAGGTTTGTGACTTAAAGCTCATCTCTTTAAAGTGCTGTAGACTTTTTTTTTTTTTTTTTTTTTTTTTAAATGCTTTTCTGTTTCTTAGGAAGTACAGTTTGTCCAGTTCTTCCCTCATGCCCACCTGGATCCCCTTCAAGTCTCCACAAGCTGCAGAGGAAATTATACCATTTGACTTGAGAATTATGACAAGTAGGTTTCGATTCCTCATGTTTTGATTTATTTTCCATCACTATTATTTATATATTTAATTGTGTGTGTGTGTGTATATATATATATATATATATATATATATATATATATATATATATATATATATATATATATATTATGTTTGCAGATGACTGGCTTCATCGAAGAGGCTCTAATGTGTTTTACCTCGGCGAGCCCATGGGCATCGAAGCCTCAGTCCGAGTTGGACATCACACAGGGCTCCGAGTGTTTGTGAGCAGCTGTGTGGCGACACTTTCCCCAGATGTTTCCTCTGAGCCCAGATACGTCTTTGTTGAAAATGGGTAAGCGCTTGGAAGATTACATGTGTGAAGCCTTTTATGGCTCTAGAGAACGCAGTGTGAAGGCGGATCACTTGCCTCAAGTGATGTCAAATTCTGAAGATTAGCCACTACTGGAAGAACAGACTGAAGTCTCTCTTCTCTTCACAGGTGCTTGGTTGACTCTGAGCTTCCAGGTTCTAGGTCTAGCTTCTTATCCAGGACACAGGATGACAAGCTCCACTTGACCATTGATGCCTTTAAATTTCATGAGGCCAAAGAAGAGGTGAGGCTCTACTTTAATGTGCTCAAGTCATTAATACGCATGTAGATTGTGTTCCTACATTTACTTCCTCTCACAGCTCTACATCACATGTCACCTGAATGCTGTACCAGTAGATGATGCAGAGGCACCAAATAAGGCATGCAGTCTTATAAATGGAAGGTAAAAAAAAAAAAATCGGCCTAACATGTGAATCATAGAATAATGCAGCGTAAATGAGGGTGTGTGTGATATTTTAATTTTGTTTCAGATGGAGGTCAGCTGATGGTAATGACTATCTATGTGGCTCTTGTCAAAGTCACAATAAGCCGAGCAGCCCTGGCAAGTTTGGTCCTCGTGGGTTTGAGAAGCCAAAAGAACCTGAACCGTTTTCGATTGGACAGAGAACCAATGCAGGTTAGGTTCCTAATAGACATGTCTGCTTGGAAAATACAATGCAAGGCCTCACATGGTTTTTTTTTTTTTTTTTTTTTTTTTAATTCATTAGTGTGGGAAAAGGTGACACGAGTGGGTCCGATGATCGTCTTGCCAGCCAAGCAGACCAGTGGACCAGTACCTGTGGGGGAGCGTCCTCTTCTGAATAATATCAGAAGACCTTCAATGTTTGGCAGCCAGTGACTTGAAATAAATGACAACGTTGGTGAGTTGAACTCAAAATTGCATAATTTGATCCTTGACCCATATCTTCAAAGGTTCAGGCACATTTGATGCTCTGCAAATACACTGTTGGCTTTCTTTCTAGCTGAGAAGAGACTGCTTGGTTCATAGTCTACACCAGATGAGGTGGCGGTTCAGGCTTTAGTTTCTAAGCAGAACCAAATGTAAACTGGCAATTGAAACCGACTCTATTACAGATGGGGATGGTGTGACGGTCTCTGCCCTTCTAGAAAAGGAGTCTCTGGAGGTGGACGTGGAATTGAAGGGACAACTGCTGGATTAAAACCCCATGTCAACCCTCGACTGTCTAGTTTACTGTCAACTACAACCGAAAATATATTTTTAGATAGAAATGACTCTAAAATATAATAAATGTGCTTTTAAAATGTATTACTCGTTTGTTGATTCATGGTTTTCCTGCAATGCACAAAGAACTGGAACTAAATATTTTCAGTGCAGAACTGCAGAGATATAAAGATGTGTTTTTAGTCTGAATATTGCATCTTATGAATGGTGAGACCTTCTGCTTGAAAGGTAGAAGTCCTGATCTGTTTTGGGAGCAGCCTTTTTTATGAATACCCTATAAGAGTACAGGATCTATACATATTTTTGCAGCTTTGGGGAATAACTCCATCCAGAAAATGAACTTAAATAATTTCAACTCTATCACTGTACATCAGATATAACGGTGAAACGTGTACATAAGTATGGGATTTTCTTGTTGCTCATAAACGTAGTTCTCGACTTGCCTAGATGGCCAATTACACCAGCATGTTAGACTTGAACCTTAGGGTTGGGTATCGGAAACCGTTGCTAACGTGGCACCGGTTCCACTACATCCGGTATTACCCGGATCAAAACGCAACGCACATTCCGGTGCTTTTTCCGTTGCCTGAGCGGATTGAAAAAAATTATTGAACTTCCCTGACTCCGCCTGTCAGCAGGTTACGATAGCCAATCATATTTAACTTTGAGAGCGGAGGCATGCGCCGTGTGTGACTACGTGAACCCGTGCCGAGCACACCAGCTTGCGGCTGGACGCGATGGGGAGACCGTCACCGTCCCCCTGAACACGGGGAGACCGATGAATAAAAGAGCAGCCTGAAGTCAGATTAGTACCGGAACGTTGATTGCATGTCTTGCATTCATAAAAGTAGGCCATGAAATAATAAATTATCCATTATAACCATGTTTAAGCTAGCTCGTAGCTAGCGCGAGCTGACGGTCAGACAAGCAGAGATTCGCACCGCCACCTGTGTTTCGGACGTTGGGAACGAGAAGATCAGTTGGGTGTTAGTGTACAGAGAGATGAGGAGGGGACCCAGTACGGAACCTTGAGGGCCCCATGTGAAAGGACAAGGATCTGACACAGATTCTCTCCAAATTACCCGGTAAGTGCGGTCGGTGAAGTAGGAAGAGAAAAGGGCGAGTGCTGTGCCTGAGATCCCCAGGTCCTGAAAAGAAGAGAGAAAGATTTGGTGGTTCACGGTATCAGATGCAGCAGAAAGGTCTAGAAGGATAAGGACAGAGGAGAGAGAGCCTACTTAAAGTAAATTATAGTAATAATAAAATGTGCTAAAGTAATAAAGTAATACAGTGCAAACAGTCAACAACAAACATTTAGACAACATATATTTGATAATTTAAGAACTATAAGAAATGACTTTGCATATGTGTTTTAGCAGCAATCAGACGTAGTTTTTTTTACTTATTTTTTAGCAGCATTTGACAATGAGTTTAAAAGTCTAAAGGTGGAGGAATGGGAGAGAGTTCAGATTCCTGACAGCCTGGCGGATGAAGCTGTTGGACAGTCTAGTCCAGCAGAGGGCAGGAGGCTGAAGAGACCGTGTGAGGGGTGGCTAGAGTTACTCACAGTCATGGTCCCTTTGAAGGTGAGGTGGGTGTTATACATGAAATGTAGGAAGGTGAAGGGGGAGTGAAGCATCAATGATGCATCAAGCTGCATTCCCTATACGCTGCAGGGCCATTCGGTTGTAGTCCGCGAGCAGCTCCCCCCACACACGGTGATGCAGCTGGTCAGGAGGCTCTCATGGTGTTGAACACTGAATTAAAGTCAATGGACAGAAGGGTGGGTTGGTGGTGGGGAATGGATTTGATGTGTGCCAAGAGTAGCCGTTCAAAAGCACATTATGGACGATAGTCATTGAAGCAGGATGGTTTGGGTTGTTGGCACAGGTACGATGGCCTTGAAGCACAATGGAAAGGCAGCTTATCTCACAGAAGTGTTGAAGCTCCTCTTCAGACAACCAGGGTTGTTGAAAAAGGTCAAGAAACTCCTGAGAGGTGAAATGTTCTAAAAGCCGTTATCCCTTCTCTGAAGTTTAGATTGTGGCATTTTAAAGTCGGTTTGACTGCCTCTGGTGTGGCCCAATTTCACACATTTTAGTGGCTAGTACACAATAACCTTTTGCACCAGCAGGAAACTGCAACAGGTGGCAAAAACATTCCTTTAAACCTTTAGAAAGCAGGGTATTCAGCTGGTTGCAAGTCTGGACCCTCTTGCTAGAGCTGCCACTAGAAACTACACACTCGTCTGCAACAAGGTTTGTGTGCATTGTAGAAAAACGGCACACAAGTCAATTTTAAAGCAATAGTTTATTATATTTAAGAGTCAATTGGATGTGAAAGCACATTTTGTGTCTCAGTCGCATTTGAGATTTCGGTCACATCCACAGTAAACTGAACAGTCGGGCTGACAAGACATAGTCGGCCACCACCGCGTCTTTTGAGTCAGAGTCGACCTCAGGAGACTCCTTTTCTAGAGGAGGAGAGAGACTTTTACAGCATCTTCATCTGCAAGTAGAGGACATTTTAATTATATGACTGTCATTTATTCATGATTTCAAATTGGATGCATACAATCTTTCCAAATGTTACCTTCTGAATGCGTTCCACCATTTTCAGCAAGAATCTCCTTAGAATCTGAAGTCTGAACCACAACCTCATCTGGTGTAGACGGTGTAACAAGGAGTCCGAGTTGCGTTCAGCGGCAGCCCGGTCGCGATCACCTGGGAGCAGACGAGCCGGAAGAGCCATATATGGCTCGAGACCAGACGTTAAATACCTGAAGGGGGCGCTACAGGGGAAAAGTTACATAGTGTCGCCTTAAGATCATTAACAGAGCACAAAATGCTTTTAGAGTTCAACTTTACCAATTGTGTCGTTTATTCCACTTCTCCACTGGCTGCCAGAGAGTGAAGGTCTGCTGAATTTATTCAGGCCAGGAGGAAACTCCTCCACAGGTACTGGCCCACTGGTCTGCTTGGCTGGCAAGACAATCATCGGACCGACTCTTGCATCCTGCTCCAACACTAAAACATTAAGTCCAAAACCATGTGAGAAGACTGAAATTGCCGCCCCCCCCCTCCCCCCGCCCCCCACACCACCACCAAACGGTGCACCTCCTTCTCCTCTGTCCCGCAGCACCAGACACACAGGTCATGACGGTGTTTGTCCCCTGACGTTGTTTTGTGATAAATCAACCACAACATTAGCGCTGCTGAAAACATGACGTCACAACTGGTCTCACGTTTCCTAAAAAAGATAAACAAACAAAAACTAACGAAATCCATGATTTCAGAGCTTTGCAGCTGTTTACTGACGTTAGTTATGTTTAGAGAATAGAGAGAGGAGAGAGAGAGAGAGAGAGAGAGAGAGAGAGAAGAGAGAGAAAAGAAAAAGAGAGAGAGAATTCTTATTCCATTCTATTTAATAGACTAGTCTAGGATTTGCGTGGCCGGACAAAAAAAAAAATCCTAAGGCCCCTCTGGTGTTGTTCAGAGGGCCACATGTGGAGGCGTCCGTATCCGGCCCGCAGGCCTTATAGTTTGAGGACCACCGCTCTTGGCTGTTGATGTCTATCAATATCGCTCATTTTGAAAAGGACGTAAGAGGTCAATACGGATCAGAATCAGACCGGCGAGGAGGGCGATACGTGGCTGGCATGACGACCCATTAGCCAATCAGAACACTTGTACTGTTGTTGCCATATCATAATTAATCTTTATTCATAAAGAAAATGTAAGCTAGCGGTCTGATGCTGCCCAGAGGAGACGCAGTTCTAGGATGCATTGCATCATCAGTGTGTTGCTGCTTATGCTTCAACCCGGTCAGAATTTTCTTTTGGCATTGAGTGCCCTTTTTTTTTGTTGGAGCACCGGCCCCCCAAAATGTCTGTGCACGTGCCTGGATACAATCATGTTTCTACCAAATCAGGAATGTCTCTAAAATCTGAAAATCAAAGACCAAATGCTCTTCTCACATCTCCCCAGTTGCAGTGCTTTATAAACCAGGAGCAGGATTTTAAAGTTAATCTTTTGTTGGACAGGAAGTGGGTGGAGAGACCTCAGAACTGGACCGACGTAATCCACTTTCCTGGTCTTGGTGAGGACTCGAGCTGCAGCGTTCTGATTGAGTTTTTACAAAGACCTGTAAACACACCGTTACAGGAGTGAAGTCTACTGAGTATAAATACATGGACAAGTTTCTCCAAATCATGTTGAGACATACGTCTTCCAATCCTTGATATATTTTTCAGGTGATAGGCTTATTTTGTAATTGTCTTGATATGGCTGTTCAGGTTAAGGTCTGAATCCATAACTACACCTAGATGTCTGGCTTGGTTTGTGGATATTTAAAGTGTGGATGCAGAAGGTTCAAACACTCAATCCTAGATACTTCCCATTTCAGATAAATCAAACCACATGGAGACAGTTGGATGCAATTAATCCAACAAATGTGGGAGAATCAAAGCTGCAGTCAGACTGAGATACAGGCCTGTGATTGGCCCACACTTTACCAGTGGTTCATCCAAATATTTAGTGGTGTGCAGTTGGGCCCACTGAAAATATTGGGCTAGCACACCATAACCTAACACCATACCTGAGGCTCAAGTCTAACATGCTGTTGTAATTGGCCATCTAGTAGGGATGGGCGGATGAGGCCTCGTGAAGCGTTGAGGCTTTCTTCCTATTTGTACCGAAAAGGATTCAAAGCTTCGGGGCTTCACTTTGAAGAAGAACGGCGACATCTGGTGGCAGACTGGAATTAAAGCCGTTTAACAGTGTGACCGAAGCACCAGAACAACACCTCAATGTTTCAATCTCACATTTCTGCAGTAAAAGTCAATTCAAGCTGCGTGTTCATTCACGGTTTTTATGTTATATACAACCATTATCCATGTTGCTTCTGTTGTTTTTTTATATTGCAATACAACTAAATGCTGGTTAATAATATTTAACGACGTGTTCATGAAGGGATTCGATCCTCTCAACACCGGACGGAAAATAATATTTGACATGTGCATAACCCACTAGACCATGAACCAACATGTACTATGTAGTACATTTTATATATATATTATCAGGGCTCTAAATGTTTATGCCAACAGATTTATAAATAGTATTTGTCCTTTATAGTTTATATTAGTGAGGTAAGATTTGATAGAAGTGGCCGTGCAACGTGCTTATGAAAATGGGCAGTGATTTGTGCAACATTGTATTTTTCATAGATTTCTATTTAGAAATAATATTTTCTCCACTGTGCTGGGCTTCAGGCGGCTCCTTTTCTGGCTCACAATTTCCCCAGCCTTTGAAAAAATTTGTTCACATGAAACAGATGATGCGGTTATACATAGATATCTGGATGACAATTTCAACAGGTGCGGATAAATTCACAATCTCAAAACTCACAAATATCACTATCTCAAAATTCTCGCTATCTCCTCTCACAAACCCCACATTGATGATTGACACTGTGGTTCTTATGTAGCAGTTAGGCGCCAAAAGCTTCAAGCTGTCAAGCGCGTTAAACCAATGAAACGCTTCACGTGACAATTGTCATTTGATACAAGCTCCGACACTTTGCGCCGACACACGCCGATTCATTAGACTGACACAAGCTTCGGCGCTTTGGTATCGTTTTCCCATCCCTACCATCTAGGCAAGTCGAGAACTATGTTTGAGCATCATGGGCTCCCATACCTAGGTACACGTTTCACCGTTATATTTGCAATGATCTGATGTACAGTGATAGAGTTGAACAATCCAGTTATGTCGCATACAAGGAATTTTATTTTAATTCATTTTCTGGATGGAGTTATTCCCCAATGTTTCAAAAATATGTATAGATCTTTTACTCGTATATGGTATTCATAAAAAGGTTGCTCCCAAAACAGATCAGGACTTCTACCTTTCAAGCAGAAGGTCTCACTAGTCATAAAATGCAATATTCAGACTAAAAACACATCTTTATATCTGCAGTTCTGCACTGAAAATATTTAGTTCCAGTTCTTTGTGCATTGCAGGAAAACCATGAAGCAACAAACGAGTAATACATTTTAAAAGCAAATTTATTATATTTTAGAGTCACTTGTATTTAAACATTTTCGGTTGTAGTTGACGTTTGGTCACATTGACAGTAAACTAGACAGTCGAGGGTTGACATAGGGTTTTAATCCAGCGGTTGTCCCTTCAAGTCCACCTCCGGAGATTCCTTTTCTAGAAGGGCAGAAACCGTCACACGCACCCCATCTGTAATTAAGAGTCGGTTTTAATTGCCAGTTTACATTTGGTTCTGCTTAGAAACTAGAGCCTGAACCACCACCGCATCTGGTGTAGACTATGAACCAAGCAGTCTCTTCTCAGCTAGAAGGAAATCCAGCAACAGTTTATTTGCAGAGCATCAAATGTGCCTGAACCTTTGAAGATATGGGTCAAGGATCAAATTATGCAATTTTGAGTTCAACTCACCAACGTTGTCATTTATTTCAAGTCACTGGCTGCCAAACATTGAAGGTCTTCTGATATTATTCAGAAGAGGACGCTCCCCCACAGGTACTGGTCCACTGGTCTGCTTGGCTGGCAAGACGATCATCGGACCCAGTCGCGTTGACTTTTCCCACACTAATGAATAAAAAAATAAATAAAAAGACCAAAACCATGTGCGAGGCCTTGCATTGTATTTTCCAAGCAACACGTCCATTAGGAACCCAACCTGTATTGGTTCTCTGTCCAATCGAAAACTGTTCAGGTTCTTTTGGCTTCTCAAACCCACGAGGACCAAACTTGCCAGGGCTGCTTGGCTTATTGTGACTTTGACAAGGGCCACATAAATAGTCATTACCATCAGCTGACCTCCATCTGAAACAAAATTAAAATATCACACACCCTCATTTACTCTGCATTATTCTATGATTCACATATTGGGCAGATTTCTTACCTTCCATTTACAAGACTGCATGCCTTATTTGGTGCCTCTGCATCATCTACTGGTACAGCATTCAGGTGACATGTGATGTAGAGCTGTGAGAGGAAGTAAATGTAGGAACACAATCTACATGCGTAATAATGACTTGAGCACAGCAAAGTAGAGCCTCACATCTTCTTTGGCCTCATGAAATTTAAAGGCATCAATGGTCAAGTGGAGCTTGTCATCCTGTGTCCTGGACAAGAAGCTAGACCTAGAACCTGGAAGCTCAGAGTCAACCAAGCACCTGTGAAGAGAAGAGAGACTTCAGTCTGTTCTTCCAGTAGTGGCTAAGCTTCCCGTCGATACAGTTGTGGTTGGGCGAAGACCAGAATAAGCACAATTAAGAAGCCTTGAAACAAAAACACTCCAGCCAACTAAAATTAATGTATTTAACACCACACCCTGAGACTTCTCAGTTTCCAATTTGTAATCTTCAGAATTTGACATCACGTGAGGCAAGTGATCCGCCTTCACACTGCGTTCTCTAGAGCCATAAAAGGCTTCACACATGTAATCTTCCAAGCGCTTACCCATTTTCAACAAAGACGTATCTGGGCTCAGAGGATACATCTGGGGAAAGTGTCGCCACACAGCTGCTCACAAACACTCGGAGCCCCGTGTGATGTCCAACTCGGACTGAGGCTTCGATGTTGATGGGCTCGCCGAGGTAAAACACATTAGAGCCTCTTCGATGAAGCCAGTCATCTGCAAACATTAAAAAAATATATATATATATATATTTATGTATATAGAAGTGACCACAATTAAATATAAATGGTGGAAAATCAAAACCTACTTGTCATAATTCTCAAGTCAAATGTTATAATTTCCTCTGCAGCTTGTGGAGACATGAAGGGGATCCAGGTGGGCATGAGGGAAGAACTGGACAAACTGTACTTCCTAAGAAACAGAAATTCAAATTAAAACTATTCAGTGTTTACAGCACTTTAAAGAGATGAGCCTTAAGTGACAAACCTTTTGTAATGACATTCAAGTGGAATTACAGCCTCATCCATTCGAACCACCCCATGTGGAGAAGCCACAGGAGAGTATATGAGCACATTTGTGTAGACCAGTGTGTCTTCAGTCATCTGTGGAGAGTAGTTGCATTTAAAACTAGTATAGTTTGAAATAATTTAGTAGAAATAAATGAATCATTACCTTTTGTTTGGTGCCACAGTCCATGAGTTTAACAAGGATTCTGTACTCATCTCCTGAAAATATTGTAGCTCTACAGTAGTCATTGTGCTCCACTCCAAGGCGTAATTCATCACCATTGACAGGAGCTCCAACTTCAAACAAGTCAGCTTGGATAATAATCTGCAATGAGTCTGGATGGCAGGTCACTCGGACAGTATTCACCTGCTCTGGTTCCTCAGATGGATCCTTTGCTTGCAGAGTGTGTTGGGAGCTCCCTGTGAACTGAGGACTTTGAGCATGTTGAGCATAACCTTTGGAAGGAAATGCAGAACATGACCTGAAACACAGTCCAACCAGGAGGAGAACCAAAAAACACGAGGTCTTCATAGCACTGAAGAACAGCAAACTGGTTCAGACTGTAAACTGTCTTCCTGTCTGACCCACTAAGCAGCACAATACTCTGAGTAGTGAACATGTCTTACTTTATATTCAGACAATCAGCCTCATCAAAGCAGCCCTGCACACCTGAGTCTAATCATCCACTAATCAGCCTGTAATTAGTTTCACACATTCAAAGAGTCAATACTAAAGTCTGATGAAGTTTAGGGGGATTCCTCCATATTTGAATCTGTTAAAACAGTTCAGACATATTCTCTTTATTGCTTTTTTTCTTTAGACATTTAAATATGTGTTACACTAAGTAAAAACTGTGTAACGAAAATGTCTTAAAAATACAGAAATGTATTTCAATATTAACTTCATAATTTCGTTATTTGGATTTTCCCATCCCTAAGCTTTGGGCTTAACAACAAACTTGAACAGGACATTATTGGCAATACAGTACTGCCTCTCGTATCTTATTGCTTAAGTATGCCATCTTGCAATATGGGCTCCACTCTGTAGATTGGAGTCTTCTTGTTGACAGGAGAGTTTCCTTGCACAGCATTGATTTATTCTGCATACTCCTGGAGCTGACTCAGTCATATGAACTCCATTTCTGTTTTAACCAAATCTTCCAGAGATGGTGGACTTGGTATCAAAGTTCACTTCAATTCATGCATGTGCTTTTTAATAAGCCTTTTCCAATTTTCTCTGATGTTATCAAGGTTACAGATAGAATCTTGGAGCTCCTTTCTGTTTTTTTTTTATAGGTGCATCAGTGTATCCTTTAGTCTGAACCAAACCACTGCCTCTTTTAATGGTAGCCACCCTGAGAAGTAAGTGACGAGCTTGTTAACTGGTTCTGGACTAGCCTTTGGGCTGTAACACGTCTTGATTTCTGGGTCTTCTTCTGTTTCTGAATCCTCTTGATCTGGTTGCTTTGGCCGTTCACTTTGTGGTTTCAGCAGAAATGCAGGACCGTGTCTTCACCACGTTTTGCTCTGGATGAACTTCTCAGCTTTCAACCCTTGAGAAGCCTGGTCAGTGGGATTTACTGCAGAGTTGACATATCACCATTGTATAGGCTGAGAATGCTCCCTTATTGTGGCAACTGTTTGATACGAAGGTTTTGAAGCAAGCGTTTTCATAGGTACCCAAGCACCGTAGTGCCGCAGTCCAAAAAACTGATTCCCATAAGGGAACCTGATGTTCGTCTTGGTTTGTGACATGTTTCAGTGGCGTCACTCTTGATTTTACCATTAGCAGGGAACAGGGTTTGTTGTTCTCCATGTTGGTTAACACATAGGAGGCAGTGTCACAACCATCCTCACCAGCAACAAGGTGCAGCTGTGGGGTTCTAAAGCTCTGGCTTTATGCAGCCGAGTATGCCAAGTCCTGCTAATACCTCAAAGTCCATTTTCCTTCTGTCACAGCTATGCTTCTTGTGCACAGGTCTCCCAAGATGAGCTTCTCTAGCATCATAATCAACGCCAGAAACCCAAGAGGGTCGTAAATAGAACTGACAGTAGACAGGATCCCACTTCTAGTAACAGGCTTGTATTGCACATTTATCTGGAACTTGAAGTTATCAGTCTCTGTGCACCACTGAACTCCAAGGACACGGTCCATGGGAAGTGTGTTGTCACTTGTGTCTGAAGTCAAGTTGAACTAAAAAGGATATTCAGCTGGTTGCAAATACAGTCCAGTTATTGATGCATTGCAGTACAACCATGCAGCAACAACAAACAAGTAATTTAACATTTTAAAAAAAACATAGTTTATTATCTGTTAGTCATTTGTATCTGAAAAGGCATTGTCTGTTTGTTGCAGTTGCCATTTGGTAACATCCACAACAAACTGAACAGTCAAGGGTTGACATGGGGGTTTTCATCCAGCGGGTCTCCCTTTAATTCCACGTCGACCTCGGGAGATTCCTTTTCTAGAAAGGCAGAGACCGTCACGCCATCCCCATCTGTAATTAAGAGTAGGTTTTAACTGCCATGCCAGTGCAACAATACGTGTCAAGTTATTTAATCTGAACCACAAACTCATCTTTAAACAATTTTAATATATGGGCCAAAATCATGGAACTTGAGTTCAACTCACCAACGTTGTCATTTATTTCAAGTTACTGGCTGCCAAACAGTGAAGGTCTGCTGAATTCATTCAGACGAGGAAGCTCTGCCACAAGTACTGGCCCACTGGTCCGCTTGGCTGGCAAGATAATTATCGGACCCACTTGTGCCGCCTTTTGCCAAACTAAAGAATTAAAAAGTACAAAAACCATGTGTGAAGCCTTGCATTGTATTTTCCAAGTAGAAATATTTCTATAAGAAATCCAACCTGTATTGGTTCTCGGTCCACTCAAAAACAATTTAGGTTCTTCTGGCTTCTCAAACCCACGAGTACCAAACTTGCCAGGGGTGCTCGGCTTATCGCGACTTTGACAAAAGCCACATAAATAGTCATTACCATCAGCTGACCTCCATCTGAAACCCGAGATAAAATATTCACTCACCCTCTTTACTCTGCATTTTTCTATGATTCACACATCTGGCTGGTTCTCCCTTACCTTCCATTTACAAAACTGCATGCCTTATTTGGTGCCTCTGCATCATTTACTAGTACAACATTCAGGTGACATGTGATGTAGAGCTGTGAGAGGGGAAAAACACGGAAGTTCAGGAAAACAATCCAATTGTAATAATGACTTGAGCACATTAAAGTAGAGCCTTACGTCTCCTTTGTGCGCATTATGAAATTTAAAGGCATCAATGGTCAAGTGGAGCTTGTCATCCTGTGTCCTGGATAAGAAGCTAGACCTAGAACCTGGAAGCTCAGAGTCAACCAAGCACCTGTGAAGAGAAGAGAGAAATTAGTCTGTTCTTCCAGTAGTGGCTAATCTTGCCTTCAATAAGTTATTTTCATAAATGTAGTCTTCACACCCAACTGATGGACTAGCATGACATCACTTGAGGCAATTGAGCAGCCTTCACATGGCATTCTCAGAAGCCATAAAAGGCTTCACACATGTAATCTTCCAAGTGCTTACCCGTTTTCAACAAAGACGTATCTGGGCTCAGAGGATACATCTGGGGAAAGTGTCGCCACACAGCTGCTCACAAACACTCGGAGCCCCGTGTGATGTCCAACTCGGACTGAGGCTTCGATGCCCATGGGCTCGCCGAGGTAAAACACGTTAGAGCCTCTTCGATGAAGCCAGTCATCTGCGCCAAAATTAAAATGTAAATAAACGGTGCTGACAAATAAATCAAAACGTTAGAAAAGAACGAAACCTACTTGTCATAATTCTCAAGTCAAACTCCAAAGTTTCCTCTGCAGTTTGTGTAGACATGAAAGGGATCCAGGTGGGCATGAGGGAAGAACTGGACAAACTGTACTTCCTAAGAAACAGAATGAAGACAAGTCAGAATATTTCTTGACCGGTTTAAAAGAGATGAACTTTAAAAGACAAACCTTTCATATTGACACTCAATTGGAATTACAGCCTCGTCCATTCGAACCACCCCATGTGGAGAAGCCACAGGAGAGTATACGAGCACATTTGTGTAGACCAGTGTATCTTCAGTCATCTGTGGAGAGTAGATGCATGCATACACACACACACACATTATATATATATACATATATATATATATATATATATAAAAAAAATGAATAAAATGATTACCTTTTGTTTGGTGCCACAGTCCACCAGTCCAACATGGATTCTGTACTCATCTTCTGAAGACGTTGTAGCTCTACAGTAGTCATTGTGCGCCACTCCAAGGCGTAATTCATCACCATTGACAGGAGCTCCAACTTCAAACAAGTCAGCTTGGATAATAATCTCCAATGAGCCTGGATGGCAGGTCACTCGGACAGTGTTCACCTGCTCTGGTTCCTCAGATGGATCCTTTGCTTGCAGAGTGTGTTGGGAGCTCCCTGTGATCTGAGGACTTTGAATTGAAGCATGTTGAGTGTAACCTTTGGGAGGCAATGCAGAACATGACCTGAAACACAGTCCAACCAGGAGGAGAACCAAAAAACACAAGGTCTTCATAGCACAGAAGAATTACAAACTATTTAAGACTGCAAACTGTCTTCCTGTCTGACCCACTAAGCAGCACAATACTAGTAGTGAACATGTCTTACTTTATATTCAGACAATCAACCTAATTAAAGCAGCCCTGCACACCTGAGTCTAATCATCCACTAATCAACTTTTAATTGTTTTCACCCCGTCTTAGAATCAAGACCAACGTTTGATAAAGTTCAGGTTGATTCTGTTGAATCTGTTAAAACATTTCACACATATTTTCTCCATTGCTTTTTTCTTTTTCTTTGGAAATTCAAATATGTGAGACACTGACTAAAAATTGTATGAAGAACATTTATAAAAAATACAGAAATGTTGTTCAAACATTCAAGCTCATATTTTTGTTATTCAGATTCTCTCATCCCTACGCGTCAGGCTTAACACCCTTGAACAGGATGTTATTGGCAATACAGTATTGCCTCTCGCATCTCCGTACTCCTGGAGCTGACTTAGTCGTATCAGCCCTTTTTTTTTATTTAATTTTTTGTTTTAATATATACTTTAAATGTAATATTGGTTTTCTTGCTATTCCACTTGTTTTGCTTTGACTCTCTGTGGAGCACTTTGTAAACCTTGTTTTTAAAGGTACTATATAAATAAAGTTATTATTATTATGATTATTATTATTTCTTCATTAACCAAATCTTCCAGGGATGGTGGACTTGGTTTCATTGTTGACTTCAATTTATTCATGTGGTGAATAATACGCCTTTTCTGCTTTTCTGGGATGTTTTCAGCATGACAGATAGTAGCTTGGAGTTCTTTTCTCTTGTTTTTTTAGGTGCTTCAGTGTATCCTTTACCAAGCAACTGCCTTTTTTATGGTAGGCACTCCAGAAAGTAAGTGGTACGCTTGTTTACTGGTTGTAGGCTAGCCTTTGGGCTGCTCTTAATGACTGTAACACAGGTCTTGATTTCTGGGTCTTCTTCTTTTTCTGAATCCTCTTGATACGGTTACTTTGTCAAAGTCAAAGTCATCTTTATTATCAATTTTCCAATGTTGAATTTACAGAAAATCAAAAGTATGTTTCTCTCTTTTTTGTTACATGTCATTTAGCAGACGCTTTTATCCAAAGTGACTTACAATAAGTGCATTTCAACCTAGAGTATAAACTCTGTATTCTCCTGATGTTGTGCAGCGTGTACCTACAGGAACGTGCTGTCGCAGTGATGTTGGCCGTCAGGGAGTTGACTGTCGAGTGTCACCCCAAGGCTCCTGGAAGTCAGGGTAGGGGCCAACACAGATCTGTTGAAGGTGGTAGTGAGGTCGTGGGTGGGGGAGCCTTTCCCTGGAAGAAATAGTAGCTCGGTCTTGTCAGGGTTGATTTTCAGGTGGTGTGCAGATTGATTCAGTTTTTACACTTCCAAAGAAAAAGGCAATAAAGATTTGTAAAGGGTTTTAAGTTTTAACAGATTCAAATATGGTTGAATCCCCCTCAATGGCCGGTATCTCTTGTTCACCAAGAAGGCGCCTCTACCCACTAAGCCATAGTGACTACATTAATTTTTGTTCTCACATTGCATCAATTTCTCTTCTCTACCAAAAGTACCAAACCATAAGATTGTTTAAAAAAAAAAAAAATTAGGGGGGCAGGGGGGGGGCGCCACGAGTGAAGATTGCCTAGAGCGCCAAATGTGCAAGGGCCGCCCCTGCTTGTGCGTCCTTTCCTCTACTTGTGTCCTCGTGGACTCGTGAAACGTCATCAGTCTCAGCCCGGGTACATGTTCTTCCAATTAAAAGTTTGCTTCTCTCAAAGCACGGTCAAAATGCCCGGATGTGACTTTATCCTCCCACTTTCCGGAGGATGCATCAGAGGAGACTTGTGCGTACTCTGGCCAGCATATATCCCAGAATACATTTCACCAGCAACCGGAAATGGTAGCGGAGAAGAAAATAAACTACTGACAGTTGACTTTTTATAAATACTACTGTTGTTGAATCACGGAATGTCATTTTAGGATGTTTTGTTTATTTGACTGTAAAAAATAATTTACATTGAATAATTACAGTAAACTCAGGAGCAAGAACAGCTGATGTGGTGACATCATCAAGTTAGCTGCTGTTCCAATTGCAGAAAGACCGTCCTCCCGTCCTCTGGAGTCTGGACTCCAAAAGAACACAAGTCTGCAGTCGTGTACTTTGAATTGAGAAATGGACAATTTCGTCAGACCGTGGTCTACTCTAGAGCCTTAGAAGGTGTGAAGCCAATAACAGGCTGATTGGTGGATGATTAGACTCAGGTGTGCAGGGCTGCTTTGACGAGGCTGATTGTCTGAATATAAAGTAAGACATGTTCACTACTCAGAGTATTGTGCGGCTTAGTGGGTCAGACAGGAAGACAGTTCACAGTCTGAACCAGTTTGCTGTTCTTCAGTGCTATGAAGACCTCGTGTTTTTTGGTTCTCCTCCTGGTTGGGCTGTGTTTCAGGTCATGTTCTGCATTTCCTCCCAAAGGTTATGCTCAACATGCTTCAATTCAAAGTCCTCAGATCACAGGGAGCTCCCAACACACTCTGCAAGCAAAGGATCCATCTGAGGAACCGGAGCGGGTGAATACTGTCCGAGTGACCTGCCATCCAGACTCATTGGAGATTATTATCCAAGCTGACATGTTTGAAGTTGGAGCTCCTGTCAATGGTGATGACTTACGCCTTGGAGTGGAGCTCAATGACTACTGTAGAGCTACAACGTCTTCAGAAGATGAGTACACAATCCATGTTGGACTGGTGGACTGTGGCACCAAACAAAGGGTAATTACTCTTTGCTTTAAAAAAAAATATATATATATATATATTTCACACTATACACTTTTAAGGGCATCTTCCCTCTTCAGATGACTGAAGAGACGCTGATCTACACAAATGTGCTTGTATACTCTCCTGTGACCTCTCTGGATGGATTGGTTCGAATGGAAGAGGCTGTAATTCCAATCGAGTGTCAGTACGAAAGGTTTGTCTTTTAAAGTTAATTTCTTTAAAGTGCTCTAGATCCTATCTCATTTATGTTTTTCTTTCTTAGGAAGTACAGTTTGTCCAGTTCTTCCCTCATGCCCACCTGGATCCCCTTCATGTCTAATCAAGCTGCAGAGGAAACTTTGGAGTTTGACTTAAGCATTATGACAAGTAGGTTTTCGATCTTTTCTAATGTTTTGATTTATTTTCATCTCTATCTATATATATATATATATATATATATATATATATATATATATATATATATATATATATATATATATATATATATATATATATATATTACTTTTTAATTTGTGCAGATGACTGGCTTCATCGGAGAGGCTCTAATGTGTTTTACCTCGGCGAGCCCATGGGCATCGAAGCCTCAGTCCGAGTTGGACATCACACAAGGCTCCGAGTGTTTGTGAGCAGCTGTGTGGCGACACTTTCCCCAGATGTATCCTCTGAGCCCAGATACGTCTTTGTTGAAAACGGGTAAGCACTTGGAAGATTACTGCATATGTGAAGCCTTTCATGGCTCCAGAGAACGCCGTGTGAAGGTGGTGCTGTCATGTTAGTCGGTGTTATCGCGTCTGAAGACGACAAATGTAGCTATTTAAGGGACAGTTAGCCACCACTTGAATAACAGACTAAATCCTCCCTTCTCTTCACAGGTGCTTGGTTGACTCTGAGCTTCCAGGTTCTAGGTCTAGCTTCTTATCCAGAACACAGGATGACAAGCTCCACTTGAACATTGAGGCCTTTAAATTTCATAATGAGAACCGAGGAGGCGTGAGGCTCTACTTCAATGTGCTCAAGTCATTATTACACAATTAGATTGTTTTTCTAACGTTTACTTTTTCCTCACGCAGCTCTACATCACATGTCACCTGAATGCTGTAGTAGCAAATGATGCAGAGACGACAAATAAAGCCTGCAGTCTTATAAATGGAAGGTAAGTAAGATCCAGCCCGCAGAGTAAATGAGGGTTGTGTGTGTAAATATTTTATTTGTGTTTCAGATGGAGGTCAGCTGATGGTAGTGACTATTTATGTGGCTCTTGTCAAAGTCACGATAAGCCTACTATTACTGGCACGTTTGGTCCTCGTGGGTTTGTGAAGACGGAAGAACCTGAACCGTTTTGGAGTGGAGAGAGAACCAATACAGGTTGGGTTCCTTATAGAGATGGGGGGGGGGGGGGGGCGGCAATTTCAGTCTTCTCACATGGTTTTGGACTTAATGTTTTAGTGTTGGAGCAGGATGCAAGAGTCGGTCCGATGATTGTCTTGCCAGCCAAGCAGACCAGTGGGCCAGTACCTGTGGAGGAGTTTCCTCCTGGCCTGAATAAATTCAGCAGACCTTCACTCTCTGGCAGCCAGTGGAGAAGTGGAATAAACGACACAATTGGTAACGTTGAACTCTAAAAGCATTTTGTGCTCTGTTAAAGATCTTAACCTAATTTTCTTCTAGATGAGGGACTCCTTGTTTCACCGTCTACACCAGATGAGGTTGTGGTTCAGACTTCAGATTCTAAGGAGATTCTTGCTGAAAATGGTGGAACGCATTCAGAAGGTAACATTTGGAAAGATTGTATGCATCCACTTTGAAATCATGCATAAATGACAGTCATATAATTAAAATGTCCTCTACTTGCAGATGAAGATGCTGTAAAAGGCTCTCTCCTTCTAGAAAAGGACTCTCCTGAGGTCGACTCTGACTCAAAAGACGCGGTGGTGGCCGACTATGTCTTGTCGCCCCTCGACGATGTCAGCCCGACTGTTCAGTTTACTGTGGATGTGACCGAAATGTCAAATGCGACTGAGACACAAAATGTGCTTTCAAATCCAAATGACGCTTGAATATAATAAACTATTTCTATGAAATTGACTTCTTGTTGTGTGTCTACAATGCAGGCAAAGCTTGTTGCAGATGAGTGTGTAGTTTAAAGGAATGTTTTTGCCACCTGTTGCAGTTTCCTGCTGGTACAAAAGGTTAGCGTGTACTAGCCACTAAAATGTGTGAAATTGGGTCAAACCGACTTTAAAATGCCACAATCAAAACTTCAGAGAAGGGATAACGGCTTTTAGAACATTTCACCTCTCAGGAGTTTCTTGACGTTTTTCAAAAACCCTGGTTGTCTGAAGAGGAGCTTCAACACTTCTGTGAGATAAGCTGCCTTTCCATTGTGCTTCAAGGCCATCGTACCTGGTGCCAACAACCCAAACCATCCTGCTTCAATGACTATCGTCCATAATGTGCTTTTGAACGGCTACTCTTGGCACACGTCAAATCCTTTCCCCACCACCAAGCCACCCTTCTGTCCATTGACTTTAATTCAGTGTTCAACACCATGAGAGCCTCCTGACCAGCTGTATCACCGTGTGTGGGGGGAGCTGCTCGCGGACTACAACCGAATGGCCCTGCAGCGTATAGGGAATGCAGCTTGATGCATCATTGGTGCTTCACTCCCCCTTCACCTTCCTACATTTCATGTATAACACCCACCTCACCTTCAAAGGGACCATGACTGTGAGTAACTCTAGCCACCCCTCACATGGTCTCTTCAGCCTCCTGCCCTCTGCTGGACTAGACTGTCCAACAGCTTCATCCGCCAGGCTGTCAGGAATTTGAACTCTCTCCCATTCCTCCACCTTTAGACTTTTAAACTCATTGTCAAATGCTGCTAAAAAATAAGTAAAAAACTACATGTCTGATTGCTGCTAAAACATGCAAAGTCATTTCTTATAGTTCTTAAATTATCAAATATATGTTGTTTAAATGTTCGTTGTTGACTGTTTGCACTGTATTACCTTATTACTTTAGCACATTTTTGTATTACTATTATTTACTTTAAGTAGGCTCTCTCTCCTCTGTCCTTATCCTTCTAGACCTTTCTGCTGCATTTGATACCGTGAACCACCAGATCTTTCTCTCTTCTCTTCAGGACCTGGGGATCTCAGGCACTGCACTCGCTCTTTTCTCTTCCTACTTCACCGACCGCACTTACCGGGTAACTTGGAGAGGATCTGTATCTGATCCTTGTCCTCTCACTACTGGGGTCCCTCAAGGTTCCGTCCTGGGTCCCCTCCTCTTCTCTCTGTACACCAATTCTCTCGGCTCTGTCATTCGTTCGCATGGCTTCTCCTACCATAGCTATGCCGATGACACCCAATTGATCTTCTCGTTCCCACCGTCCGAAACACAGGTGGCGGCGCGAATCTCTGCCTGTCTGACCGACATCTCTCAGTGTATGTCTGCACACCACCTGAAAATCAACCCTGACAAGACCAAGCTACTATTCCTTCCAGGGAAAGCCTCCCCCACCCATGATTTGACTACCACCTTCAACAGCTCTGTGTTGGCCCCTACCCTGACTGCCAGGAACCTCGGGGTGACACTCAACAGTCAACTCTCCCAGATGGCCAACATCGCTGCGACAGCGCGTTCCTGTAGATACATGCTGCACAACGTCAGGAGAATACAGCCTCTTCTTACCCAGAACGCGGCGCAGGTTCTGGTCCAGGCTCTGGTCAATTTGCGCCTCGACTACTGCAACTCCCTCCTGGCTGGTCTACCTGCTAAGGCCATCCGACCTCTGTAGCTCATCCAGAATGCAGCAGCTCGACTGGTCTTCAGCCTCCCGAAATTCACCCACACCACTCCGCTCCTCCGCTCTCTTCACTGGCTACCGGTGGCGGCCCGCATCCGCTTCAAAACATTGGTTCTGGCGTACCGTGCTCTGAACGAATCGGGCCCCGTCTACATCCGGGATATGGTCACACCATATCCATATAGTACCTTTAAAAACAAGGTTTACAAAGTGATCCACAGAGAGTCAAAGCAAAACAAGTGGAATAGCAAGAAACCAATATTACATTTAAAAGTATATATTAAAACAAAAATAAAATAAAAAAATGGAGCTCATACGACTAAGTCAGCTCCAGGAGTACGGAGATGCGAGAGGCAAGTGGGTCAGGCAGGAAGACAGTTTGCAGTCTTAAATAGTTTGTAATTCTTCTGTGCTATGAAGACCTCGTGTTTTTTGGTTCTCCTCCTGGTTGGACTGTCTTTCAGGTCATGTTCTGCATTTCTTCCCAAAGGTTACGCTCAACGTCCTCAGATCACAGGGAGCTCCCAACACGCTCTACAAGCAAAGGATCCATCTGAGGAACCAGAGCAGGTGAATACTGTCCGAGTGACCTGCCATCCAGACTCAATGGAGATTATTATCCAAGCTGACTTGTTTAAAGTTGGAGCTCCTGTCAATGGTGATAACGTGCGCCTTGGAGTGGAGCACAATGACTACTGTAGAGCTACAACGTCTTCAGGAGATGAGTACAGAATCCTTGTTGGACTGGTGGACTGTGGCATCAAACAAAAGGTAATGTTCATTTTATTCAATTTATAGCTTGCACATTTATATATATTTTTTTAAATGCATCTACTCTCCACAGATGACTGAAGATACACTGGCCTACACAAATGTGCTCATATACTCTCCTGTGGCCTCTTCAGATGGGGTGGTTTGAATGGACGAGGCTGTAATTCCAATTGAGTGTCATTATGAAAGGTTTGTCTTTTAAAGTTCATATCTTTAAACCGGTCAAGAAATAGTCTGACTTGTCTTCATTTTGTTTCTTAGGAAGTACAGTTTGTCCAGTTCTTCCCTCATGCCCACCTGGATCCCTGTGGCCAGACGGTTTCAAATATAGAAAGCTGAGACAACTGCAACTCGTTCCGAACTGCTGAGATCTAAAGATGTGTTCAGTCAAACTCATGAATATTGAGACTTTCTGGTTTAGAGGTGGTGAAGTCCTGACTTGTGGTTTTGGTAACTTTTACTCCAACGTGAATATCGGTATCGGCATGTATTTGAAGCATTGGGGAATAACTACAGCCAGATGGCATCCAGGAAATTTGAATAGGAGCTAGAAAGACCCGGCAAGCCCAAATGGGTAGTGCGGGTGAACTGGGAAAATCTGGTGGAGGACCCTGTCACACTTCCCGAGAGAGATTGGGGACATAAAATCTGAGTGGACCGCGTTTAAAGCTATTGTGGAAGCGGCCGAAAAGAGCTGTGGTCAGAAGGTCATCGGTCCCTGTCGTGGTGGAAACCCGAAAACAGTGGGGGGAAGTGAAAGCCAGCAAGCTGAAAAGGGAGGCCTTCCGAGTCTGGTTGGCCCACGGGTCTACTGAAGCAGCTGACAGGTACTGGCAGATTAGAAGGGCTGCAGCTGCGGTGGTCGCGGATGCAAAAACTCGGGCATGGGAGGAGTTCGGGAGGCCATGAAGTATGGCTTTTGGTTGACCTCAAGGAGGTTCTGGCAAACCATCTGATGGCTCAGGACGGGAAAGCAGGACTTACCCCAGGCTGTACTCAGCAGGGTGGGGGAGTTGCTGACCCAGGCAGAGGACATCGCTGGACGGTGGAAAGAGAACCTTGAGGAACTTCTAAATCCGGCCAACATGTCCCCTCTAGAGGAGGTAGTGCCTGTAGATCTGGGGGAGGGGGGTTGCAACAATATCCTGGCAGAGGCAGCTACGGTTGTCAAAAAGCTCCTTGGTGGCAAGATGCTGGGGGTGGATGGGATCCGCCCTGAGATGCTGAAGGCGCTGGGACATTGCAGTAAAACAGGCGCTGCACCGGACCGTCTTGGTGAGGAGGGAGCTGAGCCGGAAGGCCAAGTTCTCAATTTACTGGTCGGTCTACGTTCCAACCCTTACCTATGCTCACGAAAGAACAAGGTTGCAGATACAAGCAGCCAAAATGAGTTTCCTCTGTAGGGTTGCCGGGCTCAGCCTTAAGGTACGTTCACACCGGACGCGACAAAATTTTGTCGCGCGACAAGTTTACATGTTAAGTCAATGCAAAGCTGCGACAAAGCTGTGACGCTGTTTTTTTTCCTGCGAGCAGCGCGTTAGGCGCGACAGAGCAGCACAAACAGAGGGAATGTCGCTGGGCGAACTGAGCGAACAGAGCGATCTGTCGCAGCTTCTTGTCGCTCGAGTTGAAATTTCTGAACTAGAGCAGCAGAAACGCGTGAGTCATAGTTGCGTCAGCCAATCAGCGTTGAGAAGCGCCGCTCGTCATCGTTCTGCCAGCCGGTTTAGAAAGTGGAGGAAAAGATTCTTGTTGCCGTTCGTGGGCACCCCGAACTTTATAACACGACTCTTAACTTACCGAAACCGTAGCGATAAAGAAGAAGCTTAGAAGGAGGTCGGAGAACCCGTGGGACTACCTGATACGTTTAGAATGTGTGCATTTGCTTTTATTCTCGCTGTGTGTTGTACTTTACTATGAACCAAGCGCCGGCATATGTGTTTCATGGCAGCGGAGATCTGCCGCCGGAGGAGGAAAAGTCTCAGAGACACGAATCATAGAGAGAAGAGAGAGATAGCAGCGAGTAGCGCAGTGAAAAAGTAAAAAGTGGAAGCTCTCTGCGGTCCTGTTGGTTCTCGACCCGTGTATTACTCCGCGGGAGACTAGCGGGAACATGGGGCGGAGGGGCGGAGGGCCGGAGGGCCGGAGGGCCGTGGAAGTCAGGACCGCAGAGTCCAGAGAGAAGGAGAGAGAGGGGCAGCAGCAGGGTGTCTCACAGGGCGACAAGTGAAGACACGACATCTCAGTCTGGTTAAGGAAAAGATTCATATGGCTGAAGAAGCGGGCGCGATAAGCCACGCCCCCGCTACGTCTCGTCTCGACACGTCCGGTGTGAACACCCTTTTTTTGTCACGCGATAGGCGCGACGAGAAATGTTTTGTCGCGTCCGGTGTGAATGTATCTTTAGAGATAGCGTAAGCAGCTCGGACATTAGGAGGGAGCTTGGAGTCGAACCGCTACTCCTTCGCATCGAAAGGAGTCAACTGAGGTGGTTCGAGCATCTAATTCGGATGCCTCCTGGACACCTCTCTTTAGAGGTTTTCCAGGCACGTCCAAATGGGAGGAGACACCTGGGAAGACCCAGGACACGCTGGAGTGGAGGGATTGTATCTCCAAGCTGGCCTGAGAATGCCTCAGGATCCGCCAGAATGAGCTGGAAAATGTTGCGGGTGAGAGGGAAGTCTGGCGGCGTTTCTCAATATGCGTACTTGTGCGTCCTTTCCTCTACTTGTGTCCTTGTGACTCATGAAACGTCATCAGTCTCAGCCCGGGTACATGTTCCAATTCAAAGTTCACTTCTCTCAAAGCATGGTCAAAATGCCCGGATGTGACTTGATCCTCCCACTTTCCGGAGGATGCATCAGAGGAGACTTGTGCGTACTCTGGCCAGCATATATCCCAGAATGCATTTCACCAGCAACCGGAAACTGTAGCGGAGGAGAAAATAAACTACTGACAGATGACTTTTTAAATACTACTGTTGTTGAGTCACGGAATGTCATTTTAGGATGTTTTGTTTATTTGACTGTAAAAAATAATTGACACTGAATAATTAGAGTAAACTCAGGAGCAATAACAGCTGATGTGGTGACGTCATCAAGTTAGCTGCCGTTCCAATCGCAGAAAGACCGTCCTCCCATTGTCCTGTCCTCCCGTTCTCCAGAGTCTGGACTCCCAAGACCAGACTCCAAAAGAACACAAGTCTGTATATTTGTGCACTTTGAATTGAGAAACGCCGTGGGTCAGCCTGCTGGGTCTGCTGCCCCCGTGACCTGACCCTGCATTTATGCGGATGAGAATGGATGGAGCCAACTACCCCAGAGCCGTCCCAGAAATGCCATACCTACATAAGCATGTGTGGAGAGAATTGTGCGATGCCCCAGAACAGGCGGAACACTTTTTTCCTGATGTATATTTTATCAAAAATGACTTCATTCAATAAAAATAAAAATGTGTTGTTACTTTAACGCATGGTTGAATTTCAAAAGAAAAAAAGGAATACATGTAGACTTTGGTCTTGAATCAAAGAAGCTGTGAAGCCAATTGCAGCTGATTAGTGGATGATTAGACTCAGGTGTGCAAGGCTGCTTTGATGAGGCTGAATATAAAGTAAGTAATGATACCTTACACAGATTGAAGTGCTGCTTAGTGGGTCAGACAGGAAGACAGTTTGCATTCTTAACCAGTTTGCTGTTTTTCAGTGCTATGAAGCCCTTGTGTTTTTTGGTTCACCTCCTGGTTGGACTGTGTTTCAGGTCATGTTCTGCTTTTCCTCCCAAAGATTACACTCAACATGCTTCAATTCAAAGTCCTCAGATCACAGGGAGCTCCCAACACACTGTGCAAGCAAAGGATCCATCTGAGGAACCTGAGCGGGTAAATACTGTCCGAGTGACCTGCCATCCAGACTCATTGGAGATTATTATCAAAGCTGACATGTTTGAAGTTGGAGCTCCTGTCAATGGTGATGAATTACGCCTTGGAGTGGAGCTCAATGACTACTGTAGAGCTACAACGTCTTCAGAAGATGAGTACAGAATCCATGTTGGACTGGTGGACTGTGGCACCAAACAAAGGGTGACTATTTTATTAAATTTATAATTACATACAATACTAGTTTTAAATGCATCTACTCTCCACAGATGACTGAAGACTCTCTGGTCTACACAAATGTGCTCGTATACTCTCCTGTGGCCTCTCCAGATGGGGTGGTTCGAATGGATGAGGCTGTAATTCCAATTGAGTGTCATTATGAAAGGTCTGTCTCTTAAATGTTATCTCTTTAAAGTGCTCTAGACACTGTCTCAGTTTTTGCTGTTTTTTAGAAAGTACAGTTTGTCCAGTTCTTCCCTCATGCCCACCTGGATCCCCTTCATGTCTACACAAGCTGCAGAGGAAACTTTGGAGTTTGACTTGAGAATTTTGACAAGTAGGTTTCGATCTTTTCTAATGTTTTGATTCATTTGCCATCACTATTTATATAATTTGTTTGTGTAGATGACTGGCTTCATCGAAGAGGCTCTAACGTGTTTTACCTCGGTGAGCCCATCAACATCGAAGCCTCAGTCCGAGTTGGACATCACACGGGGCTCCGAGTGTTTGTGAGCAGCTGTGTGGCGACACTTTCCCCAGATGTATCCTCTGAGCCCAGATACGTTTTTGTTGAAAATGGGTAAGCGCTTGGAAGATTACTGCATTGTGTGACGCCTTTTATGGCTCCAGAGAATGCTGTGTGAAGGTGTATGAAGTCGTGTCAGTTGAGTCTGAAGACTGAAAATTAAAACATTATTTTGGTAGGCTAATTGAAGGAAGATTAGCCACTAAGAACAGATTAACTTCTCCCTTCTCTTCACAGGTGCTTGGTTGATTCTGAGCTTCCAGATTCTAGGTCTCACTTCTTACCTAGGACGCGTGATGACAAAATCCACTTGACCATTGACGCCTTTAAATTTCATAATGAGCACAAAGGAGAAGTACGGCTCTACTTTAATTTGCTGAAGAATATGCATGTAAATGTTTTCCCACATTTAATATTTTCCTCTTCCAGCTCTACATCACATGTCACCTGAATGCTGTAGTAGCAGATGATGTAGAGGCACCAAATAAGGCATGCAGTTTTGTTAGTGGAAGGTAAGAGATCAGCCTAAAATGTGTATCATAGAAAAATGCAGAGTAAATGAGGGTTGTGTGTAAATATTTTATTTGTGTTTCAGATGGAGGTCAGCTGATGGTAATGACTATTTATGTGGCTATTGTCAAAGTCAAGAGAAGCCAAGCAGCCCTGGAAAGTTTGGTCCTCGTGGGTTTGAGAAGTCAGATGAACCTGACTTGTTTTCAAGTGGACTGGGGACCAATACAGGTGGGGTTCCTAATATAAACATTTATAATGAAAAAAAATGGAATGTAAAGCTTTACACCTGATTTTTGACTTTTAATTATTTAGTGTGGAAACAGGAGGCGAGAGTGGGTCCGGTGATTGTCTTGCCAGCCAAGGAGACCAGTGGACCAATACCCGTTGAAAAGCTTCCTCCTGGTCTGAATAAAATCGGCAGACCTTCACTGTTTGGCAGCCAGTGGAGAAGTGGAATAAATGACAACATTGGTAAGTTGAACTCTATCATGTTGCGCTTTGTTAAAAATCTTACCTTATTTATCTTCTAGATGAGGGATTCTTTGGTTCACAGTCCTCACCAGATGAGGTTGTGCTTCCGGCTTCAGGGTTTAAGATGGATCAAGATGATAATGTTGGAACAGATTTAGAAGGTATAATGTGGAAAGATTGACCACATTTTGAAGTCTTGAATAAATGGCAGTTGTGCCAATTAAAACCACCTATACTTGCAGTTGAAGATGCTGTGAAAGTCTCAGCACTTCTAGACGAGGAGTCTCTCGAGGTGGACTTGGACTCAAAGGGAGCGGCGGTGGACGAAGACATCTTGTCAACCCTCAACGATGTCAGTCCAACTGTTCAGTTTACTGTGGATGTGACCAAAATGGCAAATACAACTGTAACACAAAATGTCCTTCAAGATACAAATGACTCTCACATATAATAAATGTTTGGTATTAAATTGACTTCTTGTTGATGCCGAGTCTTCCTGCAATGCAAAAAGAACCTTGCTAAAAAGACCAGTGTGTAGTTTTTAGTGGCACCTCTAGCAAGAGGGTCCAGACTTGCAACCAGCTGAATACCCCTGCTCTCTAAATGTTTATTGCAATGCTTTTGCCACCTGTTGCAGTTTCCTCCTAGTACAAAAGGTTAGTGTGTACTAACCACTCAGTTAAACTAACTTTAAAATGCCAAACTTCAGAGAAGGATAACTGAGATGGTAAATACTGTTCAGAGCTTTGTTTCCTGAACTGTCCAATTTCTACAGCAACAATTTTTTTGTTTAGGTGCTGCCATAACATATAGGGTAATGTGTTATACTTGTGCATAGTTTCATATTCAGCTTATATTACATCTACAAAGATGATTTGGAGCGCATGCACACCTCTCCCCCTAACATAAACAACTGACCAGGAGGGAGACATCGGCAACAACCTCCTCATTCCTTAAAGTAACCTGATAGAACTGGTGCAGGGGTTAAACTAAGTGAAGAAACATGACATGATGGCGGTGGCACATGTATTCACTTTATTTTGTATAGCCCAATATCACAAATTTGCCTCAAAGGGCTTTACAAGCTGTGCACACATGACATCCCTGTCCCAGGACCTCGGATTAGGACAAACTCCCAATAAATGGAAAACCCTCACAGGGGGAAAACAAAGGCAAACCTTCAGGAGGGCAAGAGAGGATCCCTCTCCCCGGGTTGGACAGAAGCTCTAGATGTCATGTGTACAGAAGGAAGCAGTGCATAGTTGCATTAACACTCGAGTGACATTGTATGAATAGTTTGTGGTAGGCATGGAACAAGATCCAGACCTAAACGATCCATAAGGCAGATGGAGGTAGAGTGGGTGGGGCACATCAGCAGGTCCAAATTATTGGACCCAGCCAAGTCCAATGGACCCTATAAGATGTGCAATCACAAAGACTTTGGGGAGGAAGCAGAGTTAGTAATGTGCAATAGAGATAAATTAATCCATAACTAGAGCAAGAAGAGGAGATGGGTGCTCAGTGTATCCTACAATGTCCCCCAGCAGCCTATAAGCCTAAAGCAGCATCAAGGAGCTGGACCAGGTGAACCTGATTCAGCCCCAACTATAAGACTATCGAAGAGGAAAGTCTTAAGTCTACTCTGAAATGAGGTGACTGTGTCTGCCTCCCGAACTGAAAGTGGAAGCTGGTTCCATAAGAGGATCTTGATAACTGAAAGCTTTAGCTCCCATCCTACCTTTTAGGACTCCAGGAACCCCTGCATTTAGTGAGCGCAGCTCTATAGTGGGGCAATATGGTACTACAAGTTTCTTAAGATATGATGGAGCATCACCAATCAAGGCTTTGAATGTTAGGAGAGGTATTTTAAATGTGATTCTTGATTGTACATTTATTTGTGAAACTGTTGGTCTTGAATAAATCTACGTGAAGTGAACTTTGTTCTAAGCTCTGTTCTGTGGGTGTTTGATTACTGAAGTCCAGTGTGGAAGTATCCTGTGGTATCTCGCCAGCAGTCAGATAGGAGAGAGATACAATTATATGCATTAGGTTAAGAGATTAGTCAGAATCTATCCAGAAGGAAGAAATTAATCCACAACACTGTATACTATACCTACTTAGGACACTCGTTTAATCGCTGTTATGGATCTGCTACTGACTATCTGACTTGTCAAATGCAGCGCGACAAACTGGAAAATTATATGGTGGAATTAAGTGGGTGTTGACCACTGCCAGGGATGCCCTTTATCGCAGGTCCTGTTTGTGACTTTCGTGTACAGGATAATAGGCGCAGCCTGAGTGTGGAGCAGGTCAGGTTTGGGGATCTCGGGAATGCCTCTTTACTTTTGGTGTGAACGCACCTTTAGGCTCAGCGCGTAGGGATGGGAGAATCTGTATAACAAAAATACGAGGTTAATGTTTGAACTGAATTCTTGTATTTTTTATGAACTTTCTTTATTCAGTATTTAGTTAGTGCAACAAATATTTTGCAAAGAAAAAATAAATAAAGGATATATGTCTGAACTGTTTTAAAAGATTCAAATATGGTTGAATCCCCCTCAACTTTAGCAGACATTGGTATTGACTCTTGGAAGGTGTGAAAACAATTACAGGCTGATTAGTGGATGATTAGACTCAGGTGTGCAGGGCTGCTTTGACGAGGCTGATTGTCTGAATATAAAGTAAGACATTTTCACGACTCAGAGTATTGTGCTGCTTAGTGGGTTAGACAAGAAGACAGTTTACAGTCTGAACCAGTTTGCTGTTCTTCAGTGCTATGAAGACCTCGTGTTTTTTGGTTCTCCTCCTGGTTGGACTGTGTTTCAGGTCATGTTCTGCATTTCCTCCCAAAGGTTGTGCTCAACATGCTCAAAGTCCTCAGTTCACAGGGAGCTCCCAACACACTCTGCAAGCAAAGGATCCATCTGAGGAACCAGAGCAGGTGAATACTGTCCGAGTGACCTGCCATCCAGACTCATTGCAGATTATTATCCAAGCTGACATGTTTGAAGTTGGAGCTCCTGTCAACGGTGATGACTTACACCTTGGAGTGGAGCACAATGACTACTGTAGAGCTACAACGTCTTCAGAAGATGAGTACAGAATCCTTGTTGGACTGCGGCACCAAACAAAAGGTAATGTTCATTTTATTAAATTGTTTCACACTATACTAGTTTTTAAATTCATCTACTCTCCACAGATGACTGAAGACGCACTGGTCTACACAAACGTGCTCGTATACTCTCCTGTGGCCTCCCCAGATGGGGTGGTTCGAATGGATGAGGCTGTAATTCCAATTGAGTGTCAATATGAAAGGTCTGTCTCTTAAAATGCATCTCTTTGATACACTCTACACCTTGTCTCTTTTTCTTAAATGCTTTTTCTTTACCTTAGGAAGTACAGTTTGTCCAGTTCTTCCCTCATGCCCACCTGGATCCCCTTCATGTCTAAACAAGCTGCAGAGGAAACTTTGGAGTTTTGACTTAAGAATTATGACAAGTAGGTTTCGTTTATTTCATGTTTTTGGGTTATTTGCGGTCACTATTCATCTCTTTTTATTTTTGTGTAGACGACTGGCTATATAGAAGAAGCTCTAATGTGTTTTACTTCGGCGAGCCCATCAACATCGAAGCCTCAGTCCGAGTTGGACATCACACGGGGCTCCGAGTGTTTGTGAGCAGCTGTGTGGCGACACTTTCCCCAGATGTATCCTCTGAGCCCAGATACGTCTTTGTTGACAATGGGTAAGCATTTGGAAGATGACTGCATGTGTGAAGCCTTTTTATGGCGCCAGAGAACGCAAGTGTGAAGGCGGGTCAATTGCCTCAACTCATGACACGTAAGTCGGTGTCTGATGACTAAAAATGGTGTAATAAATGTTGGTATTGAGTGGGTGTTTAGCCACTACTAGAACAGACTAAATTCTCCCTTCTCTTCACAGGTGCTTGGTTGACTCTGAGCTTCCAGGTTCTAGATCTCACTTCTTATCCAGGACACAGGATGACAAGCTCCACTTGACCATTGATGCCTTTTAAATTTCATAATGTGCACAAAGGAGACGTAAGGCTCTACTTTAATGTGCTCAAGTAATTATTGCACATGTTGATTGCTTCCCCACATTTATTTTTTTCCTCTCACAGCTCTACATCACATGTCACCTGAATGCTGTATTGGCAGATGATGCAGTGGCACCAAATGAGGCATGCAGTTTCATAAATGGAAGGTAAGTGCTCAGCCTAAAATGTGTATCATAGAAAAATGCAGAGTAAGTGAGCTTACATGCTTTCGGTTAGCCACTTTCTTCTTTTATTGTAAAATAATCTTGCTTTTTGTATATTACTGAAATAAACTAAACATGTGAATATCTGAATTGCATTTCAGGTGGATCTCAGCTGATTACTCTGTATGTGGGCATTGTCGAAGTCACGATAAGCCAAGCAGCCCTGGCAAGTTTGGTCCTCGTGGGTTTGAGAAGCCAGAAGAACCGTTTTGGAGTGGAAAGGGAACCGATACAGGTTGGGTTCCTTATAGAATGTGTATGATGAGGAACATGCCATTTCAGGCTTCTCACATGGTTTTGGACTTAAATCTTTAGTGTTGGAACAGGATGCAAGAGTGGGTCCAGTCATTGTCTTGCCAGCCAAGCAGGACAGTGGGCCAATACCCGTGGAGGAGCTTCCTATTGGTCTGAATAAAATCACCAGACCTTCACTCTCTGGCAGCCAGTGGAGAAGTGGACTAAATGACAACACTGGTAAATTGCTTCCTTTTCTTTTGGGGGGGGGGGATATATGTTGGAAATATTATTTAAGCACTAAAAGATCTTAAATTATTTTTCCTAGACGACAAAGGACTCCTTGGGTCACAATCTCCACCAGAAGAGATGGAGGTTCAGGCTTCAGATTCTAAGCAGAATCCAGATGAAAATGGTGTTACAGATATAGAAGGTAAAATATGCAATGATTTTGTTTTTACACAAATGACTGTCATAGCTATTAAAACCACCTCTACTTGCAGATGATGTTGTGGCCGTCGCTGCCCTTCTAGAAAATGAATCGCCCGAGGTGGACACTGACTCGACAGGAGCAGCGGTGGACGAAGACAGCATGTCACCCCTCGAAGATGTCAGCCGAACTATTCAGTTTATTGTGGATGTGACTGAAGTGTCAAATGGATCTGAAACTCAAAATGTCCCTTCAGATACGATTGACATCGTATAATGAAATATATATATTTTATGTACTACTTTGTCTGCTGTTGCTGCATTTTCCTGCAATACACATTTGGATATAGTCAGTCATCATGAAGTCGCAAAACGATTTACAGCATGGGTCTTCCTTGTAATGCCAAGTTAATGGGCATTTGGTATCACCAGCTTTAAATAATCAGACCATATATATAGGGAGAGCTTAATTCAGGGAACTTTCTGGAAAGTTAATTTTCACTAGGTATCAAACAACTTGCAATTAAATTGGAGCCGCAGACTAGCTTCAAAGCAATATTCATCACTAGTGGCAACAGCTTGGCACTGACTTTTCTGTGAATGCTCTGGTTCTCCTAAAATCTCTAGAGACATTTCTCACAACCATTTTTACAGGTCAGCCTTTACCAAAATCATGGATGTGTGCATTGTACATGGACAGTGGCTCTAACATCAGGTTCTGGCCCACTGTCTTCTGCCTCAATTCTGAAATTGACATTTATATTTCCTTCCTTCAGCATAGATCATAGGCCCATCTTTCAAAGTTCGAATGGCATTTCCAACATCAAAAGCAAAAGATATCAGGGCACGAGAGGCTGAGTGAACTGCGTTCACCATTGTGCTCAAAACACTGCAAAGCCTTCTCAGCAAGACAAGTAGGCTAACTTCAGAAATCCAATTTGTACTGATGCAGAAGGTTCAAAACCTTGTTCCTAAATACTTCCCATTTCAGCTGGATCAAATCACATGGCGACTGTCTCCAGGAAACAGCTTGAAATTACTCATTAACTGATTTGGAAGAATTAAAGCTGCCATCACTAAGATACAGGATTGTGATTGGTCCACACTGAGATATTGTATATAGTGGTGTTCAGATGGGGCCACTGAAAATATTGGCAGCAATTCAAATATGCTCTAAGTCAAGATCAATATGAGGGTTAAAGAATCCCATACCAATACTTTGGCTTGATGTTTCACAGTTAATGTTAGTAATGATCTGATGTGCATCAACTAACATGGTACAGTGAATATTTCTGGTTAACAGTTTTAATGTTTCCTACAGTCGATTTATTATTCATCATGTTGTCCTAAGACAAACACCACTTCAATTTGGAAGATCTCAGGAAAAAGCATACTCGAGCTTAGAAACAGGCCTGGAATTCTGCAATACCCACCGCTTGGCAACCATCATTATTCAGGTCAATATCTAGATTTGCACATCCTTTTCCTTGTGCATCAATTCCATACTTCAAAAATCACTGAATATGTTGGCAACACAATCTACAAATGTTCCCTTTAGTTTGACTGACACTTTGGTGGACCACAGGCAAAAAAATAAAATATGAAACCTTTAGCGTTATTCAGCTTGTTGCAAGCCTAGACCATGTTGCTACATAAGCCTACTTTAAAAAAGGTTCTGTGCAGGAAAAACTATGCATAAACAGTAATGCAGTCAAAAAGCAATAGTTTTATATTTTAGAACATTTGTATCTGAAATGGCATTTTCTTTTGCAGTTTACATTTTGTCACATCCACAGTAAACTTAACAGTTGAACGAACATCGTTGAGGTTTCACACGTTTTCATCTAGCGATGCTCCCTTTGATGCCAAGTCAACGTCAGCAGAGACCTTCGCACCATCCTCATCTGTAATTAAGGGTCAGTTTTAATTGACATGCCAAAATATGTATGACGAATTATTTAATCCATACACCGTTTATAATCTGAAACCATCACCTCATCTGGTGTAGATTATGAACCAAGAAGCAGTCCCTAGAAGTATTTTTACTTACAACACCATTAAGACAATTGTTAATATTTCCACATATTGATTCTATCTTAGAAACTAAAGCCTGTAAATTGTGAACCAAGAAGCAGCCTCTTCTCAGCTAGAATACACATGCAAAGTTCTTTGCAGAACACAATGTGGTACAACAACATTTAACATATGGGCAAAAAAAAAAAAAAAAAAAAAAAAAGCAATTTTGAGTCTCAATTTACCAAGTCACTGGTTGCCAAACAGCGAAGGTCTGCTGATTTTATTCAGACGAAGCAGCTCCTCCACAGGTACTGGTCCACTGGTCTGCTTGGCTGGCAAGACAATTATCGGACCCACTCTTGCCGCCTTTTCCCACACTAAAGAATTACAAGGTCAACCATTTGTGAAAACTGACATTTCAATTTCCCATAATACATTTTACTATAGGGAACCCAACCTGTCTTGCTTCTCTGTCCACTCCTCCAAAATGGATTAACTGGCTTCTCAAACCCACGAGAAGCCAACTTGCCGGGGCTACCGAGCGTATCGTGACTTTGACAACGACTACATGAATAGTCATGATCATCAGCTGACCTCCATCTATAAAGCAATTTATAATAATTACATGCATCACAATGAGACATTTTGCTAGTCTCACTCACCTTCCATTTACAAGACTGCATGCCTTATTTGGCGTCTCTGCGTCATTCACTGGTACAGCATTTAGGTGACATGTGATGTAGAGCTGTGAGAGAAAAAAGTAAATGTAGGAACACGATCTACATGTGTAATAATGACTTGAGCACATTAAAGTAGAGCCTCACTTCTCCTCTGTCCTCGTTATGAAATTTAAAGGCATCAATGGTCAGGTGGAGCTTGTCATCTTGTGTCCTGGATAAGAAGTGAGACCTAGAACCTGGAAGCTCAGAGTCAACAAGGCACCTGTTAAGAGGAGAGAGGATTTAGTCTGTTCATCCAGTGGTGACCAATCTCCCCTTAATACCCAACTGACATCACTTCGGTTCTTTGGCAATAAAGAGTTTTACCGAGTTATGCAATGCTTATCTCTTCAAAACAAGAAACACTAAATATGCAGATATGTGAGAGCCATCGCGTTGCAGCAGTATTAGTGGCCGCAATGAGGCTGCTCTGATCTACAAGTTGTTTGTTGGCTTGCTATGGACACCCTTGCTCAATGTGGAGCATTTATTTTGAAGGGAAACAGAGGTAGGACGTCTACAAGAATCTTGGCAGTAACTTATTACGGTGCAGCATAAAAATTTAGTCATTTGATTTTGCCATGCATTTATTAATGACTTAGTTTAAATGCTGTGTACTTTGGTATCATTTGTAGTTCTAAATAAAAAGGTTGTGAAATAAAAGCTTCATTTCCCCTTGTGCCACACCTGGCCACATAGTTTGAGAACCACTGCTTTAGGAATTCCAGCCACCTTCACACAGCGTTTTCTGGAGCCATAAAAGGCTTCACACACACATGCAGTAATCTTCCAAGCGCTTACCCATTTTCAACAAAGACATATCTGGGCTCAGAGGATACATCTGGGGAAAGTGTCGCCACACAGCTGCTTACAAACACTCGGAGCCCCGTGTGATGTCCAACTCGGACTGAGGCTTCGATGCCCATGGGCTCGCCGAGGTAAAACACATTAGAGCCTCTTCGATGAAGCCAGTCAACTGAAAAAAAAAGTAATATACAGACACACCGCTAAGTCCAAACATGAATTAAGAATAGTTTATTCGTTAATAGTGACTGCAAATGAGTAAAAACATGACAAATTTGTGAAACCTACTTGTCATAATGGTCAAGTCAAACTCCAAAGTTTCCTCTGCAGCTTGTTTAGATATGAAGGGGATCCAGGTGGGCATGAGGGAAGAACTGGACAAACTGTACTTCCTAAGAAACAGGAAAAGCATCTTAAAAAATAATAATTGTGAAACAGTGTCTACAGCACTTTAAAGAGAGGAGTCTTAAAGACAAACCTTTCGTATTGACACTCAATTGGAATTTCAGCCTCATCCATTCGAACCACCCCATCTGGAGAGGCCAGAGGAGAGTATACAAGCAGGTTTGTGTAGACCAGTGTGTCTTCAGTCATCTGTGGAGAGTAGCAGTTTAAAACTAGTACAGAGTTTAATAAAATAATAGACATGAATTACTTATTACCCTTTGTTTGGTTCCACAGTCCACCAGTCCAACATGGATTCTGTACTCATCTTCTGAAGACATTGTAGCTCTACAGTAGTCATTGTGCGCCACTCCAAGGCGTAATTCATCACCATTGACAGGAGCGCCAACTTCAAACAAGTCAGCTTGGATAATAATCTCCAATGAGTCTGGATGGCAGGTCACTCGGACAGTAGTCACCTGCTCTGGTTCCTCAGATGGATCCTTTGCTTGCAGAGTGTGTTGGGAGCTCCCTGTGATCTGAGGACTTTGAATTGAAGGATGACGAGTGTAACCTTTGGGAGGTAAAGCAGAATATGACCTGAAACACAGTCCAACCAGGAGGAGAACCAAAAAACACAAGTTCTTCATAGTACTGCAAAACAAGAACGTGGTTTAGACTGAATATTCTCTTCCTGTCTGACCCACTAAGCAGCACAATACTCTGAGTAGTGAACATGTCTTACTTTATATTCAGACAATCAGCCTCGTCAAAGCAGCCCTGCACACCTGAGTCTAATCATCCACTAATCAGCCTGTAATTGGTTTCACACCTTCTAAGACTCAAGACTTCAAGATTCAACCATATTTCAATCTGTTTAAAAATGGCCCATATATTTGCTTTGTTGCTTGTTTATTTGGAAATTCTATAACGTGTCAAAACTCAAGAAAATTAATAAAATCAATACAGAAATTCAGTTGAAATATGAAGACATTTAAAAAAAAATGTGCCTTAACATCATTTACATGAAAGAATATCCAAACTAAATGAATTCCCTTTTTAAAAGACATAAATCAGGAAACAATATCCAGTCGTCACTTGCATATCTGTTTTTGACAAGTTCCAGTTTTCTAATCTGTTACTAAAGAGCTTCATGGGCTTCCTGTGGCTTCCTGTGACTGTGTGCTAAGCTGTGTCGTCCTTCAATCAAAGGACCAGTGTTTTGATCCCCGGTTCCTCTTACCCATGTCGATGTTTCCTTGAGCCAGACATTAAACCCCAAAATTGCTACTGTAGCTGTGCCCATCGTATGTGTGTGAATAACAGTTTGTCCGAATGAGCAGGTGGCCATCAGTGTAGGAATTGGTGAATTATGTCATGTAGTTAAAGTGTTTTGAGTGGTTGGAAGACTAGAAATGCACTATACAAGTACAGGTCCATTTAACATTTACTCCAGGAGTTGGCTCATTATCATTAACTATGTTAGTTGTTCTGCCTGTTCTGGGGCTTTGGGTTGGTTTCCTTTACTTGAGGCCTTCACACATGTCACGATGTGCTCCTAATACGTTGCATTTTTGTCCAACAGAAACAGTCTCTGATTAGATTAACTCTCCTTGCTGTGCCCAAATGACCAATTTGCATGTGAAGTTCTTTAAGAACAAGAGGATGGTAGATCTTGGGGAATACTAGCTGACATCTAGACTGACTCCACCTCTGTAAAATCTTCCTTGACCTCCGGTTTACTCCATTCTCTAACAAAGTTCTTCAGCTCAGGGTATTCCATAGGACATTGGGGCGTGGCCTTCGATTTTTCACGTCTGTCTGTTCTAGCCGAGGACTGCATTAGTCTTAACTCAACGTCGTTGGCTTTTTTTGCTGCTTCAGGATACCCCGCTTAGTGACAGTGTCTTCTGATCTATGTGAACAGATTTTTGCATTTCTCAAAATCCATAGGCATCCGAGACAAGCCACATCCATCCGCATTTGCCTGGTCTACACTTAATACATTTAAAAACAGCCAATTCAACTTCCCATCTCAGCACAGTGGCATTTAACTTTAAGATTAGCTCACCTTCCTTCCTATTGCTGGTACACCACTGCAAGGCCATTTTTCACAAATGGATGGTAAAGTCAGGGTAACAGAGTATTGGTTGGCTGGACATCTTTACTTGGTAGCACAATACTTGGTGTCCCATTGGGCAACTGTCGCTCTTTTCTGTGTTGCTTTTATTTAGGAGACTTTGGTTTGTAGATTAAGATCTGTACTGCTTGGAGGGGCCAGTAACAGTTCATACAACATTTACCTACTTATTCAAGCAAAGGTTTATTTTATGTAGGCATCATTTGCATCTGAAAGGGCTTTTTGTGCAGTTGCATTTGACATTTGTATCTCATCTAAAATAAACACAACAGTTTGGCTGACATCTTCAAGGGTTGAAATGCCAGCTTCGTCCATCGCCGGTCCCTTCGATTCCAAGTCGACCTCCGGAGTTTCCTTTTCTAGAAACAGCGATTTTGCAGCATCTCCATCTGCAATTAGAGTCGATTTTTTTTAATCGCCATCCGTCTGCAAGCTTTTTAAAAACATTACAAATATTTTACCTTCTAGATGTTTTCCACTATAGTCATGATTATAATCTAAAGTCTGAACCACCACCTCATCTGGTGGAGATTGTGAACCAAGGAGTCCCTTCTCATCTGGGAGGAATAATGTATCATGATTACTTCGCAGAAAGTGCCAACAAATTAAAATCATGTAATGCATTTCTCAACTTACCAACTTGGTCATTTACTAAACTTCTCCACTGGCTGCCAAACAGTGAAGGTCTGATGATTTTATTCAGAAGAGGAGGAAGCTCCTCCACAGGTATTGGTCCACTGGTCTGCTTGGCTGGCAAGACAATCATCGGACCCACTCTTGCCTCCTGTTCCCACACTAAAGAATTTAAAATCCAAAACCATGTGAGAAGCATGACATTGCACTTCCCCCAATGTACAAAATATAGAAGGAACCCAACCTGTATTGGTTCTCTCTCCACTCCAAAACGATTCAGGTTCTTCTGGCTTTTCAAACCCACGAGGACCAAACTTGCCAGGGCTGCTCGGCTTAATGTGACTTTGACAAGAGCCACATAAATAGTCATTACCATCAGCTGACCTCCATCTGAAAAGCAATTAAAATATTTCACACACCAATATTTACTTTACATTTTTTCTATGATACAAATATTAGGCTGATCTCTTACCTTCCATTTACAATACTGCATGCCTTATTTGGTGCCTCTGCATCATTTACTGATACAGCATTCAGGTGACATGTGATGTAGAGCTGTGAGAGAACAAAGTAAATGTAGGAAAACAATCTACATGTGCAATAATGACTTGAGCACTTTAAAGTAAAGCCTCACATCTCCTCTGTCCTCATTATAAAATGTAAATGCATTTATGGTCAGGTGGAGCTTGTCATCCTGTGTCCTGGATAAGAAACGAGACCTAGAACCTGGAAGCTCAGAGTCAACCAAGCACCTGTGAAGAGAAGGGAGAAATTAGTCTGTTCTTCCAGTGGTGGCTTATCTTCCCTTCAATACAGTTGTTGTTGGGCTAAGACCAGAATGCCATTTAAGAAGTCTGGAAACAAGTCAACATTGTAGCCACTAATGCATTTGCAACACCAAAACCCCAGAGATTCCAATTTATAGTCTTCAGATCCAACTGAGAGAGAGATCATCATGACATCACTTGAGACAATTAATCCACCTTCACACAGCGGTCTCTGGAGCCATAAAAGGCTTCACAAATGCAGTAATCTTCCAAGTGCTTACCCATTTTCAATGAAGACATAGCTCGGCTTAGAGTGTAGACTTGGGGAAAGTGTCGCTACACAGCTGCTCACAAACACTCGGAGCCCTGTGTGATGTCCAACTCGGACTGAGGCTTCGATATCGATGGGCTCGCCGAGATAAAATACATTAGAGCCTCTTTGATGAAGCCAGTCATCTGCAGCAAAATTGTAAAAAAAAAAAAAACAACAACCATTTGTTAATGGTGACTGCAAATAAGTAAAAACATGAGAAACTAGAACGGGCACTCGGTAGAGCGCATACCTTCTACTTTTTCATGACCTTGACCCCGATCGAGCCCAAAATCTAATAAAATGGACACACACACACGCAGAATGCGACGGTAATGAAGGAAACCTACTTGTCATAATTCTCAAGTCAAACTCCAAAGTTGCCACTGCGGTTTGTGTTGACATGAAG
This sequence comes from Liparis tanakae, assembly GCA_036178185.1. NCBI lineage: Eukaryota > Metazoa > Chordata > Actinopteri > Perciformes > Liparidae > Liparis > Liparis tanakae. The sequence continues at coordinate 13,205,718 of CM070091.1, forward strand.
GGGATCCAGGTGGGCATAAGTAAAGAACTGGATAAACTGTGCTGCCTAAGAAACAGAATTTTAAGTGAGACAGGGTCTACAGCACTTTTAAAGAGATGAGCTTTGATAGACAGACCTTTCATAATGACACTCAATTGGAATTACAGTCTCATCCACTCGAAGCACCCCATTTGGAGAGGCCACAGGAGAGTATACAAGCAGGTTTGTGTACACAAGAGTAGCTGCAGTCATCTGTGGAGAGGTGAGGAGCTTAAAACTAGTATAGTGTGTAATAAAATTAAAATAAAACGCATTACCCAATGTTTGGTGCCGCAGTCCACAAGTCCAACATGGATCCTGTACTCATCTCTTGAAGACGTTGTAGCTCTACAGTAGTCATTGTGCTCCACTCCAAGGTGTAAGTCATCACCATTTACAGGAGCTCCAACTTCAAACAAGTCAGCTTGGATAATAATCTCCAATGAGTCTGGATGGCAGGTCACTCGGACAGTATTCACCTGCTCTGGTTCCTCAGATGGATCCTTTGCTTGCAGAGCGTGTTGGGAGCTCTCTGTGAACTGAGGACTTTGAATTGAAGGATGACGAGTGTAACCTTTGGGAGGTAAAGCAGAATATGACCTGAAACACAGTCCAACCAGGAGGAGAACCAAAAAACACAAGTTCATGATAGCACTGAAAAACAGCAAATTGGTTCAGACTAAGCAGCACATCGACCTAAATGTTGGAGCATTTCTTACTTTATATTCCGAAGCTTCATCAAAGCAGCCCTGCACACCTGATTCTAATCATCCACTAATCAGCCTGTAATTGGTTTCACACCTTCTAAGAGTCAAGACCCAAGTCTGAAGAAGTTGAGGGGGATTCAACCACATTTGGATCTGTTAAAAAATGTCAGATATATTTGCTTTATTTATTTTTTCTAAGGAAATTCAAAATATTACTAAAACTCAAAACTCAAGAAAATCAATGCAGTAGAAACCCAGAAAATGCCTCTACATAAATCACATGAAAGAAAATCTAAACTTCATAAAGTCCCTTTTTGAAAGTAATAAATCAGGAATCTATATCAAGTAATCGTTTTCATCCGTTTTTGACAAGTTCCAGTTTTCTGACCAGTCACTCCAGGGGCTATTATAAACTATTTAAGTTTTGCACAATTCTGTCCAAAGAGGCTTACATATATTTCAGTTCTCTGCCATTGTATACCGTTTGTTTTCCCCGTTTCAATACAACCAACTTTTAAAATTACAATTCATTTTCCACGTAGCCCTCAGTGACGCCCGAGTTATGAATTCACGATAAGTTCTTGGATATTGCATGAAAAAGTTACAAGAACAGTTAAATGAAAATACAAATGTTCTCCTGCTTATACAACTGCTTCAGCAGTCCAACTAATGTTCTTCACTTCAACTTAGTGTTCCATTTCTTCCTTTTTGTACCTCTACTTTCATGTTCAGCTTCAGAAACCAAATTAAAAAAGCAGCTTCTTCAGAACATTAGTGTAGCCCTTCATATTGCTAACTTTCAAAGTCATGTAGTTTTAAATGTTTTTATTGATTCATTAGATCCTAAGGAGAATATCTTCAACTTTTAAAAGGCCCTTCAATTATTAGATTTTAATGTTTCTTCAAATGGGATCCAATGTCAGAAATCTCCAAAGCCACATCAACTTAAAAGATTCATAAGAGCCTCAAAATGGGCATGTACTGATGCATTTGATATCTTTGAGGAAAAAAAAGAAGTTAAATGTAGCTTGTTTTATCCACAGCACTTATATTAAGACAACTTTACTTTGTAACAAGGTACCCAGGTGTGTAAAAATGAACCTCCGAGTTAAGTCTCCCAGCACTCTGTTGCCACCATTACACTTTTCATCCAGTAAAAAGCAAGACAGCTAGAACACGGTCAAATAGGTTATCACCAGTTGATTTTAATGTCACAATGAAAATAAAGAGAATCATCATAATTGACATGGTCTGGATTTCAGTTGATTGCCTACTTGCTGGGGAAAACCATCAAAGGACCAAGTGTTACACTTCTACATGCCACGATATCTGAAAAAAAAAAAAAAAAAAAAAAAAAAAAAGAAGAGAGTAAGGACATTTTGTTGGGTCTTTTATACAAACATGTTCACACCGACATTGCGATTCAAATCTACAACATACCATCAGGGATCACACGTCTCAGATTTGTGTAGTAGTCTGGAGTACTTTTGTAGCAGATACTGTCACAACATTGACACACATCACTGGCATCCACATTTATCCATCTAGAGGGAGGATACAGATTTTCACAATGTTATTGTTTGTTTTAACATTTGCAACAGCCAATGTATTTGAAGTTTGTTGTAGTATTGTATTCCCAGACCTATAGATCTTAGTTTCATCCCAGACCTATAGATCTTAGTTTCAATGTTTTCTCAGTTTCATTGTTGAAAAACCAAATGAGTCATAAAGTTAATTTTTTTGCATTTGAAGGTCCACATTTGCTGTGCAGACATTATGGTAGACAGAAGCTAGTTTTGATTTAAACCAATGATGATAGACACTGACGTTAGCTTTTAAATGTATGTCCCATCAGTGGTGGCGATACTCTAAATCACCCTAAAGATAAATTATTAAGAGTAAAAAAAAGACAAATCACCTTGAATTGACATAATTGCAGGCCTTGTTGGTGGGGCTGTTCTTCCACATTGCAGAGGTTACTTTCAGCTGGCAAGTTATAAATATCTTTTTTTTTTTAAACACAAAAAGAGAAATGTCACCATAAAACCTGGAAGATTTTCCAAATGTTGAAATCAACCAAGTTCTGAAAATGTCTCACCGAGTTCCTTGAATCCTGGTGGAACAAGAAAGCTTGGAGCTGCAATTGAAGCGACGAAGCACTCTTTCTTCGTTGGAAAAATGCGTTGGATTTATACTCTTTGGCATCAGTGAGGCATCTAAAAAAAAAAAAAAAAAAAAAAAGTTTAAGTTTCTTAAAGTCAAAAGCCAGATTTGTGTCAGACTAGTAAAACTAGAAGTTAGCCTTACCCATGGTTTTCAATGAAATAGTATCTGGGAACAGACATTGTGTCAGGTGACAGAGTGGCGACACAGCTGTCAATGAAGAGCTGTTCTGGTCCTGACATGGGACCAGTGTAAGATGCCTCGAGGTGCAGGAGTTCTCCAATGTAGAAGACCGGTGAGAACGTCTCACTGGTCCAGTCAGCTAAAAGTAGAAACGGACGTTACTGCATGCACACTAGTTAACTAAAGCACGGTGCGCAGACGTACCAGTCATCAGCTTTAGAGAGAACTCAGCAGCAGGTGAAACCATTGCAGGGGTGGAGGCGGCCAGTTGTGGCAGCTGATTATTACTGCTCACAATCTGTGTCCTGCCAAAGTAAAAAAGATCATGAAGTCAGACAACAGCTTCATTGCAAAACAATTATACAAATATCACCTTTTATAGTAACAGGAAACAGGAACTACAGCATGCGTCCTTCTTGTAATGCCAAGGTAACTGGCAGATGGTGATATTGTCAGCTCATTGGAGTAAGTCACATAGTCGTCAGATATCTAGAGACAAATATTATAAATCAGGGAACTTTCTGGAAAAGTACATTTTCAAATCATCATGTATCAAATCAACAACTCACAGTTAATTTGGAGCCACAGTCTTGCAGACTAGCTTCAAAGCGATATTCAGCATCACTAGTAGCAACAGCTCGGCACTGACTTTTCTGTGAATGCTCTGGTTCTCCTAAAAAAAGCTCCTCTGGAGACACAAGACGTCCATTTTTGTACAGGTCAGCCTTTACCAAAACTATCATGGACTCGTCTGTGCATTGTACACGGACTGTGGATCCATCATCAGGTTCTGGCGTGCTGACTTCTGCCTCAATCCTGAAATTGCCAGATTTATATTCCCTTCCTTCAGCATCGATCATAGGGCCATCTTTCAAAGTTCGAATGGCATTTCCAACACAAAAAGCAAAAGATATCAGCAGGGCAAGAGAGGCTGAGTGAACTGCGTTCACCATTGTGCTCAAAACACTGCAAAGCCTTCTTCTCAGCACAATCAGTAAGACAAGTAGGCTAATGATAATTTCAGAAATCCTAATTGTACTAAATTCTAAAGATGCTGAAGATTCAAAGACTCAATCTTAAATACTCGCCAGTTTGGAATAATCAAATCACATGGAGACAACAGCTGGATGAAATTATTCATTAACTGATGTGGGAGAATTAAAGCTGCAGTCACATCGAGATACAGGCCTGTGATTGGCCCACAATTTGCCAGCGATGCGCCCAGATAGTGTTCATAGGGATGTTCAGATGGGACCACTGAAAATATTTCTGCAATTTTAAATGCTGTTGTAGTTGATTATCTTGGCTATTTGAGGAATGCCACACTAATGTACTTAATGGCTTCATGTTTTATTGTTAATGATTGTTCTCATATAATCTCAGACTAATACCGGTACAGTGACCATTTTGAGTTCAACAACAATCCAGTTTCAATGTGTTTCCTACATTGTTCTTGAAATTGTCCTTTTTCTTAAGACAAACATATAGCTTTGATTTGAAGGAGTACATTGATTGTGAGGAAGAAAACATTTAACAAGCATACCTAAGTTTAGAAATACCTTTCAGAGGCAAATATATCAAAAGTATACAAAAGTCACGCTTTCACTTATCTAAATATTTGTACTGTAGTATACATTTAAGAAATATATTATCAGAAAAATATACTTAAAGTGAAAGTTCTGTGCAATTACTTTAATGTACTTCTTTGAACTTTGTTTTCAAATGTTTTGTATATTTCAAAATGTACACTCTAAATGACCATTAAAACAATGTATTTAAAGCACATTTGATAAATCATGTTCTTAAATATACCACTTTTTTGTATATTTTAAGCAATATTTGAGTGTACTTTTTCATGTTATTATTTCAATATATATAGTCAGGATATGGGGCCTGGTGGTCAGTGTTCCATTATGATTCTAAAGTGTCTATAAGCTATTTTCTATTAATATATTTCTACAGATGTTAACTATATGTCTTGAATTTCAGAAGCTAATATGAGCTAGCATTTAAGCTAGCTAGCCCATCAAGTACAATGTGTGAAACCCCTCGAGAAGAGCTTCAGTTTAAATGTAACCACAACTTGCGTCTCAGCAAACACAGCGAGCTTATTAGCCGGTGTAATGAGATTTTTTTCAATCTTTCAGGGCCACTCTTGAATTCAGTAAGCATGTTTTTTACTTATTGTTGATGTACGTGGCTTCTCCAACCGTGAACGATGCAGTGACATGGAAGTCAGGGAAGGGACCTCATTGGGAAACAAGTCAAAATTCAAAAAAAGTTTGTTTACCAATTTAAATGTAATGTACAGTGCACTTCTATTACATAACTTTACCCTTACTTTTGATGAAACCGAAGCATTATTAACCGTGGCTGTGTGACCAGTGTAATATATGTTTGACCTGTACAAGTAGAAATATTAGCATAACAGTTCCTCAATGTTAGTCCTGATTTACTGTTAAACCAATAATGGTTACATGATATTTTGTGTGTAGTGAAAAGATGTTGTCCCAATTTCACACAACAAAATGGGTAAATATCTAGAGAGAAGCCTTTTCTTTTATTTTAGAGTCAAGATCTTATTTTAAAAATCGCTGAATGTGGTGCACAAGCGATCGTATTTGCAACATTCACACCGAAGACTTTTTTAAACCGTATTTGTTCGGGCAGAAAATCACAATATTCTTGCTTACATCTGGATTTAGTCAGTGCCCAAATGCTTCAACTTAGATGTAGCCATACATGTTTGACAAATTTAATTTTCATAAAATCTTCAGAATAAAGTTTAATATTCAGACCACTGAACGATTTTATTTTTTCCAGTCCGTGTGCAACAAAGCAGACTATGAATATAGGCTTCTTGATGTGGAAACTGGACAACAGGGTAAAGTTCAGGAAACACCGGTGCTCAGAGAAGCCAACACTTGCGGCCCAAAGTCACATTTTAGTAGCCAGTATCCACTCACCTTTTATACCAGGAAGAAACTAACTGGTGGCAAAACCTCATCTTTAAACCGTTGGGAATAAAAAAAAGGAGTATCCATCTGCTTACAAATCTTTAACCTCTTGCTAGCGGTGCTACTAAAGCCCAGCCTAAAATGTGTCTTTTTGCATTGCACAAAAGAAAAAGAAAAAAGTAGTCAACTAGAAGCAATAGTTTATTATATTTGTAGTCCTTTGAAGCTGAGAAGGTGATTTGTGTTACATTTGACAAAACAATAGCAAACAGAACAGTCCAGGGTTGACGCGCCATCTTCGTCCACCACTGGTCCTTTCGAGTCCAAGTCAACCTCAGGAGATTCCTTTTCTAGAAGGGTAGAGACACTGACAGTATCTTCGTCTGTAGGTAGGTGGTTTTAATAGCCATACCGGTACCAAAATGTGTATATTTATTTAATCTTTCCAAATCTCAAATCTGTTAAAACCTAAACCACCCCCTCGTCTAGTGTAGAATATGAAAAAAAAGCAGTCTCTCCTCAGCTAGAAGCGAAATCCAGCAGGAGTTTTCGTTGCAGAGCAAAGTGCTTGAACAGTCACCATATGGGCCAGATAAGAGAAAGAAACATCATGCAACTTCAACTCACCAACCTTCTAATTCATTTTAAGTCACTGGCTGCCAAACAGTGAAAGTCTGCCGATTTTATTCAGCCGAGGAAGCTCCCCCACAGGTACTGGTCCACTGGTCTGCTTTGCTGGCAAGACAATCATCGGACCCACTCGTGCCGCCTTTTCCCACACTAACGAATCACAAGTACAAAACCATGTGAGGCCTTGCATTTTTCCCCCAATCATGCACGTTTCTATAAAAGTACCCAACCTGTATTGGTTCTCCCTCCACTCAAAAACAGTTCAGGTTCTTTTGGCTTCTCAAACCCACGAGGACCAAACTTGCCAGGGTTGCTCGGCTTGTCGTGACTTTGACAAGAGCCACATAGATAGTCATTACCATCAGCTGACCTCCATCTGAAAAACAATGAAATATTCACACCCTTATTTACTATGCATTTTCTCTGCTTCACATTTGGGGATTATCTCTTACCTTCCATTTACAAGACTGCATGCCTTATTTGGTGCCTCTGCATCATTTACGAGTACAGCATTCAGGTGACATGTGATGTAGAGCTGCGTGAGGAGACAAGTAAATGTGGGAATACAATCTACATGAGTAATAATGACTTGAGCACATTAAAGTAGAGCCTCACGTCTTCCCTGGCCTCATTATGAAATTTAAAGGCATCAATGGTCAAGTGGAGCTTGTCATCCTGTGTCCTGGATAAGAAGTGAGATCTAGAACCTGGAAGCTCAGAGTCAACCAAGCACCTGTGAAGAGAGAGAATTCAGTCCAATTTATAGTCTTCAGAACCAACCGACTAAGATGACATCACTTAAAGCAATTGATCCGCCTTCACACTGCGTTCTCTGGAGCCATAAAAGGCGTCACACATGCAGAAATCTTCCAAGTGCTTACCCGTTTTCAACAAAAACGTATCTGGGCTCAGAGGATACATCTGGGGAAAGTGTCGCCACACAGCTGCTCACAAACACTCGGAGCCCCGTGTGATGTCCAACTCGGACTGAGGCTTCGATGCCCATGGGCTCGCCGAGGTAAAACACGTTAGAGCCTCTTCGATGAAGCCAGTCATCTGCGCCAAAAAAAAAAAAAATATATATATATATTTTTATGATGAAAATAAATCAAAACATTAGAAAAGATCGAAACCTACTTGTCATAATTCTCAAGTCAAACGCCAAAGTTTCCTCTGCAGCTTGTTTGGACATGAAGGGGATCCAGGTGGGCATGAGGGAAGAACTGGACAAACTGTACTTCCTAAGAAACAGAAAAGCACTTAAGAAAGAGGTCAAACTGAGCTTAGAGTGCATTAAAGAGATGAGTCTTAAAGACAAACCTTTCATATTGACATTCAATTGGAATTACAGCCTCATCCATTCGAACCACCCCATGTGGAGAGGCCACAGGAGAGTATACGAGCACATTTGTGTAGACCAGTGTATCTTCAGTCATCTGTGGAGAGTAGATGCATTTAAAAAAAAAAAAAAAAAAAAAAAAAAAAAACCCAGACAAGTCAAATATTTTAATTGAAATATTTAAAAAAAACATTACCCTTTGTTTGGTTCCACAGTCCACCAGTCCAACAAGGATTCTGTACTCATCTTCTGAAGACATTGTAGCTCTACAGTAGTCATTGTGCTCCACTCCAAGGTGTAATTCATCACCATTGACAGGAGCGCCAACTTCAAACATGTCAGCTTGGATAATAATCTGCAATGAGTCTGGATGGCAGGTCACTCGGACAGTATTCACCCGCTCAGGTTCCTCAGATGGATCCTTTGCTTGCAGAGTGTGTTGGGAGCTCCCTGTGAACTGAGGACTTTGAATTGAAGCATGTCGAGCATAACCTTTGGGAGGAAAAGCAGAACACGACCTGAAACACAGTCCAACCAGGAGGAGAACCAACAAACACGAGGTCTTCATAGCACTGAAGAACAGCAAACTGGTTCAGACTGTAAACTGTCTTCCTGTCTGACCCACTAAGCAGCACAATACTCTGAGTAGTGAACATGTCTTACTTTATATTCAGACAATCAGCCTCGTCAAAGCAGCCCTGCACAGCTGAGTCTAATCATCCAATAATCAGCCTGTAATTGGTTTCACACCTTCTAAGAGTTAGGACCAAAGTCTGATAAAGTTGAGGGGGATTCAATTTGAATCGGTGAAAACTGTTTACATTTATATGCTTCATTACCCTTGTGTGGTGTATTTTAAATTCAACACAAACGATATTTACTTCATCCCAATTACAATTATAAAGAGCATATATGGTTATTTTCCTTGTACCTTTCTTAGATACTATTGATGAGTTATTGTGTTACATTCTCACACTCATAATTTAACTGCCATAAATATTATTTATGTCATTTGTAATAAGTTTGTTTTTTTATTATTATTTGTACAACTCGTTTTGTTGAATATTGGTTTGTTTTATTTTCCATTTGATGGGAACTATTTTTGGGTCCTATGTTGCTCTGGGACACATTTGGTTGCAACCATCTCAAAGAGACTTGTGGTTGTAGCTAGTTTCTAAGAAGTACAAGTAAGCGAAGGATAAGTATTTAAAAGTGGACCCATTCCCTCGTGGTTGTGTGCAGCCAGTGAGGTACGTTCTTTATGTTTTGTATTCATGTTTTTGCTGCGCATATTTCTGTCAACTGTTTTTACGTAATGTCAACGCCAACCTTTTGTCAAATGTATTTGTACAGTTTGACGGTGGATTGTGAAAGTGGAAGGTGACGGAGGTTGATTGAAGTTCGCCTGCATCCAATAAATCCATCAGTAACACAAGAATGACAGTGGTGTGTTTTTCCTGGAGGGAGTGAAACAAAATTTTCATTAATTTGTTCCTAACATTCTGCAACCTCTTCATCCCTTTCTAAATCAATTGCAAGGCCCTTTGAGCAGAGAATATGGTCAGTCGAGATACACCACACTGGCAAAAGTATTTGTGTCCCACACCCAATTTGTCGGGATAGTGCGAGTAAATAGTTGTTCCCAAAAGAAAATGTGGGGGAATGTGAGAGCAGACGGTGTCAGGGATAACGTGTACCTCTAATGCTAATCAGTTCACACAAACACCTGAGAGGGATTATGTGCCAAGAGGCGCAGACAGGCCTGTGCACCAACTTAAAGACAAGCACTGAAACGACTGCCAACATTAACCAATGTATGGCCAGTATTAGTGGTCAAATCACACCTTTACATGAACCGCCTCCAGGCTGGGCACGGATTGGTGAATGTAGATAGCTGAAGCCTTCGCAACCGCATACTTATGACACTAAACTTCAAATGCTTATATTTGAGTCGCTTTCAGTAAACAAAACTTTTGTACAAGGAACTACTACTTTAAACCTTAAGTAGAAAGGGGCATTAAGCATGTTGCAAATCTGGACCCTCTTGCTAAAGGTGCCACTAAAGTCTACACAGTGGTAATTTTAACAAGGCGCTTTGTGCAGTAGAGGAAAATTATGCAGAGACACACAATTGGTCAATTTAAAAAGCAATATTTATTATATTTCGGAGTCATTTGTATCTGAAAGGGCATTTTGTGTTGCATTTGACATTTCGGTCACATCCACAGTAAACTGAACAGTTGGGGTGACATCGTCGAGGGTTGACACGGCTTCTTCCACCGCCGCTCCTTTTGTGTCCATGTCCACCTCGGGAGAGTCCTTTTCTAGAAGGGCTGAGACTTGGACAGCATCTTCATCTGCAAGTAGAGGTGGTTTTAAGTGAAAGTGTCATTTATTTAAAACGGACCAAATAATTGCTAAACCTTTCCATATTTTACCTTCTTTATCTGTTCCACCATTTTCATCTGGATTCTGCTTAGAATCTGAAGCCTGAACCTCCACCTCGTCTGGTGGAGATTGTGAACCGAGGAGTCCTTTGTCATCTAGGAAAAAGTATTTAAGAGCTTTCTTTGAAGAGCACAAAGTGGTGGTACAAAAAGAAGATATAGCCACCCCATCCACCCCCAAAAAAGGAAAGATCAATTCACCAATTTTGTCATTTAGTCCACTTCTCCACTGGCTGCCAGACAGCAAAGGTCTGCTGATTTTATTAGTCAGACCAGGAGGAAGCGCTTCCACAGGTATTGGCCCACTGTCCTGCTTGGCTGGCAAAACAATCACCGGACCCACTGATGCATCCTGTTCCAACACTATAGAATGAATAGGGCATAACTATTTCTGAAGCCGTACATTGCATTTTCCACACACATATATATATATATATATATATATATATATATATATATATCTCCCAACCTGTATTGGTTCTCTGTCCACTCCAAAACAGTTCAGGTTCTTCTGGCTTCTCAAACCCACGAGGACCAAACTTGGCAGGGCTGCTCGGCTTATCACGACTTTGACAAAAGCCACATAAATAGTCATTACCATCAGCTGACCTCCATCTGAAAACACAAATAAAATATTTACACACAACCCTCATTTAAAGCTGCATTTTTCCATGATTCAAATGTCAGGCTGGATCTCAATTACCTTCCATTTATAAGACTGCATGCCTTATTTGGTGCCTCTGCATCATTTGCTACTACAGCATTCAGGTGACATGTGATATAGAGCTGCGTGAGGGAAAAAAAAAGTGGGAAAACAATCTACATGTGTAATAAGGACTTGAGCACATTAAAGTAGAGTCTTACTTTTCCTCGGTTCTCATTATGAAATTTAAAGGCATCAATGGTCAAGTGGAGCTTGTCATCCTGTGTCCTTGATAAGAAGCTAGACCTAGAACGTGGAAGCTCAGAGTCAACCAAGCACCTATGAAGAGAAGGGAGAAATTAGTCTGTTCTTCCAGTAGTGGCTAATCTTCTGTTCAATACCAACATTAATTTTCGAGATTGTAGTCTTCAGACCAAACTGACATCCCTTGATCCACCATTGCACAACGTTTCCTGGAGACATAAGAGGCTTCACACATGTAATCTTCCAAGCGCTTACCCATTGTCAACAAAGACATATCTGGGCTCAGAGGATACATCTGGGGAAAGTGTCGCCACACAGCTGCTCACAAACACTCGGAGCCCCGTGTGATGTCCAACTCGGACTGAGGCTTCGATGTTGATGGGCTCTCCGAGGTAAAACACATTAGAGCCTCTTCGATGAAGCCAGTCATCTGCAGACATTACACACTAATTATTAATAAATATATATATATATATAAAAGTCAAAACATGAGAAACGAACATAACCTACTTGTCATAATTCTCAAGTCAAAATCCAAAGTTTCCTCTGCAGCTTGTTTGGACATGAAGGGGATCCAGGTGGGCATGAGGGAAGAACTGGACAAATTGTACTTCCTAAGAAAAGGCATTTTAAATGAATTAAGAAAGTGTCTAAAAGCACTTTAAAAGAGATGAGTTTTTAAAGACGGACCTTTCATATTGACATTCAATTGGAATTACAGCCTCATCCATCCGAACCACCCCATGTGGAGAGGCCACAGGAGAGTATACGAGCACATTTGTGTAGACCAGTGTGTCTTCAGTCATCTGTGGAGAGTAGCAGTTTAAAACTAGTACAGAGTTTAATAAAGTAATAGACATGAATTACTTATTACCCTTTGTTTGGTGCCACAGTCCACCAGTCCAACATGGATTGTGTACTCATCTTCTGAAGACGTTGTAGCTCTACAGTAGTCATTGTGCTCCACTCCAAGGCGTAATTCATCACCGTTGACAGGAGCTCCAACTTCAAACATGTCAGCTTGGATAATAATCTGCAATGAGTCTGGATGGCAGGTCACTCGGACAGTATTCACCCGCTCTGGTTCCTCAGATGGATCCTTTGCTTGCAGAGTGTGTTGGGAGCTCCCTGTGAACTGAGGACTTTGAATTGAAGCATGTTGATTGTAACCTTGACCAGGAAAAGCAGAACACGACCTGAAACACAGCCCAACCAGGAGGAGAACCAACAAACACGAGGTCTTCATAGCACTGAAGAACAGCAAACTGGTTCAGACTGTAAACTGTCTTCCTGTCTGACCCACTAAGCAGCACAATACTCTGAGTAGTGAACATGTCTTACTTTATATTCAGACAATCAGCCTCGTCAAAGCAGCCTTGCACACCTGAGTCTAATCATCCACCAATCAGCCTGTTATTTGTTTCACACCTTCTAAGGCCACATTTACACATAGCCAGGTATTTACAGAAACAAATATTTCTGCTCCTCCGTTTTCAAAAATAACGTTGTACACACAGGGTTGTTTTCAAAAAAGTTTTGGTTTATATGAACCTGCATAAATACGCCCCCGGGCGCCATCATAACTATGCCAAACCTGTAGTCGGCAGTGTAACGAGAATGATAAAGACATGCAAACCAATCAGAATTCTCAAAACCAACAACAACTACACGATCAACTTCATTTCCCTTTAGAGACTAAACATAGGACGCTCACATGACGTGAAGCATTTTTAGTCTCATACTGTGACGTTTGACAACCTAAAACTCAGTTTGACCTAGTTCACACTCAAACAGTTTTCTGAAATCTCCACTTTAGCCGGAGTTTTTAGAAATGATTGTTTTCCGTGATAAAACCTCAGTTTTTGTGGAAATGAAAGGCCAAAACGCATGAAAATACATGCATTTTACCATTGTGTAAACGGGGTCTAAGGCTCTAGAGTAGACCAAGGTCTGAGGAAGTTTCGGGGGATTCAACCTGATATTAATCTGTTAGACTATTTCTCAAATTTTTGCTTCATTGTTTTTTTCTTTGGAAATTATATGAGGTATTACACTGATTAAAAACTGTAAAAACAAAATCACATCAGAAATGCAATTTAAGTCAAGTCAGTTTATTTTATATAGTCCAATATCAGCAGGGCCACAGCATCAGACAAAGCCAGGTCCAATAGACCTAAGCAGAGTTAGTAATGTGCAATAAAGACACTTGAATTCATCCATAAGGAGAGAGAGAAGAGGAGATAGGTGCTCAGTGTATCCTAAAATGTTCCCCAGCAGCCTATAAACCTAAAGCAGCATCAAGGAGCTGGACCAGGTGAACCTGATTCAGCCCCAACTATGAGACTATCGAAGAGTAAAGTCTTAAGTCTCCTCTGAAATGAGGTGACTGTGTCTGCCTTCCGGACTGAAGGTGGAAGCTGGTTCCATAAAAGAGGAGCTTGATAACTAAAGGCTATGGCTCACATCCTACTTTTTAAGACTCTAGAAACAACAAGTAGCCCCGCATTTATAGAGTGCAACTCTCTAGTGGGGCAATATGGTACTACACGCTCCTTCAGATATGATGGTGCATCACCAATAAATGTGATTCTTGCTTTTACAGGGAGCCAGTGCATTGACGCTAATACAGGAGTAATGTGTAATGAGTAACAAAAGACGATTAAAACTAAAGACGATTAAAAAATGTAATACCGAAATGCAGCAGGGCAGTTCAAACCTAAAGAAAAAAATTTAGAAAATGCTTTTCTATAATTTACATAAAATAATATTTAAATTAAATAAAGTTGAGGAAATGAATGAATCAATTGACACATGAAATGTTCTATTTGACAGAGGAGAAGAACCACCCCAGAGCCATTATTGAAACGCTGACCCAACCATTCCAACAACACCTAAATAAATAGGCCTGTTTAGACAAAATTGTGCAAAACTTTAAATTTACAATAAGAAAACCAAGTACAAACTATATAAACATACGAGATCAGACTAACTAACATAGTTTATGATAATGAGGCAGCGCCTGTAGTAACTGGTGAGACAACTGGATCTTGTCAAAAAATGAAATGCACATGATTGCTGGTATTTTCTTAATGCTTGAACAGCGTTTCTGTATTGATTTCCTTTTTACAGTTTTTAGTTAGTGTAACACATTATTGATTTACAAAAAAAAGAAAAAAATATATATTTTTTAACAGAATCAAATATGGTTGAATCGACTTCAACTTCATCAGACTGTGGTGTCTAAGAAGGTGTGAAACCAATTACAGGCTGATTAGTGGATGATTAGACTCAGCTGTGCAGGGCTGCTTTGACGAGGCTGATTGTCTGAATATAAAGTAAGACATGTTCACTACTCAGAGTATTGTGCTGCTTAGTGGGTCAGACAGGAAGAGAATATTCAGTCAAAACCACTTTGTAATTCTTCTGTGCTATGAAGACCTTGTGTTTTTTGGTTCTCCTCCTGGTTGGACTGTGTTTCAGGTCATGTTCTGCATTTCCTCCCAAAGGTTATGCTCAACATGCTTCAATTCAAAGTCCTCAGATCACAGGGAGCTCCCAACACACTCTGCAAGCAAAGGATCCATCTGAGGAACCGGAGCAGGTGAATACTGTCCGAGTGACCTGCCATCCAGACTCATTGCAGATTATTATCCAAGCTGACATGTTTGAAGTTGGAGCTCCTGTCAATGGTGATGAATTACGCCTTGGAGTGGAGCACAATGACTACTGTAGAGCTACAACGTCTTCAGAAGATGAGTACAGAATCCTTGTTGGACTGGTGGACTGTGGCACCAAACAAAGGGTAATGTTGCTTTTATACAAATTTTATTTCACACTGTACTAGTTTTAAATGCATCTACTCTCCACAGATGACTGAAGACACACTGGTCTACACAAATGTGCTCGTATACTCTCCTGTTGCCTCTCCACATGGGGTGGTTCGAATGGATGAGGCTGTAATTCCAATTGAATGTCAATATGACAGGTTTGTCTTTAAGACTCCTCTCTTTAATACACTCTAAACTCGGTTTGACTTTTTTTTTTTTTTTTTAACTGCTTTTCTGTTTCTTAGGAAGTACAGTTTGTCCAGTTCTTCCCTCATGCCCACCTGGATCCCCTTCATGTCCAAACAAGCTGCAGAGGAAACTTTGGCATTTGACTTGAGCATTATGACAAGTAGGTTTTGATCTTTTCTAAAGTTTTGATTTTATTTTCTATATATATACTTTTTTTTTATTATATGTTTGCAGATGACTGGCTTCATCGAAGAGGCTCTAACGTGTTTTACCTCGGCGAGCCCATGGGCATCGAAGCCTCAGTCCGAGTTGGACATCACACGGGGCTCCGAGTGTTTGTAAGCAGCTGTGTGGCGACACTTTCCCCAGATGTATCCTCTGAGCCCAGATACGTTTTTGTTGAAAACGGGTAAGCACTTGGAAGATTACTGCATTGTGTGAAGCCTTTATGTCTCCAGAAAATGCTGTTTGAAGGTGGATCAATTGCTTAAAGTGATGTCATGTTGGGTCTGAAGACTTTTGCAATTTGAAGGGAAGATTAGCCACTACTAGAACAGACTAAATTCTCCCTTCTCTTCACAGGTGCTTGGTTGACTCTGAGCTTCCAGGTTCTAGATCTAGCTTCTTATCCAGGACACAAGATGACAAGCTCCACTTGACCATTGATGCCTTTAAATTTCATAATGAGGACAGAGAAGAAGTGAGGCTCTACTTTAATGTGCTCAAGTCATTATTGCACATGTAGATTGTCTTCCTACATTTACTTTTTCCCTCTCACAGCTCTACATCACATGTCACCTGAATGCTGTACTCCTAAATGATGCAGAGGCACCAAATAAGGCATGCAGTCTTATAAATGGAAGGTAAGAGATCAGCCCGACATGTGAATCATAGAAAAATACAGAGTAAATGAGGGTGTGACTATTATATTGGTTTCAGATGGAGGTCAGCTGATGGTAATGACTATCTATGTGGCTCTTGTCAAAGTCACGACAATCCGAGCAACCCTGGCAAGTTTGGTCCTCTTAGGTTTGAGAAGCCAGCAGAACCTCGACAGTTTCTGAGCGGAAAGAGAACCAATACAGGTTGGGTTCCTTATCGGAATGTGCATGATCGGGGAAAATGCAATCCGAGGCCTCACACATGGTTTTGTACTTGTAATTCTTTAGTGTGGGAAAAGGCGGCACGAGTGGGTCCGATAATTATCTCGCCAGCCAAGCAGACCAGTGGACAAGTACCTGTGGCAGAGCTTCCTCGTCTGAATAAAATCAGCAGACCTTTGCTGTTTGGCAGCCAGTGACTTGGCTTAAATGAGAAAGTTGGTTAGTTGAAGTTTTTTTTTTTTTTTTTTTTTTTTTTTTGGCCCATATGTTGACTGTTTAAGCACAATTTATTTTTTTGCTTGCAAAGTGTTTTCTAATCTAGCTGAGAAGAAACTTCTTCTTGGTTCATAATCCACACCAGACAAAGTGGTTGTTCAGGTTTTAGATTCTTAGTGGACTTGAGATTTTTAAAATGTTATTTGCATGGCAATTCAAACTGACTCTAATTACAGATGGTGTTGGTGTGGCGGTCTCTGTCCGTCGAGGAAAGGAATCTCTTGAGGTGGCCGTGGAATCAAAAGGGAGAACCGCTGGATGAAAACCCCATGTCTACTGTAGATGTGACTGATGTCAACTGCAACAGAAAATACCTTTTCAGATTCAAATGGCTCTAGTCTATTGCTTTTAAATGTATAGTTTTCCTGCACTGCACAAATAAAACTGTACTCTATTTGCAACCAGCTTTTATATTTCTGAAGGTTTTTGTATTGTTACCGTTTCCTCCTGGGCCAACAGCGTGATGTATACTAGCCACTATAAGGTTTACATTTGGGATTCTATTGTCTTCAGTCAAATCAACTATCAAATGCCATAATCCAAACTTCAGAAGGATAATGGCTTTAGCAACTCTTCTGAGCTCTCTGGTGTTGACCTTTTCTCAGTTTCCAAACCTTAAATTCACTTTATTTTGTATAGCCCATTCTCAATTATTTATCCTTGGCTTTAATTTGTACTCTGACATCCCTATCCCAGAACCTTACATTGGATCAGGTAAAACTTCCAACTAAAAAAAGGAAGAAGCCTTTAGGAGAGCAAGAGGAGGATCCCTCTCCCAGATGGATAGGTGTCATAGATGCTATGTGTACAGAAGGGCATGGAGCTAAAATACATGAAATGAATAATTGGTAGGCATGAGCCATCAGGCAGATGGAGGTATGAGTGGGCATAGCATCAACAGGTCCATGCCATAGTTGGAAGTAGGTGTATTGGACCATCCAGACCTCCATTATCCATCAGGCAGATGGAGGTAGAGAGTATTTTCTGTATACTATCACTACTTGGACTTATTTAGGGACACTTGTTTCATCGTGGTTATAGAATCTGCCACAGAAGGGTTCAAATGCATCCTGCAGAGACTGCAAAATGAGTTGGTCATATAAGCCTTTCTGGTCAAGCAGTACAATACAGATTTATGAGAATGAACTCGCATAGGATAACTAGTTACAGGGTCAGCAACGTTGCTAGATGGCCACTACAGCATGAGTTTGACGGTGAAAGCCAAATCAAGAATTTCATTATACAAGGTCTTCATGAAAGTAATTATTGAAATACCCACTGAGCAGCTCGGTCGCAGTGATGGCAACGTTTGGTACATTCCTCACCACAGGGTGTACTACCTGAAGATGCAAGTATTCTTTGATTTCTTTTGTGGCTACGTATCAGGAATTGGCCCTGAATGAAAATGGCAGATTACTCCAAAGACCTGATCTCACGACATTGGTGTCCTATTAAGATTCAGGTGGCACTTATGTTGAATATGGAGTTCATGTTCTATAAGGTGAAGGTCCAGGAGGAAGATGCAGATCTGCTATGATTTCTGTGGAGGCCAAAGGATGATTTGGATGGCAAAGCGGAAGAATTTAGGATGAAGGTTAACCTTTTTGGTGCCACCTCTTCACCTAGTTGTGCTTCCGATGCTTTAAGAAGTAAGAAGCTCTGAAGTAGTGGAGACAGTGCTAACAACCTTGTACGTCTAAAATCAGTGGCAACAAAGGATCAGACATTCGGCCTAGCCCAATAGACAGTACTGTATTGCCATTGATGTCCCGTTCAAGGGTGTTTTTAGGCCTGACGCGTAGGGATGAGAGAATCTGAATAACACCAATATGAGGTTATGAAGATTAATGCATGAACTGCATTTCTGTATTTTTTATAAATGTTCTGTATACAGATTTTAGTTAGTGTAATACATATTTCAATTTCCAAAGAAAAAGAAAAAAAGCAAATATTTGTTAAATGTTTTAACAGGTTCAAATCTGGTAGAATCCCCCTAAATTTCATCAGACCGTGGTCTACTCTAGAGTCTTAGAAGGTGTGAAACCAATTACAGGCTGATTAGTGGATGATTAGACTCAGGTGTGCAGGGCTGCTTTGACGAGGCTGATTGTCTGAATATAAAGTAAGACATGTTCACTACTCAGAGTATTGTGCTGCTTAGTGGGTCAGACAGGAAGACAGTTTACTTTCTGAACCAGTTTGCTGTTCTTCAGTGCTATGAAGACCTCGTGTTTGTTGGTTCTCCTCCTGGTTGGGCTGTGTTTCAGGTCGTGTTCTGCTTTTCCTCCTAAAGGTTACGCTCAACATGCTTCAATTCAAAGTCCTCAGATCACAGGGAGCTCCCAACACACTCTGCAAGCAAAGGATCCATCTGAGGAACCGGAGCGGGTGAATACTGTCCGAGTGACCTGCCATCCAGACTCATTGCAGATTATTATCCAAGCTGACATGTTTGAAGTTGGAGCTCCTGTCAATGGTGATGAATTACGCCTTGGAGTGGAGCACAATGACTACTGTAGAGCTACAACGTCTTCAGAAGATGAGTACAGAATCCATGTTGGACTGGTGGACTGTGGCACTAAACAAAGGGTAATGTTAATTTCTTTTCAATTAATGTATTTCACAATATTAGTTTTTAATGCAACTACTCTCTACAGATGACTGACAATGCACTGGTCTACACAAATGTGCTCGTATACTCTCCTGTGGCCTCTCCAGATGGGGTGGTTCGAATGGATGAGGCTGTAATTCCAATTGAGTGTCAATATGAAAGGTCCGTCTTTAAAAACTCATCTCTTTTAAAGTGCTTTTAGACACTTTCTTAATTCATTTAAAATGCCTTTTCTTAGGAAGTACAATTTGTCCAGTTCTTCCCTCATGCCCACCTGGATCCCCTTCATGTCCAAACAAGCTGCAGAGGAAACTTTGGATTTTGACTTGAGAATTATGACAAGTAGGTTTTGTTTTCTCATGATTCATCTGTGTGTGTGTGTGTGTATGTGTATATATATATATATATACACACACACATACTTTTAATTTGTGCAGATGACTGGCTTCATCGGAGAGGCTCTAATGTGTTTTACCTCGGCGAGCCCATGGGCATCGAAGCCTCAGTCCGTGTTGGACATCACACAGGGCTCCGAGTGTTTGTGAGCAGCTGTGTGGCGACACTTTCCCCAGATGTATCCTCTGAGCCTAGATACGTCTTTGTTGACAATGGGTAAGCACTTGGAAGATTACTGCATTGTGTGAAGCCTTTTATGGCTCCAGAGAATGCCGTATGAAGGCGGATCAATTGCCTCAAGTGATGTCATCTTGGGTCTGAAGACTGTTGCTATTGAAGAGAGGATTAGCCACTACTGGAAGAACGGACTAATTTCTCCCTTCTCTTCACAGGTGCTTGGTTGACTCTGAGCTTCCAGGTTCTAGGTCTCGTTTCTTATCCAGGACACAGGATGACAAGCTCCACTTGACCATTGATGCCTTCAAATTTCATAATGAGAACCGAGGAGAAGTAAGGCTCTACTTTAATGTGCTCGAGTCCTTATTACAAATGTAGATTGTTTTTCCACATTTAGATTGTTTTTCCTCTCACAGCTCTACATCACATGTCACCTGAATGCTGTACTCCTAAATGATGCAGAGGCACCAAATAAGGCATGCGGTCTTATAAATGGAAGGTAAAGCTCATCCCAAAATGTTTATCATGGAAAAATATAGAGTAAATGAGGGTGTGTGTGACTATTATAATTGCGTTTCAGATGGAGGTCAGCTGATGGTAATGACTATCTATGTGGCTCTTGTCAAAGTCACGGTAAGCCAAGCAACCCTGGCAAGTTTGGTCCTCGTGGGTTTGAGAAGCCAAAAGAACCTGAACAGTTTTGGAGTCGACAGAGAACCAATACAGGTTGGGTTCCTTATAGGAACGTGCATGATTGGGGGGAAAATGCAATGTCATTCTTTACACATGGTTTTGGACTTTTTAATTCTTTAGTGTGGGAAAAGGCGGCACGAGTGGGTCCGGTGATTGTTTTACCAGCCAAGCAGACCAGTGGGCCAATACCTGTGGAAGAGCTTCCTCCTGGTCTCACTAAAATCAGCAGACCTTCAATGTTTGGCAGCCAGTGGCGAAGTGGAATAAATCACAAAGGTGCGTTAAAGTGTTTCTTTTTTTTTTGGCCCACATGATAAAGCACAAATATCTAAGATAAATTATCTTCTAGACAAGAAGGGACTCCTTGACTCTCAAACTACAACAGACACGGTTGTGGTTCAGAGTTCCGAGTCTAAGCAGAATCAAGATGAAGCTGCTGTCCAAGTCTCAGCCCTTCTAGAAAAGGAATCTCCCGAGGTGGACATGGACCCAAAAGGAGCGGCGGAAGAAGCCGTGTCAACCCTCAACGATGTCACCCCAACTGTTCAGTTTACTGTGGATGTGACCGAAATGTCAAATGCAACACAAAATGCCCTTTCAGATACAAATGACTCTGAAATATAATAAACTATTGCTTTTTAAATTGAGTACTTGTGCCGTTTTCCTGCATTGCTAAAAGGACCAGTATGTAGGATGGTGGCATCTAGCAAGAAGATCCAGATTTGCAACTAGCTAAATACCTCTGCTTTCTAAATGTTTACGTAGCATTTAACCCTGTTTAGTTGTATAACCACTAAAATGTATCAGTTTCTGACTTTTTATTAAGTCAATGAAAAATTGTCCAAACAGTTTCAGAAGATTGATCCGGACCACATCCGTCACACATGTTCTTGGCTCCTCACTAGTTGTTGGCCCAGAGTTATTCTTTGAATGCAATGTTTGTTTACAGTATAAATGGCTTTATTGTATAAAATATGGTGTACAATATTTTCTCAAACTTTGGGAGTAGCCCTTTGAGGGCAGCCATGATGTTGATGTGGCTCATGGAGAAAATGAGTTTGACACCTCTGCTGTAGATCCTAATTACTTTCAGTGTAATATATTTGGAATAATGCATTTATTTTAAAGATGTTGGTTCATAAATGTATTGTACCATATTCAATTTCTCTCATGGATCTCCTGAAATGCTGCTCACCACCTTTTCTGATCGCATTAACATTTAAATGACTGCAGTTCCCCACTGTGACCAGTAGAGGGCAGTGAACACTCTACTGCAAAGTACACTGGCCAAGGAAGATGCAACATTTCCAGTGATGACTATAAAAAGTAACGTAAATATAAAGGTTAGATTTCACAGGAAAACACTTAACAAGTGTGCCGTCATCAGTAATTCAAGTTAGGCTGGAAATAAATGCATAAACTACAATTCTAACCAGCTGAGCCTAACGTAGGTTACTAGTATTCACAATGTCAAGTTAAACCACATTATGTACAGATATTAAAATAACCTAATATTTATAGACACGAATCAAAGAAAAAAAAACTTAATAAAAACACGTTTTCCTTCAAAGTGTAAAGCTTGGGCGAGGAACCGGAGAGTCGGACACAATTGAGAACGTACACAGATGACGCATGCGCACAAGCTACATAAACGAGGATACCTTAAATACTGCTGCTGCAGTTGCTTAGACGCTGCTACAAAATCACTATCGGCCGGAGAGCCGCACGTCAACTACACCTCTCTGTCTGCACAGCTAGGCACACGTCCTTGTGTTGTTGCTTTGTTTGTGTTGCCATTTTAGCCAGCTGCTCGCTTGCTCCGGGACACCATGTTTACCTCCCAGACCTCGTCCTTCCAGGATTCAATTGACGTGGAAGAGAGAGATGACTTTGACAGCGAGGAAATTGCAGGATACAGTCAGAAAAACCTGTTGAACTGCTACTACACCATCTATCTCTACCAGGGCACAAGGTAATGCTCCATACTGCTTGTCCCAATGTCTGCTTTCCAATAGATAACAGCTATGTTGTCACTTTCGGTCTGTGAAGGAGATTTGCATACGTGTTACGTCACAGTGACATGTTCTACGTATTAGGAAAAAGGCTAATATGTAATCATTTTATAACGTGATTTTATATATATATATATATATATATATATATATATATATATATATATATATATATATATACATATATATATATATATATATGAAACACTATAAAATATATTTTTTATCGTTTGGGTTACAGGCAATCCTAAAAATATTGTAATCCTACAGGACTTCACATTGATTGTTTTGTTCTCCTTGATACAACCAGCTCCCTGTGAGTCTCTCTTTCTGTATCACGGTTCAAATTATTACACGGCCAATGATGCTTACCCCCTCTAAAGCGCTGTTGAGTATTTGTGGTGCTTTGTTGTTCCTGAACCTGCTGACCGTGACACTCGTGCAGGTAAACCCAGATTCACACTACGATCTAACCAGGTGATGAGTAAACTGTCAATTGTCGTAGATCTGAGGCTTCTGTGGAAACTGGGGCATGGAACCAGAGCCGAGCAGACTCCACCACCAGTCAGGAGGACTTTAGGTAACAAAGGAGCCAGCGCCTGCCTTCTAGTTTCTCTTTGTGCATTGGTGTATCCACGGGCTGCGTCCAGACATCCTCTCTCCATGGAATCAATGCTGTGTTCATTTGTGGTTCTGATCGGTCATTGTTGTCCTGCTGAGCGGCGTGGCCTTCGGGTCGCTCACATTGTTGAACCCGTCTCCACTTCCAAGTGTCGGGTGGAGTTGGCAGTGTTGAAGCAAAATGGCAAAGTACGTTCTGTGTCTGTGTGTGTCTGTGTGTGTGTGTGTCTGTGTGTGTGTGTGTGTGTGTGTGTCTGTGTGTCTGTGTGTGTGTGTGTGTGTGTGTGTGTGTGTGTGTGTGTGTGTGTGTGTGTGTGGGGCTAACACTCATCAGCTTTCTCCATCTGTTCTCATTGGACTTTAGTGGCTTCCCAAACTCCTCATTGTCCCTGCTGACCGCTCATATCCACACTGATCTTTCTGCCCTGCCCACAGCCTGACGCTTATTGACAGCAGCCTTCCATCGGAGGCCGAGCCGGAGCTGCAGACGTACATTTCAAGGAGGCTCAGCAAAGGTGCCTTGCTCGGAGGCATGGGCAACATCGCCACTGTGGAACTCAGGTGACGACAACGTTCCCTCACACCTTTACCGGAGGGGATAAGGCTTGGAGAATCAGTAACTTCTTTGAAATCACTTCTTAAAACCCATTTTTATAGAACAGCCTTTAAGTGATCTAGTCTTTTTGTGCAGAACTTTGGTTCCCCTAATTTAGTTGTCTGTTTTTAATTAATTATTATTTTTTTATTTATTTTTATTTTCTATTTAATTTTTAATTTTAATATATACTTTTAAATGTAATATTGGTTTCTTGCTATCCCACTTGTTTTGCTTTGACTCTCTGTGGAGCACTTTGTAAACATTGTCTTTAAAGGTGCTATGTAAATGATGTTATTATTATTATTATTATTATTTATGCATCAGCAATGCTCCATACGGACCAATAGGAGCAGCCGACTCCAGATCATGTTCCTTCCTCTAGGACTGATGCAACACGTGACACATTGTTATTAATGGTGTATTATATAATGCGTGATCTGTTTGCTTACATCACAGTAATGCAATACGTTCATTCAGCAGGAAATGAAGGTTCAGAGGTGGACAACATAAGTTGATTACCAACACATGTTTTTATTATTATTATTGTCTCTGCTCTCCCCAGTATCCCAGAGCAGGCAGTGGGCTGCTACTGCTGTCTCCTGGAGCACGCACGGTCTCCTGAACAGCCCGACGCCGACGGAAACGGATACGTCATCTGCTTCATGGGCGGCTCTGAAAAAGGACTCAACATATATCCTTTGGGCACAGTTATCTATTGCAAAGTGTCCTCGTGAAATAAACCTTCATTATTAGCGTCATGCAAAGTCCTCCAGACGTAGTTGTGTAGGTAATCCTTGTTGTCTGCATTGTTGTATTACCTCAAGATTGTTGAAACTTTGTACAGATAACCACAGCACAAAGTCCTTGACCCGACACACGTTTAGATTAGAACTTGATAAATATGTCCAAGGCCTGCATAGCAGCCTGCAGACCCCAGAGGTATGTGGCTGTATGCACAATGTGAAGACGTTATGTGTTTTTCATTCCACAATATGAATGTAATATTGATTTGTGTGGGTGCGCTTGTTTGCGTGTCAGCTGCAGAACCTGGAGACAGAGGTGCGTCCGTACCTGAGCCGGTGGTTCGAGGAGTCTGTGATGCACATTTATCGGGTGGTGCAGCTGGTCCAGGGCAACATCGGCTTCTTGCTGCACGCTGTGAGTCCCGTTTCTTACCTCAAGAGCACGCCCAACACAAATGAAGAGAATCGGTTCTCTCTCTTAAGAAAATAATGAAAACAGTATTCTAATTGTTCTGGTTTAAGCCGTAGCACAGGTTTCTGAGCCTCGGTAAATCATAGGATGCACCTTGGTTAAGGGCGACAGTGGATCTCTGTATTTTTGTTGGAACATTACCTTGAGCTACTGCTATCCAATGTATTTATGTAATCATTCATAATCTGTGTGAATGCATGACTTAACTGTTCTCCAGAACGTGTTTCATCCATTAAATGTTCTGCACACAGGCGCTGAGTCACACGCTTGTGGAGCTCCATAACTCCGACGAGAGGACGAAGGCTGACGTGTCCCGGTGAGTTTGGTGACTCGGGTTTCTCGTTGGGTGTTAAATGCCCGTTGTGTTCTGTTCCAGGTTCATCAGAGCAGCCAGTCTGCCGGGTCTGTCCCAACAAGACCCGACGACGGCGTCTCTGTGCACGGCCGTCTCAGAGGACGCGCCCTGTGACCTGGTCATCGACTGCTCCACCAGCCCACCCACACTCTCTAACACGGGTAAGCCCCGACATGAACCAGATGAGCACGACTCGTTTTGTGTCTCCCTCCTGACGAAGAGTCTGATGAAGATGTTTCTCCCCCAGTCAGTAATCGTTTCTGTGATGACTGGACTCAGGCGTTTCTGAATGCTGCGGAGCGGTGCAATCCTTTCCTGCTCAGGCAGATTCTGGAGAACTTCAAACTTAAGGTGAGAAAACAAGCTCTGAGATGGACTATAACATGTGCAGGTTGAGTGCAGCATACTTTTGTATTTTCTGTATCATTTATTTGGACTGTAGCGCGACTAGATTTTGAATAAAAAACGATACAATGCCTCTGGCTCACAAGATAGAGATACAGCGCTCAGTTCCTCTCAGTGCAACATTGTTTTCCTTCTACTCGGATGCTCTACTGTCCGTCCTTCAAATTGCTTCACCTTTTTTTAAACATCTCGTTTCCTCCTCTCTACCGACGACCACTCGCACTCCGCAGGCCATCCAGGACATGAACCACCTGAAGCGCTCTGTGCGCCAGGCGGAGATGAGTCACTACGCCCTGTTCCGCTGCTGCCTCTTCCTCCAGGGCTGCGGCAACGGGGACGTGTTGCTGCAGAATGCCCGGGCGGAGCACAGCGGCCTGCCTGAAGCCTGCAGCATCATCGGCGTGCTGGAGGAGTTCCTCAGGGAGCAGTCCCAGGCCCGGGCTCAGGCCTGAGTCCACAGGTCACAGGTCACCTCTGAGCCCAGAACCACGTCCTGTGTTCCTGTGTTCGAATCTGCTTTGGCTGATTCAACATGTAAATGTTTTCTATGCTTCCAACAACAAATGTGTCTTTCTTTGGGGGTTAATAATAGTTAATTGATATATGTAACATAATTTATTTTAACAATGGTCAGTGAAGCTGATGCTAAAACTGAATTGCGGCTGTAGAGTGGCTCATTCTCATCGTTTCTCTTGTAAATGTGAGTGTTCTGTCAGTGTTTCACAATACCTTGGACCAAATATTACTAGTGTGGAAATATTAATGTGTTATTATTTAGTATTTAATTGATAAACACATTGAGAATGCACAAATCACTTTTATGCATTGCTTGTTACATAGGCCTTCTACTTTTATTTAAACTCAATTCATGCACTACAATATTATTTTTGTCATTAAAACTTCTACTGCACATACATACGACTATCAAATGATATTAGATGTAATCCTTATATGTGAATACAGTGTTCTAGATAGTTTAATTTGTGGATAACATTTCATCTTTGCGTTGTATGTTTAGTTTCAAACGTACAATATTAATACCCACAGAAGAATTGTCTGTTTAAAACAATTTAAACAAATGAAATTAAAATGGAGAATAAAAGATCATTAAAAGTGCTCACAGTGGATGTTGGCATGCCTTTGTTTCATTGTATCTGCAACATGTTCAAATAGAGTTAATACAGCAATATGATGTTTAAACTGTCGGGGACATGTAAAAGTCTTTTGACTTGTGAACCACCGTGTGACTGAGCTGACCACAGTGCGTCTGTGTGAACACGTCTGTGCCGTCTTCTCTGGAGTTATAAATGGCCGTTATTCTTGGTCTGAAATAAATACCACAGTTGAACCTATATATTTTGTATGTGTGTATTTACATAAACACATTTTTTATATATATATATATAATACATATAATATATAAATATATATATATATATATAAATAAATAAAATGTGTAATATAAATAAATACCAGTTGAACCTATTCATCTTGTGTGTGTGTATTTACATAAACACAATTTTTATATATATATATATATATATATATATATATTATTTATATTATATATTTTATATATATTATATATAATATATATAATATTTATACATTATTCAATTTGTTTAATCTGTTGCATGAACACAGTTTGTTTTGCTCAAACCAGTAAGATAATTAAACAAAGCTTCAGTTATCAGGCAGCACCCGCCCTGCCTCCCTCCAGTCCATCGCTCTCATATCCTCCAGACCCCGTGCTCCAGCTGCTCCTCTGCAACCACAAACAAACCACTGAAGGCTTGCAATATAAAGATGATCACAAAAATGCAACCGCTGCACATGTGGCTTTTGTTACATAAATCATGACGTGTAACTTTAAGCAACTGGCTGGCGCATAAGCAGTAGTGAGACGACAATAACGTGGAGCAGGGTTCACCTAAAGTGGGATCAGGCATGCTCCTCAAAAGAGAGTTCGGTACTTCATAGATGCTTTCTGTGGGGTCTGACAGGATGGAGAGGAAAAAAATGAATATATATATATTATTTTGGTATCACCAATATATTAAAATCATTCTGCTGGGGAGTAAAAACAAACTTGTTATCTCACTTGGATGTTCAACAGCCCTCCTGTAAGAGAGAGGGACGTCGTACTCGCCCTCGCCCCTCAGTAGTAAATAACGTGGCCAAGCGTACGCACGCGCACGCCAAGATTGCCAGTCAAGACGCAGCGGCAAGATAGTGTAGGTACATCATATGCAAATTTTCACAAAAAAATAAATAAATAAATAACATAATTACAAATTTAAATTAAACAATTATGTAGATAAAAGGGCTATATGGCTTGTAGTGTAATCGATATATGGCTGTTTTAAGAGGTTTAGTATACTAAACCTCTTAAAACAGCCATATATCGATGATAAAGGCTCAGGAAAAGTACTTATACATGCCTAAAACATCTCACTACAAGCCATATACCCCTTTTATCTACATAATTGTTTAATTACAATTTTTTATTATGTTATTTTTTTTTTTTGGTGGAAATTTGCATATGATGTGCAACACGCGCATGCGCGTACGTGTACGCGCAAAGTCACATGTTATTTACTACTCCCCTCTCCCTTGAAGCGCTGCTCTCACAAACCTCTACAAAGACACATGCTGGACATTTAAACCTCTTCATACTGTGGGTTACGTCATGTTGAACTCTACATCTAAAGAGTTTCTAAGATCATACCGTTTCTACGAGGTAGGATGTCGTAGGCTCCTTCTGGTGTGTCCTCTGCACGGCTCGACCCTCCGCCCGCTCAGGACTCACAGGACTGTCGACGCTGTGGCCTGAAAACACAGAAGTTACTGAGTAGAACCAACCACAAGATTACCTGTGAAGCTGGAACTGGACAAAACCATCTAAATTTTTATTTGTATTTTATTTATTGGATCCCCATTAGCTGACGCCTTAGCGACCGCTAATCTTCCTGGGGTCCACAGAAAAGACAAAATACAATACATACAAAACATATCGTGAAACAAAACAGTTAAAAATAGTACAACAAAGTGAAAAATAGTGCAGTCAGATGCACAGTACAGTCGAAGGATCAGATATATTTTATGCAATTTGACTTAATTCATACAAAGAAAAAGAAAAATCAGATGACTAAAAAGCAATAGAATCCGTCAAGTGGTGAATGTTCTTAGATGCGCCTTTAATTGTTTTTCGAATGAAAAATGATTGCTTATGTAAGTTAAACGAGGAGGCAGTGAGTTCCAAGCGGTAATAGCACGATAGATAACCGTATGTTTGAGGAGGTTAGTTCTTGCGTTTGGCGGTATCAATTGGCCTAAACTAGCGTTCCTGGTGTTATGGTTGTGTCTGTTAAATGTGTATTGTAACTGATTGAAAACATATACCGGTGTCTGATTAAATATTACTAGTTTACCGTTGTGACGCGGCGTGTTCGTGGACGCGGCCTCCTCGTGGTTCGACTCCTCGGACCGCCGGCGCCAGGGGAGGGAGGAGGAGACGCCGCTGGTCGCGTGCTGGATGTGGTCTGAAGGGGCCGAGAGGCGCCCAGCAGGGAGCGCCTCCATCGCGCTGCGGGAGGGGGCGGGCGGGCTGCCGCTTAGTCTCTCTCGCCGCTCGCACACGTCGAGGCTGAGCGGAGGAGACATGGTCAGGACTGTGGATCGCTGCAGGGAAAGTCTAGATCGGCCATGAAAGGAAAAGGATCTCTTCTAGCTTACGGCGCGCGCCTGGAGTCTGTGACCCCGGAGGTCAGGAGATTCATGGCCTGCCATAGGAGGCCAACCCACTCCTTTCTGAGAGCTGCGGTCTCTGCCGCCTACACACACGCACGCACACACACACACACACACACACACACACACACACACACACACACACACACACACACACACACACACACACACACACACACACACACACTTTAAGTTGGCACCCTTAAATCAGACCTGCCTCACTCATTCCGCCAATTGCTCGGCTTGCGGTTGAACCACAGTGATGATGATGATGATGATGATGACTCACCAACATCTTCCTCTTTCCATTCGTCATGATGATCTCAAACAGGAAGCGCTTGCCATCAACTCGGTGGACCTCTCGCACGGACTGAACCTGCCCGGTCCAGGAAGAGGACGGAGAGGTAAAGACTTAAGACCTCGACGTAGAGACAGAGCGACAGCGCAGGAGGAAGTACCGATGTTTTACAGAAGTAACGGGAGCAAAAACACGCAATCAGAACTAACAATGTAATGCTCACTTAAATTACAAGTACAGCATCAAAATATATACTTCTGAATAATATATATTGTTAGAATATAATCAATAACTGAAGCTGTCAAATAATGTTGCAGTCGAAGCGCGATCAATTACTTTAAAATGTTACTTTGCTTCTAAAAACTACAAAGTGGTTTCCCATAATGCAACAGTGCGGGTGAAGGACTCACTGTGTACATGTAGTAATGGCCTCTCAGGTGTGACTGTGAAGAGAGCAACATCAACATCACTTTTGTGTCATTGAGATCTTTAAAAAGAAAGAAAAAGAAAACTAGCCCGGCAGTGCCCTGTGAGCTCACTTCAAATGATTTTTATTTTGGCTCCAAAAATAAAGTTGACAAGAAGTTCCACTCAAATTAACTTGTGAGCTTCTCTAAACAACATTAGAGCAAAGGTCTACTCACGGCGCAGCCGTTCTTCTGTGTATAGAAGAACAAGGTTGTATTTTGAAGCCTGAACCAATATGTCACCCATCTCAATTTCTACGGACAGAAACATTCGACAACACAGAGTCCTGTTTTTATAAAACACACGCCCACATTTAATACCAAGATAGTTCCCCACTTACCAGAGTATCTTTTCTCTTCTGCAGGAAGCCTTCAAACAACAATGTAGTGGCGTCTACAGACATGTTGCCCCTCAGGAGATGGACGCGGTGTCGAGTGAATACCTGTGGAGGGACTTCCTGCTCGTGGCAGCGTCGCTCACTTCTCTATTCTGACCGACGACAGTTCATCTGACATCCATCACACACCTGTACACTGTCATATATATATATATATATATATATATATATATATATATATATATATATATATATATATATATATATATATATATATATATATATATATATATATATATATATATATACATATATGTTGTGTATATATATATATTATTTAATTTTACATTGCTGTATTTTACATATATGTTGTGTGTGTGTATATATATATATATATATATATATATACACATACTTTATTTTTATTTTATTTTGTATTTTATATTTAACTTTGTATAATTTATGCAGTCACTTTCTTTCTTTCTTATATTTATATTTTATTGTGTTTAGTTTATTGGTGCTACTGTGTCAACAAATTTCCCCTTGGGGATTAAAAAAGTATATTTCTATTTCTTCTTTTAAAATGACCACTACTGCAACATCAGTGGGTGGAAATGTCATTTATTACAGATATTTAAAACCATGTCATTTCCGGTGTCAATGTTAAATTAGCCTCCATGTCGGCCAATAATAAGCACACACGGCCGCGCCGCATCAAACTACGTCTTTATTGTAAATGCTGGAGAAGAGAAGGAACACTTTCCTCGTGTTAAGGTGGGAGAGGTGCACTGAATGGCCGTTTGTTAGTCGCATGATCTGTTGCTCTAGGGCGCTTCTAACTTCATAAAAATATAACATGAGGGACATTTATTCAAACTATTTCAAAACCAGAAAAATAAAAACAGAAGCCGAAAATCATGACACACCGCTTCAGACAGCGTGAGTACTAAATACAAAAATACATGGAAAATATAAATCCCTCCGACTGCTTCACGCGAAACAGTCAACAAAACAGGTTAATAAATTAACGCACAAAATAAACAAGTGCATGCCAATCGTGATCTTCCTAGTGTAAGGTGTACCTTGCTTCGGGCTTTTGATGCGGCCTACGGGTCCAATCCTAAAATCTTTCAAGAATACATACATCATATACTGCATATACACATCTATTAACAGGTTCAAGTCCCTTTGTGGGGGTGTGTGTGTGGCCGCCTCGCTCTGGTCTCCAACCAGCACTAATAATACTGACCTGAGAACACAAGGACTGGATCAGCTGGAAACCTCCAGTGTAGTAATGTCTGGACCAGACCCGACCAACAGATCACAGAATTCAAGTCAGTGTTTAACCAGGTGAACCGGACACGAGATCTCCAGAGTGACCGGCTCCTTTTCCCACAACTTTAACAAAGAAAACAAAACCCCTCTCTTCATTTGTTTGTTTTTATGCATATAAAAATGTACCTATGATTTTGCTCGGTTGTTTCTTGCTCGTGTTGCATTGTGGGAAAGGGGATGAGGTGGAGTTGGGGGCTGAGGCAATGGGCCTGGTTGGTTAGGCAGCCAGGCTCTTGAGTCTTTCGGGTGGGGGTGGCGGGGGTGGGGGGTCAGAGTCCACAGGGGGAGGAAGCAGCGGTCTGGAGCCGTCCGATCACCGCTGCTTGAGGAGCGCTCTGTACATGGCGAAGCCCAGCACGGCGAACACCGTCGCCCCCACGCTGGCTCGCAGCCAGAAGGTGGAGTTCTTCAGGTCGGCCTGAGCCATGTGCCTGAGGGGGCGGGGCCAGAGACACAGCGCGTCAGGCAAAACACAACGACAAATACAGCCAGACACAACCGCTCCATGAGAACTGGGGATGGGCCATAAGACATTATTATTATTATGACTCATGGTCTCTCAGTTTAACCGTCCATCGTGAGACACGATGACCTCGTAGAAACTGGTAAGAACATACGAGAAAAGATCTGAAACTAACAGGAGTTGTTATTAACTTAACTATTAATGTATTGAACTACCTGAAAACATGACAATTTGTGATATATATTGATCTTGAGATAAAAAGGATAGAAGATTGAGGCTATAGATATTTTTCAGCCCCATCCCACTGAACTAAAGTCTCAGTGGGATCAGGAGCCAAAGGACAAAACAAGGTCATGACTCATGTGCTCCCTCTCCAGGGGCAAACTTCCTAAAATCATCATACATTATGAACGCGCCCTGTGATACCAACTGAAACAGGAACACACGTTTATCTGACAGTTGGTTTAGTTGGGAGACAAAGGAAAGGTGTTGCTCTATGGGGAGCAGCTACTGGTTTGCACTGGGAGGAAGAAACTAGAAGAAGAAGACCACCGAGCTGGCTCAGGAAGTTGAATCCACCAAAGCATACTCGCTGTTCCAGGATAAAACTATACCCCCCCCCCCTCTCTGCCTTTACCTTTATGGGGGCATTAGCTGCTCAGCAGAAACCTCCATAAAGTTGGACCCCTCCACGTTGGAGCCGACTGAAAACTGCTGCGTCAGCGGAAATCCCCCCCCCCCCCCCCCCCCAGCCTCCACCCAGCCTTCAACACACGGTTGCCCATGTTGTGTGCTCACACACACACACACACACACACACACACACACACACACACACACACACACACACACACACACACACACACACACACACACACACACACACACACACACACACACACACACACACACACACACACACACACTGAGATACAGAAGGTAGAGCCGAGTGATATTTACATTGAATATTTTCATCAGTGAATAATCTGTTTCTTGGTTAATTCGTCTATAAAAAAAGAAATGGTGAGTAATGTCCACATGGAGGTCCACATGTGTTATTTAGTCTGACTGACTCAACACAAACTATCCTCAGGTCATTCTCCTGGCAGACCAGCAAATATCCACATGGATGCTGACACCAGAGAATTATACAAAGAAAATATAAGGACAATATTTATTGACAAAATATTGACAATTTCAAAATATTGATAATAATATGTATAATTGCGAGATTATATTTTGAAATGTTTATATACATACATATGTATAAACTATTGCATTTGTGTTGAACTTAGAGCTGGGAGACAACATTATAATAAAACCGATTTTGTGCTCAAAGACTTTATATCATCAACATTTTGGTTGAATGAGATTCATTTGGTTCAGTTTCTTGGAAGCGTTTCTCTGGGCAGAGGAAGTTTAGATTCATATTTTGTTTAAGTATCAATAGTTAAACCAATCTAATAATAATAATATGTGTGGAATCTGATCTGATCCATATCACTCAGCTCTACCAAGCCGGGACATAGATCCCTAAAAACACAAGCTCAATACCTGGTCACTGCACACTTTAAACAATGACAATGACACACACAAACACACACACACACAAACACACACGTCGAGTTTCTTTGGAAATATCGTTCATCTCCAATCTGAAAGCTCAAACTAAAATAAAACTAGAGGAAACATTTTGTATTCCCTCTGCTTCAGTTCCCTAATTGCCCTCACACATGTCGATATTAGAACTTTTAATATTGCCCGATGCAAAGCGACTTCCCAGTCAACCCACCCCCTCTAATTAAAAACACGTGCCATGCGACAGGACAGCAGCAGATTAGCAGAGAGTGAACACGTGCAAGAGGAAGAGGAAGAGGGGCAGCAGAAAACATGCATGTGAACACCTACGGAGTCGAAGGAAACACACAAAGACAGGAAATACAAGATGGGAAAAACAGGATGAAATAACAGGGTGATAGGAACAGTTCAATCAAATGAAACATACACAAAACACATTTTGATTTCAAACAGCCAGTTTCAGGAAGTCTGAACCCAAAGGAGGACGTCGTAAAGCAGTTATTATTATAATTGATTCAAACTAAAGGTCCTTTTCAAAATAAAGCGTCTCCTGTGGGTGTAGACTTCTGGGTTAAGAATAGAAATGAAGACAAAGGGAGACTGAAAACATCACAGACGATGCATCTCTTTGATAATGGGTGATGGCGGGCCACAAAGGAAACTAAGAATTGTAACACTTGTCTGCGATTCCCATGACATCACACATCAGACGTCGAGGACGTTTCCAGTTCGGCTGACGCACAAACTAGAGAGAAGGCGGGTTCCTCTCATTCTGTGCGAACATGCGCCCGCTGGTCCAGATTTACAGTTTGCATATCCACTGCAGGACCGGAGGGGGCGGGCCCCACCTAGAGAAGCCCCGCCCACACGCCAATCACACCGAACTGTCAATACTCACAGCCCGATTCATTTTTAGGGATTACTTTATTATTTAAATTAAATAGAAACACACACACACACACACCTCTGAATTAAATGAAACTGTTCTGCAAGTGAACAACGTATGTGTGTTTTATACGGGGGTCAGTCGGGGTTAGTCGGCACTGCACAGGCAGACGGCGTCATGCGCCCCCCAGGCGGTCACCTCCCTGGCTAGCAGCCTGTGCGTTAGCCGCCACAGCGCGGTCACACTCCGCCGCGTCGCCCCGTACAGAGAGCGGCTGGGCCGGCTGGAGCTGGAGCAGAGACCAACACACCTCACGTGACCAACGGCTCTCAGGCAAACCACAAGTGAGAGAATTCTGAGCTCGCTCGCGTCCATCGAGGATTCATCCGGAGAGCATTCGTCCCCCCTACGCTACGAGAGGCTGGCGGATCCTGTTGACGTCAGGTTTGATGAGTGAACTACTCACTCTGTGGAAAACAAAACGTCTTGGACCCGCGGCCGAGAGGATAACCTTGAACCATGCAACCAAAGACGGTTCAACAAGCGTCCCCTGGCTGAGGGGGGATGTCTCTCAAAGCCACCACCAGAGTATTCTATTATATCTATTATTCACTAAAGGAAACGTAAAGCACACGCTTTGTCCCAACGCATCGCCATCGCCACATGTTCACTCACACCCTGAAGTCCCTTTGTCTGCCCTGAAGTGGATATGCAGCGTGAAGCTGAGGCCAGCAGAGCGCTGAAGGGGAGCGGCTCGGGTCAGAAAGGAGATGCTCTGGGTCCCAAGAGGAGAGGGAGGAGCCTATGCTACACCACTAGAGCCTATTCTAGATATGGACCTGTTGAACAGGACGCGTCGGAGTCGGGCCTTAAAACTGCGCAGCAGCTCCAACTTGAGGAGGTTCTGACACAGACAGTACGTGCACCTGCTGGAGGCGCACATGCAGCGGAGGCGGGCGTGGCTGCGGAGAGACACACAGAAATGCGTGTATTCACCACCACAGAGTGACAACATGTAGCACACAACATGAGGAGGAGGAGGAGGAGGAGGCCAAACCCAGACTGATAACACAGGAGCTGCCATTTACCTTCACTTCTTCATCTCTATAAGTAAACTACATCATTAAATATATTAAATAAGTATCTAGATTTAACGGTCAAGGAGAGGAAACACAAGGAGAGGACAACCACAAAGAGAGGAAGGTATCAGTCAGAGGAAACAAATTAAATACATCCTCACAGGTAAATAAGGCAAATTAAAAAATAAATGTAAAGGCTCTAAAATTCTGAAATGTTTGGTTCTGGGCACTTACACATTTCTGGGACCAATTTGGCTCAAAAGAGCAAATATGTTTAGCTTTGTCTACGGTGTTAAACTTGTATAACATGATATCCATGTTATACAAGTTTTGCTGGAGTTAATGAAGCTTAGTGATTTGATAAATTTCTTTAAGATTAAAATAAATGTCTTCACTGCAAATTGGTGCAACCTAAGAGGAGATGAACATCTATTTGAACTGACAGTTAGTTTGATCTGAGTCCTCAGAGTTTACCTTTATAAATGGCCCTCTATAATATTAATTAGATTAGTATCATAAAGGTTAAGATAGTGTATGTGTTTTATAAATATATGTAGTCCTGGTAATTAACAATTCTAAATGTGTGAATTATTTTCCACAAGAAGAGGTTTAGCTACAAAGAATCAGTTTTTTCTTTTTTCTCTTAAATAAATAGATGAGAAAGCCCCTCAGGAGTGAAGTCCTGCGCTGCGTTTACATCTTAAAAAAGGAGCATTTAGTGACATCAAGTCACATGATTCTGACGAACTCAGTAAAACATAGTTCTGAATACTCTAATGAATATTGAAATACATCCCTCTAAATCCTACTTCATGTTCCTTTAAGGAGTTCATATTCACCGTCTGAAGCACACGTCGATGCAGCTGTGGACACGGTTCTCTCACAGGGTGAAGGGTTAGCGATCGGAGGCCTCTAAGAGGAGCAATACTCACGGATACATGGCCATGGTGGTGATCCTCGTGTAGATGTCTTTGCTGGGTGCGTCGGTCACGCTGCATGTGAACGTCTGGGGCGGGTGGAGCTTGTGCTTGCGGCAGAACTCGTGCGGCGAGAGGCTGTAGTGCTGCCGTACTTCGTGCAGGTCGGACTTGGCGGCGAGCACCACGCACGGCGTCTTGCTGTCTATGAAGTGTTGCTGCCGAACACAAGCGCCGAGCGTTACACGTCGGAGCGGCAGGACCCGCCGGGTGCTTCGGGTCGGCGGACGCACGTACCTTGTACACTTTGGCGCAGTATTCAAAAGAGCTCGGGTTGTTGATGTCGTACACCAGGCAGACCACGTCACAGGCGAGGTCCGCCTCTGACAGGAAGTCGAAATCGGGCATCACCTCGTGGAGCTGAAAGCGTGCAGACGAGGAGTGTAATACACACCGAACACACACACACACATATATATATATATATATATATATTATTTTATTTTACATTGCTGTATTTACATATATGTTGTATATATACACATATATTTTATTTTATATTTCACTTTGCATACTATACTTTATGCATAGTCACTTTATTTCTTAGATCTATATTTTATTGTGTTTATTTTATTGTGTTTATTTTATTGTGTTTATCTGTGCTACTATGTCAACAAATTTCCCCTTGGGGATTAATAAAGTATATTTCTATTCTATTCTATCACGTAATCGTCTCCTGAGTGAAGAGTTCTCACCAGCAGGTACTTCTCCTGACCGTAGACGTAGGTGGTGCTGATGGCATAGAAGGACTTGTGGTCTTCTCTAATCCGCCTCTGTCCCTGAGGAGGACCACACACAAGGTCAACAACAGACGCCCATCCAGACTATTTATTTTATCAATACGCGGGTTTGAAGAGCGACTTCTCCTCCATGATGTCCACTGACCTGCAGGTTCTTGCCCAGGAAGGCTTGGAGGAAGCCGCTCTTCCCGCTGCCTCGGTCCCCCAGGACGTTGCAGCGGAAGACGCTGCGCTGCGTCTGTTTCTTCTGCAGATCGATGCGCTTGTTACGCGTCACTGAGAAAAACAGCAAGAGCAGACAGGATCAACGGCCATCGGTGACTGTTTCTTCCCAAACATTTAAATATCCATTTAAAATGTAAGACACATAATTAAAGAAGAAAAGGAAACGACACAATATAAAAGCAGAACTGTATTTCTATCCTATTCCTTTTCTTTGTGTTAGTCAATGAACAGCTTGGTTTAAAACACAAGAATAGGAGTTGAAACGAGTATAGAGCTCTTACCTGTGATGGCTGCAGCTTGGGACTCCTGTTCATAGATGATGGAGTAGCCAAGGTAACCCAAGTACTCCAAACTACGCTGGACATCCAAATATGTTGTTAACCTGCAAATGAAAAAACACGAGCCCCGATGAGACCGACAGCGAGAGACATTTACCCCGGCACGACTTTGTAAACGGACCCGTGATCTCTACGTCATCACGTCCGCCCCGCAGCACCGCCCACGTGTCCGGGTCGCGTCGGCCCCAGACGTGTGCGAGCGCGTTTATTCATGAATCCGTGCCACACTCACGTCCACTGGGAGAGGTATCCCTGGTACGTGATCCAGCCCTGTTCGTTGGTGCCGACCGTGTGGTTGACGTCGGGACCCCAGGGCATGTAGGGGAACACTTTGAACAGGTCCTTCACCTCCTCTGGCGACAGCGCACAGTCCCGGTCCTGAATCACACCCAGCGCAGGAATATTGACTCTCGAGTGGTCGAATGCGTCAAAAGACACTGAATTTATTTGATAAAAACTCATTTCATATTTTATTTTAGTATATATATACACATATATATTTTATTATATTTTATTTTGTATTTTATATTTCACTTTGTGTACTTTATTCACAGTCACTTTCTTTCTTTCTTATATTTATATTTTATTGTGTTTAGTTTATTGGTGCTACTGTGTCAACAAATTTTCCTTTGGGGATTAATAAAGTATATTTCTATTCTTTCTATTCTATTTTTGCAAAAAAGGGGTTCTAAAATAAATCAAATATTAACTTGATCTTTAAACAGAAATTTAAAAAAAGGATTCTATTTCTCGCCACTCACTTTGTCGTGCTTGTCAAAGACACTCTGGAGGAAGAGGTACGCGTTGTGGTTCAGCTCGGTGGTGCAGTCTGGGGGCATCTTGATCCTGAGACACGGGGACGCACAGAAACCATCAGTCAGCAGAACTCTGAGGCACGGATTCGGCTTTCAATCGAGTCAAAGATACAAACGGTGAGCCCGAGTCACTGCAGGTCACATCAGATCGAGAGGAGGAAACGATATGCGATAACAAAATGAGGTCATTTCAAAAGAGGAACATCGATACGACTATATGTGATAACATAAAGACGCTATTATATCTACACTAAACACCCTTTTGGGTTCAGCATCTACAAATATGTGGGATCTCTGCAGTCAGTTTAATAACCTGCAGTGCACTTTTTATACATTTAACATGAGGGTTGCAATGATGTTACTCAAATCAATCAGAAATGGGAGGGAAATGATTTTGTAAAAGGATTTCTTTACGCAACATACATCAGTCGGCATCTATTTACATTATTATTAGTAGTAGTATTATTTAGTGTTTTTGTCAAATAGTTCCATCTTCTCAAATGAGGATTTTCTTTGTCGTTTATGAAAGTAAACTGAATATAATCGTAAACGTATAATATTCTCATTGGGCTGTGGGGAAATAAACAAACTTTCACCACCATCTGACCTTTTATAGACAAAGAAATGTCAGCAATTGATTAAAAAAATAACCTGCAAATCATATGACAAAGTAAACAATCATGAGAAACAGCCCTAAACGTAGAATTATAATACAAGTGTTAGTGATGTACTTAGTTTGCAAAGCCTTTACAGCCGTTGGTGAGACCTGGTCACTCACCAGAATAAAACTTCTTGGCATCAACACTGCCCACCATCACACAGCTGATTCAGCAAAGTCAAACTTCCTCTTTCCTGCCTCCACCGTATATAACAATAATAATATCATAAAAACACAGATGATCTGTCCGTCTCACTCACATGGGGAACAGGTACTCCTGCGTGAGCTCCAGGTCGTCGTCGTAGCCAAACCTCCGCAGCACCGTCCAGGTGGTCTCGTGTCGGCCCCGCTGGATGAAGAGCGTGTGCAGGAACAGGAAGCCTACAACCAGGAGACACACAGGAGAGGATGAGGTCATGTTCATTAACTAAATGGATTAAAAGGATGAGCAGAAAAGAGGGATTGTCCAGCGGACATGGAGAACCAGAAACCCCGCGGGGGGGACGGACCTTGAAGTGAAAGTCCGTTGTCCTTGACTCCGTCCGCCATGTTCCTCCTGACCACGTTCTTTACGTCCTCCAGGGCCTGAGGCGCCAGCGGTGTGTTGAAGCAGGTTCTCTGCAGACAGACGCAACAAGCGAAGCATTAACGTGCGTCTGCAGGAAGGTTTTCAGTGATGCCACCAGCTGCCACCTTAAAGCAAAAAAACATCCACAATTTGAAAAAAAAGTCTTGGTGGGAAGTGGGAAACCATTACCTGGAAGAAGTTGAGCTCGTTGTCGTTAAGGATGCCGTCGTTGTCCAGGTCAGACACTTTGAAGATTCTAGTTAACGACTTAATGCAAGAAGGCTTCAACTGTAAAAGAGAAGACAAACACACACACACACACACACACACACACACAGGTCACTGAGGCGGCTGCATGGCCAGCATGGAGCCGGGTGGCAGTCAAGGTATTCTGAGGTGAAGGCAGAGTGAGGCCAGGGGCTTCTGGGAGGTGGGTCGCTCATGTTATGAGGTTCACATTCAGAATGTTTCTTTTCCCGTGGCTGCTGCTAGAAACCGAGCTCGTCGGTTAACTTTTAACGGTTAGCATTTGGGGCTCCTGTGTAGCTACTTTTGGACTGAGAGAGAAACATGTTGCCGAATTTTTTTTTGCTGAGGATCGTTAAGCCGACAACCTCCGAATGTATTCATCACCTTTAGGACCAACGACAGAACTGGGAACAAAAACTTATTCTTTAGGAATTTCGTCTCTCTTTTAGGACCAATCGTGGAGCTTTTGCTTGAGCTCGACACTGATTGTGACTCGAGTTGAGCCTGAAGATACCCACTAATCGACTTTAATGACTTTCCTTTTAAGCATTTTGGTATTTTTGAATGAATCTTACAAAGACACTATTTAAAAGCCTGTCGGATCAGCACATCCTAAATTCTGGAGGGATCATTTTACACTTGGTATAATCCTGACTAATCTGGATTTTCCCACAAAAAGCATTTTGACATGCCACAGTAGAGAAAGCACACACTAATGAAGGCTCTCTTATAAACCTCATCAGAGCTGAAATGTCTCCTGTATGTCTGCATAGAGCTCACCTCCTTCTCCTCTGGGCAGTACAGGGGTCCTGTCGGGTGGAGAACAGCCTTCTGGGCGTAGTAGAACAGCTCGGAGATGTTCTTCAGGTTTTTGGCAGAGCACTGAGGGGAAAGTACATGTGTGTGAACTCTGGACACATATTTACGCTGTGGCTATATTGTGTATATGTTTGAAAAACATATTTATTATATTATCCTTATTTCTATTATGTAATCTATTGTAGCTTTAAGTACATAATTTACATTTCTTATAAACATACACACATATATATATATATATAAAGAAATAGTAAATACATGAAAATGTAACCTATTAAATAATTCTAAATTCTTCATCAGGAATCCACACAAAACTGCAGACTTAAATAATTCACAAAGAAATAAAAAAACTAATAAACTTCACTGTATAATTTAAAAGCACTTAAACTTAAGTAATGTTTTCAATACAGTTTTTGCAGAGTAGTTCTAAATGGTCAAATATTTGAGTGCATCTTTCGCACCGATGAAGAGAGACAGAAGCAGGACACTGGTCGAACGCCGAGGTCACATGTTCATACGAGTCTAGCTCTCACCATCTCGTCTTTTTAACCTTGTAACCAATCCATCCGAGGAGGGCATGACCCGAGACGTGTGCAGAGGGGAGTTTTGAAAACACTAATGCAGAGTAAGAGACACACAAGCCTCTCAACACACTCACAGCCCATCAGTCCGCGGCCTTGGAGCGACGGGTGGAGCAATGTCGATCTATAAATGACTCGGAGTGGAAGTGCAGCCCGACAGCAGCTGGGGGCCAATCGGCGTTAGAGTTCATAATGCATCCCACGAGTCATCGCTGCGTCGTCAAAGAGCTTCCGTTGACATTTAACGGAGTGGGTTTGTATATGAATGTTTGTATTGATCCCTTACCTCTACACAGGTCTCGATATCCTGGTATTGATTCATGATTGGCAGGATGGTCTCCATGCTGCTGTGTTCCACCAGGTCCGACTTGTTGCCCACCAGGATCAACGGTACCCTGAAGAGAAGACGGTCATCACTGATCGAGCCACAACGTTCAGTCAACTCATCGACGAGTTGATAGGAAAATAACAGGCCGCTATTTTGTAAATAGATTCATCGCTCAAGCAATAGTTTCTCTATCTTGCTTGATATACTCACAGGCAGGTCGAATCGGCTAGTTTGGTTTTCAAACTGAATATATTTAGGTTAAACTGTTGTTTGACCTAAACTAAAACATGTAAAGATGTCAACAAGGACCCAAGTAGGAAGTGAGGGGCAATTATATTATAATATTTTTTTCATTCAAACAATTAATTGAGAATTGCTGATGAGGGAAATAGTCAGTACTACTACATTATGTTCTCATGTAAGCCCAGATCAGCTTTTATCACCTCGATGACGTCTTTAAATAAAATCATTGCTCAGCATATCAACAAATCTACATTCATTCATGTAGTTTATAATGTTGCAAATGCAAAAACAGGAATAACGGTACTGTATTTTTAATATAGTTTGGCAAAAAGTGTAGTTGGCATCAACAATATGTAAATCTCTAGCTCCCACCACCCTGACATGACCCCCAGTAAACACACACACACACACACACACACACACACATCTCTCAAAGTGACACACACCTGCTGTCCTTGTCCGTTCGGTCATTTATGAGTGGAATCCAGTGGCTGGTCACCTGGTGGAGAGAAAAGCACAACTTCAAACACTGCAGCCGCACAAACATTCATCAGAGTCACAAATACATGTTCTCAGGCTGAGCTGATGGTATACAGCAGTTATGTGTTTGATCCACTGCGCTGAGAGGAACCATGCTCACCTTCTCAATGGACTTCTTGTTGTTGACCGCGTAAACTATGCAGATCACGTTTGCCTGTCAAGACAAATAGTAATATTAAAACTTGGACTACAGACATTACAAGAACGGACGAGTGCGAGAGAAGTGAAACCAACCTTTGATATTTCTTGGTACAGCTGCTCGTCCGACTGTTCTGCCTCTGAAAGGTGTCAAACAGACTCATCAGTACCGTGTTTTACATGTTTTCAAGCCTTGCAGTTAAATCCATCGATTGCTTCTAATATAGAGGAGCATTAGAACTATAACATTCTTCTATATCGTTAAAAAATGCTTATCTACAGATGGGGACCATTTGCCAAAATGAAATAAGCATATTGAATACAATTAGCTTTGGGCCAATAGAAAATGATTGTAACATGTATCAATTACTTCATTGTTTTTTACATTAAACATTTAAATATCATTGTAATTTTGTTTACGTTATTATATCCAATTTATATCTCAACATGATTCAATTGAAATATGTTTAGTATTATGAAACAGATCTGATGTATTTAGGTTGAAGCGTTTTTGAAGAGAAATAGTACCAATGGCACATAAGAGCACAAATCGTGGTAAGCAGATGCTTAATGTGTGTGTGTGCGTGCGTGTACAAGT
This sequence comes from Liparis tanakae, assembly GCA_036178185.1. Classification (NCBI taxonomy): domain Eukaryota; kingdom Metazoa; phylum Chordata; class Actinopteri; order Perciformes; family Liparidae; genus Liparis; species Liparis tanakae. The sequence continues at coordinate 13,249,558 of CM070091.1, forward strand.
GTGGGTGCGCGCATAGTTACCCGAGTAGTCCACTATGTGTGTGGGGACCCTCTCTGGGGTGACATCAGCTGGGATGGTGATCTCTTCGGCTCGGAGAGGAACCTGGAAGACAGAGGACGATGACACAACTTCTGACGACAAGGAAGCCGTACGCGTTAATGCATTAGTCCTGTTTCTTCATCTCTTTACTCTCATGTTCTGAATTCAACAAATAACTATCAGACAAATCAAAAAACTGAACCGCTACCAGGATGATTTACACCGTTTCTTTGATACATACCTCATCAGGAAACTCCTCACTAACCAGAGACATTATCAGCGAGGTCTTCCCCACCTTGGCTGTACGGGCAAAGGGGGAGAATATATTTTATTACAATCTGAAATTCCACACGTCTTTCACTGACACTGGGTCATTGACACGTGACCCCTCTACAATTTCTATTGAGCATTCTGGGTAATATGTTAAGTGGCGGGGCACAGATAAGAGCAGCTGAAGAGTTGAGAGCTGCAGCAAAGTGCAACGGTTCCCAAACAAACATTCTGAGTTCTGTCGCGGAGCAAAACGAAAAACACAAGGTGGAAAAATAGTTTCTGAAATTAAGACCATGAAAGGTAGATTTAAAGATTTCAAGATCTAATGGAATACATATTCTTAACCCAAGATTTACTCAAAGTTTACGTGTTATGTTTTCACCACATGCTACGAGTAAAGAAGCAAAGAATATCAACCAAAACAACAACAAACCATCGACAACGACTACATTATATCATGATGTTACTATTCATATCCACAGGTACATATTTGACAGCCATAGACTGCTGGGCCTTTTGTATTTGAGTATAAAGCAGTAGTTTGAATGTATTACTTGATTAGCCTGCTCATACAGTTATTTTGTTATTCATATTTGGTAATTGATTGATCAAGTAGAAAGGCCAAATATGTGCATTATATTATTGTAAATTAAATAACTTTAAAAGGGCAAACTGAAGATCGGTATTCAGGCTGCAACTCCCCGAGCACCTCAGTACGTGGCAGTGTTGGCCAACCTGCACAGCATGACTGAAATATAAATAGTATATAAATAACACTGACAACATATGAAAACATAAGAGAACAAACAGACCCAGCTAGGTTAGATCGGGATCTATTGACTGCTCTTAGTTCAGCGTCCTGGGAAATGTCACGATCTTGTAATTACACAATATTTACCCATATTCTATTTAGTAATCAGTGCACCTCTAAGCCAACTTTTGCTAGAACAATTAGTTGATAAACAGGGAATTTCTTGGCAACTATTTTATGAATCTATGAATCTTTAAGGTCACTATATATATATTTTTAATGAATCGTAATATATTCTGCTTTTAAACTGTTGGGTGTACAGCACAGGTGATTGTAAGACACCACCTTTGGCTTTAATACATTATTATTGTGGAAACTCTGACTGTCACTCTTTTCTGATAATTGTAGGACCAAACAATTGTGAAGAAAACAATCAGCAGATTAATAAATAATACAAATATTAGGACTTTTCACTGATCTGTTTTACTGTTGATTTATGTTACAGGTCAAATACTGAGTTTATACAAGGTATATCAGGCACAATCTAATCAAGTGCATCACTACAGGGCTGCAATAATAAACACCTCCTCCGTAATGCCATCACAGGAGGGCATGCACAGCCTCTTCCTCGGGGGATATCTGGTCATCAGAAGTAACGTAACGAGTATAAAGACATGGAAGTTCATGGAAACACTCGTGATTAACACTCATGCACCACGAGATACTTCGATACTGTTGAATATGGACTCCCCAGCCCCTCGCCGCTCGTACATAATCCCAGGTGGGAGTACAATGTTGGATCCGCAGGGCTCATCTGCTAACTGTAGCTCCTAGCTCGACTAGCATGTTAGCTCGCTCCTAAAGCATTCAACCTCGGGATTGAAGACATTTTCTACTTACGTTCCCCTACAAGTAGTATCCTTACGTCCTTCCTCATGGTTGCCCTTGCTTCCCGCTGCCACAAGGACAGTGTTTCTCGAGTCGTGAAGTCCTCTGGAGGCCGTCCTCCTCCTCCAGCTCCCCGGCGTCAGGCCCGCGCGGTGAAGTCCTGCCGCTGTCAAATCTTTGTAGGACAAACCGGACGGACAGCTTTCGGTGCCGCTCCGAGGTTTCTACCCGCTTCTACTCAACGTGGGACTAGTCAGCTCCCGAGTAAATGCTATTTAAACAGTAGTTTGTGGCACATGTCGCTGTAGTTTCGTGTTAATCACACTCTTTTCGGCGCTTGCATAGCATTTCGCAGTAGATGGACAGACCCGACCTCCAACACCCGGCAACTACGGTAAGTCAGAAGGGACAAACTTCCGCTTGGATTTAAGAAACGCGTTATGCTGTCCTCTGGCTCCAAAGACAATGATTTATAGACTAAATACTTTTTATACATTTACTTGCAGGTCAATGAGCTTCATCTAATTATCGATCATCTACAATACATTCTAAAAGTTTTTTTTATTTTTTTTATAGTTTTACTTTTATTAAGAAATAAGATTCAGAATATGATTCATATCTGTGAGATTGGTGAAGGATAAATACCCTTCAATAAATGTATGTATTTTATAATACTGTACAAAATGAAAAAACATCTTTGTTTGTTTTTTATGTTTTTATCATGTGGGTTTTTTAAGTTATAGACAGCACCTTGTTTGTTGTGTACAACAGACATTTTAAAAATGGACATCCATCAGCAATAGTCGCAATTTTATATTGATGCACTGAGCAGCTCACAATTATGTTAATGATAATAATGAAAACATAGTTGCACACAAGTTAAAGCAAACTAACATAATCATGGTCTCTCAAGTTACTAACATTTTAAATGTCATATATTCTAGTGAAATATATTGAATGTTTTATAATATCTGAAAATAGATCATATACATGAACTAATCCACACATTATACTTAGAAAAGGCAGTTTATTTTTCTGGGGTTAATGTCAAAAAACATGTTCAAAATGTCAAATTAAATGCTTATTCATTGCGTAATTGAAAATGTGAAAAAGTAAGAAACGTCATAAAAATAGTATGATGTTCACCGAGTATAATCATCTCTTCCAATATAACAGTATTGATCTTGTATATATATATATATATATATATATATATATATATATATATATATATGTTGGTCATAAGAGTGGATTTTAAACAATCAGGTGAAAGTCTCAAATCCATCCTGTGGCACAAAGGACGGTCAGGATGCATTACCACAACACAAATATGAGAGTCAGGTGTGATTCAGCGATGTTCATCTGATGTGCTGCAATAGTTCAGTCACATTTGTGTTTTCAATCGCTGAAGTCTTCTCCCTCTCGTCCTGTTGGCACACCGGTCTGCTGTTCATCTTTTAAACTGAATGTTGGCTTCAACTGGAATGAGAAACCAGGAGTATTAGAGCGGGTTCATACGGATGTATAATGCAACGTTTTAATAAAACTTTTTCCCACATAAGTGATTAAACAGAGGCTTTGTTTGGATGGACTTTTGAGGTCCCCAGAGGATGAATCCTACTATTCTGGTGTGACCCTATGTGTTCCTTTGCATGCACAAATCCATCCTCTCATACTCCACTGGGATGACCCAAAATGTTTAAGCTTTCACATGAACAGTAATGACTATGCCCCCTTTACAGTGTGGACGTGTTGCCTGCATTCTGCAGCCTTGCTTACTGGTATAATCCTGCGGGGCCATGGGCCGAGAGAGGACCTGCCGGAGGGCGTCCAGCCACTCCTTCTGCTCCCTCTCCTGCTCGCACATGAAGACGAACTGTCGCTGCGGCGTGGTCACCGCGACGCCACACCTCCACTTGTTTCCCCGGGAATGCTGTGGGACACACTCCCTCGCGGAGTAACCGCTGTTCTCTGTGCCGATAAAAATGACCCCCAAGTCCTCTGCATCCTGCGCTTCACAAGCACGACAACACATTCAAACGCGATGGTGGTTAAAGTGCTGGACGGACGTCCTCACAGCGACGCACGGCATCGAGTCGGAATGAGAAGTCCTCACCAGCTGGTCTTTGAAGTACAACAGCTTCCTCTTTTGAGAGTCCAGAACAAACCACCTCTTTTTGAACTGCTCCTTTTGCTGTTAAAAAAAAGCATGCATTAAAATATTATCCATACCATACCCATCTATTCTTATGAAAATGAAGTTCAAGTGTGTTTTAATATATAGGAAACACACCATCAAGAGTACTACGACTAACGCTGCTGGTAGAAGCAGTTCATAAATGTACAAACAAAATATATAAAAACATGCATCTGCGTATGTTTCACTTTTATTTTTTTATAACTTACCATTGGCCCCGTCTTTTCCATGTATCCCTCTTTGAGGTAGTTTCTTGTTATCTTTGGTATCAGCTGACAAAGAGGTGTGAAGGTACACAAGTGTTAAGCTTAAAACCATAAAATCCACTTTGCTGAAAGGAAATGTTTTCTTAAAATATTTAAAGTGCATTTTGAAGTGCATGAACATCTGGAAAACGTTGCGTCTCTTTATTTGGTGATGAGAAGGTTTGATGCTCACTTCTTCGTCGCTACCCGTCGGGTACGCCGTCTTCAGGTACGCATAGCGAGCCGCACGAATGGCGTTGAACCATGTCACGATCTCCTAGAGCAGAAGAGGAGACTCTGAGCTTCTACAGTACGACAATCATTATTCCTGTTATTTATACTTTGGATGATCATGCAGTCCCACCTCAGAACTCTTGTGATAGACGTAGAGGTTCCTGGTGTGAGCGCCCTCCTGGTAGCTGATCTGCAGCCCTTGAGGATGACCGATCTTCTCCGGTTGAAAAGTGGCGTTGAGGTCCCTGATGGAGATTATGGCTTTAGGGCCTTTGGACTCCTGCATCACAAAAACATAGCACATACGATTTTTAAGAAAGGACGTCACAGCTGGATTAAATTAACATGCAACTGTTTGTGCACTCATGACAGCAACATCAAGTGTAATAACCTCAGTGATCCACGACCTTTCCTTTTTGGGTGGCCAGTCAAAATGTAAGTTTCTCCAATACTTTTGGTTTATGTCCTTAAACTTTCTAACACACTTTCTAAATATTAGCATGTTAGCTCACAAAACAAGAGTTGCATGAATTGGTAAACATTATACAGAATGAAAATAACCATTGTTACTGTGAGCCCTTATCTCAAAGCACCACTGTGCCTCACAGTAAGTGATAATAATAAGATCCAATCAAATAAATGGGAACACATAAGAAATAATAATATAAACTCAGCATCTTTTACTATGAAAGAATATAAATGGTTTGATTTATATTGTATGTATAAGTATTATCGTTTCTTCATTGTGTCTTTCGAATGCCTTTGCAACTCAATACCACCGGCCTGTCACATCCCTGTAAAGGTCCTCGGGATCAGATCTGGGATCAGATTTGGGATCAGATTTGGGATCAGATCTGGGATCAGCTCATGACCGACTGCGGTTCAATTGTGTCCGAGCTGCCGGGAACTCACATCTTTCTTGTTGTAGTAAGTCAGGGTGAAATCTCTCTCCGATAGCACAAACTTCCTCTTTAGAAACTGTGTCTTCTCCTTCCCTTTCTTCCACAGCTCCCCTTCGTAGAAACCTGGTAACAGACCCATGAACAGAAAGTGAGTCATTGCGTTGTAACGTTTCACAAAGAGTGGCCAGCTTTCACTTCCCGTCGCTTCTGTTGTGCAAAGAACAGGTTTTTCTTGCACAGTTGTGCCTGTGTATGAGGAACCACATCAGCTTTACACCAAAAGCCAAACCAAAAGGAAACATCACCTGTGGTGTATGAAATTGGCGGGTACTTGGTTTCTCCTGTGAATTCCATCCTTTCATATTTAGCCCGAATCCACTGCTCTCTTAAGACTCTGCGGTTCAAAGGCGAACATAAAAATCAAAATCATCTTAAGACGGGGGAAACCACAGAAAGCCGTGAACATACGCTGCGGTGGCGCCACGACAACGTGATCTTTGATCTCGCAGACACAAGATGAAGAATGTTCCTTCTTACTTACGCACAGTCGTGCTCCTGGGGCCGATAGTAGTACGCGGGAACAGCCTTCTCAAACCGAGCTCTGGCGATGTCGTTGCCGTTCGACTTCATGAACTTCCCAGATACCCCCACCCCCCAAAAAAAGATACACATGAAGATTACACACAGACACAAGTTGTCCCTTCACCTGAATAACTACTATGTTATTACCATAGCAATGACAGCAGAGGTGGGGACCATACCTCCACCAGCTCATCGTCCCAGAGGTCCAGCGTTACGGATTTGATATGGCTCCAGCTGCGATGGATGCCGGAGCAGGTCAGACACACAAACACCCCGAGCTTGTAGGACGCCCAGTGGGGATCTGGGGTGGGTAGAAGAGGCGGGATTTAGATTAAACACTTTGCATCCATGACCCCCTGCTCCTCTCACTCTGGGGGCCATGAGTACAATGCATTCCTATGCTGGAAATGTCGTATTTGGTGCCAGGTTTTGTTTATGCTAGACATCTATTTAGGAATAATTTAGTATTTAATAACTTTGAACCAATATTTTGACACAGAGACCTATTATGCCTCATTGAGATAAAACATCTCCTTTACAAGAGTGTCCTGGCCAAGACAGCAGCAGTAGCACATTACAAAGTTTAAGACAATACAACATAAAAGAGTGACAGACAAATATATTTTAAAATAAAAAAGATAATTTAGATCACAGCATGAATAAAAAACAAAACTAAGATTCAAGTCATCATAAACCAGTTCACCCATGTGCAGGTACCTCCCTCAAAGAAAATATCTACAACCAGTTAAACCTGCCTCCAACTCTTTTATTATAGTAGTTGACAACTTGACGTAATGTATTAAAGTGTGTAATGCTGTTCAATATTATATAAAATCAAACTACCAGTATACAGGACCTGCTTAGGATGCTTTGATAAAACGACAATCACTCTCATCTGAGTCTAGCTTCATAACTGTCAACAATAACAACAATCTGAAACTGCCTGTTGGTCACTTACAAACTATAACAGGGGAGATTTTTGATTAGTATATAAATGTATGTATATTTGAAACAAGCTTGAAAGAGAAACCGAGCCTGGTAAAGACATGAAGACCCCTCTTACCCGGAGCTCCGCAGTCCGCGCACCGGCCGTTGAGCGGCCGCTTCAGGAGCTCCAGCAGCTGCCTCCTGTTCCGCTCATGATGCGCCATTTCGGCTCCAAGCCCAAGTTTCTTCTTCTGAAACGACGATGAATCAAAAAGTAAACATGGCGGTCACATAGTTGCACACGTTGCAAAATATGCAACTGACAAAAATGAAAACTGGAACTTGAGACAGAGATTTATTGTGGGGCTGTTCCAACACGGAGCGTCCAGCTGCGAGCTCTGAGCCACAGCAGACGGAAACACTGCGCGTGGTCCTTCCTGACGCCGCGGACACACACACGCACACACACACACACACACACACACACACACACACACACACACACACACACACACACACACACACACACACACACACACACACACACACACACACACACACACACACACACACACACACACACACAGTTAACTGACAATGCTGCATTACAGAAATAAAAATGTGTTTTCCATGTTCTGGGTTTAGTACCCAGTTTTCTGATGTGTTATGGCACAAATACTTTCCTGAGGTTTGAAAGTCTAATCCACGTGAAATGACTCAGCTGTTGGGCCAAACTTGAACATCCTCGCACATTTTTATTTCAAAAGAGATCTTAATCTTAACAAATATATTTCTCAATATCTGGGTTTCGTCTTGGCAGGACTGTCGGGTTAATTTTTATTTTTATTTTATTTTTATAATGCTTATTTTTTTATGCTTATTTATATTATTTCTATTACTTGTTCTATTTTATTATTCGTTTTTTTTTTATATTCACTGTGAGCAATGCTATTGGAATACTGTAATTTCCCCACTGAGGGACTAATAAAGGATCTTCTTATCTTATCTTATCTTATCTTAATCTGCAGAAGACTAATAGTGACATGCAGTGGTGATTTATCGCAACTGTGGACCGCGCCCCAGGTTTTTATGTGCATACTGTTTGTAATAAGACACCAAAGACGACAAAATGTTCGACACACACGACAGTAATCAACATTTGCCTCAATTTAATTCAGAGTATTGCTGCTGGTGGTCATCTATTAACAATATCAACACTGCTGCCAAGGGCAGGCTCACAGCTGCCATTCAGAATACATGATTCATACCTGATACATATCTGGAAGTCAAAACCAACAGCTTTGTATTGCTGAATATATGTAAATATACAATATATATTAAAGTAAGACCCACTGGAAGACTACGTTTCAAATCGGTTGCACACAATGACTCAGGGGGGGAAAAAGATCAACACATTCTTGTTGGCATCCATCACCCTCGAGATGAAACAAAATCACAGCCTGGTTCAAACGCGTCGTGACGATGTTCTTTACATGACGTGAACCGCAGAGGGTAACAGAAACCTCCAAATCAAGGTCCCGACACGTCAAACTGCCCAGCGGCGCCACGTGGTCCCGAGCTGTGTGAGATCACTCGGATTGGCCAAATTCTTTATAAAAGCTTTTTTTATTTCCCGTCTGCCGATTGGACTTCTCAAGATGCAGAAGAGTTGCATGACCTGCAGATGGTGTGTAAAAACAATGCAAAACAAACTAAGGCCAGGGAGAACCCCCCCAAAACACACACACATACACACAGGTATTTATGGCAGGGTCGAACAAAGACGCTTCACCTGGTGCGAGGGCCATAACTCCTGTAACCTCCAAGACCTCGCTGGCCTCCTGAATGGACACATGTTCACATACCTGGCATGTCGCCCCCACCAGAAGCCGTTCTGCAGGTGAAGGGTTGTTCCGAGTCTTACTTTGAAGCGGTGCAGCAGTTATTAGTCAGCCCACATGCACCGATCAACACTGGAATCCCATCTGAACATCGTCAAACGGGCGCGTTCGTACAAAATATTGCAAAAGAATCCAATTGTACACACGTTGAAATAACATGCAAGCCTCCGCTGAGGGGGAAATGGTCTATTTCTTTCTCTTTTTTTTTAAAGTCAAGACATTAAGCAAATCAAATAAGCTTCAAAAAGGATTTCTCTGACGTATTATCACCTGTACCAGATACACAACAGGCTTATAGTCCTAATGGCTATGTGCATTACACAGGGGTATGAAGAGCTATAAAAATGGGCCTTAAGAAGTAAATAAAAAGAAGATGAGACAGCTTTGTTGGCAACTCCTCCGTTATAATGTACACGCTTCAGGGCTTCCGTGTTCATAACGGCACATATAAACATACGCAGAAGCGTTGAGAAGCTGTGCACCGGTCATGGAGGGGTCATCAGTCTTCTCCCTCCCAGCAGCAAAGCACTAGAACATTCGTTCAGTTCATATTTCTATTAAAAAGTATCCCGGTGGTGTTTGGTGCTGAGGACGCTTTTTATTTCCCCTCTCGAGGAATTAAAAACAGGCGTGATCCTGGCCTCAAGGTCTGGGTGGTCTTCCTCGTCCCGTCTCCCCGTGTCTCTCTCCCATCTGCCGTGAACTCTCACTGCGTCTAAAACACAGACGATTGAAAAGAACAGCAGAACATCAGGACAGCAGAAAGTCTCTACATCTTCCGCCGGAAACTGAAAACGCACCTTTTCCGACTATATCTGGATTAAAACACAGATTTGCACTTTAGTAGCACTTGAATGGCTCTTATTATGGTACTTTTGTAGTTTGACTATGTTGAGGAAGTGTTACTTTCTGTATTCTTGTTGTTCTTAGTTTGTACTCTAGGTTGAAATGCACTTATTGTAAGTCGCATGTAATGTAATGTAAATGACATAATGTAATGTAAAAAAAAAAGAAGCACATCCTTTGTGTGATGAGGATCAACTTTTTAAATCATGACATGTGTTCAGCTGGATGAAAGGATGGAAACCCCCACTGGAGCCTCCGTACCAACCTGTCCCTGCTGGGGGTTGGCCGGCTGCCCGGGGGCCTGTCCCGTCGGCCCGTAGTACGCCGCCTGCTGCCTGTAGTACTCCGCCCAGGCGGCGCTGTAGTCCGGCTGGCCCCCCGGGGTGGATGCCGCCCCCCCTGCTGGTCCTGGCGCTGCAGCTGCTGCCCCGGGAGCAGAAGCACCTGCCTGGGCTAGAGGTGACAGACGAAGCAGACATGACCCCGGGGCTCACCGCGGCATTCATCTCCACTCCAGAAGGTAAAAGTTCCCCTCGGAGAACAAAGTGTCCCCAAATCCAAACTGCATGCTTGCCCTCCATCAGGTTGAGTATGAAGTGACACAATGTAGAATACTCCGAGCAGCCAGAATGCATCGGATGATATGAAACATTGAGATGACGGTTTTACTTAAAAAAGGTAAATAAATCCCCCAACCCCTGATCTTATCACACCAAAGAAAAAGACTCCCTTGTTTTCACTTCAAGAGAAATGATTGATTATTCAAATTGATTGATCTGATTTGAGGATTTCTATCGTTTATGTAATAACATTTGCTTTCTTAATAATTAATTGATTGATGGTGGTTTAAACCACCAAGTCATTTAGCGACGATGGTGTTCCTGTGCAGCCTCACCCATCTTCTTGTAGTACTCCTCCCAGGCCTTGGTGTAGTCGGGCTGGCCCCCCGGCGCCTGGGCAGGCTGGCTCTGGTCCCCTGAAGTTTGGGCGCTTCCAGCCGGGCCAGCTGGGTCGGCGGGGTACTGGGCCGGCACAGCCCCCGACGGCTGCTGGTAGCACTGAGCGTAGTAGGCTGCCCAGGCTGCATTGGGGTCATTGGCTGCTGCCTTGCCTAGAAAAGATGCAGGGTGGAGGGTGTGAGGTCCTCATAGGATGAGGGTGAGCCCCTGCTACTGGCCTGGAGACCGGGCTTGCAGACCAGGGGGGGGGGAAACGGGGACAGGGTTAGCCAGCGCAGCTCAAGGTCACGACATCTGCATCTCAGGACAACATTTCCCTGTTGACCATCGCAGAATTAGAAGAAATGTCATTACTAATCTGAAATGACTGGGAGGGTAAACACAAAAACCTAAAAGGCTGGAATGAAAGTGCCGTCGTCGGGTTGAAGCGTTTGGACCCAACATGCAAACGTGAGCACAATTACACCGTGATCCCTGAAGAGGTCAAAGGTGACTCACTGGGGTCATGGGGTGCCTGGGGCTGCCACTGCTGGAAGCTGTTGCCCCAGCCCGGTGGGCTGTACTGCTGAGGACCTGGAGGGCCACTGCTGAGGAGAACAGAGATGCTTCATCCTTCATAACCTCTCAGGGACATCACCATGACGTAAAACACCTCCTTAAATGCTCCTGGGAAGTGATGCAAACAGCTGCACGTTGGTTGTAGCTACTCACTGCGGTGGTCCGGGCGCCCCGGGCGGTCTGGGGTTGTAGGGGTTGGGATTGTAGGGGCCCATTGGACCAGCAGGACCTGGTCCGCCTGGCCCGGGGCCCACATGACACAAAGGTCCCTGTAGCACGTGACACAATCACACGTCAAATAAAGAAGAACAAACGAAAAGATTTACGAGATGCAACTAGGAAATGAGAAGGGTCAGTGCCTCGATCTTCTCCTCGATGAGCTGCTTGGCGTGGTCGATCTGCTGCGGGGAGCCTCGGATGATGAAGATCTTGAAGTTGGGGTCTCCGTTGGGGGGCGGCTGCCGAGAGATCTCCACGAAGGCCCCCGTCTGCTGGTTGATGGACTTGACGTTCTCTCCTCCCCGGCCAATCACGAGTCCACACTTGTGGGCAGGGATGGAGAAGGTCAGTTCCCCTCCTGGGGACCCCCAGCCTCCTTGTCCCCCGCCTCGGCCCCTGTTGCCTGCTGGCATGCCCGGTGGTCCCGGGGGACCCTGTGGATGGAGAGGGAAAGCCTTAGTAATATAACATCCTATGCTATTTTACCGCTGTACATTTACTGTCAGGGTTCTTACACATGTTGACCGATGGATTTCCATGACTTTTCAATGACTTTAAACCAAATGTCCATGACCAAACTGAAATCTCGGTTTATACATGAAAAAGTGAGAACATTTAGTATTTAAACAATGTGAATTCCAAAGCATACAGTATACATTTAATGAATAAGAGACACTATTTTATTTAAAGAATAAACATTTGCTTTCCGAGCTATGGCCATTGAATTTTCCAGTTACGGTGCGTTCACTTGCAACGCAGGAAAAAAAGAAAATTGCGCCGCCAGTATAAGAGTGTACGCCGGCTTATATTTTGAGTCTTTCTTTCTAAAACATATTCATTATTTCAAACTCGGCGTAAATGAACATGTGATTATAACACATTTCCATGACTTTTCCAAAACTTTTATGATTTAAGTTTTTTCCATGACTTTTCCAGGCCTGGAAATAACCATTTTAAAATTCCATGACTTTTCCAGGTTTTCCATGACCGTACGAACCCTGCATGTTATTTTACCGCTGTCCATTTACTGTTATCCACAACTGATGAAGATCTTCATCATCATCATTTACTCCTTTTTAGGGTCCGTTTGTGCGCGTTAGTTGACGAGGGGACGAAAGCCTTTTAAACACTGCGTGACAGAGTGATGCATACCCCTTGTCCCTCCTCCCTGACCCTGATGCTCTGCAGCAGCTCGTTGATGATCTGAGCGGCGTGCTCGCAGCGGTCAGGGGGGCCGCTGACGTGGGCAATCTTTTCTGGACCAGTCCCGTCATCTGTAAGAAAGGTGAAACCTTCATTACGCTGCACCGTTGATATTCTGACTCAGTTCTGAAAGTCAACACCCAACTGGAGAGCTCACACAAGCCGCGCAGGTGGAATACTAGTTCAACACAATGTTGTCCTTTGTAACACTAGATCTGTGCAGACACGTCCATCACTCGGACAGCCTGCTCAATAAAGCACCTCTAGTCAACAGAAAAGCAAGAACGGGAGCAGGGCGAAACCGGCTCTGTACAAAGTCTGGTGTAAAAAAAGCACACAAAGTGTATCGCTCCGGTGTCTTTCATTTGCATTTATCATTCTGTAAAAGACTACAAGAGGCGGAGCGCCATGCGTGCCGTTTAAGGTTACTTCTATGAATCTGCGTCGTGTCGGTGGCGTCAGGCATCGAACCGCCATGTGGTCCTGATACTGATGAGATAGAATAAATGAATATTTATGATGTCATCACCTTGTTTGAACTGTATCCTAACTCCAGCATCATTCTGGATTTTCTTGATCATCTCTCCATTGCGCCCGATGACCACACCGACCGAGTGTCTTGGTACAGGGATCTGAGTGGGAAACACATGTTTTTAAAACTCGGATTTGGTTCAGAAACAACTAATCCTACTTCTAATCGTTCACACTCACATCCATGCCTCCCCCCATTCGGGAGCCAAAGTCACTTCTTTCACTAAAGCCACCGTGGTCTCTCTCCCTCAGAATCTCCTGCACCATCTCCTGGGCTTGCTAAACAGGAAAACATGATGATTAGAATGAACGGCATCGAAGAACCACATTTATGCTGTCGAGATGATTTCACAAAAATGTACCTGGACTTTATACGGTTCTCCGATAATGCGCAGGGGCTTGTCAACGTTGGCTCCCTGAGAGGCATCCTGGATCAGGATCATCTTCACGCCTGCACGCTCCTGGAATATAGATAGATAGATGGATACTTTATTAATTCCGAGGGAAATTTAGGTCAACCAGTTGCTTATACACTTAAATTAACTCACAGACATACATACACAACTTGCAGTAGAATCACAGTAGACAAACAATACACATAGGGAGAACATGTTCACAGGGAGTAGGTGTATACAGATTTTATACAGATATTACAGTGTGCATTGATTGTGTCAGTGTTGATGTCCACAAGGATAGTGCTAAGTGATATAAATAGTCACACAATTCACACAATTTAAAAAATGCTGGTTGTGTGCGTCTTCATGAACTATACAAAAAAAATGTAATGTGTAAAACTAAAGTTACCACATTTCAAAATTGCCAATCTAAAAACACAACTTTTCAAAGTGTTCAGTTCAATCTATCTCAGAGATCCTTAAAGATAGTCACAGTTCACAAATGCACAAGTGATGCACTCTACCTGTAGCTGTTTGATGGTCTCTCCTCCCTTGCCGATGACGAGGCCGGCCTTGCCAGCTGGGATCATCATCTCGTGCATCGTGCCGTTCTCCCCGTTGGTGGACTCGTGATAGGAGGAGGGGGGGGTACCCATCCCTCGTGAGACGATCTCATCCAACAGACTCTTGGCGTTCCTGGCCAGGGCGAAGCTTACCAGTTACTGCACATTCATTTGACTAAGTTATGTTATTACGCTGATATGATGGCAAATGTCATTATATTTATGATATTATTATTATATTACTCTCTTAAATATTGTCATAAAAGTATCGGGCTTCAAACTAATTCCATCATCCTCAACATTATTGGGCCAAACATTATTTTCAAAACATTTTGACGTATCACTTGTGATTGAGGAAAGACGAGTACACAGGACAACTCACGGAATCATAAGTAATAAATACTCTTCCACATAAAATGAAAATGAGCCCATTTCTTCTTTTAAATGTATTTATTTTTCATTTATATAAAACAGCTTTTAAGTTATGCTGTCCTTTTATGCCGTTCTTTGGTTCCCCTAATTTAGTTTGTCTGTTGTTTTCTATTTTCTATTCGTCTCTTACCATTCTATTTGTTTTGTCTTGATTCTCTGTAGAGCACTTTGTAAACTATATAAATAAAGTTATTATTATTATTTACGTTAAGTCTGACACTTACTGTATGGATTCTGGGGAACCTGTGAGGGTGACACACCGGTCTGGAAGGCCTCCGCTGTCTGGACACACACATAGAGTACATACAAATGTGACATTACGTTAAACATATAAAAGGAGAATACTGAATTGTAAACTATACAAATAATGTATAACTGTGGATAACTGTTACGGCTAACAGAAGACGTACCTGGCGCTATCTGAATCTTGCAACTTGACTCCTGTTGAATCTTACTGATCTGTTCACCTCCACGGCCAATAACTGGGGTCAAAGAGAGAGCAAACGGTCTGTTATTGATGGGGGACATTATCAGTAGGGGGTCCGATTGTGTCTTATATTGCAGAAACAAGAAGCAATTGGGCTGCACTCACTCAGGCCCACCATGCTGTCGGGGACGCTGTACTCCTCTGTGCTGGAGGCGGGCCTTGACACCATCGGCATGCGAAGATGACAATGAAGGAAACAGAGGAAACAGAGTCAGACAAAAGGACAGTTTCAATTCAAATGTTTGCCACAATCTTGTTTGCATCCACTGCCATGAAACAAAGGCCCAACACGTCTACATAATACGCAATCAACTGAACGCTATGAGATCTCACCTTTGTTGTGCAAGAGCAGCTAGCTGTGCACCAATAGCTGAGAAGGGACACCAGAGAAGAGAGAAGGGGAGAAAACCGAGCACAGGAGAGGTTTTGGATTACTGATCGTCTGAGAGACACACAGAGGAGGAGACACATGGACGGACAAGGGTAGAGGGGCAAACTACTGGAGCAGGAGTACTGCACCACTGGAAGTCTTTATTTAATAGAGTCCACTGTGAGTTATTAACATGTGAAATATAGACCAACTTCTTTTGTCACACGGCACAGCACTCAGTGAAATCTAATCTCTGCATTCAACCCAACCTCAGATTAGGGGCAGGGGTCAACTATTATAGAGCACTGGGGATCATTTTGGGGGTTCCAGTGCCTTGCTCAGGGGTGGATCGGTAATGACCAGGAGTCAAACTGGCACTTTACCGTCTTCCAGTACTCGTGGCATAATTGGTCCGTGATAGGACTTAAACCAGCGACACACACACACACGGGCAGAGCTACTGCCGTCCCAAAAGATAAACATAATCACAAAGCAAAGAGTGCCGGGATGAACTCACACAATGCATTGGCTGAATCCAAGTCGCTCTCTCCAGCCAGCTTCTTGCTCTCCGGTTCATCTGTCAGGTGAGGAAACAACAGAAAAGAACTACTGCAATTGTGCGTGTGTGACGTCTCCTTGAGGACTGCAGAGAGAATACCTTCTGCATCTACAGCCGTCATCAGGGTGCAACACACAGAAGGTTAACATTTGTAGTTATTCATTTGGTCAACGCTTTTGACCAAAGCGACAAAAGAGGGACAACCCGAGCTCAAGAAGACTGAGCCCTGAGAAGCGCAGTCACCAGTACCTGCATCCTCCAGCTGGCGTTTCTGTGCAGTGAATGCAAAGCCATCCGATGCAGTGTTGTTGTTCATGGGAGGACCAGCGTCGCCCCCAATTTTGGCTGCGATCTGAAACACAAGTGTAAGATTCACCATGACAATTAAGCCCCAAAAAAACAAACATGTATTGAACAAGAGTATGAGTTTATGTTACACATCTGACTGAGCTTCTTACAACAGTCGGGACAGTGTGTTTTCAGTAGATATTAAAGTTCACATTATGGCCCCATCTCTGGTATATTATCAGTTTATTGGTATATTCACTTTATCTTAGGTATTGTCTATGATTTGGCTTTAAGTTATATATTTATAACTATCTGATTTAGTTTTTCTGACTTTTTTGGCGAGGTAGCTGCGGTAGCATTGCTAATCTATCTTTCTATCATCATCATTATTATGATTATATGGACGTCATAACATTAGACTGTATTCAGTCACGTTAGCTTTTACATTGGCTCATTATACGTTGATGCACTGTTGCCTTTTTTTCCTGGCTAGTTTGATGAACTACTGCCTGCATTACTTAACATAAACCACCTCCAGTTAATAAAATGCATATCATCTCGAGTCTGTACCCCCCATGTCACTCTCTCGTATGCTATTGTTCACAGTCTTGCAGCTCGCTGATGAACAACAAGCACTACAAGACGTAACGCTAACTCAACTGTGCGTTTACGAACAACAGTTAATTCACGAACAGAAGTGAATTCCGGAGATGTATCCTCGTGTCACGTGACAAGCCGTGTCACCGAAGTCGAGCTTCAAGCTAACTCGTTAGCTCGCCCTGCCTCCGACCCAAACACGTCGCTGCCGTCACATCGCCTCACCTGCCGGGCCCTTTGCACCGCGTCCGCAAACGCATCTTTAATGATGGCACCTGCTCCGTTCCCGAGAACCGCCTGTCCGTCCAGAGGGTCCTCGGATCCGGGCGGGGGCACCGCGTTGAACTCCGACATGTCGACGAGCAGAAAGGCGAGGGCACGAAACCGGGAGCTGCAGCGGCGGTAGGAAGGAAAGTCATGAAACTAACGGGTCAAGGAAAACATCGGAGCCGCTACGGCGGCCGGGAAGGTGCATTCGCTTTTTTAAATAAGATAATAATAATGACCATTTCCTCAAGGTAATAATAGCTTTTTTATATATAAAATAAATAGTAAAAAGTAAAGTGGCATTATAGATCTGTACAGCACTCCATAGCTGGTTAAATAACAGAGTACCAAATATAATGTTGTATTAAATCTTTTTGGAGAAAAGTTATTGTGAAAGTCAACTGCAACTTTAATTCGTGAATTGGGCCAGATAATGCCCCAACATCACTTGAACCTATTCTGCAGTACACTGGCATACCTGTATTCATTTATACTATACAGTAACAATATTGAGGGTGTGACATGTTACTTTAGATCTTTCTCTATTGACAAGGTTTGAAGGTGGTGAGAGACCACAACTATGCAATAAAATACAGACATCGTACTATTAAAGTTGTGTTATCTCTAATATAACAGGAATAAAACACATCTTAAAAGTACACAGACATTACATCCACTTAAAACAATCTTCCTTGGTAAAAATTAAAAACAGTTGGATTGAATGTACCAGTTATTGTGTGTCTATGTATCAAGATAATAATCATAATAATACGTGTATTTATATTGCACCTTTCATATGCAGCTGTAATTGCTTTACATATGGCATTGAAAACCACACACAACATCAATAAAGTACAGAGATGATGCAAAGAGTAAATGTCAAACTATGTGAATGTGTAACTTGCAAGTGGTTACATGTTTGTAAAACTTCAGAGTGTACAGATTAATCATATTTTAACTTTGCAGCAACTTTATGCTGAAACCAATTATATGTAAAACAATAACATAACCTATTACTGGGGACATTTACATATAGTTTGACTGGCTTCATTGTAATTATGTATATCTTGACAAACACGTGTTAACATACTGTGTGATGATAAAGTAAGCTATTTCACACTTATAAATAATATATTTAAATGAGACTCTGTTGAGTCGGCTTGGCGCAGCCAGCAGAGGTAGCTGTCAGTTGTTCCTCTCCATTAAATGCGAGCCCAGACGCCATCTTTGTTTCGGGGCTAACCCCACCACGTGATGACGGCGGTAGTTCCCTCCCTGTGATTGGTGGAATCTGTTCAGGCAAAATACGTCACGTAATTTTGGCGCTCTTCGTCCTCCACTGCTCTGGCGCGTTTTTGAAAGACCAACATACGTCAAGAAACATGTATTCTGTATCCCTACTCGGACCAATTTGGAAAGTATCCGCGTAACGTTTTCCAGCTGGCGTCCGTACGTCCGTGGCCGACATGTTGAAGATGTTTGGACCACTTTTGGGACCCGCGAGGAGCGAAGCTGCTCCGAGAGTAGCGTCGACCGAAGTCTGCTAGCTTGTTGTTTTACAGTGAAATTCATCTGTGTGGCGGCTCGGGGCACATATGTCCGCCTCACGCAATGAACTCTGCGTCTGTTGTTCTGCCACTCACTCGGGGAAGTGAATAAGAAACAGGAAACAGGCAAGAATACTTTATTTGAAGTAGCAGCAAGTTACCTGTTCACTTTTATCGGTGAGTGTGTTCCTTATTTACCCGTCTGTCATTTAGCAAAAACATGGCGCCATGTCACGAATAACATGCGTTTAAATTATGTTAGAGGCCCCTGACCCCTCTATAAAATACTCTATCCTTCCTGCATAGTGTGTTATTGATGCTGTTTCATAGTACTTTGTGCATTGTAACTGTTTACAGTGTCAACATTGTCTGATAGGTGTGTGATATGGATAGAAAACGAGCTGCGTTTGTTGTAAATATTAAAATACACAGTGTTGAGTTTTTATATTTTAAGTGATGAAGCATGAGAGGTTATTGAAATCAAAAATAATAATTGTGTATAATAACACTGTTATGGAGCTTTTGCCTTTTATTTAATAACTCTGGAAAAAAGGGACTGGAAATATAAACGTGATAAAGCTTTCCAAGTGGATTTGGTACCGGGACAATGAGTTTGCAACACATAACACTGATGTTTGGATAATAATAGTACTTAATGTCTGCTCAGCTCAGTCAGCATTGGCTTAATATTGATTTTTGCTGTAGGTCTCCTAAATGATGGCTGGTGTTGTGGCTATGGCATCTGTCATTGAGGACTTTGACACCCAGGTATGTTGATGACTCTGCTTTGGACCGTATATAGCATTCAGTAGCTGTTAAAAAATGTTTTCATTCATTATGTATTTTCACTCTTGACAGCCTTGCAAGAAATCTCGCAAAGATGGCGGCAGTCCTATTGTCAAGACAATCACAAACTATTTCTCTCCCGTGCCCAAACCTGCGGAGAAACCCTTTTCACCTCCTCGCTCCAACAGCATCACTGACTACTTTGGCCACAAGGCACCGTCCTCTAAAGAAAAGACCAGCACCCCTGAACAATTGAAAGAGAACTGTCAGACGCCTGAGATTTCAGAGAAACCCACAGGCCCAGAGGCCGCCGTGAAACGGCAGTCTCAGAAAAAGAGGAGAAAGGCCAGCAAAGCTGTACGGAAACTTGCGGAGGCTGAAATCTTTAGCTCCGCAGAAGAGGCGAGCAGCCCGGTTGTAGAGAAACAACATGATAGCAGGGACTCGGCAGATGAAGCAATCGGCAGCTGTGGTCTGCTGGGCAGTGAGACAGCCGCCCTCATTAGCCAGTTTAGTGCTGAGGCGTATGCCCCTGCCACTAAGACTGTCAGTGTGGAGCAGTTTGAAGAGGATGGTCCCAAATGTGGGAAAGATGTCAAACTGAATCCACTACGAATCGGTATTGAATTATCTCCAATCGTACCATCAAAAGACAAAGCAAAACAAGTGAAAACTGTTGCACGAAATTCAAGAAAGGCAAAGCATTCAGAACCAGAGAAGGAAAAAGAGAGCTCCCTGTGTGACGTCAGTATGGAGGTCAATGTGGACGAGGACTCGATGTTAAACAATAGCACGGTCACGATCTCCTTTGAAGATTTTGTGCGGAGTCAGAGCCGAGGCAAAGGGGAGCAGGACACAGAAGATGAACAGGGCCGAGAAGACGAAAGTAAAATCTCAACGGAGGCGGAAGAAATGGACACTGACCAGTTGGCCGTCCCTAAAGCTAAAGAAAGTGTTGCTTCTTTTCAGTCACCGTTTCAAGTCTCACCCCGAACTGTCACCATCCAGGCGGAAGTGCATGTCATCTCACTAAAACAAGAAGCAGCCATGGCGGGGGGGAAAGTAGCGTCTATCTTCACCAGGAGAAAAGGATCGACGAGCCCTGCATCGTCTCCTCGCCTGGAGGCCGAACACCAACTTCCTTCTTCCTCTCAGACCGTGAAGCGTAAATCCAACGTGGTTCTTCAAGAGGAGGATCTAGAGCTGTTTGTGCTGGAGAGTGAATCCACGCCCAAGTGCAGTGTGGTGGAGAGGAAGCAGTTCATGGCTGCCTTCAAACAGCCCAGTCAGGATGGCTCCAAATCCAAATCTGTTAAGAGCCAGAGCAAGCAGAAGCAACCCGGAGACAAAGCTGGGGATGATGCAGACAAAGGTGCTGACGATGATGATGTAATTCCACTCGCTGTTGAGCAAGTTCCTGCGACCTCTCAGGAAGACAAGGTGGTTAAAAAGAGACCAGCCAGAAAAGGCAAAAGGAAAGCTAAAGAAGAAGAGGAAGCGGCAATCACCATTCCATCAGATGACGATGCTGCTGCAGCTGTGGACAAAACGGTGGCCGCAGTTGGTGACGTTGATGATGAAATAGAAGAGATTCATATCGCCTCGACTCCCTCCATCCCGGCAGTGCGGCGGTCCAAAAGAGAAGCTGCAGTCCGAGAAGCACCGGAGGTCATCCCAACAAGCTCCATCAGAAAGACCAGGAAACGCAACGAGTCAAAGCACGACGCTCCTGCTGCTGCTCCAGCTCCATCAGCATCCACCAATGACAGTCCTGCAAACACCCAAAAGAGACGCAGGTCCAAACGCAAAGTCTTTGTAGCAGAGATGATGTGCCCACCTGACACAAAAGAAAGCCCCATCAGGTGACACATGCATACATTTACTCATCCTTGAGAAACATTGTGGAAGCATGTATAGACTCGGCTGCCAATTATTTGTTGCAACGAAGTGTAAACTATTCCAGTCTATTAACAGTCCTGCATTCATGAAGGTTATATTGTAAAACACTTTGTTGCAACTGTTTTGGAAAAGTATTTAATTCTATGGTCATTTTGGAGGACTGAATTTCATTATGCATGCAGTGAGTTGTTTCTTTTATTTCACGAATTTCGTGGACAAAATATTGTAAACACCTGTCGGTAATGCGATGCAATTCAACAGCACCTCGAACTAACTTCTCAAACCCTCATTCTACATCTTTATAAAAGTTTAAACACCAGAACATTGTAACAAAGATTGTCTTTTGCCTCCATGAGTTTTAGCCACCCAATAAACTGATTGTGCATGACTGTATTTCCGTGTAATGGTTCTTTTTAATGTTGCCTATGTATTTCATTTTCTAATTCTATGTTTTCTTTTTCATAAGAATTAAATTTACAAGAGTCCATAAAAATGTTCCCACAACCAAGCCGGAAAGTGGAAGTGGCGTAAACACTTCTTTAGCTTCTAAAGTAAGTATGATATTACAGATTAAACCGATTATTAATGTTATGTTTGCTGTGCTGACTTGAAAAGGAACAACATATTTTAATCATCATAATTACAAGTTGTTGTTTTTTTGTTTTTTTCAGACATCAAATGACTTAAAAAAAAGGAGGCAAGCAAAGAAGTTGGTAGAGAAAGCCAGAGTGATTCAGCAGAGTAAAAAAACAGCCGACAAGGGAAAGAGCACCGTACGGCGTTCGTTGCGAACTGAGGCCTCCAGCAAGATGAGATACTGTGACGATGAGGTACAGTTAAACACACGAGATGAAGACAACTCGGTTTTAAGCATCTGTTATTACAAAAGACTATACATGTTAAATACCATTTATAGACTCTTGTTTATTCCTCGTTAGTGAAACAAACTAATATGGCTCCCTCATGTGGCTCAAAGTTGTACTGCAGATATGAATGTTAAATTCAACATTATGGAAGAAATGATGCAAATGTTTTGGGCAACGGTAAAAACATCTCTTGAGACCCACCTGTCGGTGTCCACTCAGTCTCTGGTAAAGACTGCCATTCAAGCAGTAACTGATTCTTCTCTCAGACCCTTTTATCATCCTGTATTGTTTTGGTTTGTTCCACATTGGGATGCGTCCACAATATAACACAACAAGTTGTGTACTTCACTCATGTTTTATTTCTCATAATCATTTGTTGTTGTTTCAGGATTCTGTCATCTGCCTGGAGGACCAGAAGGCTCCAGCAAAGAGTAAACGCCGGAAGCCTTTGCGCAGTCTAAATGAAGTTCTTGGAAAAGCTTCTGTTGGCAAAGAGACCAAGGCTGTCCCAGGTAATCTTTCCCGCTCTAAGATCATCATTTACCGTTTAGCTTTTAGGAGAAAGCTAATCTATTGTTGCTGTATTTTCTTTCTCACAGGCTCCAACGTGGCCTCGCTGGGCCAAGAGAAGACGGCTCGCAAGGCGTCTGCGGTGATTTCCATCTTTGATGACAGCAGCCCTGAGAACTCCCAGGATGATGAGCAGTTCAAAGCACGCAAAGAGTTCTTGAAGAGTGGGCTGCCCGAGTCGTTCAGGAAACAGATCGCTAAAACGGCCGCCAGCAGGGAGACCTACTCGCTCTCCTGTTCCTCCTTTCAACCGGTTATTCACGTAAAGCAACCATCAAACGGTGAACTCACAATCTTCATAGAAATACATACATGTTGGCATCTTCATGTTGAGTGGTGGGAAACATTACAGCATGTTAGTACATTTATTTGACAACTTAAATTTGTATGTTAAGCTTAATACTAAAAAACATAATAAATCATACATTGTGATATATTATTACATATACAAACTAAATAAGAATAGCTTCACTTTCATTAAAGTGAAATTTAAATAATGTACATAATTAAAAAAAAACACTAATCAGCTTTCATCTATTAATATTATATTAATAATTCTAAAATGAGCAATTGCGCATAATAAGGACTTTTTACTTTTACAGTACAACTAACTAATTATTTTGAAAGCAGGACTTGTTGCTTTAACTTAAATGATTTTCCTAATTGATTTATTCTTGTGCATTGACAGATTGCCCTCTCTGGAGTCTCCTGTGGCCCGAGTCTTCGCTGCTGCTTCATCTGAAAGACGTTTGGTGCCAAACATCCAACTCACTTCCCTCTGTGAGCGGTTCCTTTAGCGTGAGGACGAAACCAGAACGTAGAACCTTCTTTGAACGGGTATGTGTTAAACGTGCGTGCGATTTCAATCGCCCGGGAAAAGGAAAAAGCAACGCCGCTTATTATTATTTTGTGTGGGGGAAGGAAAGAGGGGGGGGGGTAGCGGAGAGAAACACTGGGCATTCAATTTAAAACGTCCGGACCCCGACACACTTGAGTGTACAATGCTCTAAATAGTGGTCGGGTGGAGAACACTCAGACTTTATTTATTTTTTAACAGTTAGATTTAAGAGTTACGAGCCCCTCGCTTTCGGAGCCAACCACGGTTCCGACCGAGAGCCGGAGGTCTCCCAGTTACTATTCTATCTCTCCCAGTACAGATGAAAAACAAGAACCATACAGCGTGTGGTGTTGGAGTCGGTATGTGCCCTGGGTTCTGAAGGCAGTAGGTGTAGCCGTGGGGACGCAGCTCAGACTCACCTCGGGGGGGGGGGGGGGGGGGGGGGGGACGTGCTGCGTCTCGGGTCTCCCTCTGGGCCTCCTCGGGCGGGTCGATCGGTGAAGGAACAGGCGTCACAAAAAGGATGTTCACGAACCGGGTATTACGTTTTAAAACTGCAAGGCAGCAAGTGTTTAATTTAAAAAGTCAAGAAGAAAAATTACAAAATCTAGATCATCGCCACTACGCTCCGTCTCGGACCAACAGAACTCTGCAAAGTTCTCCTTTCTTCCAAAGGGGCCCTGCTCCTCTGGTCGTCACCTTTTATACCTTTAGGCTCATCCTCTTTTTTACCAGACATTCGTGGTCCTCTTGGTCATGATGGTTCCCTCCCCCCTTCCCCTCTTCCTTCCTCATCAGGAGAGGTTCCGGGGAGACAGCTTGGCTTCTCCTCAAAGAGGAGACGCGTGGTCCTTGGTGGATTAAGACGAGCTTTGTCACCTTTCTGACACTTTTATAGGTGCAACAACAGAGAGGAGACGCGTTGTCTTCTTTCTGACCCTTTTTATGGGTACTTCTCCCCCCATCACTCTGGTTTTTTGATGGAACAGCCCTGTCCACATTTCCTTTCATATACATGACTTCTGAGACTTCACGTGGACGGTGAGACAGAACCGTAAGGATACAAACATAAGAAATACCCATATTACATGAAGACCAAACCATGTCGTTATACTGTCATGTTAACGCACATTCATTTCCGCTGGTGTTTATGCACTCTGCAGCTACATTGTCTCTTGCCTATGTGGTTAGGCCATAAAACCTGACATACGCCATTAAAACAGGGGTTTTCCCTGGATTCTGCAGGAAGTGCGGCGTCACATCTCATGTGGACGCGGGGCTCCGGGGTCCGCTCAGACTGAGGGTCGATGGTCGAAAAAGCCTAAGAGACCAAAAGGGACCTGTTGGCTTCTCCCGCCCGCAGGCCTGATTAATACCTGATTGCAGACCCGATTGAGTTGGTTTAGTGCAACTGGTGTCTCTTTAGATATATGGTCGTACCTAACATAGGGGCTTTTACAGTCCCCACCTCCCTGTGACCGTTCTCCCTGCTGGCCTTCCGACCTATGAGAAATTCACAGTTATTTGCCCCACGTCTAACAACAGTCTCATTTAGCAGGAGCAATACCTGCTTCCTGTCTGCCAGGTTCCCCGTGTTGTATTTATTTACTCTAATACTTGAATGCTTGATTCTATCTTTGTTTGTATCTCTGAGCATCACGTCGCCTGTCGTGTATTCGGGTTAAACGGCAAACGCACTATTTGATGAAAGTACCTTCTCCCTTTTCCAAGGGCTCTGGCTGGAGGCCTGAGATCTCCGAAAGTGTTCGGCAGCTTCTGATGGAGGAGGTCAGCGCCTCTAACCCTCCCTTCCCCGCTCAGATGTTTACCACTCGCTTCCTCAAGAGACACGCTGAGCAGCAGCAGCAGAGCCCGGCCTCAGGTCAGTCTGACAGCCGCTCATTGATTAGATGTGATGTACTATTCAGTGTTTATCCTGTATTTATTCACTGATATCTGCCATAAGAACAGGGCTCTTTGAATTGTTATTTAATGTGCTGTTAAAGCACAAATGTGTTCAGTATTTAATAAGTTAATTCTTCCAAACCAGCCACAATAGAAAAACGATTTGAATGTAATTCAAAAGATTATTCTCAACATCCATTGCATGTTACTTACTAGAAGCAGAGGCGGTCACCACAGTCACAAGCGCCACACTGCCAGCTGAACCAGTCGGAGGGAAGAGGAAGAGGATGGATGACGAGGGGGGAGTGTCTGTGAAGGTGGCCAAGAAGCAACGGGCCTACTGTGCAGAAGAAAAGAAATCCGAGCCTGAGCCAACCAAAAGGGGGAGGCGCACCAGACGATCTCGGAGGGCAAGTCCGGAGGAGGAGGAGGAGGAGGAAGAGGAGGAGGACGCTCTGCCTTCAGTCGCAACTGCTCCCGTCCCGTCTGACGACGACTCCGTGGTCTTAATTGATGACTCGCCTTTGGGAGAGAACACTGGACGAAAAGGTGAAATATCACATTTTACATCTGAATCGACACATTTTTATTAATTAGTTTCTCTTTATTAATTTTGGCATCTATAAATAATATGGCAAATTAACCAATGGGAAGCAACATCAATGACATAAGAAACTCTTGCGTCTGTCCAACAAACTTTAAGTCAATGCAAGCTTGCAAATGAAGACAGAAATATATTTAAATGTCTTGGACAGGCTGACGCACCATTGGACAAACTGTTCAGCTAAAACTTTTTTCACTTTAATGTTTTTTTCACTTTTCCTCCAGATTTAGCTTTTGTTGCAAATGTTTCATTATTATTATTATCAAAGCCACATTTGGTTGGCTCTCAAACGGAAATGTGGGCAAAGTTGAAAAAGTAGAGGTTTACTACTAAAAATAGAGCCACACCAATGTGTAAGTACGAGAGAAAACAAGTAAAAAAACACTTTCTATAAAAAAAGAAGATTATAGTATATCTTCAACGGTACACCAGTGAGAGGGGACTAGTGTCCTCGTTGTTCACCTGCTCGCCTGATTGATCCCGTAGGCTTCTGTTGACGTCATTGTCTGTTAGAAGTAATGTAGAACGGGTTTGTTTCTACAGATGTGGGAAGAGAGGACGTGCTCTGGACGGACAAATACCAGCCCCAGCACTCCAGTGACATCATCGGTAACACTGCCTCAGTGAGGAGGCTGCACAGGTGAGGGACTAGAGCAGCTTTCACTGCACCTCTATCGAAACAATCGGTAGAGCGGGTCGGCTTCCAAGCGATTCGATTCTCCAGTCCACATGTCGACGCGTCCTTGGACAAAAATAAGGAACCTCAGATGCTCTGGAAGGTTGTGCCATCGGTGTGAACATACACTCGAATGAGTTTAGAGTCTTGGTGGGCAGGTGGCCCCTCGTAAAGAGCTTTGAGTGGTCTGAAGACTAGAAATCCAAATTATACTAATCATTTAGCATATTTGCTTTATTCTCCATCTCTTCATTGGTGTCGGCCTATTGCATAACTACAAGCACACTATGGGCTTGAAGCCATCGTATGAGGAACGTTTAGGCACATGTTTAATGTTTCTCCTTTTCATACAGCTGGCTAAAGGAATGGAAACTCCGTGCAGACCGAGAAGAGAGAAAGAAGCAGAAAGACAAGAAACAAGAGGAAGGCAGCAACGGTGGGAGATTAGAGACATTAACATCCTTTTTTTCATCTTTCTTTTACAACTAGTTCTGTTGGCTCTTGGTGTGTTTGTGTTGACTGAATGATGTCGCTTCGTGTCCAGACTCGGACTGGGACGGCGGAGAAGAGGACCCCCAGGACGCAGAGGACATGCTGGGTAACACGATGCTCATCACAGGACCGACTGGAATAGGAAAGACTGCTGCCGTCTACGCTTGTGCCCAGGAGCTGGGCTTCAAGGTACGACCGCGTCCCGCTGCACAACCGTGACGTCTGTGAGGGAACCGCATCCCCTAACGTCTCTCTGCTCCCTCAAGGTGTTTGAGGTGAACGCTTCGTCTCAGCGTAGTGGCCGTCTCATTCTGTCCCAGCTGAAGGAAGCCACTCAGTCCCACCAGGTGGACAGTCAGGGGGTCAACGCCCACAAACCCGCCTACTTCAACAGTTACGGCTCCAGCAGCAGCGCTGGCGCTCTCAAGCTGGGCTCCTCGCCCAGTACGTACCGGGCTAACATTGATACCCTTTTTTATAATGGGTGGCTTGTGATTGAGGAACTTATTTTTGCATATTGTGTGATTGGAACTGTTGTACATTTATTCCTGGTTGTCAACTTCATCTTCCAGGAAAGGTTAACTCTCCCCGTCGAGTGGTTTCCTCTCCCAGGAAACACCCCCAGTCCCCGAGGGGTGCGAAAAGAGGAAGCCTGGCTCCCACCTCTTTGGCGAACTTCTTCAAAACAGGTCAACCCACCAAGGAGACCGCTCACGATAAGAAGAATGACCAAACAGGTTAATTTCATCTTCAGATGTGCCAATTATTTACTTACACTACCCTTCAAAATTTTGGGGTCACCCAACAAGACAATTTCGTGTTTTCCATGAAAACTCACTTTTATTTATCCAATGAATTGCAAAATGAATAGAAAATATAGTAAATACATCAACAAGGTTAGAAATAATGATTTTTATTTTAAATATGAATTTCAAGCTCAAAAGGAAGGCCAGTTGAAAAGCTTCTCTGACCAGCATAACTGTTTTCAGCTGTGCTAACGTAACAAAAGTTTTTTTTCTCAAATTCTACCCCTCTATTAGTCTTCTAAAGCAATAACACAATGTGCTATTAGAACACTGGCGATGGGCCTCTATACAACAGTGTAGATCTTTTTTAAACAGGTGTTTCAACCTAGTTGTAATAGTAATTTACCACGTTAATAATGTATAGAGTGCATTTCTTAATAATTTACGTTATCTTCATTCATAAAACATGCTTTTCTTTGTAAAATAACGACATTTCTAAGTGACCCCAAACTTTTGAACGGTAGTGTACCTTTATAGGGTAACCTTCATGAAAAGTGTATACCAGCACTTTGATAGTAAGTATTTGTGTTTCTTTTCTCTCCACATAGTGGCTTCCAAGAAAGTTCTAAAAGCAAATGAGTGTGCCAAAAAGAAAAAAGACTGCAAATCAGCTCCCACCTCTAAAGAGAAGAGCAATGAAGACCAGAGCAAGAAGGCGGCCACCTCGCTCATCCTGTTTGAAGAAGTTGATGTTATCTTTGATGATGACTCTGGGTTTCTAGCTGCCATCAAGACCTTCATGACCACTACCAAGAGGCCAGTCATCCTCACCACCAGCGGTGAGCGGGAGGAGAACGTTCAAACTTTAACTTGATTTATTCATTCTTTCTTTCTGGTCTTTTGAACTTAATTTAAATCGTGTTTTTATTTTTATTTTTATTTTTTAGATCCTACCTTCACCACCATGTTTGATGGCAACTTTGAAGAGATCCTTTTCAAAACGCCCTCAGTGGTGAGTGGACAATTATTCATCACACATGTTTTAATCCTAATTAAAAAGTAGGAGAGGTCGGTACAGGGTTCTTACGGTCATGGAAAACCTGGAAAAGTCATGGAATTTTAAAATGGTCATTTCCAGGCCTGGAAAAGTCATGGAAAAAACTTAAATCATAAAAGTTTTGGAAAAGTCATGGAAATGTGTTATAATCACGTGTTCATTCACGCCGAGTTTGAAATGATGAATATGTTTTAGAAGTGAACGCACCTTAACTGGAAAGTTCGATGGCCATAGCTCGGGAAGCAAATGTTTATTCTTTAAATAAAATAGTGTCTCTTATTCATTTGTTTCATTAAATGTATACTGTATGGTTTGGAATTCACATTGTTTAAATACTAAATATTCTCACTTTTTCATGTTTTAATCGAGATTTCAGTTTGGTCATGGAAATTTGGTTTAAAGTCATGGAAAAGTCATGGAAATCCATGGGTCAACATGTGTAAGAACCCTGTCGGTAAGTCTCAGTCGGTTTTCAGTTGTCCGTGTTCGTCTCTCTCCTCTGGCGCAGTTGGATGTCGGCAGCTTCCTGCGGCTGTTGTGTCTGTCCGAGGACACGAGAACCGACCGGGAGGACGTCGGCTCTCTGCTCCGCCTCAACGGATGTGACATCCGGCAGAGTTTACTGCAGCTGCAGTTCTGGGCTCGGAGCGCAGGCGGCCGCCGCGTAAACAGACCGCTGACGCACACGATGAAACACGGTGAGAGGCTGAGCCGGTGGCACCCTCAGGGTTCTTACGGTCATGGAAAACCTGGAAAAGTCATGGAATTTTTAAATGGTCATGGAAAAAAACTCAAATCATAAAAGTCTGGGAAAAGTCATGGAAATTTGTCATCACGTGTTCGTTTACGCCGATTTTCTTTTTTTAAGAAAGCCGCTTAAAATGTAAGCCGGCGTACGCTTTCAATACGCAAGATTTACTAAATTGTTCGTGTTTGGTCATGGAAATTTGGTATAAAGTCATGGAAAAGTCATGGAAATCCATTGGTCAAAATGTGTAAGAACCCTGACCCACCCTGACACGTTAGAATAGTAATGTTGGTCACATAGCTTTGCTTTATTATCTCGATAACTAACCAACGTTTTTCAGATTCATTCAGTGTGCCGTTGACCTGGAGAAAGTTCTCCATGTCTTTACTTCATCCCATCGTACTGTAACTCTATTCTGCTCTCATCCCTTCATTGGCTTTGTGTTGCCTTTAGAAAAGAGTTTAAAATGATATGAAGCTCCAAGTTAATTCAACCGAAGGTGACCGTGTTGTGAAATACTGTTTCAAAACCACAAAGCACAAACATTCTTTTATTTTAATCGAGACAGTATTATATATTTCAATTGTTTTGCTGTATGTTTAATAACTTTCTCTCGTTCTAATGTCATAAGCACTTTGTAATGGTGTTAAGAAAAGTGCAATACAAATAATTTGCCTCATTAATCTAATGAGTATTCTCCCCCTTCCTTCTTTTGCATTCAAAGCTGAACTGAAGCCAGAGGCTGATGAAGAGTCTGCAGTGACTGACACTCTTCCTCCCTGTGACACCGGCTGCACTGAGAGCATGCTGGGTCTGCTGAACGTTGAACCCGACCGAGACATTTGGGAGCGGCTCCAGGTAAATTCTTCATCTCCTACATTTCATCTATGAGCTCAGAACGTGTATGAAGTGAGCGTTCCTTTGAATGACCGGGTATGCGTTGTCAACAGAGTCCGGTGGAGGAGATGCTGTGCTGGGAGCTGCTGGCCAACAGCAAGCGGCGAGGAGTGGACCTGCTCTATTCCAACTTTGAGAAACTCTTACCTCTCCCGCTCACACGGTTGACTACCTCCACCTTCAAACCAGAGCACTCTGCTCCTGCATCGCAGGACCATCCTTCTGCTAAGGCAACAGAGGGGCCTCCACATGCGGGGGGGGGGCCGCTGCACACGGCGGAGTCAGCCGAGTGCTCGGACGACGGCAGTCCAATCAAAATGTCCCACAGGATGAGGAAGAGCAAGAAGCGCCACAGTTTACCCGACCAGGATGGACTACACTCGGACTCTGACTCAGAAGACGGTTTTATTTCTCTCTGCAAGCCGCAGGAAGCTCCTCCGGCTAAAGAGGACGTCAAAAGGAGTTTAGTTCCGGAGGCGGTGAAGAGGAAGCCGCTGACTCCTGAGGAGCGGGTAAAAAGTGTCCCGATCTCCCAGTGTCTAGAATCAATAGCGGACTTTTTCGACAACATGTCGTACATGGACTCTTTGATGCTTCATCCGGAAGTAGGCGACGATCCAAAGAGGATGCCGCTGGTCAGCGCAGTGGTGAAAGACGGCATGACGGACGAGTCGAGGGCCGAGTCTGACCGGGGCAGCTGGGAGAGCGTCCCGCACGTCTTGGAGATCCCGGCTGCTGTGGAGGCTCTAAGCTTCCACAAGTGTCGGGTTTCAGTCGCGGCGGCTTGGGACAAAGTCCAGCCACTAGAGGGCGAGGTGGGGCAGGAGGCGGCAGCAGCGCTCACCCTCCCTGTGGCCGCTCACCGGGAAGGTTACAGCTTCACTCAGGATGGTCCCAGTCAACCACAGTGAGTCCTACTAGCCTTTCTTTACTGGGTGATATCGTCTTCTGTACAACATAAACCTAACGCCCCGGGGCTCAGTCAGCAGCATGATATTGGGCGCGGTAATAATTCTAATCCTGTCGAGTTCAACCAGAAAGGTAATGTGGACCAATCTGTTCCAGGCTGGTCCAGCGGAGGAGAGAAGCGATGGAGTGTTTGACGCTCAGAGGAGCGTTCGGTACTCCGGCCAACAGACCGGCGGCGGCTCTCGACTACTTGCCGGCCCTTCGCACCATCTGCAAATCAGAGCAGCTGAAGGAGCAGGGCAAAGTTAAACGAAGGTGAGCATGCAGAAACCGGAGCTTGACCAAGCATTTGGCTTCTTATACATGTGTTAAAGTGTCAACTTGATTGTAATCTTATACATGCAGCTCGTATAAATGCAACCACGTCTGAGGAAACGGGTCCACAGGAAACTGAGATGTTTTTATTTGCCCTGCAGGTTCCTGCACTACCTGGACGCGATCCACCTGGGTGTCGACAAGAGCACTCAACAGCAGCTTGCCGAGGACTTCCCCTGAACCACAGAGGAGATCACACGCGTGTTCCCGATCACACCGAGGCCCGAAACAAACATGCCCCTCCGAGTGGTCACACTTCTAAGTCCATGAATTTTGGCTATAGATTTGTAGGAAGGAGCACTTTTAGAGTTTGTGTTGTGACCCGAGGAGTTCAGGCAGTAACGGATGTCGCTGTTGCCTTTTGTCTCTTTATGATCGAGACCTCGCCGTTGGATGAGCGGGTCGGCGCCGCCTGTGCAAAGAGGACCGTCGGGTTCCACATATTTCTTCTGAGATGGAAATGACTGAATACTGAAGGTATTCTCACGGCTAATTGACGTCAAATGCGGTCTCATTCAGCGCATCTTGCACTAAAGATTTCTACTTTATATGATTTTTGTAATATTAAGCCGTGCGTCTTTCTTGTACAGTAGTGTTTTATACATCGACGCTCCTTCTTAATTTGCTTTGCATCTCGCAAAGTGTTTTTATCTCGTAGAAATTTATTTTGAGCAGCAAGTGTCATTAATGTGTGAAATAGAATTTGTAAAGGCGGTGTGTGTGTGTGTGTGTGTGAAAGATCTGTTGTATTCGTCAGCCCTAAATCACCTTCACATAACTTAGCGATGAGTTTCTTTTTTTAAATTAATCTTTTTTCTCACTCCTAAGTATGTACACATTATTCACAGTGGGTATCTGTTGTGACCAAATAAAGGTTTATAACAACTAAATAAAGAAGCGTATGTGCATTATTGCTTTCCTTCCTGATCTCAGTGATTACTGAGATCAAGCCGACCTCCACTTTTCCGATTTTTTTTCAGTATATACCAGGCATTGGGGTACGAGCGTGTGAAAACTTCAAAATAAGAGCAACGGTGAATGTGATATGATAAAATACACCCTTAAACCCAGATATAGTAATAGAATAAACTAAATGAATGGAAGAAAAATCATGAATTGTATGAATGTTTAATAAAATAAATGAAAGAAGGTAACTTTCAATATTGGGATATTCTGATATAGAATTTCTAAATAAAAGAGATAGGAATTCACATTCATGAGCAAATGTGTCTCTAATTTCAGAATAGATTTAGAACGTAATGGTGCTTAGTTATAAAAATAATTTCACTTCTGATTCATAGTAGGCTACCTCAAGGTGTCACTCGAAGACAATTAAGACGTGACGTTTGATTTCTAAATGAAAGCATGTCAAAAAGAAAATAATATTAATATTTGACTTTTTTTTTAAAGCAGATCGATTAAAGTATATACAAAATGTACACTACATTCTTGTTATTGATGACCTGATATGTCCATGATTATTTTCATGAAATATTGTACAGACTTTTAGAAAATTTAAGTTGAAATCAGCTATTATATATACTTTTAGTATTGATTATATTTATTTTTAGCTGACTAACACAAATTTTCTGAAAGTCTGTAACTGTAATATGTCATGAAAATAATCCGGCGGGATGGCTGTGTTTTGGTATTTAGGTGCGAGCGCATTGAATGCCGCTCGACCGGTCCGGCTGATTGCGACTCTGGTTGCAGGTGTGCGTGTGTACGTGCGTGCGTGTGCGCGTGCGTGCGTGTGCGTGCGTGTGTGTGCGTGCGTGTGTGTGTGTGTGTGTGTGTGGGTGCGTGCGTGCATGTGTCAGGAAGTCTGTCCGTTTGACTGCTTTTAACAAACACCTGCTGAACCTAAAAGAAAATAATATGCAAGAGGGCAATTTTAAAAATTCTTTAATTTATATCTTTAAAATTAAAAACATCTGAATTGCATTCTACCACCTCCAAAGGCACAGTCATACTTAGAGCAGACCCAATTCATAAAACACTGCCACTGAACATCTTTTTTTTCTCAATTAGTTTTGTACATGAGAAACAATGCACATTAAAAATGACTAAACATGTTCCTGTTACCGGGTAAACAATGGCCATTCTAGATGCTGTAGATGATATGTACTCAGCTGTAATAGCATTGGACTCCACTTAGAGGACGATGTGCTGGTTTCAAACAGGCAATACTTGTTGAAAACGTGACATTGTATTCAAAAAATCCCAGAAATGACGTGTTTACGACAACCAATCGTGACGAACAGTGTTTAAGAATATGAACGTCTGAAGCAAAACGAAGCCGTTGGCAGGAGGGCGAGAACACAAGTGAGACGAGAGCACGGGGAGGGAGATGAGTGTGCAGGGCTGTGCAGAAAGAGACATCTCGCCTCTCACCACACTGAAATATGACACCTGCACTCCACCAATAAAAGAGACACACCTAAGACTTTAAAGAAAAATGAGCAAAAATCATTTTAGGTAACTGTCAGAGATGTGGAGACTATATTCAATATGTGCAAAGAGGCAGGGCCTTAGCCTGTTTGTGGAAAAAGTCATCAGATATGATATAGGGTTGATAACTGAACGTACAATCACAAAGCAATAATGCACACAAAGGTTGTTTACAATGTGTGACAACACAGCACCATACACTGCACAAGAGGTTCACTTAGTGACAACAAAATTCAAAATAGTGGATACATATACAGTACAATATAAGTACATCACCGTTCTTACTCAGGCACAGTCCTCGTTAAAATGTAGAAAGATTATTTAAAAACAGTGGATTCTGGGATAAAAGTGCACAGGTTTGGCACACTGGAAAGTATATTGAGATAAGGCAGGAAAATGATACATCAAAGGAAAGTGAGGCCACAGAGGAACTTATTGGATGGACAGGGATGAAGAACTTTGAACATATAAATATGACACGTACAGTACCTCTCTCACGGAACCAGATGTTCAATTAGAGAGAGAGGATTTTTGCAGCAACTAATAGGAGCCCCGATTCCACAGCCGTAGCTTTATCTTTACGCGCGCGCATGTGTGTGTGTGTGTGTGTGTGTGTGTGTGTGTGTGTGTGTGTGTGGCAGCTGCGACAGGCACTCCAAGAACACAAGAACGGTGTCTTTACAGGCAAATCAAATCAAACAGGAAATCTATACACGTCTCCCAAATCAAAGCCTGAATGAATGCCTTGAAATATATACAGAGGAAAACCATCAACACTTGGCATGACTCACCCTCTCTCACACACACACACACACACACACACACACACACATATATACACGTATATATATATACACACACACACACACACACACACACACACACACACACGGGTGAACACACTCCATCATGTAAAAGCATGTTCAGTCAGCCTCCGGAAATAACTGCAGAGTGATGTGATCCCCATTGCACACACACACACACACTCATGCCCCCCCCCCCCACACACACACATACATACACACACACAGATCATCCACCCCAAAATCCCAACTACTGCGGTCCCTCTTGAACAAAACAGCTTCGCTCAGTATTCAATAAATAATTAACAACTAAATTCTGCTGTTTCTGTTGACGGTCGACTTGGCTCCCTCCTCCTGAAGAAGCTACACACACACACACACACACACACACACACACGTCACAGTATTTTCAAGACCACTTTGATACGGCAGTGACAGTTCTAGGAGCATCGAGGGTGAGCAGTCGCTCCTCAGCAAGGAGGCAGCGAGGCTACAGGTTGAGATGTGAGAGAGAAAAAAACATGCCCGGCAATCAATGGTGCGACAGCAGAACATGTTTTGATTGTGTGTGCGTAAACAAGTGGGACAGTTACAGTATGCACACACATTTACAAGATCTATATACATGTGTCAAGTGTATAAAGGAGTGTTCTTTGTACATCCATGTGTGTGTGTGTGTGTGTGTGTGTGTGTGTGTGTGTGTGTGTGTGAATTCAATATAATCAACACGCGTCTATCTGTGTTACGTTGTGGTCAGATGTCCGGCGACCCGGTCGTGAAGAGGACCCTCTGGTCCATCCGGGCCAGCTTGGCGGGCGGCTCCAGGGACTCGTCTCCGAGCACCACCGCGTCTGAGGGAAGGGACAGCTCCTGACCTTCGTCGTCACTCTCCTCATCCTCCTCCTCTTCCTCTTCTGTGATGGACACGGGTAAATTAGTCAGGAATAAACAATGCTTGAAACGCGGCTGTGGTTTGTCTACAGTAGAAACAACGGGTGTAAATTACCTTTGTCAGGATCCAGCTGATGTAGACCCCGGCCTAAACTGGCAAACTAATGGCAAGAGGGGAATGTGTCATTATTGTATACACGGCTCACATTGTTGAGTTCATGTATGTGTGTG
Organism: Liparis tanakae; assembly: GCA_036178185.1. Classification (NCBI taxonomy): domain Eukaryota; kingdom Metazoa; phylum Chordata; class Actinopteri; order Perciformes; family Liparidae; genus Liparis; species Liparis tanakae. The sequence continues at coordinate 13,286,062 of CM070091.1, forward strand.
TCTGTGTGTGTGTGTGCTTTTAGTACCTCTCCCATGACAGCGATGGGGGTTTCTCCTTTAGCCTGCGCCACTCGGTGCTCTATCAGGTAGTACATGTACTCATCGTACAGCAGGCGGATCAAGTGAAAGGAGCCAAAGCTGGCTGCACTCCTCAGGGTCAGGTCCCTGATCACCATGGAACTGAGGAGCAGAGATCAGGATCATTGGTACACAGGTACTCTGTGACTGCACCACTTCTTCCTCTGAACCACCAATAAGAAGTGTTTCTCAGTGATTCCTGCTAACAAAGTTCAAAGCATCAAGAGCGTCAAGAGAAGGAGAGACTCACAGCGAATCCACTTCATTATTCATTGATATTAATATATATATATTCTCCTAATTGTATGTCATAATGTCCGACAGTGAATTGACACATTCATCCACACATCTGAGATGAATGAAACCTGATAGTAATAATAATAACCATTTATTTGATATAGTAAGTGATGCTCGGATCATTACGGTGGTCTTTTGTTTTTACTTAAATGTGGTTCTTCGTTCATTATATTGATTTAAATGTCATGTGTATGATTGATGAAGTTTAAGATAACACATTTATTACAGCGAGCATTCCTCTCTTTTTGGAACACTCGATTGACAAAATGCGATCTAACAACCATTCAGTTTTGTGAATATAAAACCGTCACTCCCGTCATGACCTTCAGGCTGAACATGCAACGCAAGTGTACATACACACACATTTGCTCATTTACTGTGTAACAAAAGCTCGTAGTTAAATCTCACAGCATAAACAAAGACAACAAAGTAGAATAGAAATGAAGGATTTCCAAATGCCTCCCATCACACCTGTAAAAGGACCACTTGAGTAGGAAGAGCTTGGCGGCTTTGGGGAAGGCGGGGCTCTGCTGGTAGGGCTTTAGCACCTGGGAGACGACCCCATCCAGCCACGCAGCCCACTGCTCCAGGGAGTTCTGCTGCTGGAGGGTCAGCTTGAAGTCCTGCTCCAGCCGCTGGACGACACGGTCCTCACACCGGCACACCCATGAAGCCTGCTCCTGCAGGGGGGGGACAGGATGCATCAGTAAGAAGCAGTCGCACCGGCAGAGGGCAGCAGGGTGACCAAATGTTGAGACAGACTTCAAACAGAAGAAGGTGAAGTCCTTTGAAATACATGCTCTGCCACATTGTCTATAACAAGACACGTAACCCCTCCCAGGTGCAGGGCTCTTGTATCTAACAATGTGTTCTTCACTCACTGGAGGAAGGGGAAAAAAAATCTTCTGAGAAATAGCAAGAGGGCTTGTTTTAAGTTACCTAGAGAGGAAGGGTGCAGAAGAAACCAAATGTTTCATGCATCAAAACTACAGGCCACAGCAGAAGGTGTTGCATATGCTCAACACCAACACGTATGCAGGCTTACACCACAAGCAGGGGAACCCGACGTGACAAGGGACCGAACCGACCTGGACGTTGGCGAAGTCGACGCGGTTCAGGTCGGAGAGCATCTGGTTGATCTGGGCCGTGTTCTGGAGGACGGCGCGGGCTGCCTGGGCGAGGTGGTTCAGGCTGGTGTAGCGACGCAGTGTCTGGGCAAATGCGTTGGCTGATGTTACCTGAGAGAACACACGGAGAGAAGGATGAAAGGGCATTCATACAAATATATCCATCACCTAATAGAGAAGCTATTTTGAGGAGGGGAGCATTGTATGTTCAGCTCTGGCCTGGGCCTTAATGAGAAGAAGATACAATGTAACACGCCCCCAAGGTAGACGTTCCTATTAGGAATACTTGTTATTTTCTACTTAAATGATTTGCATAATTTAACAAAAATGAGCGGGCAAATTATAGGACTGTATTCTTTTTTTAATCAGCTGTAGCGCCTTTCAAAGTATGACTTCTTATAGTTTCTAAACGTGGAATCAGTCTCAGCTACATATTTCATAATGGCTAATCCTATATGCTGAAGAAGCTTTGCTCCAACTGCAAGTGAATCCCAGTGGCGTGTACCTTGATGCGGACCATTTCCTCCGGGATGTTCATCATGGCATTGGTCAGCCAGCTCTCCAGGCTCTTGGCAAAATTGCGGATGGCTTGAGTTAAGGCACCTGTGGGCAAAGAAAAGGATTAAGGACTTTAATACTGGTCATTCAGAGTATATTTTCATGTGTCTAATCCCTGAGAATGTACCAGGAGGAAGGATTATCAAACTTGGTGAACATAGCTACGAATCAGATTTCTTGGCCACGTGACCAGATTTCTAATGCGATTCCAATTTCCTTGGAAGACAAATATCGAGGGCATGGCAATATTTCTGCGTCAGCTGTTCAGCGGGGATGGATGGAAAGATAATTTATCATAGTTCTAAGTAATTTAATTAAAACCCTGAGTGAGTCTCTACTGCACAGCAGCAGGCGTGCAATAAAGAACACATCACTGCAGCCAGTCCATCGTTCCAAATGTGTCAACCAAGAAGGAGCAAATTCCTATTATATGTCCAATATAGGGTTGACCTCTGTTCTCTCATAGACTGTAGGTATGAATACATGTGCTTTAATGGCAACTGTATTTGTGTTACAACTATAAAAAATAATGTAATGGCAAATTCCAAATGGTATATTGCATGTTTGACGTGTGTAATAGTAAAGCCGTACTGGGGATGGGCCTGAGGACGTCAGGGATGAGGATCTCCACCAGGGCCTGGTACAGGCTGTTGTCACAGTCCCGGCTCCAGCGCAGCACTGGGTCATACTTGCACAGAATCACCAAACAGGACTTCGGGAGGCGCTTCTCTGACTCGTCATGACTGTCAAAACACGTGCATGTTTTAATTACCTGCATTCTGTATAAAATGGTACCGCTACTGCACGAGGATAATCTAATCCTCTCACTTTTGTTTAGGACAGAATTTTGATAATTTGCCTTTAGGTTTTGAGCACTCACACAGCCAACGTGGCGTCTCCAGGCTGATTCTGGCTGAACCTCCAGAAGGTCTTCCACAGAGTTTCCACCAGGGTAAACTGCAGGTTGACCATCACATCTAGTATGGCCTGAAGACACACAGAACACACTTAGATTATCACAAGATCAATAAGACACACAAAGTGAGACAAGCAAGGACATGATCTAATAATCACAAGTCCTTCCTTCCTGCTGCTGTGAGGCTGCACAACAAACTACAGTAGATCGCTGGAGATCCTGACAAACTCAACACTTTACTCAAGACTTTACTTTACTCAACACTTTACTTTACTCTGTTTTCCCTTTTGTTTTCCCCTTGTAGTATTTAGTATTTTAGTATTTAGTCATTTAGTATTAGTATTTTATATTTTAGTATTAGTATTTTAGTATTTAGTATTGTGTTTTTATTTTTATCTTTTATCTTTTATTTTTATTAATGCTCAAATGTACACAACACTGCTGTGATCCTGAAATGTCCCCACTATGGGACTAATAAATGAATATCCTATCTTATCTTATTATGCACCTTGCTAATGTGGGCGGAGTACTTTTAAACCTTTTTTCTTTTCTTATTTTTCAGTCAGCCGTCCTACACTACAAGTCACCCGGGGTTCATTCATTCAAAGTAGGCTTCCCCTGTTTCACTAACAGCTAGATAGAACACCTAAATACTCGATAGGTGGCCGCCAGCTAACGGATTACCTTTCATTCACTTACCTCACAATGCTCTCTGTACAGCAGCTGAAAGCTCTTTATGTGCTCCAGCTCAATTCCCTCTGGCAGAGACTTCCCCTGGAGGTCGATGTCAGGGAAATCTGGTAGAGCCCGGGATGCATCTGGAACAAAAGAACACGGGATACACAAAGATAAATCACATTATTACCCCAATGAACAGTACATCATTTAGTAATATACTGACTTGTTCATTTCCTTTTAGACAAACCATCACATTCATACCTGTAGCTATTGATTTACTGTTCACTGTACACACCTAGGAACTGCTGGTACTGCTGCACCTGGGTGCTGATGTCCACCTGCCCTGACCCCGGCTGCTGTTGTTGCTGCTGGCCGGCTCCGGCTGCTGTGCCGTTGGTCAGTCCCTCGACTTTATGCACAGGCTTCAACCTGATAGGGACCGGGACACAGCCCATGTGATAGGGTAGATGAAACATTCAGATCCCCACCAAGTGGCAAGTGTATCCCATCATTAAGCAGGCGTTTGGAGCCGTGAGATGATTTGATCTTGATGACCGACAGTAGACGTGTGTGCACCTCTGTTTCTGTGAGAAGGGCTGCTGCCTCATGGCCAGATGCTGTTGGTCTTCCATCAGGCGGAGAAGAGAAGAGCCCGCCTTGATCCTCAGCCCATAGTAGTGGTATTTAGAATTACCCCTGTCAGGACGAGATTAACATGTTTTTACATAAAAAAAGTAACTTGTGATGACAAATCTTTCTCCCGCAGTAAATCTATTGAGGACAAAACAAGTATGTGTGAGGAAAGAAGTTTATGTTGTGTATATAAACCTGTGGTAACGCCCCCACAGCGACATAGTGTACATGTCTCAATACTGACTGATTTAACTATATATGTATATTTATTTTAATAAAATAAAAAGCATATGATATTGTTTAATCAAACCCATAATACAAAAACATTTCTAAAAAGTCCATCTCAGATGCTCACTCTCCCTTCCTTTATGACATTCACTCACACGCTATCTGCCTTCAGCTCGACTCACATTTTCTCCTGCACCAGGAAAACATTTTCCATTGTTCGAAAGAGCAAAAATACCCATTGTTCTCCTACAGGGAGTCCTGATGGATGTCCACTAATGGAGGTCTAAATGCTCTCGTGTGTATAAAGAGGATTTCTGTGCTACTCATGTGCATCACTGTTGTGAGGCGGAGTGAGTCCTCTGTGTTTTTCAGCTCTCTCTGTGAGGTCAGGTTGATATCCAACATGTAGAATCCTTCAAATACATTTAAAAATCTGCACATTAGCAAAGCTATCAATACAAACAACCCTGTCATGTCAGCCGTGTACGAAAGGGGGCATGTGTGTTTATGGACTGTCATGTCTTCTGTGCACGAGTCCGGCTGTCTGATGACCCGTCTTACCGTGTGCCCAGGCGTCGTGTGCGCAGCCCCATGAACACGGATCGAATGAGTTTCCCGAAAGATGCAGCATTAACAGGCTCGAGCTTCTGCTCCTGGCAGTGCAGCAGATAGTGGCAGTAGAGGGTGGAACGTGGCAGACTCACTCCTTCTGCTGTCTCGTAGTTGTCCAGCAACCACTGTACCTGACACGCAGGCAAAGAGAAAAGGAAACAGCTGGTGCAGTCAGCATTAAGCCAATAGATAAGAAAAAGGAGGGTTGTATTTGCCCACATTATTCAGTTATGAAGTACATGCGATCACATGGATTCAGTTACAGATTGTTGATCCGTTGGGAGTGAAAACACAAATACTTTGATGCGTGCCGTGGCATACAAATGTGGTATGCGATGAATGAATGACCTGCAATGCTGATGGGATGCTTGCCAAACATAGGTTGGTTACCATTATGGTGGGGTTAGATAGGATGAATTTGGGATGACAATATATTTTTGGGGCATTTCAGGCAAATCAAAAATGCCCCTCATCACATGCACTGTAATGATATGAAGGTTATGAGACCATGGTTTTGTTTTATTTCAGCACAGTTAAACATACTGTATGCTATGACACATCTTTATGTGATCGATACTCCAAATTGTGCGTCATCCACAGTTGATATTGTCTGGTCTCGATACAAATCTCCATGTTTTTAATTGTGCTTTCCACAGGACAAAACGATGGCGTCATCGGTGTGCGACACCAAAGGGTTGTGGGGATGAGAACAAAACGAGAAGAAATTCCTGCGCTTGGCGCCTCTGCATACCTTCTTGTCTGCCGACGGCACGCTACCCTCCTCGCCCTCTGTAATACTCACAGTGGCTGGGGAGGCGCGGGCGGTGTGCGAGTAGTTCTGACTGTTGCCAGCTGCCCCTCCGCCGCTGCTGCCCAGCATGTAACCCCCCTGGATCACATAGCTGCCTGCTGCGCCCCCGTTGGTGCCTGGACCATCTCCTGACCCATTGGTGGTGCCACCTGTGCTCACCCCGGTGGCCCCTCCCCCTCCTGCACTGGTGGACTGGGCAACAAACATGGACACACCCCCTGCCGTGCCAGCATTGACGGAGACCGTTAAAGGTGTGCCAGTGGTGGAAGCCTGTGAGCCTGAGGTTGGCTGACCTTCATAATACTGGGCAGCTGTGGTCTGGGTGTACAAGGGGGTGTCAGTGTAGGGGAAAGTGCTGGAACGGCTGGATGAAAGACACAAAAAGATGTGTTAGGAAAAAAGTAAACTGTAAAGTGTTTGAACTGTAAAAAGGGAACAGATTCTGTCTAGACGTGGGTACGCTATTGATAAAGTTGTATTCTAACATGGTGCTGGTTGTGTAGTTGGTCTCTCCTCCATCCACATACTGCACTTGATTGGCATATACATGTTGTACTGGCACTGTTGTGAGCTGTTGCTGGACCTAAGGAGTGAGCACACACACACACACACACACACACACACACACTCATTTACATTCAATAAATGCTTTTCTGCCTAGCTAAACCATATCAACTGTATCCTGCCTGACAATCCTCCGACCCCCTTTCAGTTTCTTTTATAACATACGTTTCTTAGCTACAGACATATTCTCTGTTCCTATGACTATATGGCAGCAGTCACCCTTGTGTCCCTGACCTACTTGGAAAGCAGAAGTTGTAGCTTGCCACGGTGGCTGATCGAGGCCTGAGCTTGTGAACGGCTGGGTTCCTCCTATCTCTTCCTCGGCACACACAGAGTGCAAGGCCAGTGACTGGCAATACTGAAGGACGTCCATGGGGAGATAGATCCGCCTGCTGCAGCAATGGCTCATGTAGTCTGCTGATACCAAGCCCTGGCACTCTGGCTGTACTAACATATGTTGAAGTGGCCATTCTTCTAGATCTGTATCCCTGACTAACGCTGTCTCCTCACTACAAGGAAGAAACTGGAAGGTTTTGACCACAGATGTGATTAGTTGGCTATTATTAAGCCACAATGTGAAGAAGTTAGGCAGTAGTGGATGTCATTTTTGTTATTCTCAGACATCATATTTTAGCACTGATGACGTACTGTGTTAGTGTGTGTGTGTGTGTGTGTGTGTGTGTGTGTGTGTGTGTGTGTGTGTGTGTGTGTGTGTGTTTGACTGACCTCCTGGCTGATATGAACAGGCTGTAGACTGGTGACACTGAGCTGAGTGCCTGGCTCAGTCTTGGCTATCTGAGAGGTGGCCTGCACCACTGACCTCTGCAGAGACAAAGATGATACATCGTTTTTAGAGTCAAGGCAACATTCATTCCATCATGTGTGTGTGGGTACAAGCATATATTACCTGTTGACCAGCCTGTACCTGCTGAACAACCTGCGTGGGAACTCCTGTCTGCACCACAGCTGGAGGGGGGCTGGAGTCTGAGAAGCTGTCACTTGAGTGAAGGGAGCCCTCTGAAGGAGGATGGGGAAGTAAAGATAATCACATATTGGTGACATCATTTTACTTTCATCAAGTTGTTGATATGCTGCCATTTTGAAAGTGTCCCACTTGTTCATTCCACCACTCAGTCACTATTTTTAGTTTCTGAACAACAAACCTAGAAAACTCAATTGTTTATTCTAATATGTAAATGTATATCTTAGTTTTATAATCTTTAAAACAATTAAAATAAATAAATATTTTTCAACTTACTGTCCTTTAGAAAATGCAATGTTATACATTGTAATGGAGACAGATCTTACTCTTTAAAATATATGTGTATACAAACCATATCTGAAAAATGAAAGACCATTCAAAGGTCACCATAGTAATTGTATGTAGGGTAATCACTAAATATAGATTTAATAAGTGAAGCACTGCTTCGGCCCAAATGGCATATAGTGGTATGCTCTTACCTGTGACAGTAACGACGATGTACTGTGGAGTGCTGTGAGAATTTCCAGACTGTGTGGGGGAGCCCTGGATCTCTGCAGTCACATACTGTGTCTGAGGAGGCTGGATCTGTGCTGTGGACTGGCCTTGACTAACATCTGCAGGCTCCGGAGTGGTGATGGAGGTGGCTTGATCAGCGGGAGTGGTTTGGTCTGCGGGTGTGATAATAGTGGGAGTGGCCACGGTAGCCTGAATCTCAGCCAGAAACTGAGGGGCAGTTGTGGGGCTCGAACTGGCATCCGGTTGCCCCGCCGTCACAGTAACCCCCTGGGGTTGAGCCGCTGATTGGATCTCACCTACGTAGCCCGATGTGGCCATTACAACAGCTGGGAATCACACTAGGACAAATAAACTAGTGATTAGTTACACATTTATAATATATATAAATGCTTCAGAATGAGTTCCAGGACGAATCCTGGTAAATGTGTATTTGATAGACATCTTTTGAGGGTAAACGGATACAAGTCCCAACTTTTGGAGGTTGGAGCAAATTGTAATGAATCACAGATTCCAGAATAATATAACTTTTGAAGTGATCTCTACAGAAGAATACATTCATGTTTTGGAGTAGGCAGTCCAACTTGTAAAATGAGATAGACAATTGCTTATACATGAGGCCCAAGTGAAGTTTGCTGCAGGATATGTAATAGTGTAGGTAGAAACCACACACACACACACGCACACACACACACACACACACACACACACACACACACACACACACACTTGTAATACTACAGTTGCTGAGGGTTTGCACACATTTCGGTGTCTCATTACCTGTAATGTGATCTCACATCCTATGGCCATTATCATGCTTTATGTCACACACAGTTATGACTATTACATGCTACACACCGTATCCTTAATAAGATAAACATTTCAATACAATAGCCTTTATACTAACTTATAAACCTCTGTTCTTTGTTCATCTGAAAACAGACAACGTTAGCACATAGGAAGATCATTATTGTGACTGAAAACTAAAATCTGTGTTTTCAAAATAAAATAGCCTTGTTAAAATGTGGTTGATATATGTTGACGTTATAGGTCAATTAGAAACACGAAACGGTATTAAACATCTAGCTTAAATATGTTCAGAAACACGTTCATCTGGACCGGACCTGCAAAGCGCATCCAGAACGCCTTCTCTCGCCACGCCCCTCAAACGTTAAATGTCCGCTACCTGCCTGCGCCTCCAACTCCCCATCACCGAGGACGACGTTTCAGTCTTTAGTTACTCTGGCTTGCCCTAGGACGAGTCTCGTGTCTGTTTAGTCGCACTTTTAACTGGACTATCCTAATGTTGTCTTTCTTCGCGTCATGTAACGTTACATAGGGATGTGGGTTTGTGCCGGGGGAGGGGGTTGCTGAATAAAAACGTACAAAACCGTCACACAATGACCGTTAATGACCGTTAAAAAAAGACGAGTGCCCGTTACTGGTCGCTCGTTCTATTAACGGTCAGCGGCAGCGAGTACGAGCATGTCGTGACAGCACTGAGGCGAGCTATCGAGCTAACTGGTCTCTCCAACAACCGCCATTTTGTACCTTTTGCATTTGACATCGCCATAACAACGGCCTGCTTGAGTATGCGTCTGTGGCCGCGTCGTCATGGCAGAAACAGCCCCATACAGGGAACGAGACTCGACTAATTTACCAAAACGACGTTTGTCTTGCAGGTAAACCTCGGCTAACACTGGGAGGCAGTTACCTGATATGGCTACTGAAACAACGAGGGAAGAAGGAAAAAAAGCAATAGCACAATTCAGTTGAAGCATTATTGGAAATAAAATATTCCCTGTGTGTAAAGAGCTTCACCTCTGTATCCACGTGTGTATTTCCCACCGGTTAAATGTCTTCTTTTATTTTTTATGGCGGATTCAGTTGTTGTTGTTGTTGATTCTCGTTGCTGGGTTCTTGTCGCCAGGGCTACCGTGGCTATGGTGCTTCGTCCTCACCAGGGCAACTGTTGCTACCCACCCGCTCCCTTCCCTCCCCCTCCGCTCTGATTGGCTGAGTCCTGCCAAATTGTCTTAAAGTCACACCGCGCATTTCCTCCAGAGCCCTGGAGAGAGAGAGGCTCGTCACAGGAAGTTCCAGATGCTCGATTGTCACGTGAATCACGCAGGTCCAATCCCAATGTCCCCCCCTAAACCCTCAAACCATACATTCATTCGTTTGCAATATAAATAAAGAGGAAAGGCACATATTTAGATAAACCCATGTTGTGTTAAGTTAAATATGCTAATAAGTGAGGACTAGTAAGTGTAACAGCTAGAGTTACCTGCCTTGTTAACATATTTTAGGCAACAGTTATCTTGTTCTTAGGCCACTAAATCTCATAATCTTCTTGAGATTTGTATGTGTAGTGGTGAGTTTTATTTTAAACTAGCCTTTATTTAACCAGGTTGGTCCCATTGAGATACAATGACCTCTTTTTCAAGGGAAGCCTGGCCAAGACAGCAGCATAGAACAATTGCAACAGTCACAAGACACAACAGAAAACACATAACACAAATAAAATACATTAAAAAAGATAAGGCAACAGGACTAAAGCTCCGGATTTACACCAAACAAGAACAAGTGAGGTGAGACACGATTCTTAAAAGTTTCGAAGTTGATGAGCTCCTTTAATTTAAGAGTTTGGAGTGTATTCCAAGCAGCAGTTATTAGATTGCAAGCAACAACGTAGCCCTCCATTCACCCCTCCCTTTCAGGGACAGGTTTCATGTCTAGAACTACGGTGGCCGTCTGGTAGGGATTGGTATCTTTAGGATTTTATTATGACATGGAGCTACTCTTTTCAATAATCAACACTTTTTCATGACTAAATAATTGCTTTCAAAACCACATATAGAATTCAAAAAACTAATTAGAAGCTATCTCTAATTTAGATATAACTAAATATTGTTTCAGTGAAATAATGTTTACAACAGCCAAGTCCCTATATAGAGAAATCAATATCTCACTGGACATACTGTACATTTAAAATGCAAATAAATCAATAACCTTTCCGAGTAAAGTTTATCGATGATAATAATCTATATGAAGAACACAGTCATCGGGTATCAAGTTGTCTTCTGTCTTTCTGACTGCTTTGTCTCAGCAAGGAGAGAAGTTTACAATAAGTAACTAAGCAAAACAGATGTATACAGACAGTAAGCTTTTGTTGTAGCTTGTTTGTAAAATGATAATGAAAACCTTTTGGCAAAGCTTTTGTGCCGTGCTTGCGTCAACATAGTGGCCGTGGATGAGAGACTGCAGACAGATCAAATTGATGTATGGGTTGCTTTCATTTACATGTTGAACAGATGTATTGATACAGTACTGGCTTTTTACTGGCTGGTTCTATGACAGTAACGTAAGTGGTCATGAACTCAAATAATCTTCACGGCACATGGTTCACTTCAGTGTCTCCACCGCAGCCATTCTGCATACTTACCGTGTTGTACCTGTGTGTCTGTAGTTGGAGAACTTGGGGCAAAACTGAGCCATACATCTCCAGTACTAATAAACCTATGCAAGGAGGACAATTTCTTTAATTTCTTGCTTTTGTCAACACTTTTGAGGATAAATTAATTCTGTTGTAATATCACTTAAAGAAACGTTCCGCAACGCTCCTACGACAGAACATATAAATGACAACACCTGCTACTGAAACCCAAAACACATTTTTTTAAATTCAAAATGACCCCTAAATCAAATTATACAGCATGAGTCATATTATTTGCAATTATTTACAGTGTGAATGGTTTATACAATTAGGTTTTCATATTGCTGCCATGACCTCCACAGGTCACTTCTGTGACACATGTGTTAATGAATGTCAGGGTGTGCACCCTCCTAAAATGCCATTTTATTTGCTTGCTATCGTCACATTAATTACAAATTCATTGAATCCATTGTAATTTCCTAAACGAGCGACCTTTGACTATGTGGATACACAGATAAAAATGTGTTTTATTTTTGTCTGACTCATAATAAGACTTCTATGTTATCGGCCTTTGGAAATGTCACTGGTCCTGGCTTTGTCCTCCCAGTTCACCTTTTGGTAAAGAGATGACAGAATAAGCAATTTTCAAGAGAAAATGAAAATTATACATACTGATGTTATGCAGGGTCTTGTGTGGATTACAAATGGGAAAGCAGATGTAAATAATTGATATTGGTCACAATGGCCAACATATATATCCGTAGAGGTGTCAGTAAATGTTAAAACTCATCAGGGAATTAAATTAAGACTGAATTATTGATTTCATGTGTTCAGGCGATGTGAGATTACTGTGCATATTATTTTCCTATTTAATTAAAGGTATTACCGTTACAATGCACCTCTACTCTTGGGACTTAAGATGTTGGTCGATCTATATAAATCGGTGTCAACTGCCAACTTGAAGATTTATTTTGAAAATATGATGAATCCTTGGAAATTCTTTCTTGCTTTGATTTGACTGATACATTTATATATCCATGCATCTCACACAACAACACATAGTGTCTGTAGGGGACAGCAGACTATCTAGAGATTTGTCAATGTATAGTTTTGCATCCATATAACAAAGAAAATGTATATAACTGCAAATGCCATGCTCTTTTGAGAAACACATACAGAGTTGTAATCGCTGAGCATAATTACATTATTGTTAATATTTACACCATTATATTCACATCCACTACTATATGACCTACGGTTATTGCATTTTTTACATGTTAACTGTAAGTGATGAGGTCATAATATTGAGGGACATTAAAAGAGACAAAAGTGCTTCTAATGCTGGAACCCAATTAGATCATCTGACGTATACGTTAATTTTGCCACCTCTGGTTCACTTTTTGTCTCCATAAAGGTCTCTGACTATATCTCTTTTTCAAATCTGTGCTTCTTCCGGAGACAACCTGCGTGCGCAGTCTGTAGGGCTCCGAACCCCTTTATAAACCACACCTGGGTCAGCTGGAAAGTCATAGCTCTTGCAAACAGTGAGACAAGAAGCCAAGTGGTGCTCAAAGCAAATAACAGTTTTCAACCACTTCTGTTTCGCTTTATTTCCTCGGGGCACGATGTGGAAAGCTGTGGTACTGGCTGTGTGTCTGCTGGTGGCCGGGGTTCAGCCCATGGACGACCAAGTTTATGGGGTGAAACTATGTGGCCGAGAGTTTATCCGGGCAGTCATCTTCACCTGCGGAGGCTCCCGATGGAGACGTTCACTGAGGAGCGCAGGTGAGCGGCTCAGCAGATGTATTATCACCATTAGGGTTCCATCTGGGGAGGGAAACATAGTCATTCATTGTATGACATCTACTCTTTGTGAATTAATAACATGTCCATGATGAAGTTTCTGTCTTGACCTTCCTCTGCTCATTTGTGATTGTGTGCAATTTTGCATAAAGGTGTGTGGCTTTGTCCACATCAGTGGAAGGAAAGGAAACTTACCTGTTATTTTAAGTGCAGACAGACAGAGAATACGACCGTTAGTGAACAATCATCTTGTTTGGGAGTTGTCTACATCAGCATTTATAGTGGACAATATGCTGCAATCAGAGAGCTTAAATTCTCATTTAGATTAAATTTATAATGTTGAAGCCCTTAATTAAAAAACTCCTTGAATCCCACTGCTCCTAAATAGAGATAATGGAGAGTGACTATTATTTAATGTGTGTGTCCAAGACAAAAAGTATTCTCTCATTCTTTATTACCCATTCTATTCCCATAGATGTTTCCGAGGACCCCTTCAGCTCCCGCCAGGAGGATTCCTCGGAGCGTTTGAATCACAATCCTGCGGTGGAGAGTTTTCTCCAGAGGAACAGAGACCTAAGCTTCACAGCCAGAGACAACCCAGAGGGAGTATTTAGCCGGCCGGCCCGTTCTTTCATTAACGAGGAAATCCTGGAAGCCCTACGCAACGCTGACCGCAAGGGCCGGGACGTGGTGGTCGGCCTGTCCAATGCCTGCTGCAAGTGGGGCTGCAGCAAGAGCGAGATCAGCTCCCTTTGCTGAGATTCCACCTATACGCCACCTCAGTAAACACAAACAAACACACACACACACACACACACTTTCTTCACTCTTGTGTTTTCAGTTAAACTGTTATACAAAATGTTTGCATTGTTTAGTTTTAAGAATCTATGAAATGTATGGAAAGGGCTGATGTGTTCAAATTGTTTATATATATATATATATATATATATATATATATATATATATATATATATTTCTGTTTAAGCCTTCAGGCTTTGTAACCAATAGCCTTCATTTTTCAGTCTTGCATCATGCTGTTTTGTCTTTCCCAACCACTATCAAACATATTGCTATTAACTTATTCTCATTACCAGCTGAGCCCAAGAGAAAGAAATGTAATTCTGTTGTCATTAATCTGTATTCTTGATTGTTAGTTAGAGGTAAATTGTTCGTATTTTGTTTTTGTTTCATTTCACACAATGAGTGCTCATTGGGTTAAAGGTTCAGATCCATGATTAAAAAAAGTGTTAAAAGAACCACATCATTGCCTTTTTAAGTAATGTTGAAATTATGTCTTCAATAGCTAAGCTTAAAATAGTCTAAAACCACATGAAATATGCTGTGCTGTCACATTTCATGTTAAGCATTTGATGCGGGCACATACTAATTTTTTGGTGGAGTATCAGATCCAGATCCTTCACTTAAGTACAAGTCCAGTTATATATTATACAACACGCCCTATGCTATGCATATACAACATTTACATCTATTTTAAACAGAGTAGAGCAGAAGTATTGGCAACATTCAAGCCACATGGGCTAAAGTAGCAAAAGCATCTGCATTAAAATGACCCATACATTATTATGTTATTATACTGATTCATACTAACTGAATTTGTACGCAGCAATTTAATGTCATAGTTGGTAAAGAAGATTAAAGTTGTGAAATGGTTAATGTTGCGCGAAAGAACAAAAACAATCAACGACACACATTTGTATTCATTCTGGGACTTTTTCTCCAAAATTGCGTTTGTTTTGATAAAACAATTACTGATTTAACCATTCTTTTGGGCTTCGAAAGATTATAAAATCAAAATCACCCGAAAAGTTTGGAGGTGAAATCACGATAAGGAACTGCTACAACTCGTAGACATCCGAAACACGACAAGGGGTCACAGGTCAAGAAATTCAGGAACCACTCTAACAATGCATTGTTAGTTTATATCTTTATCTTTAAAAAAAAAAGTAAACTCTTAAAAAGTATACCACTGTCTGCTGCGATATAGCGATATAGATAGTTTAATATTTGAACTTGGACTCGTGGGTTCATGTCGTTGAACCTAGATCGCACCGACAGCAGGAAGTAGACTGAGCTCTGAACACAGGAAGGCTTGTTGCACGTGCGCGCACCTCGTCACTGGCAATTCCAGAAAGTGGCGGGGCTTGCCCGCTAAAAGCTAAACTGACTACAATTTCACAACAAAACCATTTTTTGGACACAACTCCTTGTAAATCCTGTTTCAATTCGCCGGAGAATGCGCGACAGCCGGCCCGACGTGTCTCACGATGAGGTAATGAATGAAACAGACAATGAGGAGATATAGTTTGCTCACAGAGAACAACAACAGCTCGCGCGGAGACAGTATTAGATATAATATTTAAAGTCAAACTTATTCTTCGACTTTATTTCACTGGAGTATTTTCACCGCTGCGCTTCAATGTAACTCAGTAGCTTATAGTTATATCACGACATCTGTATCAGCTCATTCACTTGTGAGTACATAACGGGAATGTGTGTGTCACGTGACGTCACGGTTGTTAATGTCCAACATCGATAGCGGCCTCGGTCCGTGTGTACGTGCAGTACGAGTGTGTCTAATGTTTGACCCACGTGTTCTGTCCCACCTTCAGAGGCCCGGGTCCAGATGTAATGGCCACAGTTCTGTCCATCTTGCTGGTCATCGTGCCAAACTGTTTAGCCTCAGGTGAGCTGACCCAGTGCTTGTGAACATGTTACCTAAATCAGTACAGGTTCAATTAATTCTATCCTCAAGTGCTTTTCTGCTTTTGTATACTTTTACTCCAGCGTATTTAAAATTCTTAGCTATTACCATTTTATTGTAGGCTACATCCTAAATATATGATCAGCTTGTAAGAAATGAAAAAAAAACTACCCAAGGGAGGTAAAGCATGTACAAACCTCAAATTTGTCCAGCTATAGCGTTACAATATTAATTCAATATCATGGACTTTATGCAAGCTTTGGTATATATGTACCAAAGGTAATGGTATATATATATACCAAAGCATAAAGTTCATGATTCAAGTAAAAAGTCGAGAAGGAACTTCAAAATGTATCAACCACAAATTATACAGAAGATGTTTCATAGTCTTTTCTGTGCAGCACGTATTATGCAAGCTGAGTGTGTTTAAATTTAGGGCTCAATGCAGATCAAATAACCATACTTTTTTATTTATTTATAGACTGACCTTCTATAATGTTGTGGTACTGTATTGAAGTGGGGACAAGAAAAGGGTGCACATGGACCCAGTCAAATCAAAGTTCTCATTTCCTGTTATTGTTCCTGCACTTCCTTGCAACATGCTGGGTGCAGGCTTTGAATTGATCAGCACTATAAGTGTATGGGTGTTTGAGAAATGGGTAAAGGTGACAGTGTGACAAATAACAAAAAAAAGGTGTGAGTGTTTGCGGGTGTTCGGATTGACACATTTATGAGATGGACTCTTTGTGTTTTTATTCCGATGAAGATCTGATGCCCTTCAGTCTTCTTTCAGATATTCTCTGCATTGCTATTATTACAAGTACATCTTTTGTTTGTGACTATTTTAAGTGGTATAAAAAAAGAAGTATCCAAACCCAAGTTTTATTTGAAACCGTTTTTCCTTTTCTTTTCTTTAAGTACTATGAAAACAGAATCTCTTTTGATTTCATCCCGTGCTCTCTGTGTTCCCCCAGCTCCTCCTTCTCCTCCGTCTGTTCCTCAGTGCTATATTCGATGTGGTGAGAAAAACGATTGTGTAGATATACACTGTAGCTGGGATCCAAAGCCCGACCCTGAGCTGGACCCTGAGACGAACTACAGCCTGCACTGGGAGCCAGCCATTAGCGAGTAATCACAACCAAAGATATTCCTTCATTGTCATCTGACAACTTTAGAGTTTAATATGCTGATAACTTTGGGAGAAGCCTCGTGAATTACTGTGACTCCTTTTTGTCTTGTCTTCCAGGGAGGGGCATGTGATCAATGGGTTCAGTTCTGATGGGATTATCCAACGAAAACACTTCAAGCATGGGGAGCTTCGTGTTTGGGTCCAGGCTAAGAACCAACATGGTTCGGCCATATCTGAGGATGCTCGGTTCAATACGGCTGATATTAGTGAGTCTGTCCTGTGCATTCCCGTCAATGACTACATACCTCACCACAAACAACAATAACAACAGTAATGATAGAATTATTAGCACTTGACGACAACCAAAATCACAATGATGTACCTGTTTAAATGGGAAAAAGTTGATACTGACTTTTGAGACTCTTATAATTTATCTTCAAATAATTGATTTTGATTTAAGTGATATTTCCTTTTTGATTGCTTTTGTTTATCTGTCTCTGTTTCTAGCCAAGCCGCTCCCTCCTAAAGTGTCGTTAGTCACCCACGAGGAGTCTTTAGAAATTTCCTGGAATTCCACCTGCAATGAGCAGCAGTTCTCTTGGGGGCATTGTGACGTCCAGCATCGGATTGAGGGAGACCAAGTCTGGCTGCAGGTGTCTAATTTAGATTTTGTCTTCCACAATTTTCCTTTTCTTCGCAGCACGGTCCACACTGTGTAATGGAGTATGTTGACATTGAGAAGAAAGTGCTAAATGTATTATTGTCCTGACGAAAAAAGATCTTCTGGCAAGAGAAACTGTAAATCATTGATCGTGTAAAGCCTTATCAAATGAATGCATGCTTGTTCCCCCCCTTTCTACACAGGACATGGATGTATTCCATGGCAGCTATACAGTCGACATTCTTCAGCCCGGCACAGTCTACGAATTTCAAGTGCGCTGTTCCTGTCACACGGGCTTGACGAGTGACTGGAGTGCAATCTACAGAATACGAAGCACAGAGACGGGTGAGTCCTCTGGAGGGATGTGGTCTCCAAGTTCAGCATCAGCAAAGAACTTGGAGAAGGTTGCAAAACGTCGATAGATTCTGCTGTTGGTTTTGTGCCGTTTCTGAACTAATGTATTCTAATTACCAACTACCCAAAATCTACCACATTTACATATTTTCGGTTAATTTTGAAAAAAGAAAGACATTATGTCACCAAATCTAATGTAAAAAGGTAATAATGAAACGCCTGTAGGATTTACATTTTGTAATACATTAGCTTTATGACAAAGATTGCTGATTGTAGAAAGAAATATACCAAACATATTTAATTATTTACAATATTAACAGTGTTGAAGCTGCATTAATAAAATGTAGTACATAGTTTGACATTTTGGTAAATACGCTCACTTGCTTAGGGAGAGAAGAGCAGATGCTAGTTATTCTTTTATCTGTATGCTAAATTTGAAGGTGTTAAAAAACACCCACCGGCACCTGTGAAGCTCACTAATTAACACGTTATGTCTTGTTGGTTAGAAAAGACAGTTTGGCATTTTACAGGGGTTATAGGTGCAGCACCAGTTCCTAGTAAACTAGAAGAGAGAAGTTAACATTCATGCCCATAAACCCCTTGTAAAACAGCCATATATATACCATGTGTAGGTTAGTGCGCTGTTATTTCTGGACAGAGCTAGCTGTTGTCCCTGTTTCCATTAGATGCTAAGCTACCGTGCTCCTGGCTTTATCGTATAGATATTTACCATTTGAACAGTATAGTGACAGTCATTATGTAAAGATTAAATAAAAGGAAAGAATCCAGTTCAGTAAATAGGCGTTTATCTACTGAAACCGGGTCTAATTCTCCCATTAACTCTGTTGTTCTCTCCTTCTTGCTAATTCCTCCCTCGTTTAGCCCCAGATGGAAAGCTGGATGTTTGGAGGGATTGTGGGATATCCCACACAATCTCTGACTGTGTTGTGACCTGGAAGGTAGGTCCACACATTACCCCCAACCTCTGTTCTCTGACTAATACGATGAACCGGGGTCTCTCTCTATGCAGACGCTCTACTCGTTAACCTCTTCCTTCTCTTCGTCCCTTCCAGAAGCTTCCTGTATCTCAGGCTCACGGTCTCATTCTGGGATACAAAGTCAGGCTGTCTTACAATAACAACGCCTCAGAGTTGGTGACTGTGACCCCGGTTCAGCCAACGAAGAGTGTGGCCTGTGAAGAGATGCAATGCCTCTTCACTTTCCCCCTGAAGGACGCAGCATCAGTCAGCGTGTCTGCCTACAACACTTGTGGTGCCACAGTGCCTTCTTATCTCGCGATGCCAATACCAGGTATCAACTGTCATTCAGTAAAAAGAAAGCTCTTTCAGAGCCACAACTAAGAACTTAGAGGCAGTCGAGAGCTTTAAAGTGACTGCTTCACAATTATGATATATATTTATGATCTAATTCCCCAGTTCCACAACTTGTATTTCTCATCCTCTTCTTTTCGTCTCTTGCTCAGGTAAAGAAAAAAACGAGCAAGCTATTCGCCTCGTGATGACCGAAAAGAAGCTCACCGTGTCCTGGGACCTGCCCTCGCAGCCCTCAGACCACCTGCAGGGATATGTGGTGCAATGCAAACAAGCAGGCAGACCTCCGGGTCACGGATTTGATTGGATCAAAGTGGAAAGAAACCAGACAACAGGAATCTTTGAGGGTCTGTTTCACTTGGATATGTCCCACTGTTTAAATATTTCAAACATGTGATCGAGTAGGCCCAGAAAGTGATGAAGAACATGAATTCAAAGAAAACAATTGTTCAATGATAATTTGTTAGCAGATATTTTCAACTTCAAGAGCGAATCTTCACAGACTTTCATTAAGGTTGGGCGTGTGCTGTTTGGTGTGTGTCTCCACCTACAGGTCAATATAGAAAATACACACCCTACCAAGTGTCACTGTTTACTGTCTCAGACAGCAGTGAAGTCCGTCACCTCTCATCAGCTATTGGATATTCACTTCAAGGAAGTAAGTGTTAATGCATTGTTTTTTTATCTATCTTTTAAAAATATAGCTCAAACGTCTCCTACTATTAAATGAAACATATTTGTAATCATTATGTCCCTTTCTCTATCACTTTTCAGCGCCCTCCACAGTGCCGTCATTTAAGGTCTTTTACATCGCGTCCACTGATGTGACCCTGTTTTGGAAATCTACTCCCCTCGCAAAGCAGAACGGGGTGATCCTGTACTACCAAATAATAGTAGAGAGTGGAGCATACCCACAAAAAGGTACATTCCATTCTGCGAACCGCTTATCCTTTTTAGGGTCGCGGAGCCCAGCTGACATGAGGCGAAGGCGGGGTTCACCCTGGACAGGTCGCCAGTTCATCTCAGGGCACATAGAGAGACGAGCGGTCACATTCACACCTACAGGCAATTTACAGTCAAATGAACCTGCATGTCTTTGGACTGTGGGAGGAGAAGGGTCCCTCAGACTCGACTAACTTTGGTAATGATTCCACTTTTCATCTTGCGTCATCATCAACAGGTCGGATTGGGTTTTTGACAACGTAGCTGCCAAATTAATGACCTTGCCGTCAGACTCAGCTGTGATTTGTTTTTAGTCGTGACGATGAGAAAATGTCAGCATGCAAAAGTGAAATGGTGAAAATGTTAATGTGATATCTGCTAAACATCAACATGCTAGAATTGTTATTGCTTTTTAAACCGTATTGCTGTTATCTTTAAACAACATAATTCCAAGACAAGATGTACTTTCAGAATTTGTTTTAATGAAATTCAAAATATATAAATTACAAATATTTTAGACGGCATCAACAACATTGTAGAACGCGCACATTGTCACAACAGTTAAACTGGCACTTCAAACCGGCTCATAGACGATCAGTGGCAAAAAAGTGTTTATTTATTTATTTATTTACGTCCTATAAAATGTTGACGGTAGCCTTTACCTCAAAGCACTCCTGGGCCTCAGTGCAGCCTCAGAGAGCAGCTAACACAACTTAGTTTTGTTAAATTAGCTTACATAGTTTGTAACTCAATTTCAAATGTATGTGTAAAATAATGATACATAATTAAAAAAACATGAATAAAGAAAAGTGGCAACGGGCAAACTAGTAGAACATTTGGTTTGTGTCTGTCGGCTGTTCTCTGGTTACTTCCGCTCACTCCACACATGTGTCTCTGCTAGTGTACAACGTGAGTGTGACACCACAGCGGGACAACCAGACCTTCCAGCTGCTGCAGCTCAGTCCTGGACAAGAGTACGAGGTGCGGATTAGAGCCGTGACTGCAGCCGGGCCCGGAGCAAATGAAACGGCAAAATTCAAAACGAAGCACCATGAACATTTGGGTATTGCACCACATCTTCGTTGTTTCCTTTCTGAACAGGATTTGTTACACTATGTGGATTAATTGATCAAGTTTCTCTCATTTCTATGTTTCAGGTCACTTAGTAGCAGTTGTGCTTGTAATCAGTTTGCTGGTCGTGGCGTGCGTTGCTTTGGTTTTATACAGGTGGGAGAATAATTTTAAACCCCTTATTTTATAGTTATGAAGTTCTCTTCCTCTATCGCTAAACGTAGCTTTGCTACATCACGTTTGTTTTCCTTTTTGTTGGTAAATACTTTGACTATTGCACAATAAAATGGTGCTTTACATTCTAAAACTAATCACACTTTACATACTTCAGCAAGCTAAATATTATATTTGTCAGTGCTGAGGTGCTAAGGGTATAAAAAGGATGTTTAGTTATAATTCTCTACATGCTTGTTGTTTCATAAAATGTTGATGTGAACATTGAAGCATACATTAATGTACACATTTTCTTTTCAATATAATTGAGGGTGTCTTCAGCGTGTCTGTTTTTAACTCCTATATGTCTTCCAGTGCTTTTCGTGCTCAGGGTTATCTTTACAAAGTGCCGAATGCCCGCAACAGCCACATTTTCCAACACATGAAGCACCAGGTAAGAGACGTAAGCAACAGCACCTCTGAGTCTAATCTCGGAACTGGATTGACACTGATTGTTGATGCCACTATTTTGCTATTCAGCTGGTAACGGCTTATTCAGTTTACAACTAACACGCTCACTAATATAGTGACGTTAGAGTTTGTTATTGTGTTTTACCAAAACAACAAAATACATCCTGGTTCTGTGTCTCTCTGTATAGATGAATGGCTCCTTGTCTTGGATCTGCATCCCCGTCTTTGAGCCCAATCCCCAGATCTCTGTGTTGGAGGTTGTGGAAATCCACCCGTGGGCTTTGAATTCCCCCCCGGAGGAAACCTCTGACCCTGACGGGTTCACTAGGCCAGTGGTCGGAGACGGGGGCTCAAAGACGGACTGCCAACATGATCAGAGGAAGGAAGATGTCGCAGAAGAGTGTCATGGGACACAACACAGATACGGAAGAGAGGAATACAGCAAAATGAATGACTCTGATAAGGAGAGAGACGGGGAGGAGAACGGAGAAGATGTTTGGAGCTCATCAGAGGAAGAACAGACGGAGTCGGGTTACGAAAATCACTTCATGCCCACTGCTTTGGAAGTACTGGAAGTTTGATGTTTCTCTGTTGGCTCATGGACATTAATCTCAGACGTGTTTTATTTGTATACGTCCTTTTAAAGTACAGAAAATGTTCAATGTGGAAATGTTATTTTCGACATTGACTCTTTGGTCAGGCTGCTATAGCCTCTCTACAGGACCTAGGAGGGCGACTCGGGTCGCTGGAGAGATTAGTGTTTTTTTACCATATCGTGTTCTCTCTATTTTTTAAATAACTTTTCCAATTTCAGTGACTACCTATGTAAAAATGTTAATGTCAGAATTATTTTGGCAACATTATCGCACCTTGAAACTATTTATTTTGATAGGTAAATGTAAATGTTTGCATCTATCATGTATAAATAAACTTTTAATAATGGTCCGACTGCAGAGTTTCTAACTTTGATTTAGTTCACTTTAGTGACAAAACAGCGATAAAGGTGGATGATAGATAGATAGATAGATAGTGAATTTATCCTCAGGGGGAAATTGGTTTGTAGCAGCAGCAAACAAGGTGACAGTATATAAGATACAATTAAATAGCAGAGCAGCACATTAAGTCTTATTGCAGTGGTCAGGAATGTTCTCCTGAATCCGTCCTTGTGAAGCGGAGCTGGAGCAGTCTGTTGGAGAACGTGCTCCGCTGTCCCTGCAGTAGGTGGTGGAGAGGGTGGTCCGGGTTATCCAATATAGACAATTATGTCTTCAGTGTCCTTTTCTCCACCACCTGGTCCAGATAGTCCCGTTTTTCAGCCAATGAATGATGAAGCCGGCCTTCCTCACCAGTTTAGTGATTGTTAGTGTCTACGGCTCCAATCCTGCTCCCCCAGTGGATTTTGTGTAAACAAGCTGAGTAATAGTGTTGGATTTTAATTTAAGCTAGATATATTTTTAGTAAAGAGGACATTTTGTTTAAAATATATTCTCATTATTGTATTTACCCAAGATCTTCCACATTTACATATTTCTGGTTAATTTTGAAAAAAGAAAGATAGTCACCAAATCTAATGTAAAAAGGTAATAATGAAACGCCTGTAGGGTTTACATTTAGTTAACAAAAAGTGCTAATTTTAGAAAGAAATATAAAACATATATTTAATTATTTACAATATTAACAGTGTTGAAGCTGCATTCATTAAATGTAGTTCATATTTAATTTGATCTGTGTCTTTTGTGTGCTTAATAATGAACCATTATTTTAAGAAATCGGAGAAAGAAAAAAAAAGCAACAGGATTTCTGTAATCTCGCGAGATTAGCGAACTGTGTACTCGACAGGAGCCGCCACGGGTCAATTTCAATCGGCGTGCTCATTTGAACAAGAGGAACCGCTACGAAGCGACGGGTGGAGAGCGGCCCAGCACGAGAACGCAACTTTCAACTAAATATTGTACGTATAGTGATTACAAGCGCGTGTACTTCGACAACAAACTACGCTTCAAACGTATTGTACATTGATCGGCGGTTGAAAGGTGTTCTGGTTAAGCGAATATTAGCCAAGTGTCAATTATATAGCGTTAGCTTTGCCATGCTAGGCGCGTCAGACTAACGGCTTAGCGGCGAAACGTGTTCACCGAGTGTATCTCTGTTTCTGGCCGTTGACGACGTGTTAACTGCGATCTGTCACGTTGGTATTAAGATGTGTGCTTATTCTAGAGCGAGGATCCGGTACAGAGCTGCGTGTTGGTGGTAGATGTCGGTATTTGCCTCTTTTCGTGCCGGGCACATTGTAGCCGTTGGTGCGCCAGGAGTTGCCGTGTCGAGCAGGCCCGAGCCAGAAGGGAAACTTTACTAGCTCCGTGATGTATCTGTGAAGCCAATCTTTAAATGATGCGTCTTCAACCGACGAGGTGCATCGACAACATACGTTATAATGAAAGTAAACTAACTCGCCTAGTCGCATGCGGTGGATGTGAAGCCACACGGGCCGCTTCACGTTAGCCAGCACCCGGACATGGCGGCCCTGCTACATCGCGAACTTAAGCCGCGACAACTTTTCTTATTCTCTCGCCAACCGCAGTGAGTCCGACTCTTCGAGTGGATCGGACGCTTCTCGCCCACGTGTCGTCCAACGTGGGGTTTGGAGTTTGAACGCGACGTTATTGGGCACAAAGTGTCTGGAACTTGGAGCAGCGGGCCGGGTGGAGTGGGGGTGGGGGTGGGGGTCGGATTAACGTGGGGCGGCTAAACCGGGTCACGGATTTGAACGGGCCATGTTCTCTCATGTCGTGTTTTATTTGTTTGTAACGCAAGCCGATTTTCAATTATATTTTTAGGCGTTGGCTTTCTGATACTCAACCATTGCAGCCGTTATCTTATCTCTCAAATTACCCCTGAACGTTACCTAACTCGTGGGCCCCTGGCGGCCTTAGACCTCACCATGTGCACCGTTTCCTCCGACTTTTCTACCCTGTGGGTTATTTCCTATTTCTTCTTCAACATTTTGGTTCATTGGTTGATAAAGTTTATTAAACTGGGTTAATTTTGTTGCATTACATATTACACGTAAATGTCTTTGAGTACACACGGCGGTTACTGTTAAGTGCATTATACTTTGAGTAACAGTTGGTAATACACGGTAAGGTTCAATGCACTTGGGTATAACTTATGTTTGTAGAGAAGTTTGGCAGATCCGTTTTTAATGGGTATTTGCGTTAGTTGGCCTGTAAGCAGCATAACTACATCGAAAGGAACTTAATACAAAGCTAATTACATGGTTTCCTTTTCTATTGTTTTCCTAAAAAATGTTATGCAAGTGGACTTTGGAGATGATGCATAAAAAAACATCTGATTTACATTGATGGTTTTATTCATACTGTCTGATCCTGAAACCACTTGCTTATTTCACCGTTGTTCTACTTGTTAATTAATGTACATTATTCATGTATGCATGCAAATAACTGTTAATGTGCGGCCTACATTTTGTATGTTTGTTTTTATCAGAATGGAGTGGCAGCCAGATGAGCAGGGACTCCAGCAGGTCCTCCAACTGCTCAAAGACTCCCAGTCGCCCAACACGGTCACGCAGAGAGCAGTCCAACAAGTATCCTACAGTGCAGTCTGAGGGTGTGCCTTGAGAAGCTGACCAAATAATGTGATGCATGATTTTAATCTGTACCAAGATGATTTATTGTCATTTTATCAAGTTGGGAGTGCTATGCACATTTTGAAGATTTGTACACTCATTCCAGAGTGTGGGGGAGGTAGAGGGGGCGTAAGCAGAAGTTTGGGAATCTATTTCTCAAACATCACATGTATATCTTAAACAGAGTTGGACTTTTAAGTCTTAAATCTGGAGATGATGAAAACACCCAGCTCATTGATTCATAATGAAACATAATGTTCCTATATTTTCTGATCCAGACATATTCCACGTCTCTTTGCTGGACTGTTGTTCAATAGTGGTTTACTTGGCTCCTTTTTAAATTGTCAGCGTACACTTTTATCACATTTGCGTCTTTTCGATGTATACAAATATAAAACATTTATCGATTGCTGCGTGACCGCCAGGTAAATACATATGCCTCGTTTTGTGTGCAGCAGTTAAGACTAATACATTAAAGCAGAATATTTCTTGAATGGAAACCGGCTCTGAAATGTACATGTGTCTTAAAAAATTTAATTAATTGAATAATCGTCTTAAAAGCAAAGTGTATTTTTTTTATGATAGGGAAAATATTTTTAGTCATTCCAGTGTGTGGGGGCGTACGCAGTTGTTCATGTAGCACTCACTGATATCCGACACTTGCGTCAGCTGCAACGCCTGGGAAGTCTTTTTTTGTTACCACGTGTACAATTGCCGTTAAACACTTTATGGCAGACTTTTAAATCGTTTGATGCCTTTAGCTGCAATTATGCTCACATTGTATACGCATATCTTAGTTGATGAGAATTATATTTGAGTGAGCTAGCTGTTAATATTGGAAATGTTTAATACACTGGTCATTCTGTGTAGTATTCTCTCTCTACTTGGCAGAGTTCATATGTTTGCCTTAACTGCCTTGCTAGAAACTTGAACAACTCAACCAATTCCCCGACTTCAACAACTATCTCATCTTTGTTCTCACACGACTCAAAACTGAAGGTGAGTGGCCAGATGTGTTTTTCCTCTTTCAGGCATTTAAAACACCCAGATCATTGAGCCACAATGAAGAGAGTTCCTCTTCTACTCACATGCCTAAAAAGCATGATGTACTTTAAACTTTTAATATTAGAACCGTATAATACAAATAGCCCAGGACAGAAAATGTTGCATTATTGGCCTTGGTTAAAGTGAGTACACCTGGCCAGGTAAAGGCTGGGTAGTTTATGCTGATCAGGATCAATTTAAATTGTATCTAAAAATCAAACTACCGCCTGTAGAATTTTTGTATATAATTTAACAACCATGTTCCAAATGCACAGACATTATTTGTGCGCTCTAAGGTTTCTATCTTAACTTATTCGTACCATTCTTTTGTTCACTTCCCGTCCTCAGACGAGCCGACTCGCTCCCTGAGCGGTCTGATACTGAAGAACAATGTTAAGGCCCACTACCAGAACTTCCCCCCAACTGTTGCTGAATTCATCAAGCAGGAATGTCTCGGCAACATCGGGGACCCCTCGCCGCTCATTCGAGCCACCATTGGTGAGTTGTGTCGTAATGCAGAGTCCTTTCCCTCTGTCGCACCTCTGGAGATGATGCATAACATTTAAAATGCCTGATTGTCCGTGAAGGTTTTCGTATTCATACTGTCTGATCCAGAGCTGCTGCAAAAGCAACCGCTCGCAGTCCCGTGACCACCAAATCGCTCTCTGATGTTTGTGTTCTCTCCTGCTCCTCCAGGCATCCTGATCACTACCATTTCCTCCAAGGGAGAACTACAAACATGGCCTGAGCTGCTGCCCCAGCTCTGCAACTTGCTCAACTCTGAAGACTACAACATCTGCGAGGTTTGCACTTGCCCTGCTCTGCCCTTGTTTTATAAAAAGAGACTTTTCATTCAGGGCTTTACATTTTTTTTCTTCATTAAACCGTTGCTCCATCCCAACAGAGGCAACAAAGCTTACGGGAGGGAGATGCCATTTATCGTAGTTTGTACATGCATCCTGAAACGAGGAGTCAACATTTATTCATTAAAATGTTTGCATGCGAGACTAGGGGTTAGGGCTTTTTTGTGCGCTTACACACAAAAGTCCACCTTGAATCTGGAGATGATGAAAACACCCAGCTCATTGATTCATGATGAAACATAATGTTCCTATATTTTCTGATCCAGATCTTCCACGTCTCTTTGCTAGGCTGTTAAAGAGTAATTTATTTTGCTCCCTTTTTAAATGGTCAGCTTACACTTTTATCATGTCTTTTTGATGCATACAAATATGAAGAAAGATTCATGGATTGCTAAAATCGAGACAATGTAGATTAAGGCAGAATATTTGTTAAACGAAAAGCTTCTCTGAAATTTTAAGCCCGTTGGATAAAATGTAATTGATTGATAATTGTCAGTACCTTTTTGCTTCAGTTCTATTTTCTGATGCAGTCTCACTCTCTCCTCTGTGTTCTTGTATGTTTGCGTTTGATTTGACAGCCTCTCTGTGTATGTCCGTGTCTCAGGGCTCATTTGGAGCACTGCAGAAGATCTGTGAGGATTCGTCGGAGCTGCTGGACAGCGACGCTCTGAACAGACCCCTCAACATTATGATACCAAAATTCCTCCAGTTCTTCAAGCACTGCAGCCCCAAAATTAGGTACAGGAGAGGAAGATACTCGTCGGATTGTTTTTAAATATCTGGGCGTGAAGCATAATAACATCTGACTGACCATGAAGGACGTTTGAGTTACATTATTGGCTAGAAGGATTCCACTAGAAATATACTTTCTGATCCAGATAGTCCTCGTTTCTTTGCTAGGCTATTGTTCAATCGTGGTTTATTTGGCTCCTGTTGGTATAATATGCATTTCGGCGCGCTACTCCACTTGTTTCACTCCACTGTCGACGTGTATTTGCTGCAGGTCCCATGCGATCGCCTGTGTGAACCAGTTCATCATTGGCAGAGCCCAGGCCCTAATGGACCACATTGACACCTTCATAGAGGTGAGCTGTGGGTTGTGCATCGGCGGCTGAATCGGACTCGACGGCTAACCTGAGAAAGTCGTTTGTCATTCTCATTTATAAAGTTGTTATTTTTCTTTGTTCCAATCATTTTAATTACTGTATATATATACTAAGATTAAAATTACTTTTATTTATGCTATAATTAGGGACTTAAGAATGTTGATTTAACCGTTGCTCCGGTTATATATATTTATATCTGCTGGGAAGCCTCCAAACATAAGATGTTTATGCGTCGCCCCAACAGAGGCAACACGGCTTACGGGAGGGAAAAGTTATCTAATATTTTACGTGACCCTCGAAACATGAGGAATCCATTTCTCAAACATCACATTTGTATCTTTAAAAAAGTTGGACTCTGAGTCCATCTTGAATCTGGAGATGATGAAAACACCCAGCTCATTGATTCATAATGAAACATAATGTTCCTATATTTTCTGATCCAGATCTTCCACGTCTCTTTGCTAGACTGTTCAAGAGTAATTTATTTTGCTCCCTTTTTAAATGGTCGGCTTCCACTTTTATCATGCGTCTTTTCGACAAATGTATGGATTGCTGCATGACTGCCACGTGAATACTCATGCCTTGTTTTGTGTGCAGTATTTGAGACAAATATATTAAAGCTGAATATTTGTTGACTGAAAACCAGCTCTGACATTTGAAACTTGTCAGAACAAATAATAATTGAACCTCCCATTTAAAATCACTTTTATTTCTCTGTGCCTCTAGAGCTTGTTTGCGCTGGCAGCAGATGAGGACTCTGAGGTTCGAAAGAACGTGTGCCGAGCCCTGGTCATGTTGCTGGAGGTCCGCATAGACCGCCTCATCCCACACATGCACAGCATCATCCAGGTAAGTGGATCTGCTCACCCACCTGTGGGCCGCCTGTATGCAAGGCGTGGTAGACACCGTCTTGACATGATGAAAACACCCAGCTCATTGATTCACAATGAAACATAATGTTCCTATATTTTCTGATCCCGATTGGCCATGGCTCTGTGCGAGGCTGTTGCGCACCCTTTAACTGTTCACTCTTGGTTGTTGTCAATCTCAAATGCGTACTTTGTACATCTCCTGCAGTACATGCTGCAGAGAACCCAGGACCCTGATGAGAACGTTGCCCTGGAGGCCTGCGAGTTCTGGCTGACATTAGCGGAGCAACCCGTCTGTAAGGAGATGCTGTCTGGACACCTGGTGCAGTGAGTAACGTATTAACTACTGATGGCGACGACGTGAATCTCTGTATGCCAGTCTGTTTTTATACTTTGGAAGATGTGGTTCTTCTCATGATTGACTTCTTCATATCAACTTGATGTTTCTGCAGTCTTAACCAAGCACGTCTCCTCCTTCTCCCCTCTTCATATAGACTAACGCCCATCTTGGTCAACGGGATGAAGTATTCAGAAATAGACATCATACTATTGAAGGTGAGCTCTTTGTGCATATACTCTTTTACAATATCTTTCTATCTTTTCAAACCCCATTTATAATGCTGTCACTATAATTCTATATCAACATTTGAATGCACACATATACTCACACGCATATTTGAAAACTGTAATAGAAGTTTTTAACGTTACAATTAGACATTCGATACAGCCCTATTTTTAGTACCACGGGATGAAACGTCCCTTGTTGTCTTTACAAGCTGAGAACATCTTCAACATGGCGTTGCCCTTTTTAAATCAGTCTTGCATCTGGAAATGATGAAAACACCCAGCTCATTGATTTACAATGAAACATAATGTTCCTATATTTTCTGATCCAGATTTGCCAATACTGTTGCGACGCAAGTCATAGTTTTGATTTGTGTAATATGCATTTCAAGCACTAGGTGGCGCTAGGTACAGGCCGAGGCCAGACTCGGGTTGGCCTGGTTGGAGAGTCAACCCAGTTTTTAACTGTTTGGCCAACTCTTTGGAGATATGCTTACATTTTGGGAACAAAATTATTAATATTATTGGAAGTGGTGCATACTAAGTGAAAACCAGTGACAAAATAAATGCCATAATATAAAGTAATGGTACATTTGTATCTCCTTTCTCTGTGTTCATGTCTATACAATAGAGATCAATCAGCAATTAAAGTGAGACTGTTTTTGGAAGTTTGACTCAAAGTATTTGTGGCGATGGCTGAAGTAAAAGTTGCGTTTGTCCAGGGAGATGTCGAGGAGGACGAGGCCGTGCCAGATAGCGATCAGGACATCAAGCCCCGTTTCCACAAGTCGCGCACTGTCACACTGCAGCACGAGGGAGGGGAGGATGAGGAGGCCGAGGACAATGATGAAGACGATGACGATGATGACGACACGCTGTCAGACTGGAACCTGCGTAAGTGATGAGAAGTAGAGTTGGAGTGAAAATGTGGGAAGGAGCACACAGACAAGATGGAGTCAGACCCAAAATCTGACGTGTAGAATGGCCTCTTTCTTTAGGTTATACATGGAAGTAGAAGCATAATATACAATATTTGTTTCATGCATAACTATACATGTCAAACCTCTTCTGCTGTCGAGTCCCCTGTGAAACGAAACGCCCAGCAGGTTGAGGTTTACGACTGACCGGATGTCTTTTTGATGCAGGAAAGTGTTCCGCTGCAGCGCTGGACGTGCTGGCCAACGTGTTCCGCGACGACCTGTTGCCCCACCTCCTGCCGCTCCTGAAAGGCCTGCTCTTCCACCCCGACTGGGTCATCAAGGAGTCTGGCATCCTGGTCCTGGGGGCCATAGCCGAGGGTAAGGCTGACACTAATGGTTTCTGAGATCCCACGCGTTGGCCGAGTTTAGTCCTCGGTGTCGACGTCTTGACGACTCGTAGAAGCTGAAAGAGATGCGTCTCTTTTATGGATCATTTGTTAAGCGTTAAACATTGAAGTGATATTTTAATGAAACTATGCAAGGCTTTAATATTTTTTAACCTAACCAAATGTAATTTGGAGGACAAGCAGTTGTATTGATGGGATATGTAGCTTCAATATAGAGTTGGACTTTTAATTCCATCTTGCATCTGGAAATGATGAAACACCCAGCTCATTGATCAACGATGAAAAATTATGTTCCTATATTTTCTGATCCAGATTTGCATAATCTTACCAAAAACCTAAAGATGTTTCTACTCTTGGAAAATCTGGGAAGGTTGAAGCTCTGTATAGATATTGAAGCTGTAGTGTGGTGAGAGGGCATAATAAATCACTACTACATATGCCAATCCACCAGTTAAAATCTAATAATAGAAGAAATGAATGGCTTGTGCACACAATATAAACGATGCATGTGAGGTCCTTAAAGGTGCAATGTATAACGTCTGGCCACAAGTTTAGTTAAGAACTCACTCTGGCCGTGGTTTTCACTGCAACTTGGAAGCCTGCACCTCTGGAAACGGACTGATTATGGCTAAAAGTGTTTGTACAAATCTGATTATGTTCCTTTTTTTTAATAAAAAAATCCTTTTCCTTTCCCCTTGTTCTCTCCGTGCCGTAGGCTGCATGCAGGGCATGGTGCCCTACCTGCCGGAGCTGATGCCCCACCTCATCCAGTGTCTATGTGACAAAAAGGCCCTTGTGCGCTCCATCGCCTGCTGGACCCTGAGTCGCTATGCTCATTGGGTGGTCTCCCAGCCCCCTGACTCCTACCTCAAACCCCTCATGACGGAGCTTCTGAAGCGCATCCTGGACGGCAACAAGAGGGTGCAGGAGGCGGCTTGCAGGTGAGCACATCCTTCGTGTATCTTTGCTCTGCCGGCAGAACCGCATCAATCGATTATTGACTTGCCCTCCGCTGTGGTTTTCTCTCAGTGCGTTTGCCACACTGGAGGAGGAGGCGTGCACCGAGCTGGTGCCCTACCTGAGCTTCATCCTGGACACACTGGTGTTTGCCTTTGGAAAGTACCAGCACAAGAATCTCCTCATTCTTTACGATGCCATCGGAACTCTAGCCGACTCGGTGGGCCACCACCTCAATCAGCCTGTAAGTCCCTCTAAAATGGCACATGAAAGATCATGCTTTCTCTCCTTTCACTTTGTCATAAATAGTTTATTCTTCTCCCAATATTGATCTTTGCACTTGATTATGTTTTAACAAATTTGACATTTGTTGTTTACACTTTCTCAGGAGTACATTCAGAAGTTGATGCCCCCCCTCATTGCCAAGTGGAACGAGCTGAAAGACGAAGACAAGGATCTCTTCCCACTACTAGAGGTGAGAGGTTGTTTTAGGTGATTTAAAGTAGTCACGTAATTGTTTTAAGTGGCACTCTAAACATTAGGATTCTAATTATTTAAAGTTGGATTTCTAAGTCCATCTTGAATCTGGAGATGATGAAAACACCCAGCTCATTGATTCACAATGAAACATAATGTTCCTATATTTTCTGATCCAGATAAGCCACAGCTCCTTAAATCGTCAGTGTACACTTTTATCATAGTTGTCTTTTTGACACATACAAATATGAAGAAAGATTTATAGAAATGCTGCCTCAATTAGTGTGCAGCAATTGAGAAAAATAGATTAAAGCAGAATCTGAATTGAATGAAAACCAGATCTAAAATTTGAAACTGGTTAAATCTGTGATTTTCAGTTCTTTGGCTCTGGAACTTGAAATGTTGCTTTTTAGAATTAAAATGTTGTGAATGCAGCTTTAAACTATTATGTACAGCAACGCATTGTTAAATTTGTTTTTAATGGTCATCACAGCCCCAGGCGTGCGTAACTATAACCCTCTTTGTGTTTTGCAGTGCCTGTCGTCGGTAGCGACCGCCCTGCAGAGTGGGTTTCTGCCGTACTGCGAGCCCGTCTACCAGCGCTGTGTCACACTAGTCCAGAAGACTCTAGCTCAGGCCATGGTGAGAATGCAAACACCCGGCCACTAGTCCAGCATTACGAGATCTATTTTCAGAGACGTTAGAACTTCTCTGCCGTGTGTGCAGATGTATAACCAGCATCCAGACCAGTATGAAGCTCCCGACAAAGATTTTATGATCGTCGCCTTGGATCTGCTGAGCGGCCTGGCTGAGGGGTTGGGGGCGCACGTGGAACAGCTGGTGGCCCGCTCCAACATCATGACGCTGCTTTTCCAATGCATGCAGGTATGAGTGTTTTCGTTTCAGCTTTTCATGGATGTGGGGGAGGGGAACGGAACTGAATGTATGCAAATGTATTGACGGCACTAAGCGTTCTGACTTGTGTTGCAGGACACGATGCCTGAGGTGAGGCAAAGCTCCTTCGCACTGCTGGGGGATCTAACCAAGGCGTGCTTCCTCCATGTGAAGCCCTGCATTGGTGAGTGTGCTTAATCAGAGCACTAACTGGCTGACCGGTGTCCTCTACGACGTGCAATGCTCAACGTTCTGATGTATGACCCGTACCTCATTTTCAGAGGACTACTGTTCATAAAATGCTCCTTCACGACGTGCAATGCTCACTCGCCACTCTATGATGATCACTTACTAGACATTCGAAATCTGATTTCATGGTGTTGATTATTTTTGAGACTGAGAAGTGCGTACAGAGCTTGCTGTTACGGAGAGTATTTTTTTTAAACAGAACTGGTCTTAAGTCGGCTCTCCATTATGGTTTCCTATTCTCCTCAAGATCTTGCATGGCTTCAAGGACCATGATGGAGAGGAGAACTGGCAGCAGCTGTCCTCTACTCTCTGGCTATCAAAATTGTAACCTTTGTGTTTCCATTTCCTTCCTCCAGCTGAGTTCATGCCCATCCTGGGGCTCAACCTGAACCCAGAGTTTATCTCTGTGTGCAACAACGCCACCTGGGCCATTGGCGAGGTCTCCATGCAAATGGGTGAGAAAGCAGCTGGTCGTGCTTACTGTTGCCGCATTCTTGTTTGCTCACTGACGACACGCGCTCGGTATCTGGATATGATGAAAAACCCAGCTCATTGACACAAAATGATACATTTTGTTCCTATATTTCTGATCCAGCTATGGCACAGCGCATGTTGCGTTGGATGATGCAATTGAGTGTTGGCAATCTTGATTCTGGAGGGATACTTGTGTAAGAAATATTTTTGAAAAAAAGGCAGTGCGAAATTTACATTCTATGTAAATGGAGACGTATGTTTTACACCCTTTTGACTCGAGCTTTCCACTTTATGAAAATCTAATGGACCAAACAAATTCAACCGACGGCTCAGGTAGCCTGTTCTGCTCAGACCGATGAGTGAAGGTCATGGTGCATATTTTAACCATGATATTAATGTTTGTCTAGGTGCGGAGATGCAGCCCTATGTGGGCATGGTTCTGCCTCACCTGGTAGAGATTATCAATCGACCAAACACACCCAAGACGTTGCTGGAAAACACAGGTGCACACACGCACACAGTAGTGCATACGTAGTACACGTTGGAATTTTCTTAAGAAATGGGGAACTGTTTGTGAAGTTGGTGTGACATTTCTTTCTGTTTGTCTCCCTGTGTGCAGCTATTACGATTGGCAGACTGGGTTACGTCTGCCCCCAAGAAGTTGCCCCACAACTCCAGCAATTCATTAGACCATGGTGAGGTTATCGTGCTGATATTATATACCCATATTGATTTATTAGGAGACGGGTTTTTTTTTTCTGTTTCAAAAATTCCGAAAGCTTTTCCTCCTGCACTTAGCCTGGATAAAAACAAATGTAGTTTAGGACAGAGGAGACTGGAAAGGGACTTGAATGTAGCTAAACATAAAGCTTCGATACAGCCCTATTTTTAGTACCACGGGATGAAACATCCTTTGTCTTTACAGGCTGAGAACATCTTCAACATGGCGTTGCACTTTTAAATGAGTCTTGCATCTGGAAATGATGAAAACACCCAGCTCATTGATTTACAATGAAACATAATGTTCCTATATTTTCTGATCCAGATTTGCCACTACTGACTGTTTGGACAACTTTTTTGAGATTTGTTTACATTTTGGGAACAAAGGTAAAGCTCCTTAGCAACCGAACTGATTAATTAATATGCTCTCCCTTTGGCTCGTCGTTGTGCCTCTTCCCAGGTGCACGTCATTGAGGAATATCAGAGACAATGAGGAGAAGGACTCGGCCTTCAGGGGGATATGTGTGATGATCGGTGTCAATCCTGCAGGAGTGGTGCAGGTGAGCAATCTACCGTCCAGCTGTTTTTGAGGATGCTTGGGCTGTCCAGCAGACTTCCCTCTGGAAATGATGACACACCCAGCTCATTGATAAACGATGATACATTTAGTTCCCAACTAATTTCTCTGATCCGGAGTCGCATCGTGACCCCTGGGACTTTTCCTCTGAGCTCTGACTTTTAATGCTAACCAGTCCCCTCTCGTTCCAGGACTTCATTTTCTTCTGTGACGCTGTGGCCTCCTGGGTCAACCCCAAGGACGACCTGCGGGACATGTTTTATAAGGTGAGTGCCTCAACGGAAGGAATGCCTGTCGCTGACGTCCACCCCGTCGGCCGCAACGTTCTGATGTATGACCCGTACCTCATTTTCAGAGGACTAATGTTCGTAAAATGCTTCTTCACAACGTGCAATGCTCACTCGCCACTCTATGACGATCACTTACAAGACATTCGAAATCTGATTTCATGGTGAGGATTATTTTTGAGACTGAGAAGTGTGTGCAGAGCTTGCTGTTACGGAGAGCATTTTTTTTTAAACTGAACTGGGTCATTTTCACTTTCAGAATGGCAATATTTACACACCGCTCTAAGTCGTCTCCATTATGTTTTTCTATTCTCCTCAAGATCTTGCATGGCTTCAAGGACCAGGTTGGAGAGGAGAACTGGCAGCAGTTCTCGGAGCAGTTCCCCCCGCTGTTAAAGGAGCGCCTGTCGGCCTGCTACGGCGTCTAACCCAATCTGTGTCCACGCAGGACACCAGCCTGTTGGGTATGTCCAGCCACGCACACGCACTGCTCTCCCCGCAACATTCATGAGCTCTACGCTCACTGCTGTTACGCTGTTGTAATCTCTTTTCTCTCTCTCTTCCTGTCTTCCCCCAGGTTATTGTAGGGGAGGGTTACTGGGGAACTCATTGCACTGCCCAGATTGTGGGGAGAAACCAGAGCTGGAGGGACGTGACTGGCCTTGTGACCCTCCACTCGGCGGATGGCCTCCTTTTCCCCCGGCACCCTGTGTGTGTGTCTCTCTGAGGGAGGGTGGGGGGAGGGTGGTGGGTGTGGGAGGGTAAACTGGGGATATACATATACCTCTCGGATTAAACGCCTCACTAAATCCAACACTCTAAAGTGACTTTCGCCAACCGCACCGCAGGGATCCTAGGTAGGCGAGGACAGAAAAAAAAGGGGCTGGCTTTGACCGCCTCTTCCTCAATTTGATTATTCTGTTAAGATAGCTGACGGCTGGGAGGGGGTGGGGGGGAGGTGGCAGATAGGTACATACAAAAGAATTATCTGAACCAGCATAGGGTGCCACAGTCCCAAACACCACAATGCACCAAGTCCGTAGACTCGCACATGTAGACATGATTAAACGGGCGGAGGCTAAACTAAACACATGGGATGCTTTTACTCTAACGATGCAGGAAATGTGCACAGATTGTTTGCACCTTTTTACGGCGAAATTGCATAAACCATTGGGTGTGCATACACATGGGTCTTTTCTCCTTTCACATGTGCATTTAGCTGAAATAATTTCCTTCCTCTTCCCTCGGTTTCTGAATTCCTCTCGAATCATCGGTCTCTTTTCTTTCCTCGTTCGAGGCAAAATAAAGATGCAGTCGGTTCGTCCTCTAAGGTTTTACCACCGCAGTACCAAGTTATTGCATGGCATTGGATGACCTCTTAAGTGACGCATGTTTAAGTGAATGTCTGTCTTGTTGCTTACTTTGTTTATTACATTGAAGTCGTCAGTTTAGGGAGGCTGCCATAATTTGAAGCGGTCAGGTGCTTGGTTCGTCTGTCCTCCCGTTCGTACATATTGTCTGATCAATGTCCCTTTAGGTTAAAGGAGGCCGTGTGTGATGACCAACAATTGTTAGATTAATACAGGAGTCCGCTTAACTCTCTGCAACAAGAGTTCAAATACTGTAGGCAAGTCGAGAATCCTATTTGCTGCTGCTTCGTTTTAAGAGACTTTAAGAAACCGACTTAATGAGAGCGATAAGACATCACCGAGAATGAATTGATTCTTACTGATATAAATGCACTTTTTCTTTTGTAAGAAATTTAGAATTTCAAATGTAAGACTAACGGTAATATACTGATGAGACATTTAGTTTTTTTTGATAAGTGATTTTAGGACTGATAATGGTAAGCGTTGGGGGAAATGACTAGGTAAGACTTGAGGCCTCTTAACATAGTTAGTTTTATAATATAGCTCCTAAAATGGATTGAATAGGATTCACTAGGAGACGGACGCGTCTTAATTGCAGTATTTTGGATCTGTGTGACGAGCGCCTGTCGATCCGTCTCTGGGTTTGCGCGTCCCCCTTCTTTCTCGCCAAAGCGGTTTGTTGAACGGTGACCACTTGCGTCGCCGAGGCGTCTCCCGGCCGTGATCGTCGCATGCTTTTTCAACAAGTCATTTTATATCTGGTCATCTGGGGGAAACTACCTTATAAGAGCTTTTGTCGATGGCATTGCAACGTGTTGCTGGACTAATAAGGTACTTCAGCTTTTGATCAAACTAGTGATTGACAATGCCATATATTCACCCGTTGATACTGTGTAGGATTTGCCTGGGAATACACTGAGTTCTAATAGTTCTCCCCCGACACTGGTCAGCTTCTGTGAGAGTGGCGGTCTTTATCCAGCTTTATCTTTTAGTCATTGTTCATAGTGGACGCTTGTAATGGAAGTGTGTATGGCTGTTTGCCTGTTGCTGTTTTACTATAAAGATGTGTACTTGAGTACTGCTTAGATGTAATCTTGCACCAGTGCTACAAAGAAGTTATATCTGGGGTGTACTTGGTCATGCCTGACGGTCAACACTTGCCCGCTAGTTACGTTTTCTCACATCTCATGGCAACAACGGTCGTCGCGGTTGGAAAACGCCGCAATCGGTTCCTTCTTGAATATCGGCTCACATCGACGACTATGTATTTTATATAAAATAAAGACTAGTGAGTTTCAACGACCCCCGAGGCCGATACTGACGGCGTCTCATCCAGGTTTAACTGGTGGGCGAGGGTTGGGATGCGAGGCGGCCGCTCATGGTCAGCTCTTGGAGTAGCAGCTGGTGACGCGTCCTTCAGGCGATCATTCTGGACGCGGCTCCTGTGCCACACACGATTGGTAGTAAGTTGAGGCATCACTAGGCCCACATTGTGATACACTAGGCTCTACATAGAGAAGTAAATTTAAATGCAAGTTGGCTGCAGATTGTTTTTTTTTTATTATTTTAATGCTAATGCGACTTTTGTTTTTATTAATTTATAATTTGTTTTTATTTTTTTGTGCTCCAGAGCACAAATTCTTTTGGACTTTAAAAGTTTTTTTTTCTCCTCCTTTTTATTCTTTTTGTTTAAAGAACAATTTTGTTTTCGTTGTTTTATAGCGGACGATTTGATATGTCGAGGTTGATGTGGTTGGACTGAAGGAGTCGGTGCTTGTTGCATATACCTGAGGGAAGAATGTGGAAAACTAATTCATAACTGTTTCAATCTATCACGGCTGGCAACTGAATTTGATGTAGTACCTTTTCTTTTTTTTGCTGAACTGTGGTGCAGGTTGGATGTTATCTGATGTATCCCTTTTTATTTAATTTTGTGAATAGGGGAAATAAATTTTTTTCTATTAACCCGAGTTGTCTGAACATTTTGTTTCTTGTGAGCCGAAACGTTTCCGTCGGACTGTAAACGTCTTAAACTGGAAGACGACACATTGTTCCTTGCGTGTGAGAAGTCGTGTTTCTTTTGCAAATAACGAGCAGATGCTGAGCCAAGTCGACGATGTACAACTTATTTTACTAAGTCGCGATGACTGTTCTTTTTCTCCCAAGTATCGGAGCCGTTTTAAAGCTCGGCATATGAGGGTGTTATCAGTCCATTGTTAATTTTGTAGTTGCAAATTCAAAGTGAGTGTTTTTCACAGTATGTCATGCATGTTTTTTAAACTACGGTTGTCTCAGTAGTTTACATTTGTTGCAATGGTATCAAATATTGTTTTACATTGGAATTTGACTGCTAAAGTGTAAATTGCATTTTGGGTAAAGTTGGAGCCACATTTTGACTGAAGAAAAGCATCTGCTTTGATAGCAGCACATTTACACTATTTTTTTATTTATTTTTTTATATACATGTTCCTTGATGTATAGATTTTACAAATCATCCCTGACTGGAAGCTGGACCTCAAGCAGCTTGGATCGTGTGCCTCTCCAGACTCTGGGACCGTGATATTTGTAAAAAAAAAATGCAAAATGCACTTTCATCTGAAAAGATGGCTTTGGACCACTGAGCTCCAGTCCTGTTGCTCTCGGCAGGTTGGGGACGCTTCGGACATCGTCTCTGGTTCGGAAGGTGCTGCACACCTGGAATGTGCTAGAAGCACCACCTGAGAGTGCTCACCCGTGTGTTTTCAGCAGCGTTGCTGCTACGCATCAACCACGACTTCATTATTTGAGTTTAAAAGCCGGGACCGTTAGCGTGTGCTTAAAATTGCCTTCATGATATAAAATTCAGTTTATGAACTTACACTTGTGTTTTATTGAATATTTAATAACTTTTTAAAGGATTTTTTAATGGATACTAATTTTAAATGGATAAAAAAAAATATCACATACCACCTGGAGTGCCTTCACGTACACCCAGCAGGGATGGATTAACCAAGGGGCCTAGGAGCTCAGGGGGCCCTGGGTCTCCGCGCGTGACGTCACTGTTATTAACTTTGTGTTGAAATGACGATATGACACGATGCGCCGTAGCCAGTACATGCTAGGCTTATTCATGTAATTAACAGGGCCCCAAGTGTCCTACTGAAACACTAAAGAATAGCCTAAACATTCACTTTGAAGATGTCGCAAGAAAGAAGCATAATATGTGACACCATAGCTTGCTGTCAATTGTTTTTAGACTTTGTTCTTGTTGATAATAGAGGTGACTTAAATGCCCCTCCCTCCGGTCTGCAGGAGGAGGAGGTGTGGTGTGTTCTTGACGTTGAGGTCACTCTCTTCTCTGCTTCGGCCCTGCAGCTACTGGGGCTGCAGCGCCTGTTATCCCCAGCTCCCCTGCTGCCATGTCTGCACTACACATACACTATG
Organism: Liparis tanakae; assembly: GCA_036178185.1. Classification (NCBI taxonomy): domain Eukaryota; kingdom Metazoa; phylum Chordata; class Actinopteri; order Perciformes; family Liparidae; genus Liparis; species Liparis tanakae. The sequence continues at coordinate 13,326,979 of CM070091.1, forward strand.
CTGATCTGCACTACATGTTTCGCTTTATCTTTTCTTGCTTCTCAGTTACGGATTTTTGTAAATAGTTAATTTAATAATTTTATAAATTATCTTTTGAATTTAAACCTTAACTGTGTGGTCTCCCTACTTTGTTATTTCCACTTTGAGCCGTGTGGTTGTAACGATTACAAAAGTTATTTGTTTAATTCATATAACCAAAGTCCCTGCTATCATATAATTTGCATTATGATTTTTTTTTTTTTTTTTTTTTAAATGAAAAGTGTTCCTTTTTTTTGCGAGGGGGGGTGGGGGGTGGGGGGTGGGCCTTGGCACGTCCAGGCCCAGGGGCCCGTTGTTTCTTAATCCGTCCATGACCCCCAGGGGTACGTGGACCCCCATTTGAGAACCACTGCTCTATGCATCTATTGACGGTTTAAATGTTAATGTCGCTACGAGTTTTTCGAAATGGCTTTTGGCTTGGCCGACGAGGGAAAGGGGAAAGCAGGTCTTCCCTGTTCATCTAGAGGGAGGTTACTAGGGAACTCATTGCAGATTGTGAGGAGAAACCAGAGCTGGAGGGATGTGAATCAACGGTGTGAAGAGTGGAAAATAAAATGTTTTGTATTATAAGTAGATAGACACAGCGGCCTTGTCTCTGTAATAACCGGTAGAAAGACTAGAGCAAGGGCCGGGATGCTCAGACCAAATAACTATAAGAGAGACTAGTGAGGAGATTCCAGCAAGAACTGCCACATTCCTTGAAGTAACCAACTTTGAAAAAACAAGACAGAAAGTAGGCGTGGGTAAACAGTGATAAATATGTTAAGAGGGAGTGAACAGAGGCAAATGATGTTAATGTGATGGTTCTTGGGTTGGGAGGTTGTTGTCTTCACTACCGGACCCAGCTCAGGTTTATTTGTGAAACTGTTGGTTCCAAATAAATCTACGTGAAGTGAACTCTGATCCAAACTCTCTGTGTCCTGTGGGTGTTCGATTACTGAGGTCCAGGTTGAGTATCCTGTGGCGTCTCACCAGCAGTCCGATAGGAGAGATACAAGTTTGTATCATCAGGTTCAGAGATTAGTCGGAATCTATCAAGACGGACCTACAAGAAATCATGTCAGCAAACCATACAGGTGATGTTATAATTTACCTTCATCGAGATACTCGAATAGCTTATTTAGTGTATAGTGTATTTTGTGTATTTACAAATGCCATTTCAGCTTTTTATTAATATTATAACACTTTATTTATGCAGCACTAACAACAAAGTGCTTTATGTGTTTTAACCATGATTAATACCATATAGGAGCAGTGAGCTCAATTAACTCTCCTGTTACCTTCAAATGTACTAATATCCTTTACCCATTTTTGACCCCAGAAATTAAAACCTCCAGAAAATGATTAGAATTAATATTGTTTCCCAAGTTTAAGTGTCCTGGTTATCGGCCCTGATACAGTTTGTCGTTGTACTTCTGTTTTTCTCTGTGGTGTCCTCACTGGTTTGAACTGGGTGGGGTTTAGCTGGAAAAACGTTGTTTTCTTATGATGACACTAATTGTGAAGTTACTGCCGGGGGCTGTAACTGAAATTAAAATGACCTCTTAATGGCATCAGATAAAGGACTCATCTCTGTACTGGTCTTGTTAGACCGTAGTGCTGCATTCAACACCATTGACCATGACGTCCTATTACAGAGACTGGAGCAGTCGATTGGCATTTCAGGCACCGCACTAAGTTGGTTTAAATCCTATTTATCAGAACGATCTCAGTTTGTATTTGTAAACGATGAAGCCTCGATGACCACCAACGTTAGTCACGGAGTTCCACAAGGTTCTGTGTTTGGACCAATTTTATTTACCTTATGCATGCTTCCTTTGGGCAACATTATCAGGAAACACTCCATAAACTTTCATTTCATTGTTATGCAGATGATACACAATTATATCTATCGATCCAATCAGAGGAGACCAATTAGCTCATTAAAATTCAAGCATGTCTTTAAGACATAAAAACATGGATGACCTGCAACTTCTTGACGTTAATTTATTTTGCTCGGCCCTGAACACGTGGTTTCTGTAGATGGCATCGCCCTGGCATCCAACACCACTGTAAAGAATGGTTATCTTTGATCGGGACTTTAACTTCCAAATGAAGCAAATCTCAAGGACTGCATTTTTTCTTATGTAGCATTTAAAAAATCTGTCCATCCTGTCTCAGAAAAAACTGGTTCACACATTTGTTACTTCTAGATTACTGCAATACCTTATTATCAGGCTGCTCTATGGTTACATATTGATTACTAGTTCATGACGTTGTATGTTATGGTTTTTTCAGACAACATGGCGCACCATATCCACCCATTGGTTGGACCTTTGTACAGAAACTTTGACCCCGTGCCAGACGATACACCAAAGATCCAGGGCTACGACTTCAACCAGGGAGTGGACTACTGCGCCCTGCTCAAGTCCTACCTCAACACCGGCTTCCAGGCCACCAACTTCGGTCTCGCCATCCAGGAGATCAACAACATGGTGAGATGGGAGAACCAGGTTAATGAGTATGAGCAAATGAAATGCCAATTATTACAGTCGGATAATTTATCAAAGCTCTGCAGATGATACTTAACCGGACACAATTATTTACATTTACACATAAGACCTCAGAAAAAAATCCAGACCATGAAAATTATAAGAAATGACAGAAGAAGTCAAGAAGCCACAGGCTGATACAGCAGCCCTTAAAACTGACAGTGGAGGGGGAAAGAAAAATGTGAGTTTTATGATAAAAATAACTTAGGATGTGCATTTTAAATAGATTTTCTTTTACCTTGTGTTCTACAAAAATTAAAACCCGCATTTTCCGTTCCGCTCCACATCCTCAGATAAAGAGGCGTGAGCAGCCGGTGAAGGCGAGGAATGGAATCGCTGAAGATCCGTCCACCTGCCCCTGCCTCAGGAGCTGCACCATCTTCCTCAGTTGCACATCAAACCTGATCAGCTGTGGAGTCCGGGAGAGTATCCGTTACCTCGCAGAGCACAACATGGTACGACCCTCTTCAAATATATTGAAGCAATAGAAAGAAATTGTTAAAAACACATATTGTTTCCACTACACTTTCCATTGGTTCCCTGATGTATTGTGTCATTGTTATCTCTGTATAGGTGGATGTCTTCGTGACCACAGCTGGAGGCATAGAGGAGGATCTGATCAAGTGTTTGGGCCCAGTTTACATTGGAGACTTTTCTATGCCTGGCAAGGATCTGTATGCCAAAGGACTGAACAGGTCGGAGAACATGTCAGATATAATCCGAATATAATACCTAACAAATTTGACTAAAATAGAAAAAAGAAAGGTTTCACATAAGTGAACTTTACCAGAATGCTAACACGCTGACAAACTTTTCACTGGTTATGAAACAGGCTCTCGATATTATTACTTATGACTATGTATTAATTATGTTATCAGATTTATAAAAGGGACTCTGATACACCAACGACGCCAAAATCAACACAAGATGAAAGTTCCTCGTCGTAGCATGGAGTTGACATAGCTTTTTTTTGGTACACTATCAGCATTATTTTGAGATGATTTCATTTCATTTGCGGATCAATTTTTGTAACTGCAGGATTGGAAACATTCTGATGCCAGAAGAAAACTATGAGAAGTTTGACAAATGGATGAGGCCGATCTTGAAGCAGATGCTGGAGGAGCAGAACACTCAGGTGCTTGGACCACATGTTTAACCGTTGTTTACCCTTTTTTTATATATATATATATATAATTACTTAAAAAAAAATAATCCTAAAATTAGTTAAACTTCATTTTGATACTTAATATTAATTCAATTCAGTTTTCAATTCAGTTTATTTGTATAGCCCAGTTTCACAAATTACAAATTTGTCTCAGAGTGCTTTACAATCTGTACACATAGACATCCCTGACCCAAAACCTCGCATCGGATCAGGAAAAACTCCCAAATAACCCTTCAGGGGGAAAAAAAAAGGGAAGAAACCTTCAGGAGAGCAACAGAGGAGGATCCCTCTTCAGGATGGACAGATGCAATAGATGTAATGTGTACAGAAGGACATATTTAGAGTTAAAATACATTCAAGGAATCTGACAGAGTTTATCAATAGTTCATATTTAGGCATATTCCACGATGGAGAGTTTGGAGACCTCCCAAGTGGAGGAGTGGGCGGAGTCCCAGCAGGGCAGTGGCACAGCTGGCGACAGGAACTCACGGTCCAACCATCGAAGGTCCATCAGCAGATGGAATCTATGCCGTCTCATAGGGTCCAATGACCCCATGAGACGAGAAGTCAGAAGGACTCCGGGGAGAAAGCAGAGTTAGTCATGTGTGATGGAGAGATGAAGATTCATCCATAGGAGAAAGAAAAGAGGAGAGAGGTGCTCAGTGCAATCCATTAACACCATACTATTAAAATCCCCTTCGACTCGCTCTTCGAAGGCTTTGCACCAGCAGTTGATCGTGCTCATCTCTTCATTGTGGCCGCTGAGATGTTTTGATCCGCTCACACTGTAGTTTTACTTTTTTTTCTCGGTGTTACTGCTTTCAGGGTGTTCGCTGGACTCCATCTAAAGTGATCCATCGGCTGGGCAAGGAGATCAACAACCCTGAATCTATTTACTACTGGGCCTACAAGGTGTGTTGTCCTGGTGAACATTGGGCTTGTGATCTGGGACAAGCTGCAGATATAATTGGAACAACTTAACCAGCTGTTTTGTCAAAGCAATGACGAAGACATCTTGATAACTGTGAATATGAAGCGTCCTGGTACTGTGTGCAGTGACATGTCAGCATTCAGGAGGCTTCTGTCTCTATTTATTTTAGTTTAGCAAGTAACCAAATGGAAATAAATACAAAATATCAAAATGAAGCTGCTGTTAAGTCCAGCTTGTATATGATTGCCAACTCTCACTTTTGCAGTTTGTCTTTTTCCCCTACTCTTTATTTGTTCTTGTTTACTTTTGAACCAAGAAGCCAGATTTATTTGTATGTTGGAATAGAAAATAGAGAGGTCATGCCTGAAGAGAAACATGATTTTTTAAAGAGGCATAATAAGGACTTGCAATCAGACTGCGGCTTGTAATATGAGACACACTAATATGGAAGCTAAAAACTGCCCGCCATATAGGAAAATATTCTGTACAAACCACAGTATAATGTGTGTCCAAGCTGAGGCCGTCATTGAGCAGTGATGTGGGCTCCGTTTCAGAATAATATCCCCGTGTTCAGCCCCGCCCTGACAGACGGCGCCATCGGAGACCTGTTCTTCCTCTTCTCATTGAAGAACCCTGGGCTGGTGGTCGACATAGTTGAAGGTAAACTCGCCCTCATTGCTGCAGACTTAATTACCTTCGCATTGAAAATGTGGAAGGTTATGTTTTGATCACTGTGTATTTATTACCTTCGCATTGAAAATGCAGAAGGTTATGTTTTGATCGCCGTGTATTTGTATGCGTGCGTGTTATTCGCATAAGTCAAAAAGTATTAAACCGAATCGCATACAATTTGGTGGGATGATTGATTATTATCCGGGGACAATTTGATTAGATTTTGGGATCGATCGGGTCAAAGGTAGTAAAGGTCATGTAAAGGTAAAAATCTTCTTTTTCCATCAATTTCTATCCAATTGGCATGCAAATTATGCCAAAATATTCATAATTCAATGCCCAATTGTGTGATATGCAAAGGTATGCGGTCTACCGAGTGCCCGTTCTAGTTTGTATGTGTGTGCGTGTGTGTGTGTGTGTGTTTGTGTGTTATTCGCATAACTCAAGAAGTATTAAACCGAATCGCATGACATTTGGTGAGATGATTAGTTATTATCAGAGGAGCATTTGATTATATTTTGGGATTGATCGGGTCAAAGGTCACGGCCACGGTCGTGAAAAGGTCAAAATCGTGTTTGAATCGCATGCAATTTGGTGAGATGATTGGTCATTATCCAGGGACCATTTGATTAGATTTTGGGATCAATCGGGTCAAAGGTCAAGGTCATGAAAAGGTCAACATCTTCTTTTTTACCGTACATTTTTATCCAATTGGCATGCAACAAATGCCAAAATGCGGCTGCGGCTAAGGTATGCGCTCTACCGAGTGCCCGTTCTAGTTGTCTCTGTGCTGTTCCTTGGTTTTACACAATACATTTCATTCCAGATATTTCAAAGTTGAACAACCTCGTATTGGCTGCCAACAGCAGCGGGATAATTGCCCTCGGCGGAGGGGTAGCCAAACACCACATCTGCAATGCCAATGCCTGGGTGAGTTATTTCTGACATGTTCAGTTATTCCTATTTTCTCAAATCGATTTGCACACTCGCAACAAACTGCTTTGTCTCTTTTCAGAGGGAAGGAGCTGACTACGCGGTGTACGTGAACACAGCTCAGGAGTTCGATGGTTGTGACTCGGGGGCCACACCTGATGAAGCCGTGTCCTGGGGCAAGATCAGAGCAGGTGCCAAACCTGTGAAGGTATCTGTTACCAGTTGGATCTATCTATCTAGTGTTAAAGACTATTGTTGGTCTGTTGTTTTAATACACATCTCCTCATTGTTTCTTTCCAGGTGTTTGGAGATGCGACCATAATCTTCCCCTTATTAATGGCAGAAACCTTTGCAGCTCATGCCAAAGGGACGGCTGACGAAAAAAAAGAATGAAACCAAAACCGTCTCCAATACTTTGTGTGATTTGAGTTGGCTTGATGTGAGCATATACATTTGAGTTTGGATTTAATGATATTGTTTTTTTTGTTGTGTTGGTTTATTCAGAATTTCCCCACAAATTATGTGACACTTTCCTCTTTCTACACTTAACTCTGCACTTCTTTTATACAAGTTCATTTTTTGTTGATTTTATTATAATGCATTAACTGTACTTCACACACTGAAATCTACTGTCTTTCTCTTTTTGGTGCTTTCAAAATAAACATAAATCTCAACCCGAAACTCTGGTCTGTGAGGGAGGGCGGTAGTTATCCTATCCCATGTTTGGAACCTTCTTTGCATTTGTAGCATCCGAGTAATGTTGGCCCACACTTAACTAGTCACTCACTGAGACACCGGGGCTTGGGGTAGGTCAAATATGCGTGTCAAATAGTTTCCTAACAAAGTCACCATCATCGACTAAACCATGAATATATACAATCTATGGAATTTTACCCAGTTTACAAACCATCTTTGATCAACTGGTTTCTAACTAACATCATCTTGAGTCATTGTTGATCAGTGAGAGTCCTCCAGGGTTTTTATGCAAATGAACAGGATTGACCATTAAACAATCTACACAGTGCAAACATTTAAAAATAATAAATGTACAGTATATATATATATATACACGCATTTTATATAATATATAATTAGATTATATAAAGTCCACAAGTCCACTATCTTGAACACAAGTAGAGAACGTATATTGAGAAACGGCCTATTATTTGAAACCGGAACCGGAAATAGTAATCAGAATGTTTTGAACGTTACTGCCAGGAGTTCGCCTTGACAACCGTTCACGTTCCTACTTTACGTGACATTTCAGTCTCCGTTTGGCTTCTGTAAAAAAATACTTTAGGGGAAATGGCCACAATGTTGCTTCACTAAACTCGGGCGACGACGTCAGACCAACGGTTAGTCTTGTCAACGGCTGGACTTGTAAATAACGGGACGTTAGCTCCGTGAAGCTAATGTTCGCCTTCTGTCACTGCCGGTTCCTCTGAAACGAGTGTTTTCTTGTTCTTTTTAACAGACACATGTTGCAGATAACGTTACGGCCAAACTAGACCGTTTGAAACTCAAAAGAAAAGCACTGTACTCAGGGTTAACGTTAGCTAAAGCTTTCTTCATGCATTGTTGTATCTAAGTTGTAACGGTGCCGATGTTTGGCAGTTGACGCTGAGCTAAGCCCTCCATACCTTTTATAGGTATTACACAAACAACCGAAAATAACATGGAGATATGTTAAGGTTAGTTTAAAGTAATGAGCATCGTGTTTCCGAGAGCTAGAGACCGCGATGACGTCAGAGTGTAGGGTGAACCTGAATGAACCGGAAGTGGGGACACCCGGTGACCAGGGGGGTCCGTCCTCTGACCCCGTGAACTCTCCCAGCGGTGAAGCGTCTGGCCCTGACCTGCAAAGGTGAGACCGTCTCTCATGTCTCACGAGGACATGATCTTAATAACTCTACATATTGTCGGTAATTTCTTCGTTGATCGGTCAGTTGTGATGAGATGATGATGAGGAAGAAAAAGGTCGAGTGACTCAGCACTTAGTGAGAATACAAAGTTTTATTCTACAAAGTGCAGGTCAAAAACAGACGCCTATAGAACGTCTGTAGACGTTCAGGAATCAAATGGAAAATCTGAAGATATGACATTGTGTTACAGGTTATATAGTGAAGAAGAAGAGGAGGCGTTAATGCAAATATTTATAGGCTGGCCACAATTGTTATAAAAGAGTTTTGGGTTTCAGTGCGGTACCCCCACCTTTGCATGCGTCCTTGGGAGCCTCTGGGCCTAGAAACCTAGATAGCCTACAGACAATAAATGCATGATATCTAGTGTGGTAGAAAATACACTACGATATGTCTTCCAGTCTTCTGCCGGCTGGTGCCCCGTCATCGGCAGACATCAGCCCCTCACTCTCTGCGGAGCCGAGTGGCTTGTTGTCCCTCCCGTGGGAGATGGTAACCCACATCGCCTCACACCTTCCTGCTCAGTGCGTCATCGCTGTGCTGCCAAAGGTCAGTTTGAAAAGATATTTGGTTGTCACCTCCCTAAAATGACTTTTCAAGATGTGTTGTTGGTACATTTTCGTGCTAATTTCTTACTAAATTAAAGTATATTCCCCAAAAATACATGAGAACAATAGTGTTGTCAATTCTCAATCAAGGTAAGGTCTTCACTCATTAATTCAAATAATTCAACATATATTATTTAAAGGTACCCTGTGAAGGTTTATTCTAACACGTTATGTTTACTTTGAGTATTACTCAACATGCATTGTGTTTACCACTGAGAGTTAATTGAGTTAAGTGCATTTTCTTCATCATAAATCATTTGTTAAGCTGATTTGTAAAATATCTTTTACATTACATTACATTACATGTCGTTTAGCAGACACTTTTATCCAAAGCGACTTACAATAAGTGCATCAACCTAGAGTACAAACTAAGAACAACAAGAATACAGAAAGTAACATTTCCTCAACATAGTCAAACGACAAAAGTACCATAATAAGAGCCATTCAAGTGCCACTGAAGTGCAAATCTGTGTTTTACAATATTGTTTATTGTCAAGCAGTCTTCTTCTTCTCTGTCTATTTATTAGTGTGTTGTGAACACATTCAGATCAGTGGATGGAATAGTGTGAAACCATTGGCAGGAATGGGCCTCTTGTCCCGCACATGTGCGGGACAACTCTGGTCAGATACGCCACAGGAAACCTGTATGACAGTTCTGCATGTATTGGACATTTTCCTGTTTCTCCTCTTTTTAGGTCTGTCATGCGTTGGGTAATGTGGGTAAGGACAACACTGCCTGGCAGCTGCGGGCACACAGGCTGATAGGATCCCGAACTGGCTTCCCAGTGGGGCCAAAAGAGGACTTTGACTGGCCGTCTGCTTGCCTGGAGATGGAGCAGCTGATAACCTGCTGGACAGGTCAAGCGCGACTTATGGCGAGACAGACCAAAGAGGAGGCGGCGGACAATCGAGAGGACAACTGTCTGGGAGCGGAAGCACAGGAGGATGCGTTTGGTGAAGGAATGGAGGTGGCGATGGACGGTGACGAAGATGAAATGCAGCCCATAGTAGGTGGGGACCTACTTGTAAGATTAAGAGAGGGTTTGGAAGAAAGACTGGAGGATGATGCAGCAGCACTAATGGCAGAAGAAAGGGGCCACAGGATGGTGTTTGGGGCTCATTTGGGTCCAGCTGGTGCTCTTAATCACCAAGAGAACTTGGCAGACCCCAGGAATCTGGGTAATAGAAGACCCGTAGAGATGGAGCAACGCCAACCCCTCAGAAGTCCTAGCCCACCTCCACCGCTGGAATGCACCACCCTTCCTTCGGATCACATTGCGCCGGTCAACGCGGTCCACTTTGTCGGGGGAGAGGGGGCAGTTTGTGCGACAGGCTCTAGAGATTGGAACGTTAAACTGTGGGATCTACAGGCGGGCTCTGGCGGCGCACTGCTGCACACAGTGGTAGGGCGGGGCGGCTTCAGCTCCCATCGGGGCTGGGTCTGGTGCCTGGCGTCTCAGGGACCGCTGTTGGCCTCGGGGGGCTTCGACAGCACGGTGAGGCTGTGGGACCTGCAGGCGGGCGGGGCAGAGAGAGGCCTGATCAAGTCCGGGGCTGCTGTCCACTGCTTGTCGTTTCGGACGGATGTATTGCTGGCCGGTACATTTGACAGGAGGATCAGCATGTACGACACCAGAGGTGAGGCGGATGTGAACATCATTTACATCTCGGTTTAGTGGCTGAGTGTGCGTAAAGTGCAAATACATGTAATTAGCTCTGAAATGTGATGATAGGGCAGTAACGCATGACATCACTAAAACAAAAACAAATTTTGTCAGTTTGCCAAATTAGGAAGACAAATTACTTAGTTTCTAAAGGTTATTCACAATATAATTTGTCTACAGCTGCTGAACCCCTGGTGAAAAGCCTCCGTCTCCATGGTAACGCCGTCATGTGCCTAGCTGCAGATGACAAGTACATCATCTCCGGTAGTAAAGACTGCACCGTGGTCGTCTATGACCGGAGGGCAGACAAGGGCTTGAAAAAACTTCGGGTACATGCAAACACACACACACACACACACACACACACACACGCACCTAGTTGTTTACGTTTGTGCATTCATGCTTAGATGCAGCCGATACCAAGACTAACTCCAACCAACCTCTCTGTTTCTAGTTGAGCTCTTACCTGCTGTCCATGAGCTACAGTGGCTCTGAAATTTGGGCGGGAGACCACAACGGCATGCTCCACTCCTTTTCCATGCAGGCGGGGTCCTTAAAGCCTCTGTCCCAGTTTGATGTGGGGCACACGGCTCTGCTCACGGGGATCCACAGGTCCCCTGGAAGCCTCTACACCTGTTCATCTGACCGTACTGTCAAGGTAGGACGAGGGTACTTCTTATTGGCTCTGCCTGGTAAACTCGGCCTGCTCCTGTAATCTGGTGTATCGTCTGTATTGCAGGTACATATCCCTAGTGCGCCTCCAAGGACATTATGCACACTGCGTCACCAAGCCGGAGTTAATGGGGTTAGTGCTTTGTACCTCCACCTGTAGATAATTACAACTGTTTATCTTTTGAAAGATTATTTTGTAACTTTAGATTTAAAGAAAGATCGAACTCCTTACCAAGGCATGTAACTTAAGAGCAAATTAACTATAGGATATTTTTTGGAAGGTGAAAAATATCTTTAACAACAAAGAAACAATTAATAAAAGAAAAAAACATAAGCACAAAGTCAACATCAATACAGTATCAGAATTCTGTGTGTTTGTTCTATGTCAATTAATCCAGAAAGGCTCAATCTCATTTTTTACTTGTTTTTCTTCCTGTGTATCCACTCTACTCCGCCTGTCTGTCTTCCACTGTCAGCTGAGTGTGGAGGCTGGAGTCCTCGCTGTCGCCACGGGGAACGTGTACGTGGATGTCTGGAGGCCCAGAACATGAAAGACCAGAAGCATTTTGTAGTTTACAACATTTGCAGAACGCAACGCTTTGCCGGCCGTCTGGTGATATTGAGACGCGTGTTAGTAGCAGCGTGACAAGTGAACACAAGAAGGTTTTACAGTTGAGCCTTTTGTGGTAAATATGGCCAAACAGATGCTTTTATTTGCTGCACAAACAAACACAAAAGCTTTTTTAAATATACATTTCCATTTTTTTAATTAAGCTGTGATGCAAACATCTTGGTGGAGTTGGGAACATTCGGGTCACCTGTGTTGGTTTAGCAAAAAGCCCTCAAGCCTTTATTTTGTAATACCTTTTTAGAATCTGTGGACATGTTCCTCTAAAATAAAAAAATAAATAATTGAACACAGGGATTTTTTTTTTTCCTCGTAATGTTTGTTTGTCCTCTCCGTTTGTCTGACGTTTATCTCCTCTTTTAATTGTTTAAACAGTGAGCAAACTAGTTTATAGTATTCACATCCTTGCAAATTCACTGACTCCATTACAGCAACAGACGTTGAGCCAAAAGCACGAGTTACTTCGTATGTACAGTCAAATCTTTGTATCGAAGCCCTCGGTGGCACACGATTGTATTTGTAATGCTGCTTCTTTCAACTCTCCTCAGTGCGAATCTGTGCGTGAACATATATAACTATTTAATTGCTTGAATTAATTTAATTAAGATGCACAACACTTGACAAATGTCTATATTAAAAAGACTTCTCCCCAAAGAAGAGGTCATTGAATAGCCTGAACACCAACTGTCTGATTTATTGTCCACACCTGAGGGGAGTTATGATCGAACAGCACTGTGCTCAATGTTTGGACAAAGCTGCTATTAAAATGTCTTAATTGTCTACTTGAGTCTCTGGTCAAGTTACTCATGTAATGCCTCATTGTTGGAAGGTTGAATCAAACATTTCAAGTTCCGATATTGATTTTGTAATGTTGTAAATAAGCCACATTAAATAAAGTGGAAAAAAGGAAACTTTATACAAAGAAAAATCCATTCCTAATTTCTTCCTCACCGTTACCTGGAGCTGTCTTTTAAATAAGATGCTTTGAAGAAAGGAGATGTAAGAAACAGACAATTGGTTTACACCGTCTCGGTGGTAGGCAGAAGAGGAATTGGTTAATTTTTCATACACATTTGACAGCAGAGAATCTGATTGTATCTGGCAGGAGTTGGCGTCCTCGGCTCTCCGTGCGGTCAAAGCAGCACGCAGCTCTTCTTATCTTTGAAAGGGTTGGACGAGGCGGCGATGCCGGTGAGCAGAGGGTCGTGGCGCCTGTGCTCCTGACAGTACCGGACCAAGTCTGCTGCAGTCAAGGAGATCTGCTGGGACAAAAGTGGACTGAGTGGCAATGATGTAATCATGTAAAAAAACACACCTTTTCCGACTATATCTGGATTAAAACACAGATTTGCACTTTAGTAGCACTTGAATGGCTCTTATTATGGTACTTTTGTAGTTTGACTATGTTGAGGAAGTGTTACTTTCTGTATTCTTGTTGTTCTTAGTTTGTACTCTAGGTTGTAATGCACTTATTGTAAGTCGCTTTGGATAAAAGCGTCTGCTAAAACATTGACATTGGATGTTAATTATGTAGAAATGAAAAGTTTCAGTACACAATATTTTAGGATATAAGCTCATTTTCAAACAGCTGATGTCACGTTGAACAGTTTATCTGGTGAAGCAACAGCCTACGTGCAATCTACAGATCATTCACATACCTTTATTCTCTCCATGCCTGCCTCCACCCGAAGTTGATCCACCAGTTTTTGAGCCTGTATAACACTGTTGCTGCTGCACATCTTTCCTGACATTGCCTTCAATAGAGAGACTGAACAAAAAACTGCTATCTGGACTCAGTATCCATCAAAACCCCAAAAGAAGCGTCAGGAAAATGATTTGGAGAAGAAGTTATTTACCCAAATCCCAGAGCGTCAGCACGGGTTGTGCGGGAGTCTGAGAGGAACCTGACTTTGCTTTCACCTCTGTATCCTGTTTTTATTCACTGTTGGGGGCAGTTCAAAGGCTCTGTGATATAAAAGGTCATGCAGCACAGTATGGGAAAAGTCACAAACATCACACATTACTTCACACAGCCACTGTAGATGAAAAGATTATTGACTGAGGCATTATGCAGCATGCTTCAGATATGCTTTCTGCCTTTAAGCCACAATGTGTTTGATTTTTACAAAAGGGTTCAGCTGAGTCTGTGCAGTATTTGAAAAGTGGGCCATCATAATTTCACGTGTTGATTTTAAAAGGAAAAGTTATTTTGAATCTTAGTTTATTTGGTTAAATGTGTTTCCATTGTTACATCTAGAAATATTGTAATTTACTCGTACATTTAGCTGAAAGCTGGCGTTCATAGTTGTAGAGTGATACTTTACCTGCCGAACACAAAATTTGCTTGTAAAATGCACTGTTAAAACACATTTATTTTATCAGATTCAATTAAGCCATGTACAATAATGTAAGGTGTGACTAAACCATTCCTCAGAATGAGTAATATTATATACTAGATCATTAATATTGTAACTACAATAAGTTACTTAATATAATATATGTATGTATATATAATATATCTAAATATATATATATTAATTATATATAATAAATATATACAATTATTTGTATATATATATATATATATATATATATATATATATATATATATATATATATATTCAAACTTTAATAAGACAATATGATTCAAGTAAAAAGGTGGTGCAACTATGTACTCATTCCCCTGATGAATGCCAATTCAAACATTTAATAAATTCTCATATTAAATATACACAATTATTTAAGATTAGACAATCAGAAACTAATGTAAATTGACCTAATATGTCGGTTAGCACATAATACAGTTTGGTCATGTTTGTCCCTCCACACTTTCCGTAGTAGGAACTTGCTTCACAGGGGGAGGTCTCACGTGTAGTTTAAAAGTAATGTGTGTCTACTGTTGTCATTATTCTTGTGTCCGCGGACAGCCAACTACTACAGGTCAACACACATCTCTTCAAGAAAAGGTAGCTATGTGTTCTTCTCTTTCCATGTTTAATGACGACTAAAGTCCTCCGATACGACTAACCCAGCTCACAGTTAGCTCCTCATCTAACGTTAGCTAACAACAAACCACATTGCCTGAATCAAGGGGTAAAATAGTATTTCAGTTTTTTGATTCATTTGCAAATAATAATCTGAAAATAGTTTCCCACCTTGTCATTATTGGTTATTGTCTGTTAACGGGGTGAATCCCGACGTGTTAACATGCATCTTACATATTGAAGGTTCTGATGTGTTCGTCAGATTCGTCTGCAATTCAGAGTAAGATAACGTAGCAGCTGGAATATGTGTCTGATAAGAGATATTATGTCTGATTCTCGAGTCTACACGACACAACACTCACACATGTTCTAGCGCCAATCAGAGGTCAGGAGGATGTGATATCAGGGTTCCTACGGTCATGGTAAACCTGGAAAAGTCATGGAATTTTAAAATGGGCATTTCCAGGCCTGGAAAAAACTTAAATCATAAAAGTTGGGGAAAAGTCATGGACATTTGTTATCACATGTTCATTTACACTGAGTTTAAAATAATTAATATGTTTTTTAAAGAAAGACGCTCAAAATATAAGCCGGTGTACACTCAATACGCAACATGTTCTAAATTGGTCATGTTTATACCAAGATTTCAGTTTGGTCATGGACATTTGGTTTAAAATCATTGAAAAGTCCTGGTCAACATGTGTATGAACCCTGGATATGAACCTGTGACGAATTCTGTGTATTAGAGGGTCTTACTTGGCTTAGGGAAGAGAGTTGTTGGCTGAATACTTCCGAAGGCTCGCCCATGCATCCAATTTTGACGCGCGCTTTTTCTATTCCAGATGTAATATATTGCACAACAAAATCAGCCTGACTGGTTAAACTGGATCTTTATTGGCGTGTGATCTGTTAAATCCTCATCCATTATCACAAGAATGCACTCAGCAGACTGAGATTACTTCCTCTGTTATTTGCTCGGGGCTCTTCCCCCGATGAGAACCACATCCCGAACCTGTTTTTGTTGCTTTTGCAGTAAAATGGCAGATTTTGGGCTCTCTGCTGCCAAGGAGGCCATCCTCAAGCCAAGTTGCGCCCTCCCAGAGGGCATACCAAAGATCAAAGGCTACGACTTCAACCAGGGGGTCGATCTCCAGGCCGTGCTGAACTCCTACATCACCACAGGCTTCCAGGCCAGCAGCTTAGGGTTGGCCGTTCAGGAGATCAACCTCATGGTGAGAGGAGGAATAAAAGAAAAGATGAATAACACCTCGGCCTATTCAACAAACACCATCCGTGTGTAGAGAATATGTTGTTGTCATTCTGTCGCTGATCATGTATGATGTTGACCATTGCTGTTTAATGTCTTCACGCCCGCAGATAGAGAAGCGCCTCGAGCCAGTGGAGGAGGATGAAGGGAACGCGTCGGATGAACACCGCAGCAAGTTGGGCTGCACCATCTTCTTGGGTTACACCTCCAACCTCATCAGCTCCGGAGTGCGAGAGAGCATCCGCTACCTGGTGGAGCACAAAATGGTACGCACGTGTACACCTTTCATGACTGTAGTTGCATGCCGGGTACCAGGTAGAACAATCGACCACTTCAACAGTTGTATCAGAATCTGTCTCGTCACTCTGTGGTAGGTGGATGTGGTTGTGACCTCAGCTGGAGGCATCGAGGAGGATTTCATCAAGTGTATGGCTCACACATACCTGGGAGAGTTCAGCATGTCTGGCGCGGAGCTCCGCCAGAAGGGCATCAACAGGTAGGTGCCTCCTGCTCCTCCCACAGCCTCAGAATGATGCGCTTCAAGGGTCATTTAGTGTCGTTCTGCAACACAAGGTCGCACAACCAAAAGCGGTGGTAGTTTGTTGATGAAAGTCAAGAACAAACAGTGGTGCAATCTTGAGGAATGATTCTAAAACAATTGTGAATTCTATGGCAGACATATTAACAACCAAATATATTATACTGCACTTTGGAAGCCCCAGTTTATATGTGAGATTCCCTCACTTGTCCTTTTACGTCTGGTGCCATTGTTAATCTCCTCTTCCTCCTCCTCCTCCTCCTCCGTGCTTGCTGGATGTAGGATAGGGAATCTGTTGGTGCCCAATGACAACTACTGTAAGTTTGAAGACTGGCTGATGCCCATCCTAGACCAGATGCTGCTGGAGCAGAACACAGAGGTGAGTCTCATATGATGGGGGCTTTCCTGGGTCAAAGACATTCTTAGACTACCAACAATAATATGGGTTAGTCAATTAATTAATTAGTTGACTAAATTGAAAGATCTGTAAACTTTTTTTCCACAAACAATAACTTGAAAGCACTGCTTTTAAACCTTTTTGTTTACCAGATGTGCTCATTAGTTCATTAGAAATAAGTCATTCAGCATAAATAAGGAAACAAAATGAGTAATCATTAAAGGAATCGTGGTCGACTAAGAGTGGGAAGTCCTACTTTTCATAAACTATATGAAACTAGTACTCATATTTGACTTTGGCATGATTTATTGGAATATTGTTTGTCTATTAGTATTAGCATATTGTTTGTCTATTAGTATTAGCATTGTTTGTCTATTGCACAGGTGCTAGTATGATGTCCTCACATAAAACATGTTCTACAAAGTGAATGTTGCTTTTTATAACATTTGCCTTTTTCTTATTTCAGGGCGCCCGTTGGACTCCCTCCAAAATGATCCATCGGCTCGGCAAAGAGATCAACAATCCCGACTCGGTCTACTACTGGGCCTACAAGGTGATACCTGGCTTACATTGGGAATGCATTGTATCACAAGGGACCCCTTGAAAGTCATGGCAAACAGTGCGTTTGCGTCCACTTGTCAGTCTTTGTATCTTTTTTTTTTTTTTTTTTTTTTTTTTTTTTTTGTGTTCCAGAACAACATCCCGGTGTTCAGTCCGGCCCTGACGGACGGCTCTCTGGGCGACATGCTCTACTTCCACTCTTTTAAGAACCCAGGCCTGATTTTAGACATCGTGGAAGGTAAACGTGACACCGCTGCTACCGACGGGATCGCCACCAGAGTCTCGCTGATATCCGTTGGTCGTGTGATGAACGGGGACTTTTAATTTCAGATATTCGCAAGATGAACAGCCAGGCGGTGTTTGCCAAAAGGACGGGCATGATCATCCTGGGGGCGGGGCTGGTCAAACACCACATATGCAACGCCAATCTGATGGTAACTACGTAATCTGGGTTTATTTGAGTTTTTCATACTCAAGGTGACATCATCAGCTTTTATATACAACTCTGCAAAGAATGTGAGTTTCCCATCAGTATTGGAATGTAACTTGCATTCACTCAAATTGTGTGCAGTTTTTTTATTAATTTTATCTTGGTATTTTCATGTATTACTCCTTCACCATTCCACTACAATCTAGGTGAAGATATTGTTTTATTTACTGTTTTTAATTAAGTAATTATGATTACTTTTTACATTACACTTTTTCATGTGAATAATATCAAATGCTCTTAAAATATGATGCATTGTTTGAGAAACAACTAACCATAACTAATATGAAGTGTGTATTGGTTTAAATGAGTTTTGTTTTTATGAGAACTGTAAGTGCATTTTTAAGTGACTTTTTCAATGCATTTACTGATGGCCGTGGACAGTTTGTGTGAAATTGTGCCAAACTGTGATAAAGTTTAGAAAAGTATTGTTTTCTCCTGACAAAATACACGAGGCAGCAAAGCAAACCTCCCAGCCAGTTCCCCTCTGACGAGCTGTGTGTCCGTCTCCCTGCAGAGGAATGGAGCTGAACACGCGGTGTTTGTGAACACGGGTCAGGAGTTTGATGGCTCTGACTCTGGGGCCAGGCCTGACGAGGCCGTATCCTGGGGCAAGATTAAAGCAGATGCCAAACCTGTGAAGGTACTGCTATAAATATGAGCCGTTACCATTTAACACTTTTTTCTTTCCTAGAAGTTATTATTTGGAGATGTCTTTCCTTCTTCTGCTCCACTCACTTAAATATATCTCCCTTCTGCCTCTTGGCAGCAGCTTGTGACTGCCACTAAACTGTCTTCAAAGATGTATTTGTATTAGCCCTTAAACAGTTTTTGTCTGACAACAAACAATGACACTTACTGTTGGTGTTTATTGAACATTTTTCCTCTTATCTAACATGCAGAGACGCTTGACAGCCTTTTGCCTTGAGTCATTTGAAAACTGCTCGACTCTAAAACAGATTTAATCTAGAAATCGTTATCAAAAAATAGGCACAGCATCTATGATGATGATCCATCACAAGTGGCATTTATCTCCATTCGGATGATACAATCTACAGCTGACAAACGGCTTTTAATTTGGCTTTTTAATTGGGTCCTCAATTTGATATTGTTTTTTATTTTAATAATTTCATGAGGGACAGGGGTTGGTCGGAAATTATTTTTCTCGAACATCATAATTGGTTACAAGAAAATTAGGATGGATGGACCACTGAAACATAAAAAATAACGTTTATATCACGGTTGTCCACAAGGTGGCAGTGTTGCACAGCGTTTGATCCAAGAGTGCAGCGTCAAAGCGCCAAAACAAATGTGAAAAGCAAAGACTGCACTCTGTTTGACCACACACACACACACACACACACACACACACACACACACACACACACACACACACACACACACACACACACACACACACACACACACACACACACACACACACACACACACACACGTGAGCTTACAGAGAACTGCCTGTTTGTTCCCAGGTGTACGCCGATGCCTCTTTAGTCTTCCCTCTGATCGTGGCCCAGACCTTCGCTCTCCACGCCGACAGGCTGATCGCCAGCAAGAAAACCCCTTGACTGGTTTCCCTGTTGACGGCTCTGTGAGACGACCAGCTTTGTTCCTCCGGCTCTTCCCTTGTCGGACTCCGAGCAAAACCTTAAGTTGGATCTTCTCAACATTTCTGTTGAAAATGCATTATGAAGATTTGGCGACTTTAATAAGAAGAGTCAGTGGTGAGGGTTTCCTACTGTCATGCTTTCCATAAGGATATTTATTTCTCTCTCTCTTTAGATAGCTGAGATGGGAGCATGCTGTTTTATGTACCAAAGAGACTGTGTATAATGTTTAGCCGAGTGTGTGTGAGTATGAGAGAGAATAGTAATACACTCGCTTGTATAAAAAGAAAGCTGGGATTTATTTGAGAAACTGTTGCATGGCACTACCTCACTTGCAGGATGGACGATGTTTCTCTAACTTAATGAGGACTAAATTAATAATTGTTACAGACAGAGTGTGAAGAGGAGAACACAAGAAATAAGTGCTCACTGACTATTTGAAGTACAACATTACTTGTGCAGCTCCTCAGTTGCATTTGGAAGATACAAACTGCAGAAAGGGTTTCAGTGGTTGGACGCTTTAATAGAAACACCTGTACAATCAATTTCTGTTTTTGGTAACCTTGGAAATCTGTAAATTCGACTCCATGTTCAATAAACCGTTATGTTTTAAGCTGCATATGAGGGCGTAGATTATTAGAAATGTCTGAATTGAATGCAACACCACCACTGACGATGAGAGCAACGCATATGATTTACACACATTCAACACCTCTTCGACAACACAACCACAACCTTAACGGCATCGTATAAGCAGTCGTCATGGCATAACACACAAACACATTCATCTATTTTTATAAGCTGTAAATGTTACAAGCTGTTTTCTTTGTCCTCAAACGGCCTTCTGTGAATTGTAAAAAGACATTTTCAAAAAGGTTGGCAACGGAAACCAAGGCCTTTGACAAGAGTGTGAGGGGAAAACCAAAGTGACGCATCTCATTCACATCTTCAGAGGCGAAAGTCGCGTGAATGATGTCTGCTGAGTCCCCCCCCCCCCCCCCCCCCGAGGGGCTCGTAAGAGCATCACAACTCACTGCATGTGCGGTTAGTGCTCACTCAGTGGGCGGGACTCTCGGCTCCTTCCCTTTCTGCTTTCCTAGGCAGAATGAAAATCCATAATGTATAATGATGAAGTCGTTTCCCATCAGAATACATCGGATGGCAGTGGATATTTCCTGCGGCTAATCACTGCTCCCATATCCTTTACACACTTACATTTTCAACCCACTTATATGTGCAGGGCTTGCAACGGAAACGTGGTTAGTTTTTTGTAAAATATGTTTATAATATATTCACGGTTTGTTAAATGTGTCTTTTTTTGTTTTCTTGTGGTAATAGTGACCTATTCAATTTTGGAAACGGAGAAGTGGAATTCGTACTTGGATAAGGTCAACTTTCCCAAAACCTCAGCCACATGTGACACACACACACGCACACGCACACGCACACACATTTTGGGCGTTTCTGTCTTGGTACAAACTGCTTTTCCATTCAGTCTGTCTATCATTGCCTATTGGCGGTGGCACTGTGTTGACACAGGGCTTGACAGATTTCTTTAAAAATACAATGATGTATGGATTCTCAGCACTATAGAAACTTCTGTTTGCTTTGTGCTAAATGGAAAGATTACAGATATACCGGAGGGCTGAAAAGAGTGTGTGTGTGTCGATGAGCTGTAGTCACGCTAAGATAATATTGTTTAGCGTCTGCTCAGAGCAGACAGTGTTTGGCCCCTCCTCCTCTGAAGAAGAACAATCAGTACACTGTGTGATGTGGAGGGCCACTGCAGTTATAATGGCAATTATGTCTTCTCCTGGCCAGATTGGCAGTTTTTTTTATGAATAGAGAGAGATAGGAAGGGAGGGAGAGAGGGAGGGAGTACAAAGTAGAAAAAAAAGAGGGAGAGCTGACCTGCTGCACAGCTGCAGGGTGGGGTGGATCTATGAGGAGTGGAGGGAGTAGAAATACAATACACAGTGGGTAGATTTGTGGACATTTGCATGTCTATCAATTCAAGTTCAGACACAAGGCCACCATTTCCACTGAGGTGAGGACACGCCCCCTCACTTTTCAAAGTCCTGTCTTATTTCTGCTCACGCTTATTGTATCAGGATTTTCTGTGTGCTGATAACAAATAACTTAGAAATAACAAATAACTTAGAAGAGAATAAATCACATCCTATACATACAACCTATACATACATACATTATACATTATATATATATATATATATATATATATATATATATATATATATATATATATATTTATATATATATATATATATTTTTTTTTGTGTATTCATTAAATGGCCCATAAATGCCTGTGTTCATGTTCACTTCCCCGTGTAGTCGTCCTTTATTCTCCTCGCTCTGTTTACCTGTTGTGTTGCCATGGGAGCTCCCGCCTCGGAAGCCTATTGGCCGACCGGCGGCAGGTGAGCGGCAGGTGAGGAAGTGCGTGGGTGTGACGAACGAGGGAGAGAACGGCGTTTACAGAGCGAGGAGGGGCCGACCGAGACAGAAAGACAAACATGCAGACGGACGAGGGAGCAGAATAGCGCCATAGAGAGAGAGAGCGAGAGAGAGCGAGAGAGAGAGAGAGAGAGAGAGGTGGATGGCGGGTGACTTCGACCTCCACCTTGCGCGCCTTCCTCAGAAACAGGAAGTCGCCCGTTGAACCGCCGTCTCCTCCTCTGACTCAGTCGGCTGAGTTGCTACAGCAACCAGCCGGCGGGTACAAACATCCAAATGGTTTCCTCCTGCGATCAGTCAGCGCGAGCGCAGCGCGTTGTTCCGAGGATCGATAGAGAGGACATGTCTCTGTGACGCTGACAATGGTTGAAAGTAAAATACTGATGGGTTTTGCTTAAACATGTAATTATTCACACTGTCAGTCATTTGACAATACTTGATTAAATACTATATGTAAATTTAGTATATAATAACATTTAAACTGACTTTATCCCAGCTCGATTTTGTGTAATTTTGTTGTTGTATTTATGTGTTGTGTTTTATAATATTACACACAACGTAAACTTGTATAGGTGCCTGTGTCATGTATTTTTGGTTGTTGGCAGATTTATTCTTTGTTATATTTACAAAATGAGAAGTCAGAATTTTATCTATATGGACGTAGGGCAGAATAAAGCTAAACATTGACTAATATCTGAACTAATTTTTACAGTTGCTTAATGTGAGATTGCAGCTTAAAGATGGAGGAACAATAGAAACATGTTCATATCTCTATAGGTTATCTTTGAAGGAAATGATTGACAGCGTTTTCAGTATGTGTAATTATGTAAATATGTCTCAACATATCCTGACACGATGCATAATCCCATGAATAAGTAAAGCATAATGTCAACATGGACATTTACATACTCGGAGCTCCGATGCATTCATGGGCTTTGTGAAAAAAATATTTATAATGAGGCACCAAATTACAGAAAACATTGATTTGAAATTCATATTTTTTCTTCTTCATTTGAACGTTAATGTTGCATTGAAGCATTTATGTAGATAGATTTGTATTTTCTGAGTTATTGTTGTACTATGGATACAAGACTTACTCGACACATTCACTGGAGTAAGTGTAATGGTAACATGTAACTTGATCGTTGTCTGTCTCTTATCTCTGAAAAGATTTTCAGCTTTACAAATGTGTGTTAAAAGTCTCTGACTGCAGAGTTCATGAGAGGTCAGAAGTTAATGTTGTGTAACCGCACTGTGATCCAATGAAAGCCACACAGCGTCAACATATATGTTGACCATAAACAAGTCAGTCAGAAAGGGACATGCAGGTGCCATGAGAGTATTCAGACTTTATTCCAGTCACAGACAAAAGTAAAGTTATTAAAGTGATGCATGCTGAGAGGAGGAACTGTGTGTCAGAGAAGTCTTTATCTGGAATGAACAGCAGCATTTGAGGAAGCTACAGGGGGAAAAGATTGTTCTTTTGATAGAAATTGTGTTTGTGATAAAGATGTATTTGAAGACATGTTGGAAAAAAATACAAGACACATAGAGTACTGCTTCTTCAAATAGGTTTAATCTGAATCAAATTTAATGCACACCATATCAACCATCATATTTATTTGACACATTTTGGGTTAAAAAGCAAAGGAATATATGAAAAAAAAACACTAGCTTTGTTATTCAGATGTTAGTGTTTCGTATATGCAATAAGAGATCAGGCATAAGTCCAAGTAAAGTGTTTCATTACAGAATGTGAGTGTGTACATCTGTTGAGGAAAATATGTTGCAACCAGGAATTCAGTGGGATAAATGACTTGAACAGAAACCCAAATGATGATTGGTAATGGTCAGTTATTTCAAAATACATTTACTTTAAAATCCACCTACACATGCATAATGTATAGCAATATCACAGGATACAGGCTTATAGTTGTATTAAAGTGTGAGGTGTGTGTGTGCGTGTGTGTGTGTGTGTGTGTGCATGTGGAAAGGAGACCAGTCTCCTGTTCCTGCTGAACTGAGCCAGCCTACGTCACACACTGATTATCAGCACAGCAGGCACAGGAGTCCGACCCAGCAGGGTGTGAGTGTGTGAGTGTGAGTGTGTGTGTGTGTGTGTGTGTTGGGGGGGGGGGGGGGGAGGTAACTGTGCATCCACACATATACAGAAAATTCAGATGAACATACACTGATGCTCTCTCAGAAATCAACAAGTGGAGCATGAATGAAATATGAACGCACACAAAGTTACACACATGCACACACACACACATAAACGACGACATCGGGTGAGATGTTGCTCGCCCTACAGGAGCAGTCTTCGGCGCTGATGAGTCAGCTGACATTTAACGGACATTGACACACTGAAGCTGCACGATGTCAGCCGATGAAACCGATGACCGGTCTGGAGCAGCCGCTCGTGGGCAGCGAGCCTCCCGCCCAGCCCTCTTGGCCTCAGAGCCTCATTTTCCGCTCACATATTTGGCCACGCGTGTTGTCGACTTTCCCCACATGAGGCGACCGGGTGTGAGACTACAAAGAGGGTACAAGAGTCAAGCTTCTGACTCTACATGAGTAGACTGATTTAAACGAGTGTGTTTGGATACATTTTCACACGTAAATTGGATTACGGTCATGTTACAGTGTAGATGTGTAGATGGAAACACACTTTTCACGCTTCACATTATCCGGTCTGAAGGTGTTAGAGTGAAGAGTGGTGGTTTCGGCCCTTCCTGACCTTTACTCCCCCCCCCCCCTGCAGGCTGCAGCCCTGTGGCGGCAGAACTTAACCACTGTGAACATGGCGGACACTCACTGCTCACATGTGTGTTAAGTCCTGCTGCCGCACAGCCCCGGTCGCACCAGCATCTGTTCGTGACAGAGAGCTAGACGGCTGTGTTTGCCTATGCAAATCAGAAAACATGGGTGTGCCCGTGGTGTGTGAGTTAACAAATTTGTCTGCGCTTCTGAGAAACAGGTGGTTTTCTTCATGTCAGCCATTGGAAATCCCTGGCAATGTGATTCAGTCCTTTAGTCTCAAAAATCACTCGGCCAGGAATTCCCCTGGCCAACAGAAACGACGATCACTCAGTGGAGAGAGGACGAGTTGAAAGTGTACGGGAAACAAAAAAGGATCACCACAATGGGGCGTCTCCATGACGGTCAACCTCACACATAAAGCTAGAGGTCCGATCCCTCTTCTATACCTCTGTGTGAAGGAGTGAATCATCGCAGCGGTCCCTGTAGTCGCCGCGCTCTCCCGGCCCCCTGTGTGCTGTGTGCGTGGTTCGTCAACTCCCAGACTTCCCGTGGCCTCTTATAAAAATAGCTTTTCAATGACAGAATGGAGAATTAGGTTGGAAGGAAGTGGCCAGTCAAGTGGCACTCCCTTTAAAGAGGTCTGCGCCCGCTCTGTTCTACTTCTGGCCCTTTATCTGTGCCCCTTCTGTGGAAAGAAAAAAGCCCGGAGAGCACTGGGACGTGTTTCCTCTGCTGCTAAGCTGCTGCTAAATCTCTTTTGAAATTGTCAGGAATTTTAATGCCGAGTAAAGAAAACTGTATTTATATGCTTTTGCTACTTATTACTGCATGTTGAATGATACCTGATATCAAAAAGCACATGAAGTCATCACCTTTGCAGCTGCACCTATTACTCTGGATTCCTTTTTTTTAAATGTACCTGTCTGGACATATTAGATCCATTGTGAATGCTATTTTGTTAGCCTCCTTAAGTCTCTTTATTTCCAGCAGCATGAATAGTCCACCATGTACGAGTCATCTGGGCACTTTGGGGGAACTCCAGAGTCTAAATGAGTTCTAGCCGGCTGTCTGCTGTCTCTGAGGCTCTCCTGCATCATTGTTGTCACAAACAAATCGGATGCATTCAGGTCTGAGAAGGAAATAGTAAAAAAAGTATCTTTAAAAAAGCTGAATATTTTTAAATCCCACTCAACAAATCAAATTGTATTCCAATTTTTAAGCATCAAGCCCCCATCTCAGGGCTGAACCTCTTTCAAGTTTCCTCCAGGCCAATGTTCCCTCTCTCGGTCTGTAGTCCAATCAACCAATAATAACACATCGGGGTTTAGAAACTACGGGGAAGAAAACCCCCAATGTCTCTCTCTGTCGGCTCTCTTTTATACTCAGATTATAGTACAAGAAGCCTCTTGATGGATCCAGCTAGATTAGCGTAATTTGAGGGCCAGGTTACGACAGGTATCACTTGTGAATCAATTCATGGGAAACTAAAGTATCCACATAGAAGTGAATCTTGTGTTGCGTCACATGTTGACAATAATACGTACCGTCTCAAGAAAGAAGGTCACTTAAGGTCCCAGCACCCATCAAAGACAGTCCTCTAACTCCCTTTTAACTCCTCTCCTCCATCAACCTAAAACCCTGGATCCCGCCATCCTTTCATCTGGCGGTGGCTCCCTCGTGTGTTATTTTCTCCGCCTTTTCATCTTTTCCATCGGTTTCTCTCTTCCCCTTCGCGTTCCCCCCGTCGAACCCGCAGCCGTTAATGTCCATGAGCTCATTCCTTCCCTTCCCCTGTAATGATGGTGCTCTGCTTGACGCACGCCGTCCAACACCTCACCTCAAGCGCTCGCTGCGAGGATCTCAAACGTGTCTCACTTTTTTTATATTTCGGGCCTGTTTCTCTTTTTTCAGCGCTCCGGTGCCGGAGCCAGGCATTCCTGTTGTTCTCCTCTCTCTTAAACGGGATGTTTATTATCCTTAGGAATAATCACAAGGTGGGCGGCCACTTATTGGCAGCTCATAATCGTGCCGACCTGTTGCGTCCTGATGGAGGTGGAGAGGAGGATAAGTAGTGTCACCGGGCGCCGATGGTTAGCAGAGGCTTTGTGTGCGTTCTAAGGTTATATTAGTGCTCACAACGTATGGAGGCCCGAGTGTAGACGTGGCCACTCGCTGTTTCCTCAAACCGTCTTTCCCCTGCAGCCAGATCGCAGAATCGACATTGCCGTTTACACAAGGGCACACAGTTAAGTGGAAAAGCCTCTGTTGAGACAGCTGGATCTCAACCCCTTGTTGTTACAACACATATCTTCTCTCCCCCTATGTCCTTGTGCACACATACACACGTACGCACACGCACACACACATTAAGAAATGCACACATCCTCACAATCTGCTTTTCCGCACATCATATGCTCATTATCAATAAACAAACACGGGGATGTCAGTGGGCTGCCGGGCAAACAAGGCATGTGAGCGAGCCGCGTTCTCACTGCGTCTCTTCACCAGGAATAGTACCAAAACATACCGATGTGACATCATTCACACCTCCGGGCTGCGAGGCGCTCCACAGAGCAAACAGTGGGTGGAGGTGACCCACCGGCCGACTGTATGCTGCTATTGTGCACTTAATTAATGATTAGTTATCAAGCTAAAGCGCATGCAATTGTTGTATCTTTCCACTGCATCAGCTTTTCTTTTACGGAGAGCGGTTATTTTCCAACAGCAGCCTCATGTGAAATCAATCTAAGTCTAATGGTTCAAGACATTATGTCAACATCGGAGCACAGGGGTTATAATACCGGTTGAATTTCCTTCTTAAACTGTAAACATGCCACATTTGCTTTGTATGATTGCTGTCGTATCCATTACAGCTCTGACTCAGCAGAAAGTGTGGCTGCATTTCCTCTGCAACATAAAGAACATTTTCACCACATTGTTTCCAGTCTTTAACACGAGCAGATGAGTGGATTGTAATTATACTGTAATAAGCAACCCCCCCAAAAAAAGGGAAATTACAAAAGCGATCCAGCCAACTAAAACCTGACCTCACACACCTTGCAGCACCACACCCTGGCTCCCTTCCAGACAGACTGTGTGTCTGGGTATGTGTGCGCATGTGAGTAAGATTGTATTTGTTTCGTGTTGCGTGTGAGGGCTTCATTATTGCTGAGGCCGTGACATTCAGTGACATTCAGACAAGGACTCGCACTCTACTGTGGGCCCTCTCTCTCTCTCTCTCTCTCTCTCTCTCTCTCTCTCTCTCAGTTTTCCTCGTTTAAAAGTGGAGCGCACATTGGCTGGCCTGGAATCAACACAACGCACCACATGTGGGACATTAGTGTCTAAGAATAAAAAAGAAGTATTTTCAGCTCTAGATAAAAAAAAGAAGAAAAAAAATGAAAATTGAAGGAGAGAGAAGCTTAAAGTCTCTTCCTCGGCAGTGAGGAGCCCGGCCCGGGCCGTGGTCCGCTCCCTGCAGCCCGATGCGTGTAACCCTATCCTCAGCCTGATCTGCTGCCAAACACCCTCACCACCACCAGCCCTGTACTTAGTGTACAGCCGCCCTGCTGCCACTAAACCACATATGCACAAATTGCTGCAGAAACTACACACACACACACACACACACACACTTTTATTCCACTACGCCACGGTTTCCTGAGCCTGGGCCCATTCCTACGTATCGCTGCTGGGCACACCCACCCAGTCGGCCCACTAAAGCCACGGCTTGAGTACTGGATCCCCTCTCTCCTCCTCCTTCTCCTCCTCCTCTTATCCTTCTTTCCTCATCTTATTCCTCCCTCCATTCATCCATGTGGCCGTCCCACCACAGGGGCTCCAATCCAGCGATTCCTCGTGTAAAAGGCAGGATAACGATAATTACCTCTCCTCTCTCCTCCCTCCCATATCTTTCGGCGTGGAAATTATCAAGAGTCACAGGGCAACGCAGCCGATCCCTCAGTGGGACGAAGCCCTTCTTCTCTTTCAATCTGTGCTCCAGCGTCACGTTAATCTCCCTCAGCTCCGGTTTTGGCCCTGAGTCCCGGAGGGGAGCCAGACGGGACGGCGGACAGGAAGACAGAGCCTCCGTCCCTGAGCGGCGGCTGGAAGTGGGTTAGCTCCAGTAGCTGCTGGGTTCTCTTCCTTTCATGGAGGTTTGGGAGCTCGCAGACTTACAGGGCCTCTGAACAATGAGAGGAATGTCTGAGCGGCTCCACCGCTAACATTACGTCTCTCGGCTGCTTTTACTAGAACTTTTTATGACCCCCGTCCCCACTCTGTGCTGCCAACAACAGACTGAGAGACACGGAGACAGACAGAGACACGCATGTGGGAGACGGATTGCGGAAGACACAGTAGAAGCAGACAAACAGGTACAGACAAACTCATTACGTGGTCATTAATTCAGACGGTTGGAGATATCATCAAACAGACAGACGGAGAGAAATGAAGCGATCCCAATCAAAGGAACTATTTACATCTGACCTTTGTAATGCAGCCGGTCCACAGTGACCTCAGTACAGGCCAATACCACAGGGGCAACATTTAAACACGTTTTAACAGCAGGCACACGTTACTGTCACTCTACCTGAATACCTGTCCCCATCAACAGGTTGCAGGAATGGGCCTCTCTGTGGGACACCATGGGTTCAACACACAAAAAACAAAAAAGTCAAAGTGAAGCGTTCAGGTTTGCTGAGTCATAAAACAGTAAAAAGGCAACAATCATCTTCTGAGCAGAGGCCGGCGCGATGCTCCACCTACCTGACAACCGTTTGTACTCCTTTCTTCAGCCTCTCTCTCCTCTCAGTGCCACACTCTTAAGTTGAACTTCCCAGTTGTCTTTCCCCTTCTCCCTCTCCCTCTATCTCTCTCTCTCTCTCTCTCTCTCTGTCTCCCAGTCGTCGTCTCGTGGGTCTGTTTCTCCCTCAACTGTGCAGACAGGAGTGTGTGTGAACGCGAGTGTGTCTGGGAGCCAGACAGGGTGAGAGTAAGAGAGTAGGCGGGCCCAACAGAGCAGGGGATTCCTTCATGACGATGTCAGAGGACTGGAGCCCCTCCCCTCTCGTCCTCTCCTCCCCTCTCCTCCCCTCTTGTCTCCTCTCCTCCCCTCTTGTCTCCTCTCCTCCCCTCTCGTCCTCTCCTCCCCTCTCGTCTCCTCTCCTCCCCTGTGCATGGCCGAGGCTGCTTTGAGAACACAGGAAAGGGGGCAGGGAGATAATTGTCTGCACAGCTGCTAATAAATGAGCGAAGGCCGTTTGAGTCAATACAGGCAGCAGAGCCCGGGATGGACGTGCAGCGTTCAGGGGCAGAACGTACCGAGGAAGTTTACGACCCTCCTGTATGTTGAAGAGGTCAACAGATGTGCTCAGAAGTGTACATTTGAGTGCGTTGCAGTACGCGTGACATTCATTGTGGAGACGCTAACACCGTTGTCGTAACAAGAGAAAGTCTTCGTCCCTGTATTTTACTGAGGAGAACAACATATATGAGTCCCACAAATAAATGCAAACTGGGAGCATTTCCATGAAGTGGTTTGGAGCGAAGGAGCAGCTCCAGTGTAGTTGGGTCACAAGTTGGGGCTCCAGGCCTAAACCACCGTTAGAGGAGGAGAAGAAGAAGAGGACACATGATCAGTGCTGTTGGTTCATTCTGACAGAAATGTCCTTATGGGTTTAGATAATAACAAGTTTAATAAAAGATCAAGGTTGTAGTTAACCCTCTTTTTCTCCATCCCTGAAGGCAACTTCTCCAGTGTGACTTTATTTGTCGAGAACACTTCCATAATCCAAGTCTCATATTTTCTACAAAGACCGCTTCAAGCGTAAGAACTTTTCTGCAATTGAGCAAGTTTTATCAGATGTCCCGGTTTCCAGATACAGGTTTTAAATACTTTGAAATGACTTTATTATTAATATGTGAATGGAAACAGGGCTTCTAAGGATTTGCTTTGAATCTCCCCGCAGTGAGGACGGCTTCACAAAGAAAACAGCAGAACCATCACAGTGTTGGCCACTTCAGAGGCCGTTGTATTGGTGAGCGAGGCGCTTGTGTCCAAGCGAGGTTTGATCTGCACCTGTCAAGCAGCGCCCCCCCCCCCGCCCCATCACCACCTCCACCACCACCATCACCACCACCACCAAGGTACACTCCCCTTTCCCACAGAGAGACGGTAACACGAGCTTCAGAGAAGGTCTATTAGAGGCTTTATGACTTCCCCTTCCCTGTAGCCTTTGCCGTGTGTGTGTCTGTGTGTGTGTGTGTGCCTTTGCATGTGTGTGTGTGTGTGTGTGTGTGTGTGTGTGTGTGTGTGTGTGTGTGTGTGTGAGCGGCAAAGTCTCGCACAGACAGCCACGCCCCTGTGAGGGAGTGGACGTCACACATTACACACACACACACACACACACACACACACACAAACACACACACTGTATGTGTCTCTTAGCAACGCACACACTCAAGCTTAGTGAAATGACTGCCCGCCAGTGAGACTCATAACGATGACGCGTCGTTTATCTTCAGATGGGATAATGTCTTGATTTTGAACCTCGGTTTCTCGTCAGAGGGGATTTACAACATTTCCTAACAGCAGGATCTGGATGAATTGTGATGAAAAGCTTTATTATTTTATTGTTAGTAAGCAAAGAGTGAATTTGGTTATAACAGAGTGGAGTAGAGCTTCATAAATGTTCCTTTCTGCCTCCTTGTCTTCATTTCTCTTTACGTGTGTGTGTTTGTAATAAAAAATCTACCTGTTCATATCATGTAAAAAAGGTCAAAGTGAGGCTCAATAGCCAAATCAACTAAAGTTGACAATGCAATAAACTAAAAAAGAAAAATAAGAAGTTCCCATCTCATCTCTGTGGTATAACCCTCTGTGCGTGTCACACACTCCTCTCTCATCTGGCCTCACAGAGATGACACTTAGCGTAGCCGCACGCTACACCAGCACCGTCATGACAACGGTGCTCTGGAGAGCTACTCATCACAAGACTTCAGACAACTTTTATTTTCCACCTCAAACCGGCGAAAAATATTACCCAAAAACACGTGGTATGTAACTGTAAAACCTGAAGCCATATCTTACTACTCTTTCCCAATTGTCAATTTATTGAGAACCAACTCTGGTGTGCGATGTTCAGCAAGTGTTTTTTGGGGAAATGGAGCTGAACGAGAGAACATGATCCGCTCTATGGAACGTGTAGTGATGCAGGCAGCGTTGTTCCCACTGTGTGCGCACGTGAGCTTTGACTGATTTCAATCAATTCTAAGATAACAGGTCCATAGCAAAGTGTGTGTGTGTGTGTGTGTGTGTGTGTGTGTAGTCACAGCAGGTGTGTGCATTTGTATAATAAAGAAGTCGTCCATTGCAACATTAACCTCTAGCTCAGATCATGAGCTCCGCTGTGGATTGATGCTGGAAGTGTGTCCTTAGTTAATGGTTCATAGTTTATGCTGATGCTTTACGTTAGAGGCCAAAGTACAGACCCATGTGTGTGTGTGTGTGTGTGTGTGTGAGGTCAAATGCATACATTTTTTCAAAACATGTTTTTCCGTGTGTGATCAATGTCGACCAGCGTGTGTGTCGATGCGTGTGCATCAACGGGTCACACGGGACGTTCGGCTGAGTGACCATCTGAGACCGTGAGTCAGACGACTGTAGCGACTCTAATCTGGGCCACCGGGAGTAAAATAAGAAAATATATATAAATGTTGTTGGTTGTCATGGTGAGTTAGATTAAATTATGCAACGAGCAGTGGAAAACGGTTTTGGAGAGAGAAAGAAATGCACCAAGAGAATCTGTGAGGTATCAACGTAGGTTCTCGTGGACAGTTTCTGGAGCGATTCAAGGTGTTTACAGATGTTTTTGCCTGCAATAAGTAAACACAATCCAAGAATGAGCATGGGAAATGATGCAATACGTCTTGGAAGTCCCTCCATCTCACTTCTCTCACAGACCATTTATTTGATCTCTCTGTATGACAAATAAGAAGCTGGTTAACTTGAAATATTCTAATGAAAATGGTTTCCACTACAGAACTATACTACAGAAATGTAATACTTTGTAAAGTTTAAACCTGCAATTTAGACATATAGGGTAATACATCACAACATACTGTGGAGAAAAGCTCTATATGCTCCTGGAGCGGTATATTTTGGTATATTCTGGTATATTTTTGAAAGAGGTTCAGGCCTTTTACGTTCACCTTTTACTTTCTCATATAGAAGATAAGTTACATTTATTAATATAACATGGAGATCTGCATATGAGTATACTCTGGTAGTAGTGGGCCTCTCAACTCTGTCGATCCTTCATCCCTCTCCTCCTCCTCCTCCTCCTCCTAGCAGCCTCAGGTGATCCCTCCCTACTCCCGGCCTCCTCCCCCCTCCTCCCCCTTTGACCCACGCCGGGGACATTTGAGGTCATAACTTAACTCCACCTCATCCACACTCGACTGCAGGTCACTGGAACCCGGCGCACAACGTGAGACCAGCCCGTCTTCACCGAGCTGCAGCCGGCCGGCCAAGAGGCCCCGAATGGATCCACTTGACTTTGACTGGTCTGTCCTTATTTTCTCTTTCCGATGCTCCCTCCCTCCCTCCCTCCCTCCCTCCCTCCTTCTTCCTCCCTCTCTCCTCCCTCTCTGGTATTTATGTGTTGGCAGTTACCGTGGAGACAAGACACACAAACACTGCGGCGGTAGACAGGAAGTGCTGCGGAACCACAATGGCGTCACTGCGGCTCTGCGCTCGCCCTCCCCCTCCTTCTTTCTCTCGGTCTGCCCCAGCCGGCGTGCGTGCTATTATCCTGAGCAAGCTATATGGAGACCACACTGCTCTCTCTCTTTCTCTCTCTCTCTCTCTCTCTCTCTCATTGCTCTCATTATTATTAGCATTGCTTTTTCAGCTGTGGCCCTCTCTCTCTCTCTCTCTGCCTCTTCACTTTCTATACACCACGTTAGCTGGAAAATGTGTGTCTGCTTTGCGGTGTCTGGTCTCCGGCTCGATGTGCTGAAAAGCTGCTTTAACTGCTCAACCTGTCTGCAGGGCGTTCACCGTGGAGAAGCCAGTCCCGTTTCAAAACTGGGTCAAGAATGTGTTTGTGTACTCTATGTTTTGGAAAAAAGCGTCAGTGTGGTCGGGTGTCTGATTACAAGCTCACTTTGTACGTGTCCTGGGTTTATGACCGAACGAGTCGACTGGTGAAGTCAGAGGCCGATCTATAGCGAGGCCAGCGGGAGGATCCCAGCTGTGTGTGTGGTCCCATTGCGGGCTCTTACATCAGACTGGCATTAGTGCACACATGCCTCCTGTTCTCCCTCTGTCTTTTTACACATCACAGCTCTAAGTATACTCTGGAAAGAACCCCTTGAGAAGATACCGCCCTCTCCCCCTCCACATGCTAAAAATATCCAGTCACCTTTGCGACCCCCTCCTTGCTGACTTTTCTTCCTGTCCTCACTCCCTTCATTCGCTTGACTGCTGCCCCACTCACTTGTTCGCATCTCCCACTCAACGCCAGTTGATCATCTTACACAACTCCCAACTCTTTTTTTGTGTCGGGATTCCTTTCTTCTCTTTTTTTTGTCCTAATTACTTTTTATCTCTTGTCTGCTTCCACCTCCTCCCAGTATCGCTCTCCTCTCCCAGTGCCTCAAGGCGGCTTGGCCTTTTTGCTGACACAGACAGTCATCCATCCATCCCTCCCTCCTTCCATCCAGCCAACCAGTCTGTGGACCAACCAGCTGACCACCCAGCCAGCCGGGTAGAAGACGCTCGCTGAACCCATGAGTTCACTGGACACACAAACCGAGAAGAAACCGTGGAGTGTTTTCTTTAAGTCGACTCACAGTATGGTAGCGAGTAAGAGAAGAAATTTAAGAGCGAGATGGGAAGATAAAAAACATATATCAAGATTAACTTTATTGTCCCGCATTGGGGGGGATTTGGATTGGGCTTCCGGCCATGCTGCATCCATAAAACTCAAACCACACATAAAAGTCAAGTGAGAGAACATGATAAGAAAAATGATGCTGAAATGGATACAAAAAGCAGTATCATCTATTTATCAACCAACTCTGTCCGTGGGAGGACAAAGTTTGAATGAGCGTTTGCATAAATAATTGTGAATTGACATATTGTCAATGGCAATGCAGCTGGAAAAGAGGAATACGCAAAAGGGATGAACAGAAGAAAAGGAGATGTGGTTGTGCAACTGGAAGTCCTTTTGAGGAAGTGATTAAAAGTTGTGTACTGTACATGTGAGACGGTCATTTTCTGTCTTTGTTTGTGTGTCTGTTGTGGTGGTCAGCGGGAGAGGAAGCCTATCTGTGCCCATATGGCGTCTCCGTTCCTCCATTCAACCGCTGACATCATACTGAGTGACACACGGCCGGGTGACTTCCTCCGTCTCGTTAATCACTTGCATGTTAACAGACGCACACACACTCTCATTCCTGCGCCCTTTACAGCTCCGCACTACATTCCTCCTTCCCTCGTTAGCTTCTCGACTCCAACGTCGGCCTCCGGGGCTCTTTACCAGCTGGCCTGCCCCACTAAGCAGGGACCTTTGACCCTCCTCCTTCTCTCCGCCATACAAAACCTCCGTGCCATGCTTTCTCCACCGGCCGCTCACCTGCTGGGTGAGGGGTGAAACCAGACGGGCAAATCGCAGCAGAACTTTTCAAATAGAGCAAGTCGAGACCGTACTTTTTTATTTTATTCACAGAGAACCTGCATTCTCTGCACACTAATATCTGTAAATTCTGTATATACCCTACTCCCTGTGTACATGTTCCCCCTATGTGTATTGTTGTTATACTGTGATTCTACTGTAAGTTGTGTATGTATGTTTGTGAGTTAAATGTTAAATGTATAAGCTACTGGTTGACCTAAATTTCCCTCGGGATTCATAAAGTATCCATCCATCTATCTATCCATCTATCTATCTATCTATCTATCTATCTATCTATCTTCTCCCATGAGCAAGCATTTGGGACGTGAAGATCCCCCCCCCCTCTTTAACAGGAAGAAAGCTAGACCAGAACATGGCTCTGGGTGGGTGACTGTTTGCCTTGACCGGTCGGGTCAAAATAGGCATCTTGTTTTTAACTGGAGTGTTGTTCAGAGTTGAATTGTGTACTTTGGCTCTCCTGCACTTGTGTTGGGAAACTGTGGAAATAGAAGGGAAAAAAACAGTAAAACAAGCCACAGCCGTTGGAGGACAGGTGATACTTCTGCTGTGTTATCTCTACAGAGATAAACCTGAGAAGAAGGGTCAACACCGGGCTCCGATTGGCTGATTTGAGCTGAACTTCTGCACATTGAGAGGAACAGGAAAAGTAGGGGAAAGTTGCACGCAAAAATAAAAGCATCATGATTGATTTGTTTCACATTTTGGAAGAGTTCATACGGTTAGATAATGGTGATTATGTGTATCGCTGAACATTTTAAATATTACTTGAGGAACGATCTTGCTAAAGCTTTGGCAATATATCATGGTATTAAAGTACATTTTGAACTGAATGAAGAGGACAAGACAAAGATGGAAACAGGGAGTCATAGAGTGGAAGTGTTTGGGAAGTGGAGCGTTGACAACTTGCAGTATATCAACTTTTATAATACTGTTAAAAAAATACACACACTGATACATCTTTGCAGGGAGATGAAGGGGGTCTTTCTGTCAGGGTCCACAGTAGCCAAAACACACATACAGCGTAGGATGAGCCATGGCCTGTAACTGTGTGTAAATCACAGCCCACACACATAAATCTGCAGACTCCTCAGTGTAAATAAAGTTAGTCAAGAACTTTTCCACTGAAGCAACAGGTCGTGGGAAAATAAACGCATCAGTCAGAGGGGACAGAGATCATGACGGAAACAAGAATAATCAAACTGGTCAAAAGCATTATGTGAACAAAATCTGGTTACTTTGATCTAGTTTGCCACAACAAAATAGATTTCTTTTTTCAAATCAAGTAAAATGCAAATTTCTTGGTGCAAAACCAGGTGGCCTTCCTAAATGTGTAGGCGTCAGACAATAAATGGGTGGTTTAGCAAGTTAAGCCAAGGTGTGCACCAACTGGGTGTGCCCGTGTGTGTGTGTGTGTGTGTGTGTGTGTGTGTGTGTGTGTGTTTCCGCTACCCCCACCCATGTGAAGTGTGCTCTCGGGAGAGGGAATGTGCCCACACTCTGGTGCGTCGGCTTCCCTCCATTTTGGCACATGCACGCTCCCATCCCGGCCTCGTCTTGTCCCCCGTCATCTGTCTCACCCGTCTTCCCGTCTTACTTTCCCCTTTGTTTCTTAATTGTTTTTTTTGTGGTGAGCACATATCATCCAACTCGTTCTCCTCTCTTTTCTGTTTTTCTGCTCTCTTCCTCTCCGTGCATGTCGGTGTAGCTGTCCTTATTTGGCTTCTCCTCGACTGAGCGGGAGTGTGAGTATGAATGTGGCTCTGTGTGTGTGTGTGTTTCCTCCTGACTGTGAGTCACTGCTTGTCTGACTCACGAGCGCTAACAAAAACACACCGTTGCCATGGGGACCCCCACCCCTCCCCTTCCTCTCCCATCTCTCTCTGTCTCCCCCTCCTTGTCAGTCTCTGGTTTCTCTCTGCTTGCGGGCACCGCTGCAGCCCAGGCAGCCCTGGCACTCTCACATGGGTGGCACTCGAACCTGGGTGGGATGGAGGTGGTGAATGAAAACAGGAAAAAAAAGAAAAGAAATTTGAAGTAAAGGTGAAACCTTGTGAAAACATTGTTTATACAGAAAACCTGAATTACAGTCCAGGAGCCCGCAGGAGGAGAGCAACCTAAGGGTGCAAGACAAACAACCGTCTATCATGAGGAGGAAGTAGAAATGCCAGTATTTGCTCAGACGGGTTGAAGGGAAAGTGTTCGACTGGGGTTTCTATTTCCTGCTTCTCCTCCTCTGAAATGGCAGCTTTGAACTGGGCCTGTTCTTTGATGTGCTGGCATCCCCATGTGGGCCTGCCTGACCTTGATAGTGTGACGCCACGTGTGGCGTTGCATTTCCACAGAGATCAGCTCCGGCCCTGGCTGTGCTCGCGGCCTCACGCTGCCCGTGTTTGGCTGACTTCCTGGTCGGTGAATGCCGGTGGTGCGCCAGCTAGTGGACAGAATATATTCTTCTTCCTGACTGACATGTTGTGCTGGACCCTTTCTGGGGTTGTCAGTCGACATTATGTCATAACGGCGGTTAGTGTCGAGATTGGTTTCAAGACCACTTGTTGAAGGTCTCGATTGGAAATCAACCGCTTTCTCACTCAGTCTTGTCCTCGAGATTATTTCATCAAAACATTTCTCGTTCACACTTATGCACACACACGAGGTAAATCCAGAGGAATCTGTATTTGTTGTCTGGGGGATTGTGGATCTTTTAGGATATTTGCACGTCTCATGTTTCATCTTACATGTGTCCTGCAGTGTGTGTCTCTGATAGACCACCTGATCACAGACACGTTGTCCACTTGTTACCATTTACCCTCAAACTTCTCTTAATTTTTTTTTAAATGTCCCCACTGTGGGACAGATAAAGGAATATCATGTCATATCATATCATATTAATGTCATTTAAATGACCAAATACAGCATAAAAAACAAATACAGATCAGATTAGAGAAAAGTAGAGTCCAAAATATATGAAGCAGAACTATTTCAGGACCCCTCAACTTTATAAAGTCACACTGTGTGTCACACACACACTGTTCAATACACGTTTGACCTCTGTTTAACCTCCGTGTGGCCTGCTAGCTCTCGGCAGCTGGCTGCCGGTGGATTGCCTGAGAACAGGCTGAAACTGAAATTGTACGCTGGCGTAATCCTCAGAAGAGAGACGGAGGTTGGGAAGGAATGAAAGAGAGGAAACAGGCCCGAATGGGAGATATTGAGTCGCCTGACCAATAAAAGAAACCAATAAGAAGGAGGAATGTGGAAGAATGAGAGGTCGGTGGGAAACAAAATGTTCCAGAGTACGGACTAGAGAAGCTTTGAGAGACGACGGTAACAATCGAATGTATTCAAAAACGCAATTGTCACACTTTATTGAAAAAAATGCAACCTGCCATATATACTGTATACTTATACTGTATATACATCAGCCATGGTAACACAGAGTATTTGTGTTGTTGTGACAGAACAAACAGAGTGAGCCCGACCGCTCACACACACAGACCGACAGATGAATCAAGACACTCGGGCTGGCAGGATTTATGGGAACAAAGCAAAGACAAGATGTCCACGTAAACGTCTCTCCCTCTTGTTGCAATGTATTTTATCAACACTGCCTGGATTACGACATGTATACCTTCCCCACAGACACACACACTGCGCTACAGATATGTGTATGACAGCTGTCCCTGTGTGTAGTAATCCACAGTAAGCTCCCTGGCTCCCACAGTCTCTTCCAGTAGATCCTCCAGAGCATCTCTGACCTCACCGTGGAGCCTCTCCTCTCCTCCTCTCCTCTCCTCTCCTCTCCTCTCCTCTCCTCTCCTCTCCTCTCCTCTCCTCCTCTCCTCCTCCTCCTCTCCTCTCCTCCACTCACTCGTTGATCACACCCTTTCACTCCAACATAATATCGGCTGCTTTCTTCCCTGCAACCGGGCCCATATTTAATTAACGAAATGTTAAGTCTTTGGTGAAAGTCAGACGAGAAGAGTGACATCATGCTCGTGTGTGCGTCAGACATATGAAGCTACCACGAATAGCCGGTTAGCTGTATGCTAAATATGTAGCAGCTGGTTAGCTTAGCTTCGCAGAAAGTCGAGACTCGGGGGCAAACAGCTAGCCGTGGCACTTCTAAAGCTCACTCGCGTACATGTCGTATCCTGTTTGTTTAATCCGCACGACAACAAAACAAAAGTAATAAAAATCGCTTCGTAATTTTGTGCGGGACTGTGTCTTGGCCCTGAGCTGTTGCCAGGCAACCAGTGGAAGTTACTGCTCCTAACCTAGAAGTTGTGGGACACAACCCCAACAAAAGCAGCCAGGATAAACATCTCCTCTGTTTAGTGGCGGTGCCAGACGGGTCCTCTGTTTGTGGAGCGAGTTTGCCCTCTGCTGTACACTTACAGCCTCCGCCACCATGAGAACTCCTTCCTTTCCTCGACGTTCATGTTTTCTTCATCGCTACGTCTCTCCTTAGCGGTGCGATTGTTTTGCACATGTACGCCGGACTTATCGGAGAAGAGGTTACGAGTGATGCATTATCAAGAGTGCTAAATAACAAGTGACATGAACTATTCTTTAAATAAAGCTGATCTGATGATTAGATAATGAACTCAATGTGAAAGTACAGTTACATGTCGGAGACGTCACACACAACCAGCGCAGGCAGCCATCCTTTTCTTTGTGGGGGATTTTTATCTCGTGGAGGGTCTCAACTCTTTCACAGTGATCTTCTGCCAACTTTGGATTTCCTCTGACTGATGGGCCCAAACTCCCACAATGTCCACAATCATTATTGTCACAGTGTCCATAAAAACTCTTTCAATGCAGTCCATGATGATGGGATACTGTTTGTTTTTGTAATAGTTGTTTATACTTTTTAAATATAAAAATAATTGTCTCCCTCATTTGTTTGATACAAGTCTCTTACGTAGGGAGAATAGGAAGGTTTATGTAGAGAGGATTTGGGTAAATGTCCACGATGCTTTTAAAGACGCTCCTCCTTCTGAACAGTGTGGTTATCGCAAAGTATTCACAGTTTTTGCAGTCAGAAAGCACTTTCTTCATGTCGCGCTTTCAAGAGGGAAAATAAGCTGTTTAAATGTTAAATCCAGAGTACAACTTTTTTCTTTTGTCACATTTAAATCCAGGAAAAAAAAATTCTGTTGTATGGGGGGGGGGGGGGGGGGGGGGGGATTGGTCCTTCCTCGTCCTTGCAGAGGGCGGCAGAGAGCTCACATTTCCGGTGTTCGTAGCGTCCTTGGGCTAGTAGTGAGGGGGAGTCTCAGAAGTTGCTGAACAGCTCATATTTCTTCATCCAGTCCATCTGCGGCGCCTTCTTCTTTTCTTTGGCATGGACCTTTAACTTTTCTTCTGCGGCCGTAGCGCTCAAACTCAGGCCCATCTCAGCGAACGGGTCCATCAGCCGGCCGCCGTCATCGTCCGCCAGCTGGACGGGAGGCGTCATTGGAGATAGAGAGACAGACACGAAGGTTGAGGGAACTGTCTTTCACGTGAGACACCAAAGACCAAGTACAGTAGCACATACACTACCGTTCAAAAGTTTATGGTCACCCAGACAATTTTGTGTTTTTTCATTGAAAACTCACACTTTTATTTATCAAATGAAATGCAAAATGAATATAAAATAAAGTCAAGACATTCAAAAGGTTAGAAATAATGATTTTAATTTGAAATATTAATTTGTTTCTTCAAACTCGTCGTTCAAAT
The DNA here is from genome assembly GCA_036178185.1 of Liparis tanakae. Classification (NCBI taxonomy): domain Eukaryota; kingdom Metazoa; phylum Chordata; class Actinopteri; order Perciformes; family Liparidae; genus Liparis; species Liparis tanakae. The sequence continues at coordinate 13,368,259 of CM070091.1, forward strand.
GAAGGCCAGTTTTATAGCTTCTCTCACCAGCATAACTGTTTTCAGCTGCACTAACACAGAAAAGTGTTTTCAAGGGTTTCTACACCTCCGTTAGTCTTCTAAGGCGATAACACAATGTACCATTAAAACACTGGAGATGGGCCTCTATACACCAATGATATTTCATTAGAAGACAGAGAATAGTCATGTACCACATTAACTATCTAGAGAGTGTATTTATGATTAATTTAATGTTATCTTCATTGAAAAAAAAAAAAGTGCTTCTCTTTGACAAATAAGGACATTTTGAAGTGACCCTATACTGTTGAGCGGTAGTGTATGAAGGCTCACACCCACCTGTGTGCTGTTGCCCTGGCTGCTCAGGTCGGAGTGTGTGGACCTGAAGGAGCTGCCGTTGATCTGAGGGTTGGGGGAGCCGTTGGATATGGACGGGCCGTCATAGTCTGTGAAAACGAGCCAATATAGTGTTGTTTATACTTTATAATCATTATACATAGTTCATATTCAAAGGGATGGGATCTCAGTCCACAGATGTAAGTCTCAAAGGTTTGATTTAAATGTATTTTAAGATTATTTGACAATTCTTCATTCTTTGCAGTAAGACACCTGCTTTGACTTTCTAATATGTCCACAACAACCTTGACAATGGTGCCTCCTGAAAGCGTAGATCGACCACACGGTCTTCAGTTGTGCAGTCTCGGTTACCTCTGGTGTGGCTGACCGCGGGGACAATCCCTCTCCTCTTGAAGTGCTCGTCTGTTTCCGGGTCCACCACCAGCAGCCAGGTCTCATCTCCCCCTTTCTTTATGAAGGCCACCACCTCTGCATGCCGCATACCCTCGATGCTCACGCCATTCACCTGGAGAGCACCGAGACAAAGATACAACGTTAAGAGAATGGTTAGGTAGGTTAGTTGTTATAACCTTTGCTTCTCCATCAGCCCACTGACCCACGAAGGCTGTCTGAGGGTCAAGGGTGGAAAAAAAGAGCCCCGCCGCACAAAAGGTTTTGTATTATGTTGGGAAGTCTAAATGGCGCCGCGTCGCGCTTTCTCCAACCTCAAGGGCCCTTTGTCATGTTTCATATCGAGACTTCCACGAGGGCGCTTCGTCATGTGTTGTTTTAGTTTGGACACACGTTCCTTTCGAAGAGAGACGGTCATCCACTGATTCGTTATTACTTTTGACTCTAATTGAACTAAATTGAATTCAACCATATCACATGGTTACATTTGTTACATTCGATGTCCCGCTTAGTCCCAAAAACACTCAGTAAAAGTACAATACCAAAACATGTTGGCATGACCAAGCAGAACTGTCACAGTTAATTGTGATTTCTGTTTTAGAGACGTAAACAAACACATCTTATTTTTTTAAGACAAATCTCTTCAAGTTAGTTGGTTAAGTGAAATTTTGTTTGATTTTGAATAGCACCTGAATAAACCTTTTCTTTCATTGTTGACATCAGACACTGTGCTACCCTATGTGTCCACTAGGGGGAGCCGTGGGCCAACAAACACTGATACACTCTCCAACATGACTCTCAGAAGCATGAGCCTTGTTAAGAAAGCGTTAAGAACAGCTGTACATGCAGCAGTAAAGTTATGGTTTCCCACAATAAAAGAAGACTCGTTGTCCATACTTTCTAAAAGGGATTTCCCCTTTCGTGAAACAACAGGGAGCGGAAACAGCCCAACGGGGGGACATATTAACTGCAATAGCCTGCATTGGAGGACTGCCTTGTCTAGACTCCATGGCCTCTCTGAGGCAGGCAGTTGAGCATCACGCCAAGTTAGTGTTGATACACAATCAATTATTGACGGCTCTCCTGGGCTCATGGCTGTAGCGCAGGTTTCAGGTGTCCGAGTCCTGAGGGGGAGTTTGCTTAAAATTCACCGCTTGTTAAAATATTGGACGTTTAAAGAAGAGAATGAAAATGTTTCTCTTATTTGTAGGTGAAAATATGTGCAATGAGAGACTTTATGAGAAAGGGGAGAGAGAGAGAGAGAGAGAGAGAGAGAGAGAGAGAGAGAGAGAGAGAGAGAGAGGGAGAGAGGGAGAGAGTGGACAGAAGACAACACAAAGAAAAAGTGGAATCAACAGATGGTCGAATGTGAACAGATCTTCAACTTTCTCTTTTATATACGAATAAAAAAATCCATCCCATCTTCCCAGGACTTATGACAGACAGATAAGACGGACTGACAACCAGTCAGGCAGTTTGATACGAACAAGCATCTTTTTATTCAGCCAAACAACAGGTGTTGTGTCATGTTTCACAGCCCGATATTAACAGTGCGTCCCACACAAGGCAATACACTCTGCTCTCTGCCCACTAGGCTAATTAATAAACGCTGCAGGGACAGTACAGACGCTTATTTCTCACGGAACGATTGCTCTGGGAACCTCTTAATACTTAAGTGTGTATGTGTGTTTAAGTGAATATCTCATCAAAGCCACCTGACGTTTAAATACACGTCTCTCTTTCTGCCACGGGGGAGGGGCTTTTCTACTTCTCTTGCTTTTATATTTTATTTCTTGGACCATAAACTCAGTGACCAGGCAGCCGACTATGAGAGGTGATTGAGATGTTCACAGCTCCAGGACCACAACGAGCTGTTAAAGGTCAAGCATGAATCATAGCTTCACTGCCTATTTGTTGTTTTCAAATTAATATGGCAACTGGTTTTGGTAATGAATTAGAGGGAATTTATGTGGTTAGATTTTTTTCAGTGGAAGGATTACTATTTGATGATTGAAATGAAGGACAAAGGCTCTTGCAAAAGTAATTGTTGTCTCTATTCATTGTTCCTGCCCCTCAATAAAAGGCCGGCTGATCTCTACCTGACCTCAGTTAGAATACAACTAGTCTTACCAGAGGCTGTGTGAGGCTGCACTGAGGCACAGCGGTGCTTTGAGCTAGACGCTAACGCCAAAATAAGAAAGAGTGACAATGACGATTCTAACATGCTGATGCTAACAGATAAACGGTAGCCTCTGAGAATTAAAAGTTAACGCAAACTACAGCAAAGGATGATGGGAAATCATTGGTTTTGTGGGTGTTTTTCCTAAACCACAAATACAAACCCTCACGATGGAGGAAAAGTCTGCACACCGCCTCCCCAATTAAATGACTCTGTAACAGGTGTGTGGTTGTCACCAGTAGGTGACCCCCCCGTATCAAAGGACGAGCTTACAGGAAGGGTATCTTTCATTAAAGACGGCAGACTGTGTCTCTGCTCTAGACTCTCGCTCCTCAGTCCCCGCCGCTCCTTTATGGAGACAAACATGCACACAGACAAATTGGCCTCAGCTGGCGACAGGTTAACAATCAGCCGCCAGCTGAGGCCAATTACACACCGTTCCCTGGACACCTCCCCTGCTCTGCAGCCGAGACTACCCCCCCGGCTGCCACAGTCTGCACACGATCTCGTCTCCTGTGGGGACTGAACATGCATTCACAGCATTACATAACAACCCCCCCCCCCCCCCCCCGTAGTTGTTGAGGCCTTTCAGTCTGACCGACATTACCGCAGAGCCACGCTGCTGCCATGTTTCAAAACAAAATCCTTTTCTTCTTTTTCTTTCAAGGTTGCCGGAAAAACAACCAAAACAACACAACATAGAGTCGTCTTGTGATGTGATGAGTGTGAGAGATCATGGACTGATCATCATCATCATCATCATCATCATCATCATCATCATCATCATCATCATCATCATCAGCAGCAGCATCATCCAGGTGTGAAATCACTGCGAGCTGATCTGTGGCCTGTCGTGAAATGATCTCCAATGTGTTGGTGGGTACCACTGCCAGTGCGCGCGGTGCACTTCCCTCTGTCCATCGATGTGTGAGAGAGCTTCAGAGTGAGCTTTGTTGAGCGCAGGCGGAGCAGAGAGGCCGACGAGGCATTCAGCGGTGTCACCGCTCCTGCCAATCGTCGGCAGAAAGCCGAGCGCTCATCGTCGCCTCTACAACGCCGGCTGCTGCTGATACACCTCCAGTGCAATGGGGCGTGGTGAGAGAAAGAGACGGCGAGAGACGGAGAGAGAGAGAGAGAGCGAGAGATAGAGAGAGAGAGAGAGACGGAGAGAGAGAGAGAGAGATAGAGAGAGAGATCTGTGTCATGGTTGTTCACCTCTTCAACCGGCTGCTGACAGATAACAGAGACGCTCTCTTGACGCATGGTTAGAGACGGTTGCAATTATCAGTGTGTGGGCACACACTTGCATGCACGCACGCACGCACGCACACACACACACCCACCAAAGAAAAATAGAGTTTAAATATCTTTAGCAATCTCCAAATTTAGTGTGTTTGGAGCGATTCAACTTGGGCTGCAACCAATCAATCACTTCTCTTGATTAGTCTGGAAAGTGTTAGAGTGAGAAATAGTAAAACGTCACACGTTTGTCCTTTTTATCTGACTAACTGTCGGAAATCAGAAGATAAAAGCAGCAAATATTTACTTTGGAAAAGCTACGTTTAAGAAATAGATTTTTTTTATGCTTGAAAAACTAAACGATTCATTGAAAAATAGTTACCAAAATAGTTGCTGATTAAGTTTCAGCTTTAACTATGGGCATTTTATCAAATATTTTAATCTATTTAATGTAATTTTGTATTCACATCTTTGCTTTGGCAATGTGTACGCATGTGCATCATACAAATACAACATCACGTGTCCATGCAGCTCTGCTTGGTGGTCCTGAGCACAGTTATCAGACCTGATGGTTATCCATGTGTTAGTCCATGCGTTTATATTACAGTCCAGAAACAGCCAGTCCGGCTTCACTTGCAGCCAAGAAGTTGTTCCATTTCTGGACACATAAGCCCCTCGTAAATATCCGCTAGTTCTTGTTTTACACTGTGGCTTTTGTAGAGATTAAATAAAACCGATAATGTGTAATTTATGGAGTTTTTCATTACCTTTAGGCAGAGCCAGGCTCTTTCTGCCTCCAGCTCAGCTATCTGGCTGCTGCCTCAGGAAGCACAAGAACTGTGTCAACTCATCTCAACTTAAGCAACACAACATGTATCGTTCTGTTGTGTCTAGCTACTTTTTAAGTCCCTGCTAGCTTATTTTATGAAATGTATTCATGAACTACTTAAAAATTTAAACAATAGCTGCATGAAATTTAATACAATTTAAAAAAACTTAATGGGGACAATTTTGACATTTCATTTGTGCAAAGCTAATTTCCTCAGGGCCAATAAAGGTTTCATTCAAAACCTTGAATCTGATACTCTACATCCTGGGAGACCCTAAGTCAACTCTGTTTCACCTCACGGTCACTATCAGACCCAACTGGGTGGCTGTTCGGCCTGTTCTGCAGTGTGGTCTGGGCCCTGATGTACAGCCAGAGAGGCCAAAGGTCATGAAGGGTGAATGTTGTGTGTAGATGGAAAAAATGCCTATGATGAAAGCACTCTGGATAGTTGATCCCGATGAGGGAATATTGAGGAAGAATCGAGAAGAATGACTGTTATTTGTACAGTCAGATTTAGTAAATCTCTAATATCTCAGGTGCTCTCCTTCTGTCTTACACACTTCCTTTGTGTGTAAATAAGAAGTTCCTATGCAAACACAAGCAAAGACATCTGTTGACTTTGCGTGTGTCATGGAGTAAAACTGAGAGAAGGTCACCTAAGCATACACGTACATCTATTTGGAGGTAATGGATTGGATGACAACACTGATTCAGTTCAATAGACAGAAAACACACGCTCCAAAGTGGCACGTCGAGGGGCGACAAGAGGCCCCTCAGGGGATGTTTTCACGCCCAGTAAATCTTAATATTCTCTGACACGTACCAGACTAAACCAGAATCATCTATTAATATACACCTCATTAGTGTGTGACCATATTTCATAATCTCCTCATTTGTCTTCACGGGTCTGCAAGTGCATTTATACTGAAGAGCTCACGTAACGCTTAATATTCTTCCAACTATTATCACTACTACTGCGGGGGTCCCACCCACCTGTTAACTTCTTAATGAGCACACACATAAAACCCCACAAACCACTCCACAACACAGACACACAAGGGGTGTGACAATGCATCTGGTTATGTCACATAAACATCTGCGTTTGTATCTGGATGACCTGAACCAAAAATGGTTTGAAATCATTCTAGGTAGCATCATTTTCTTTAAGTTGTTTTTCTAGTGCCATCTATACTCATGACCAGCCGAAAACATAATATTAATATAATTTATGCTAATCAAAAAATAAAACATGATTTGTAATCGGACCCCATATAATCCCAAAAAAGAAAGCTGTGTGTTAACGATCCGGATGGAGATTAATATTGAAAAACAGTGTCTGTGGAATTAAAGCTGGTTTGAAGTGTCAATAAAATGAACTGTTTGTATCAAAGAAACCTGAATAGTGAATCTGTCTTTGTTAACGTTCCACGTTCATACACAACGATGAGAAGCAGCCCGACGCAGCGCCACCACCAGCTCAATCTGCTAGATCGTTGAACGTGACATCATCAGCCATGTCCATTTACTGCACGCCGCCGCCGTGCCGCCCCGCCTCACCTCGATCAGCCGGTCTTGTGGCCGCAGCCCGGCGTGGTCCGCGGTGGACCCCGGGTCCAGGGAGCGGATGTACTGCCCGGGCCTGGACCGGTCGCTGTGGAGGTTGAAGCCGTAGCCGGCGTCGGAGCGCAGCAGGTGGCACAGGCGCGGAGTGAGCTCGGACGGGGCGGCCGGGGGGCGGGGCTCGGGCTGGGCCTGGGCTTCAGCCTGGGAGGGAGCCTCCTGGAAGAGAAGCACAACACGGGGACTCGTCTTTAATACGGGCACAAAACAAACACGCACAAAAACAACGATTCATCCGTTATTAGTCCATGATGACAAACCATGTGAAGAAGATAGCAGAAGAGCGCCCTGTGGAGATGAGATCGTTCTCAGCTATAGGAAGTAGTTTGGAAATACAGCCACACATTAGTGCATTGTTTAAAAGAGATCTAAATGGTGCAACACATGTAGAAAACCTGGAGAAGGCAGCGTGGCACTGCAGGGCATTTTAACACAGCAGGTGACTTCAGCACCAGCGGAGGCACTTTACCCGTTTATAATAACACTTTACCCGTCTATAATAACTCTTTACCCGTTTATAATAACACTTTAACCGTCTATAATAACCACCTTTCAGGCCAGTGACTCAATTATACAAGAAATGTGAGGGCCACTTCAAAGAACTCATGAATACTGTCAAGTAAAACGGGGATATACTCGGTTTGGAGACTTGAAGTCAGTGTGGAATTGTTTTAAAACCTTTCTTCCCGAGAGCCATCAGGAGGATGCAAAAAGATGTCTGATGGTAGAATTCTAGGATAAAATGATTTCTCTCTTGATTTATTACATCAGTAAACATTGTAAACATGAGTTTATGTTCTCAAACGCTAGTTTAAAGTCTTTGTCAAAACAGCATGATGTTCATTTCGTAAATGATGGTCTTATTTAGAGTAAAATAAACAATAAAGCAGATGCCTTTAGGGCGGGGCTACCTTGTGATTGACAGGACACTGCCACCGTGTTAGTAGATCTGGGTGTTTTCAGTCTTATAACTTTAACTCTTTCAGTGTCCTTTGAGGTAATGAATGTTATTTATAGCCTTTTCAAAAAATGTCTTATTCAGGTTTTGGTCGTACTGAGCTGCCACTTCTAGTTCCCAAAAAACAAGATGGCAACTGGAGGCTATAAAACCGTAGTCCACAAATCAATGGGTGAGGTCTTATATGCAGTCCAAGATTATAAGGAAATGCAATTTGACTAAATCACAGTGTATATTGTGAATGATATATAATAATTCTTCACTATTGTACGTCATTCTTTGTCGATCTATGTTCCTCATTATGTTTGAGAATATATTTCATCACGGAGCTGTTCTCTAAATTGTCCATTTGCAGCAGATCACTGATAACTCCCAAAGCTGGAAGACATTGATAGAACGTGTATTATTTTACCTCGACAGTGTAATAATCACACTGATTTACCTCCTACACACTGGGAAAAGAAATGTGGAGTGAGAGAAATGATCGCCGGTTGCCAACTCTGTAACCTCATCTGATATTAGAGGCAATGCACAGGTAGAGTGGGTGTCGGGTGACCAAATATGGGTCTACATACGCCGCACATACTGTGTGCATAGGAGCGATCTGCAATCCTACGCAACACGAGACGCCTATTCTTTTCTACGTGAAGCGACCATCATGGTCCAGCTTGGGTCTGCTAAAAATACATATGAAGAGTGTGGGCAGAGAGAGAGAGAGAGAGAGAGAGAGAAACGGTTCTGCAGAGAGAGAGGAGAAGATTGTTGATGATGTATTCTGACAGAAAGAAAGATGTATGACCTTATTCATTTATTTGACCTCTACCTCACCTTTAACACAACTGTGTGATCAGCGCAAATTCACGTTGGGGGTCGCGGCTGACCCCCGATCACATCACCGCCAACCGAAACCTACCCCTCCAATGTTTAAACAAATAACACAGATGGCAACATATAATTTAATTTCAGGCGCTGAATTCTTTAGGGGTCTGGGCAGCTTGCCCGGAGAAGGAGGGAGAGAGAGAGAGAGAGAGAGAGGGAGAGAAAGAGAAAGAGAGAAGTAAGAATCCCTCAAGATCCTCCTTTTCCAGGCTGTAGGTCGGGTTGGGCTGCTGGGTCAGAACTTCCAAGGCGGAGAAAAATAGATTTTGAATTGAAGGTATTTGCGTCGATGCAAAGGAGAAACATGGCAGAAGGAGGGAGAGGAGGAAAAGAACAAGCAGGGAGAGAGAGAGAGAGAGTGTGTGGGAGGGATCGAAATTAGATGCAGCAAGAGAGGATTGAAGAGAGTTTGAGAATGGAAACAGTGGCGTTAGGAGTATGCAGAGTAAACACAGCAGACGGATAAATACACAGCGGTGCAGAAAAGAATCAATGACAGAAGTTTCCAGTCGGCGACCACGGGGAGGGAAAGAGATTTCAGTGGGACTCCTCTAACGTAAACAGTGAGAGTAGCACAGCTGGAAGTCATTATGTGGGGGAGACGCCAGGGTCTGCCAATCTAACCCCCCCCCCATCTCCCAAAGCCTCATTGGAGTGCTGGAGGCTGTTGACTCGGTGTTGGTTTGATCTGAACGAGCTTCAACCGCGTCGAGGACCACGACGACCCGGCGGGGTGTGTCCTCTGCTCCCGACAGATGGATGCGGATGTCTGGCTTGTGTGTAAAGGACAACGACTCCTCTCCGAACCGAGAGGCCATCGAATGTTTGTTTGAACTCAGGGTGTTGAAAACATGTTTTTTTGTGAAAAAAAAAAAAAAAAATGTTTGGATTGGGGAGTGAGAGGAACGAGACGTCATGTTTTTTTCCCCCTGTGTCAGCAAACAAGCGTGACATCAGGAAAGCGGCCGGTTATCAGTTTGTGTCCTCATGGGAGGCCGGAGGGACGATGGGGAAAACACTGTGGGGGCCACGCTGTGCTCCAGACGCCGTCACATGGAACATTTCACAATAAATCAGGGTGCTTTCCCAAAATTGGAAACAACATGGAATATTTTACACCCACAGCAGAACAATATGAGAACATGATCAGAGCATTAAACACACACACACACACACACACACACACACACACACACACACACACACACACACACACACACACACACACACACACACACACACACACACACACGCGCGTGTGCGCTGACCTCTGTGTGACTGTGGCTCACTGAGAGGATGTGCAGTCCCATGGATTCCTTTAGTGTCGCGTCAGTCTTTGTTTCTGTCAGTCTCTGTGAGTGTGTGTGTGTGTGTGTGTGTGGGGGGGGGGGGGGGGGGGAGGACAGTGTACACACAAGACCTGTGTTTGGCTGAGTGGTTGCGTTATGCAATTTGCACTTCTTTTTGTGGCGGGGCATCATTTATTGCAACATGAAACGTCAGAGAGTATGAGAAGAAAGGACAGGAATTGAATGTCTAAGTTTAAATCTGAGCTCAATTCACGCACATGATTCACAGTTCACTCTCCGCCCCCTCTTAGTTACTGTTTCTACTGTTGCTATAAGAAGCTTTGAGTTTTTACTAAGCATCATTTTGTGCTGTCATCACCACATTTTATTAACTTTAGCTAGTTAGTTAAACTGATGTCATCTTAGTTAGCTGGTTGAAACGCTGCCTCCAGCTCGGGGCTCGTGGCATACCTCCATATTATATCATCATAGTGACATGAGACTAGGTATTGTCGAGTGATAGTGATTATGATAATATCGTTATATAACGGTTGTCCTTTTCTGCTTTTAAAGGCTGCATTATGCTATCATTATGTAACTCTGAACTTACCACAGTGGTCTGGCTCTTCTATTATTTGCCTTCATCCACTTAGTCATTATATCCACATTACTGAAGAATTTGTATCCAAAACATCTTCAGCATCAGTGGTCATTTGTGTGTCTTTCTGTGTGTTTCCCTCTGCATCCGACGGCTGGCGGGGGTGTTGGCGGTTGATGAAACCAGATCGCACCTTGTTGAATAATTGAGCGGTGGCCGACTGCGATGGATGGATCATGAACCCTTTCACAGCCAAGGATCATTTGCTCACTGTTGTCCTGCAGCGTGCATGGGCATGTGTGTGTGTGTGTGTGTGTGTGTGTGTGTGTGTGTGTGCTGTTATAAGTGTCTTTGAGTTGCTACAAAGAAACTTTAAATCCAGTGTCGGTGTGCATGAAGCATGCACAGCATTTGGTCAACAAAGCTCTCGCTTGCATGCGTCCCAAAAGCGGATTAACGTCAATTTCTCATAAATCCGCAGGTCAAGTTTCCTTTGAGTCCTGAGTCAAAAGTATGCAGTTTGTTTCGCTTAACAAAGGTGTAACAACATGTATATCTTAGGACCTATTTTCAGTATGACATGTGTATACTCACTACAAACACACACCCCATTGTGGATGAATGACCTGTTGATTTAACTACACAACAATAATGTGGGCATCAAAAAAACTTTTAACAAGCAGATATAATATACTTAAACTAATCAATTAATACACAGGTTAAGCAAAGAAAGCATTGGGTTAACCATTTTCAGTGAAAAACCAATCCAGTTAAAATAAAAAGGTAATTTATCAGTTTTTGGCCGTCATGTCATTTTTTAATGCCTTTCCATAACTCAACCTAACATTGGTAGCCAGGATTATTAATGTTATTTCCTAGCATGGAGAGAAATCAGCCATGGTGACGTCTATTTTCCAGTTGGGAGTGCAATGTAGAAATGAACATAAGCCTACCTTGTAAAAAACAAACATGAAATCTCTGCATTCAACTTGACACAATGACTCAAATGCCCAGAAAAGGGACATTTGCCTGGAAGCAGCCGAGAGAGTTTATCTCTGAGAATCCACAGTGTTATAGAGCGCTGACTAGAAACATAGCGGACTGGTATGATGCCAGTGGAGAACAAACAACCGCAGCACCTGGGACCTTTGCTGATGTCACGGTTGACCACTGGTTGTCATGGAGACAGCAGTGGAACCAGTAGAGCCAGTTTCCTTCTGAGGTGTGGATACAGAGCCGTTTTTAATTCAGGTGAGATAACACATCCAAATTTTAGATTTGCATAGTTTGAAGAGTCTTCTGGGTACATTGCTGTGTGGCAGCACATGGCAGACGTCCTGACTTCTCAAAAGTGTAAGAGAAGCCCACATGAGGATCATTTAAAAGAGCTTTACCTAAATTTAAAAAATGGATGTGTCTCAGATATTTATGCCATGACAGCGCTACCCTTAAATTGGTATTGCATGTATGTGTGTGTGTGTGCGTTTGCAGCTGCTTGCAAGTGTTGCTCAATCAGAGAGGAAATGAGCAGATCTGGCCAGTTCTCAGTGGGCGAGAAGGAGAGAGGAGTGGGAAAGCAAGAAGAGAGAAAGGAAATGACAGGCAGCTGGACCAAACCGGAGAGGGATTTGGAGCTTGTGAAAATTAAATGAAGGAAAAGGGAATAGGGAGTAAGAAAAGTGAGGAAAGAAAGCGAGAAGACAAAGACAAAAAGGAAAACGGAACGGCCGGAGACCTCGATAACCAGTTTGCCCACTGGTGTTGTGCAGTGTTGCGTAACAGCTCCGAGGCAACGGCTAGATGGCTAGCTGTGTGTCCATCATGCTCTACCTGGACCTGCTGAGATCTATTCACACACTGCTCTACTTCAGCGTGTGTGTGTGCGTGTGTGTGTGTGTGTAATGTGTGGTACCTGCTGTCTAAGTGTTTCTGAGATCATAACTCTTAAAGAAGACCAGCATCGAGGTTGAATGTGTCAAAATAAAAGAAACAAAAGTGAATCCATCTCCTGGGAAAAAAACAGAGAAAAAGTATTCAGGGAGCAAAATTAGTCACGGAGCAGGTTATTATTCTTTCCTGTAGTCCGTTGACAATACTCAGATCTATCGTTGCATGTGTTGGACTCAAAGTTGATGGATAGTTTTTGACGTAAAGTTCAACCCCTGCTTAAAGATTAGCCATTTGTAATACATCTCATTCACTTTCTTGCAGAATTTAATGCCAAGATTGATGCCACTTTAACGTAGAGCTGGAACACTGGTGAGCTTAGCTTTGCATGTTGAAAAGCATGTCCAAAAGAAATAAAATCTGTCTCCCAGCACCTCCAACGCTCACGATATCAGCATCAATTCTGTCATTTATTATCTTTCACTTGCATTTTAATGCTGAACATCCCTGCTTGTTATGTTATTCCAACTTCTGTCACACAGAACTAAATATCTGATATAATTTACGTCTGCAGCTCAACGGTCTGACTGAATAATGGGAAGAGTCCTGTGAGTGCAAACATGTGGTGAATTGTATCGCAGCTGGAGGCTGAACTGAGTGTGAGTGAGATCAGGATGCTGTGAAGGCCCTCAGCCCGACTCGGTACATTAACCAGGAGCCCAGAGCTAACACGTCGAGGCGATGCCACTGTGGCTCCTCACAGCCCCCCAAGGTGTCACCTCCTGCTGTACAGACGTCTACATATCATTACTGTTCCCCCCGTCACCCGACGTGTGTGAGCTAAAACCAACGAGCCTCAGCGATGCCAAACATAATATGTATTTAATTCACAAAACATGTCCTCAAAGAAGATTACAAACGTCACAGCGGGCATTGCACCACTCATAATCCAAGAATTAAAAAAAATGTCTCTTACAGAGTTTGCAGAAGAAGAAGATAAGAAGAAACGCGAGCAGCACGACAGGCTTGCTGATTCATATCTTACATCCGAGCACTAATATGTGGAGGAAAGATACCTCTGAAGAGCCCTTTGATAAAAAAAAACAATACTTCAGAATAATTGGAACCATAATGGAGTTGTTTTTCATCAGAAGGCTTTTGTGACTTCATGCTGTGAGTGCGTCGGCTACACAAGTGTGTGTACATGAGGCAGCCTCTCTGGAAAGAATGCAGCTTTAGATCTTAAGACGACCATAAGAGGAGGAGTTAATTTTTTTTAATTGCATTTTCATGGACCTGCAGAAACTACAGAATGTAGATAGATATAAAGAGAGAGAGAGAGAGATCCAAGCAACAAGTGGTTTAAAATGATACATTCTCTCCATCTCTCCATCTCTATCTTTCAACACTCCCTTGTTCCTCAGTCTCATTTTGAGGTTCACCCTCCACGCCGTGGACTCTTTAAACTCTTCCTCCTTTCTGTCCTCCTCTTATCTCTCAGTGCTGCGTCTAATCATATTTATTCATATGTAGTCAAGCGGCTGCAGAAGACAACATTTCTGCCAATTTGCATTTAAATGTCAATCGAAAATGTGTGGGCTGCTGGCGAGGCTGATATTTTCAGCAGTTATGTGCTGTTATGTGTGTGTGTGTGTGTGTGTTTGTATAAGTGTATGTGTGTGTGTGTAGCAGATGAGGGAGTGAGATTGTTAGGGTGAATGTGGTTATTTCATCCTCTTCTTCTATTCTGTTTTTTTTTTCAGTCTATTATTAGATTACTCTTTCCATCTACCTCTGTTTACACGCCTGACAGGACAGAAGTTAATGTTGGTGATGCAGTGTGTGTGTGTGTGTGTCTGTGCGTGTGTGTGTGTGTGTGTGTGTGTGTGTGTGTGTGTGTGTGTGTCCACACCCTTGTTATCAGTCTGTAGCAGATATTCCTCGTCATTTGGTTGGCAAGTCTGGGAAACTGTTACCCTTTTTTTAGACCAAAGAATTAATTAATAATTGTGAAAATAGTAATAATTGATATTTAAAAATAATTAGTTGTAGCCCGATATGTTTGTGTTTTTAAACCTCTGGATACCATGTTGACACTTTCAATTAAAGAGACACAAACATCCTCTATGGGAGAGACCTCAGATGACATCAGGAACAAGATGTACACAGCTGTGTGTGCGTGTGTGTGTGTGTGTGTCCGCTAGAGACAGCATGTGTATATAAAGTCATTCATCTTGTCTACTTTCCAAAGCATAATAAATAGATTAGAGAGGATTCCTGTCTGCTGCTCACACACGTAAACTAAACCTGTCGTATCGTTTCTCAAGTCGATAGAATTCCCAGTTGATCCACGCGGACACCATCTCTCTCTCTCCCATCACGTCGACTTGACTCCCACAAAGAGTGTGTGGGAATGTGTGCTGGCTCACAGCTGTGCACAGGCGGAGAGACGGAGCATGGACGAGTGGCGAGGAGAGGGAGTAACAGGCCAGCGTGGATATGGTTCAAACTGAGCTACAGATGTGACACCTACTGAAGTCTACACGTGTTCGCTAAATCAGAAACACACGTAGCAACACAAGAACGTCTCTATCAGCAAATAAGGGCCAGCAATAAATAATTATATGTAGCTACAGTGTTTGTTTCTCTCTGGATATTTCCAAAGCGGACATTAACTGATCAAATACAAGTGTATGGATTTAAAAAAGGGATTTCAGAGATCAGCCCCAGAGGATTCCAAGATGTCAGGAGCAGACCGGCTCGTCTTCACACATTGTGACCCATGAGGGCGAATCAAAGCAGAGCAATCTATAAATAACGCTCAAGATTTGGGTCAATGGTCTTATACCTGCTGCAGTTATACATTTTGGATGGGAGGAGTTCAGAGAGGATGTAACAGCTTCATAACCAGTAGAATCATAGTGTAGATGATAACAATGATAATACACTTAATTATTATGAAGAACAAATGCTAGTTTGTTGAAATTCATTTTTAGAGAAAGTCACTGAGACAAGAGGCACAAGCATATTAAACATGTAAAGTGTGTACCAGGTGACTGCGATGGCTGCATTTATTTTTACTGGTAGGAAGTAGGAACAATGTCTTAAAGTCTGAATATCTAATCATTGCATCGGGAGATGATACATGGAGACACACAGCTGCGTTCAATCATACACCCACACACGGTTAACACAATACACTCAGTTGTTCAGGTCGCTCCTACATTACCCACCTTACTAATTCCCCCTTTCTTTTCCTTAAATCCCCAGACACACACACACACACACACACACACACACACACACGTTCCCCACTCGTGACCCTTTCACATCCCACAGACTGTGTTTTTACTCCAGGAATCTGGTTTACTCTTGTTCAAACACACACACACACACACACACACACACACACACACACACACACACACACACACACACACACACACACACACACACACACACACACACACACACACACACACACACACACACACACGATTCGGCCCCCTGCATCTTGACGTAACACAGTTGGTATTCAGGCGAGGGGGACGGAGAAGGTCTTGAACACCAGCTCCAGATGTTAGTAAGAAGCATTACACACTGAGTTACTCTCACAATCGTTCTGTCACTTAAAAATCAAACGTACAAAACTTCATATTCCATCTGATATGGTAACAACAATCCTTAATATTTACAGTAAGTAAAAAGAAAAGGTTTTGGTAGTCGACATGCGAGGTTAAATAAAGATTAAACAAATATGATGCCAAACAAGAAGACGTGAAGAGGATTTGGACATTGTTTCTAAGACCACTGCTCGGCCGTCAGAGTATCCGACTGAACACACCCTCACATGTTGGGTTAATCAACAGGAAACAGCCTCACATGTATCTTGTCCATCACAGTTCACATCTGGGTGGCAAATCGCGCACAGATGATCCCATGTGCTGACTACCTCCTGTCCTCTGCTATATGAGAGCCGACAGGCAGCATCTTGTCCTTATTATGACGGCAACATGAGAGCCTGAGTCAGAGGACAGGACCAGGGAGGGATGCCAGGCGGCCATCAGCTCAGTCCGTGTCATTATAAAGAAATGGCCAGACGTGATTGTGTTTTGATTCCAGGCTCACAGCGATACCTAAAGAGAAATGTGTCTTGTCATGACAGTCAACATCTGTACAGAGATGGAGGAATAATCCAGACGGTTTGTAGTTGTGGGTCCATTTCTGTCTGAACATCATCGCAGAGAGAGCGCTCTTTCTTCTCTTCTGTCTCTCTCTCACGGATACACAAGTTGTCACTATTTGTGTTTATTCAATCCTGACCCCATGACCTCGCGCCTTGACCCTTAAAGCGGTGCTTTCTGCCCGGGGTTTTCCCACACAGATCTCTTTCACTCCCAATGCTCCACACATGCACAGGTTTAAGTATCGGGGAGTTTTCTGTCGGAGGATTTTAGGGACTCGCGTGTCCTCCCTCTCCGTGTTGGACTTGTTTGGTCTCTGCTGGTGTTTAGCTGCAGTTTGTTAGGGCTTCAGCACCTGTGACACACATGTGTCCGCCCACAGCTGATAAGCATATATGCACATCAACTTGTAAAGCTTGTATGATCACATGATCTCACACACACACACACACACACACACACACACATTGAATAAAACACAATATGTTGTGAATGTTCACACAAAGCCGTAATACATTCCTGATGTTGCAAAGACACATGTGTCCTCACAAAGACCACCTCCACACACGTACACCCCTACTCTCACTCTAACTGTTTTAACAGATGTGTGTGTGTGTGTGTGTGTGTGTGTGTGCTCGATGGGGAGCTGATGATCACTAGCAGGCCCTTGGCAATCCTGCACATGATGCAGTGCCGTTTATTACAACTAAAGTGCTGTTCACATGTTAGTCTGTGTGTTTGCAGCTGGACATCTCATCTGTGTCTGCCTGAGTTGTGTCTGACTGAGCCAAGACATTAGATTATGTTTCAGAGCTTTTGGAAATAATCTTATCAAAGGCCCAACTCATAATGGACATTTAAAAGAGAAACAAAGTTACCACCCCAAGATGTGTATCCATGTTTTCTCTCAGTTTCTCTCTCTCACACATCATTTATTTCCCGATCTTTCCTGCGCACTAATTGTCCTTCCTAACACGCCCCGTGTTATACCCGCCCACCAGAAGTGCAGCAGAACTGGAAAGAGTGACAGAAAAAGACTACGATATGTGTGTGTGTGTGTGTGTGTGTGTGCGTGTGTGCGTGTGTGTGTGTGTGTGTGTGTGTGTGTGTGGTGGAGGCCTCTCCACCAACAGAGAGGGAACATCCTAGCCAGGGACACAGTTTCCACAACACAGCTATAAGCCAGGGACATGTCTGTTTCCATGTGGCTGGAGAAGAAAAAAATATATAGTATATCTCTGCCTATCCGGCATAACAATATATATGATATTATACACATGACATCTATTGTTCTGTCCATCCTGGAGAGGGATCCTCGTCTGTTCTCTCCTGAAGGTTTCTTCACTTTTTCCCCCTGAAGGGTTATTTGGGAGTTTTTCCTGATCCGATGTGAGGTTTAGGGGCAGGGATGTCTATGTGTACGGATTGTAAAGCACTCTGAGACATTTGTAATTTGTTAAATTGGGCTATACAAATAAACTGAATTGATATTGTCTATCTCTGCCTATCCGGCATAACAATATATATGATATTGTATATCTCTGCTTATCCGGCATAATATTAGGGTCATCACTATCTCTCAAAGGTGATGAATGATTCCAACATCTCAGAATGAAAGATGTAATGCAATAATGTAATGTAATCTCAGAATGTTTTATTATATTTAAATTGGTCAGGAAATACATTTTATTAGCATGTGTGTGGGTGTGCTTACGATTAAAAAACAAAAGTTTCTGGTGGGAAAGTGACACCTGACACTTTATCTTTAATGACACACCCACATGACATGCCTGAGCACACGTGTGTATGTGCGCGTGTGCGTGTGTGTGTGTGCGCAAGGGAAAAAGACCAGAGCACTGACACCTCAGGTGTGTGTTAAGTAAGATAATACGTCTCCAGCCCGAGTCCTTATGTTCTTGTCTTTGAAACGTCTCTTCCTTTCTCTCTGGAGCAGCACAGCGGTCATTCATGTGTTCAGTATGACCGATTGTCTGCTGGCCAGCGAATAGTTGAGCAAGAAACTAAAAATTGCTTGAGCGATGAAATAGTGACTTAATAGAGCTTAAGCTTTAGTTTAATACAAGTTTATCTCCTGAGATGGAATGAGAGAATATTTCCTTAAAGTGTATTTTACCCTCTGAGGTTCAGTTCATGTCTGTTTTTAAAGAGCCCACTTTATTTTACTTGGCTTTCAATGTCAATATACCATTAACACCCAGCTGTGATCCTCTGAATCATGTTAAAGACACACAACTTGTATTGTTCTTTCTAGAAAGAATTATTGTCATGGTGAAAGTGCACTGATTTACATTTTCCAACAATTCACTTGCGGTATGTTAACGCCACGTGTCACACACAATGAACAAGACGGACGTTGATTAATGAGCAATGCTTTAGGTTGCTACAGCAATATTTGATGTAACTTTAAACGTAGGAGCTTGGTGAGCAGACTTATTGTGGTTAAGAAGTGAGTGATGTTCTCCGTGACAGCAGCACTTCTCTCCATCAAAAACAAAACTGAGCAGGCTTTTATAACATTGTGTAATTCTCAGTAGGTCGTGGTCAACATTAGAGACATGAACATTGGATTTCTAACAAAGTGGCTCAAAAGCATTTGTGCCGGAGAGCTTTGGTAACGAAAAGAGAAAAACAGAGAACATTGCTGTCATGATTTATAGTTTTTGATATTGAGTTAGAAATGCAGTGAAAAAGAGGAAGAATACAGCTAGTGTCATGTAACCCAGGGAATATATATATATACACACGTGGGGAGATTTATTAGACAAATGTGCAAGTGATTACAGTTTGCAGAAAAGGCTACATGTCTCCCCACGTTACTGATGTGACCTTGTACATGTGCCTGTGTGTGTGTGTGTGTATGTGTGTGTGTCCTTTAGGGCCTAAGAGAGATATACATTTGTACCTGCAAAAGAAATCCTTTTGCTTTGAGAGAGCGGACAAAGAAAACAAATTTAAACTAGAATGGGCACTCGGTAGAGCGCATACCTTCGCATATCACAAGATTGAATTATGAACAATTTGGCACTAGTTTCACGCAAATCGGATGCCAATTAACCGAGATATCGCAAATTTACGCTTTCCACCTTTTCGTGACCTTGACCTTAACCTTTGACCCAATCACTCCCAAAAACTAATCGAATGTTCCTTGGGTCATGACCAATCATCCCACCAAATTTCATAAGAATCGGCTCAGTTTTGTCTGATTTAGACGAATAACGGACGGACGGACGGACATATTCACAAATAAATACACGCCGGCCAAAACATTACCTTCTGCATTTTCAATGCGAAGGTAAAAATGATCAAGCGTTGGTGACACAATGTGTGTCCACAACCATATTATATTATATTATATTATATTTTTCCACAGAAATAGCGCCACAACGAATGCCGTCACACACTTGACAGATGTGTAGTTGAGATTAAAACGATTAGTGTTAGGTTCTATGTGTTTCCTGTTTTATGTTGAAGTCTCTGTCTTGTTTCCTGTTTCCCTGCTCTTTCCTCCCTGTGCTTGTTTGATTGTTCCCTGATTGTTTCCACCTGTGTCTCGTTCCCGTGTGTATTTAGTCTGTGTCTTTCTGTGTGTCCGGTCTCGGATCGTTTTCGTTGATCAGTGGTGTGTTGTCCGTGTTCCTGTGTGGAATAAATCCGTTTGGTGCCAGAAACAATTTGCGTTTGGGTCCTCTGTCACCACGATCCGTAACAATTAGCAGTTCCTTTATGCAATGTACACATGGATGAACAGACACATATCACTACATTTCTTTGATAATAAAAAAAAGGTCAAATAATGAAAAATGAGAGCGATGCATTAGCAGAGTGCTCAGCCTCCACGAGTTGTGCCTCCAGCGACCACCGCTGGATCATGTGAGTCAACTTCTTCCTTCTTGTGGATCAGACCTGTTTTGAACAGGTACGCTCTTATTTTAATCGATGCAGATGTTTGCATCTGCTCTGCACAGACGCAAGTTTCCTCTCTGCATTTGTTCAAGTTTCAGTGAACTCGAGGTTGATGCCACAAAAAAAACAGCTACGAGAGGTCCTTGGGGTGCAGCTATGAGCGGGCACCCAACATAATGTGCAGGGTGCTGGAGCAGAAGGCTAGATTGGCTGAGGACAGACATTGAGGTGCACTCACTCACTCACAGACCCACACACACACACACACAGATATGTACACACACACACAGATATGTACATACACACACACACATGGACAATCGCATGATTCTCCTGACCCGTGTTGCACAGCCCAGTTAATAATGGTTTCTGTCTGAACGGGTGTTGAATGTTTGGACTATTTTACAATCTCCAGCAGAAGATAAGGTGCTGACAACCTTCAGTACACACCCATCACCACTGAGATACTCACACAGAAGGCTCAGGGCCGAGTCCGATCAAACCTCTTTAACAACTCTCCCTCTCCACTCCCCCGGCCCGCTGAATGGGGGCCCGCTTCCTGAAACTCCTTCCAACAAAGCTTCAAGGTTGTTATTGGCTGCTCTCCCTCTTGAGTTCCCTCAGTCCAGAAACTGTCTGCTCTCCATCGCTCCCCCTTTCTTTTTCTCCTGCCTCATCGTGACGACAACAACACGAGAGGAAATGTATCGCTCTCAACAAGCTTCGCTGGAACTCGTCACGGCGAACTGAGTTGACTTTTACGGACATATTTTCTTTTCAGCTCAGATTATTCACGTGGTGATGGATGATGATCAGTGTGTTTCCCCTGTGCTTTGTGGTGGTAATTACATTGCGCTGATTGCCAAAGCTCCTTAGCAGCAGCATGGGTGAATGACTCCAAACACAACGTAATTTGCTTTATCAGCGTGGAGTGTCAATACTGAGTCTGCAAATCTGTGGCGGAACAGCTTCCTTTGAGATGGGACAGAAACGTGGAGCTCTCTGCAGACTCCCGAGGTTTTAGTGCTCCAGCCCCAACAAGAGGTCTCTCATGGTCAGTGTAGGAGTAAATAATGTGGTTTCAAATCCATGATCCAACAGCAGCTCAAACACTCATGCTGTTCATCGCAGTGTTGATGCCTATTGGCTCATCCTCCTAAACTTTATGTCCGTCCTCCATTAGAATCACGGAAGAGAGAGAGAGAGAGAAACAAGAAGCCTCAAAGTATTTCCTGAACCCTAGCTGGGCCAATACGACCCAACCAGGGACTAGGATTTCTCTCCACAGGTCACAAAGCCAGAGCTGCTGAACAAAGACACACACACACACACACACACACACACACACACACACACACACACACACACACACACACACACACACACACACACACACACACACACACACACACACACACACACACACGTTTAACTGATTGGCCCTGTTGCCGCTCACATAGGGGCAGGGCAAAGCCTAAGTGAAAGCACATGTTTGTGTGAATGCTGAAAGCAGAAGTTGGACTCCTCGTCTCTCTGATACATGAAACCAAACGCCGTCAGATCTTTGCGTTCCAGGAGAGACGGGAACACATCCTGTTTTCCATGTCGACGTCAAGGAACAAAACAGTGAATTATAAAACCCTAAACTAAAATGTATCAAATAACCATTGAGAATTATGCAACCGACTGTGACAACGAGGGTGTGTAAATAAACACAGGACGATGAGAAGTGAGTGGCCTGTAAACAACACTCTCTCTGGAATATAATTGCACAATAAATGCAATATCTATCACACAAAGGCATTCAGAAAATCTCCCAGCCAACCCTGTTCCTTCACACATTCATCTTTTTTTTTACGATTGCTGTGGATTTCCTGTTCAGCAGAGCCACTGCGTTGTCCGTTGCCAGATTCCTAACATCCGACGGGTTCCGACCTCTGACCTCTGACCTCTTTGACCCCTAACAGAACATCTGGAGCGCTTTCAGCCTGCCATGTTCTTCCCTCAGGACACACAGATTGATGAACAGACATATCTGACGCCACATGCGTGGAATTGCATGACATCCTCTAAATCTAATCTAATCTGAAACTGGCGGAGCGTCAAGAGGTGTTAACACGTCTGAGGTGAAAGCAGGTCTGGAGAGAGGAGAGTCTGCTCAAAGGAATGACTCAGTATCTGCAATCTGTTTGCTAAAGTGTTTAGTATTTTTAATTCTTGGTTTTGGAAGTTGACAAATCTGTTTGAGGGTCAAAAGAAACTAAGGCTGAAGCCAGTTATGTGTTGCTGTACGAAGGAGGAAGAGTGTTGGTGAGGACTGGTCATCCTCTTTATGCTGGCAAGAAATAATCTCAATGACTTCAATTCCATCAATGCAAGAACCTCACATATTAAGAGGATTTGGGAAACACACCTGCTCTGCTCTTTCTTGCTGAGAGTTCGATAAGAAGCTTGATTCCACTCTCATGGTTGTGCACAGCAGGTCACATTCATTCAGCACAACCTCTGCACACATGAGGAGACGGCTACAAGGCTCTGGTCAGAAGGGACGCATGCTCTGCACCTCGAACATATGATATCTTGTTTGTTTATCTTGTTTATCTTGGACTCCAGGACATGACCAACAAATATTCCCACACTCTAGAAAAGCACAACTTTTCCTTTTTACAGTTTGTTTTTTCGTACTGGTTAAAAAAATATATATATTAGCGTTACTGTAATAGTCAGATTTATGTTGCCTTTGGAAAGATCCAGGATAGCATTTTCCAGTGGATATGCTAAGCTAAGCTGACCAGCTGCTGACCATATATTCATATTTAATTTGCAGACATTTGAGTGGTGCACTGCAAGAAAGCAAATACGCATCTTCCAAACTGTAAAAATAAAAATCCCTATGTCCATCAATATGTGAATATTTGCTGATTTGCTTCGTCTTCTTTGATGTGTACGTCTGACCTCTCTGTCAGACGTACACATTCGAGAACAGCTGCCATGAGCCTGAGAGTGGGGCCAGCTCCTGTATACTAACTTAGTACATCAGGAGAACCTCACATATTAATGGATTCATACTTATAGATCCTCCTTCAGATATACTTTTTGAAATCACACACCACTTTGTCCAAATGTTCAACCAACAGAAGTTCACTGTTCACTCTTGCTGTGATGGAGGAGGACCAGCTTACCGTCTTCGCGGCCTTCGACGGTGACCTCCTGGTGGGCTTCTGCACCTGGCCTCTCAGCGTGACCGGCTGCTTGGACACCGAGCCGTTCTCTCGCTTCTTGCTGGGGGAGGACGGGACTGACGACGGGGGCGGTGTGGGGGAGGCTGGTGGAGGCGAGGAGGTGGAGGAGGAGGAGGATGGATGCCCGACCATGAGGACGGCCATCTCCTGTGTGGCTGTGAGGCGGAGGCTGCGCAGACCTTCATGTGTCTCCTGGTCCACCACCAGCAACCGGGTCTCGTCGTCCAGGGCTTTGATCCGCTGCACCACCTGAGGGACGGGAGAGGACGGCATCGTATTGGTCATTGGGTGTGAAAGGGAAATAAAAGAACATAGGTGTCCATGCACATAGACTGCAGCCACAGAAGAATAGTCCGATCTCATCAAAGAGGAGATTATGTTGTTATCCTTCCTCTCTTAAAGCATCCAGTCAGCGCTAGAACATCTTTCTGTTGAACACATTCACACCTCTCCAGGCCGTGTGGGTGTATGGTGATAGAAATACAAGCGTAGACCAAAATATCAGTATGCAAGATGGACATTCATTTTCGAGGCAAAAAGCCCAGCATTTGATGGTTTCAGCCTTTAAATGTGTTTGGGGGTTGCTTCTTCTTATCTCACCATTAAATAAAAATTTATATATTAGACTGTTCAACAAATCAAGACATTTGATGAAATTATGGGCTCTGCAAATCGCTTATGAGTCCAAAACATGCTCCGACTCAATCCTTCATACCACTGAGTCTTGTATCATCCTTTGTCTTAACTTAAATCAAAAGCACGAGCGCTGCGGAATTGTTCTTCTATTATAGAATATTTTCAGTATACTGAGAGGTTGTTGGTGTGGATGTCCCTCCGTTTCTGTGAGCTGTACAAGTGTTATCTGTCACAGTGTGTATTCAAAGCAGCGTGTGCTTTCATGTGGATACACTGTAGGAGCTAAATAGTTTCAATGAGGGGGGTGTGCTCGGCTGAAAGCGTCCCAGTGCCATGATGCACGCGCACCAGCCATGCGTAACCTGTTGATATCGACCTATACTGCGCGGGCAACTAACGCGCGTGCTGTGTAGAGTGACGTAGAACCACAGATATGAATGCACATCAACTTGCCTGGTGGTGCGTTTCTTTCTCCACGTTGACCCCATTCACTTCCACCACACGATCCCCGGCGCGCAGCCCCGCCGCTTCTGCAGGGGAGCCGCTCTCCACTTTGCGGATGAACTGTCCGCTCTTTCCTTTCTCGCCGTGCAAGTGAAATCCATACCCGCTGTCCGTCTTTGTCATGACACAAAGCCGCGGTTTCCGCGCGCTGGCCATTTCGTGTTCAGCCTCCAGCAGTGTTCAGATAAAGTGTAATGGTTAAAATGCACGGGTGAGCGTTTAGGAGAGCGGGCGCGGGGATAAACTTCCACGGAGAGGAAACATGTCTGTCCGACGCGCACGCTGTCCCCAATTGTAAAGAAAGAAAGATGAAATCCCAATGCAAACTAGCCCGAGTGCACTTAAAATGAAGACGATCCACAGTTTTCTTTTTTAAACTGCAAGAAAAAACTGCAAACTTTAAGAAAACGATGTATCCAGTCCTCCAGGTCTCGTGTCCAGCTGAAGCGCACTTCTGGCGACTCCAACACCGATGCGTCGCAGCGCGCACCGACTTCAGAACCTCCAGAGGAGCGTCACCGATGTGACTGCAGCCGTGTTTGAGTCGAGCAGATCACCGCGCGCTCACCTCTTTCTCCACATTTATCCATAACAACTGCTTGGACGATATGCATATGCAGGTTTGATATAGATGGCGCAGGGTTAGCGCCTTGTGCGCTGTAGCACCACCTCCCTCTGGCCCCGCTGCCTATTTGATCCACTGAGGAAAGTGAACTATTCAGCGCGGACACAGCAGGATTCAAAGTGAGACAATACTGCCCCTGGGCGGCAAGTCCGGTTCTGTTGAATACTTCTCAACATAGTCACAACTGTATTATTGCCGTATCTTACGGTGACCACTAGAGGGCAGTGAGCACTTCAACGTGTAAAGCAGCAATCCACTCTACGTCAAGAGAGAGAGAGAGAGAGAGAGAGCGAGAGAGAGAGAGAGAGATATGGACAGCTCATACACAAATCAAGTTCCCCGATGCAGACTTTAACTCAGAGGTGTGTTCTCAATCATCTTAGACGATACGTTCACCTTGTGCACGTAAAGCTCTTATTTCAGTTTGTTGGATCTGTATTGAAGTCAAATGAACAACTGAGTGTATTGTGTTAACCGTGTGTGGGTGTATGATTGAACGCAGCTGTGTGTCTCCATGTATCATCTCCCGATGCAATGATTAGATATTCAGACTTTAAGACATTGTGCA
The DNA here is from genome assembly GCA_036178185.1 of Liparis tanakae. Lineage (NCBI taxonomy): Eukaryota > Metazoa > Chordata > Actinopteri > Perciformes > Liparidae > Liparis > Liparis tanakae. The sequence goes on from CM070091.1 coordinate 13,394,164, forward strand.
ATAGATGTAATGTGTACAGCAGGACAGATTTAGATTTAAAATACATTCAATGAATATGACAGAGTGTATGAATGGTTGGTAGTAGGCATATTCCACGATGGAGACCTCCACAATCCATCAGGCAGATGGAGGTAGAGAAGAGGAGTGGGCGGAGTCTCAATAGTGGGCGGAGTCTCATCAGGGCAGTGGCATAGTTGGTAGTAGGCATATTCCACGATCCAGACCTTGATGATCCATCAATTACAATAAGTAATCCTAACATTTATTTGCACTGCTATGCCGAGGACACAATTTATGTAGCTATAAAAGTCAGGATTAACCGTCACTCTGACGTCCCGAAAACAATGGTCCATTAAATTGGTCAAATTCAAGGGTAAAAATCTGACATAATCATGTTTGAATTATGAAACATTCATTACAGAACGGGGCTCTAGCGGTTAGGCTTAGAAATGTATGAATGATCTTTTTATCTTTATTTAACCCAACTTTTGATTATTATTTTCCTATTGTTTTTAAAATCTGACTGCTTACATCGCCTTCTTATTTGGAAATGGTGATTCATGCTTTTCCAGAAGGGGTTAAAGCCCACTCACGCTTCAAGGTAGACAGAATATAACATTTAGACTGTTAGCATCAAGGGATAGAGATCACATGACAACACCGTCAGCCTCTCTGCATTAACAGTAGAGGACTGGCTCCAGAATGAACTCAGATCCTGCAACACAGCAGCCATCGCAGTCACCTGGTACACACTTCAAATGTCTAAATACGCTTGTGACTCTTGTCTCAGTGACTTCCTCTAAAAATTAATTTCAACAAACTAGCATTTGTTCTTCATAATAATTAAGTGTATTATCATTGTTATCATCTACACTATGATTCTACTGGTTATGAAGCTGTTACATCCTCTCTGAACTCCTCCCATCCAAAATGTATAACTGCAGCAGGTATAAGACCATTGACCCAAATCTTGAGCGTTATTTATAGATTGCTCTGCTTTGATTCGCCCTCATGGGTCACAATGTGTGAAGACGAGCCGGTCTGCTCCTGACATCTTGGAATCCTCTGGGGCTGATCTCTGAAATCCCTTTTTTAAATCCATACACTTGGAAATATCCACTCACGCTGCTTCGCTATCAATCTTGATTGTTTCTATTTGGTTTACTGAATAAGTTATCTGTATATGTTATTGAAATGTTGTAAGTCATATGTTATCCTACCTGTCCCCCTGGCAGAGGGAGGAAGACCCACTGTGGGGAGGAGGCTTACACACATGCACTCATTACCTGTAACAGTTTAGCTCCACACCTTCCTTTTTGTATTAGTTGTTTTCATCCTGTCTCTAACTATCATGTCATTTCAGATCCTGCTTCCCATCTCGTCAGTCCAACTCCCTTCTCACCTGCCTCTGATCACCTCGTTAGTCCCTCATTACCTTCACCTGGTCTTCATGCCCGTCTCACCTGTTGCCCATTCCCTCGTTAGTTCCTGTCTACTTAGGTTCCCTCACTTGCTCTGGTCCTCTGCCAGAGTGTCGTATGTTTTTCCGACCAAGCCCTCGTGCGTTCCACTGTGTATTTTATTATTCTGTCAGTTCCGTTCCTGACGACGCTCTCAGTAAAGGATCTTTATTATATTATATTATATTATTTGCATTATCTGTCTCCTGAGTCGTGCATTTGGGTCCACCCTAATCCCACCGTGACGTTACCACAGCGTAGCATCGGTCAGAGACAGAGACATTGAGGTTGATGGTACCAAAGCAGCATGACCGCAAACACAGAGGAAACCAGAACCACCACACACACACACACACACACACACACACACACACACACACACACACACACACACATACATACATACATACATACATACACACACAGAGCCACATGACAGGTTGTCAGTAAACAGACACACAATGAGGGCCAGGACAGTCCAGTGTATGATATTGAAGTATATGAAGGAGAGAAGAAGGCAAAAAAGAGAGGAATGGTTCTAGAAGAGGAAAATGTCCTGGGGAAGAAGATGATGGAATCTATTAAAGACAAGACATGACACACATGGTTGATAGTTAGTTTATTAGATAGTTAGTTTATTAGTCAGTTTTTTAGATAGTTAGTTTATTAGATAGTTAGACATAAGCTTAACTCAATCAAACCATGTCAGTGACATATGTTCTAATACAGAACAACTGTATTACAGAAATATAAACTAATATTCATAATCAGTACTCACTTTTTTAACCTGCAAGCTAACTGCGGGATGTTTAAATAACAGTTTGTTCTTCTCTCCTAAAGGAGGAGTGTGGATTTTCCCCGGTAACCATTTCAACGTGATTATGGCATTGTTTTTCGGATTATAAATGAATAATAAATAATAAAACAAAATATTATATATATATATATATATATATATATATATAATCTATCCTTCAAACAATTTGAACCCCACACGGTTTTATATCGTTGCATTTATTAAAGAAACGGTGAAACAAAACCCAACCACCATTATTAAGAAACAAGTCGGCTCAGGGAAACGTATAACTGCCTCCCTTCATTTAGCGGACAGCGGATTATTCTTTAAATGTATTTTTGTGGAAAGTCATCTGGTCCAATGAAAAAAGAAGATATTTTGACTTCATGTTTACAATTTTTTCATTAAACCTACTTTAACTTAATTTACAAAAAAATGAAACCATTCATTGTTCCATGCAGGCATGTCAGCTGCCCTCAACTGGGTTGAATCAATGCAAAAATACTTAATTGTTCATATTTATGATGGCTCCTGTAATTAAATATTCCATATTATAAATGACCAATAATGACCAATTATGTTAATATTCCCACTGTTTCTAACACACACACATGTCTCGTATCCATCTAAAGTTCCATTTTACCAAGTAGTTTTTAAAACAAGCTCATGGTCTTGTTTGGTTTAAGTAACAACTCTGGAGATGCTACTGTGTCGTCCAGAAACTTCCTAAAAATGTTGTGACCGAATATTAAAGATCATAGTCGCTTAGCTTCAGAGAAGAGATACAACTAACAGGCCAACGTACAATTAACCAACAAACAAGTGACCGCTCTAGTTAAAGCAGCACACATTGAATACTGAATATATTTCAAATTAAAGAGAATACCATGGTTGAGTTTGATATAATAGTGTGACTCCTGGACAAAAGAAATCACTAATCTGAGGGAAATTACCTGTATTATCATGGCTCACGTGATGAATTCAGCATAACATTTATTTCCACAGCACTGGTTTAATAGTTGGACTTCTTAGAGGGACGGTTTCTTAGGTAGATCTTAGAGTAAGATTAGTTTATTAATACCACTCTCTCTCTTCTGACAGTTATCGTCCCAGTGAAACAGAAGTTAGAGCTTTTAAATCTTTTTTTAAGCTTCAGTCGTGTGACGTCTGCTCTGCTCGAGCGGTTTTATATGACGGGCGGGGCTATTAAACATTATCTCTATGGGTCACGCATACTAAATATTTTATAGGGATTATCAGGCAGACTATGGACAGAGCCAGGCTGGTTGTTTCCTCTCTTTGTGCTAAGCTAATTTAGCCGAATGCTGACGGAAAGATACGAGAGTGGTATTGCTCGTGTCATGTAATTCGAAGCCGAACGTTAATAAGTATATTGTCACTCTATTGCTATAGCAGAAACATTGTTCTCACTCCAGTCATTCATTGAGAAGCGCTTACGACTCAAACTTCCCTGCACAATTGTGTCTTAGTGCAGTGAAATGTACATTATACTGAATTAATCAAGACTACAGGTTAACATAGATGAATAATAGCAAAAAGCATCAGCAGCGAATAAAATAAAAGTACATGAGAAAACAAAGGTTTCTCAAAAAAAAACATTACATTTAAAAAAGAGAAAATCTGTTTGAGAATAAAAGTATTTTTGTTGTAGTCTGCAGTTAAGGTAAATACAGCTACTGGAGATGTTACATAATTTTACATTTCCATTATTATTATTATTTTTTGTATTGTACAGAGATCTCATAAACTAATGCTGCGTTCAATGCAGTCAACCCAGTTACAGGACAAAGACATGAGGAACACACATACATGCTGAGATCTGTGAGGAATGCTGTCTTTTCGCTCTCTACTTGCTCCTCTGGTCAACTCCACAAATGTCCCAGTCATTGAGGGACGACAAGCTTAAAGACAGGAAATACCGATCCATAAAAGTCCCAGAAATCAATCCTCCATGTAGCATGTTGCTGCGCTCTAATACATGGAGAGGCAACTTGAAAACTCATGCTCCATTCGTCTCCTGAAACAACAACAACACAGATTAGGGACACAAAAAAAGACTCGATGACACACTTTGACATACGTTATTGCTCCTGCAGTCAATGAAGGAATTAGTGGAAATGTTTCCATTGAGTTACAACTTGGAGCTCAGTTTTTTCCTGTCCGTTACATAAAGTGGACTTCATCTCTGGAAGTCCCATTTTTAAATGTTCAGACATCAGAGACACTGGGCCCTTTATAGTAGCGGCCCGCAGATTGTACACTGCAGATTTGGTTTGGATATAGTAAGATCCTAAAGTATAAGTAACACCAAGACATGTAACTCTTAAGTGAGCTTTCAATAATACAATTTAAATGTTTTATTTAATTTAATCTATTTGAAGGACAATAATGACGTCTTCCTTTGTTTCCACCCATTTTTAAGTTTCATCATACCGGCAAAATAAGTGGTAATACAGAAGAATGTTATTACAGGCCACTCCCACCAATTCACATATAAATGACACATATGAGTCATCTGTGTGCACTATGAATGCTTTTCTTACTTTTTGCTTTTCATTTGTACGCCATGTAGTCTGCGATATATAAACAAAACTATAATACGCTCTCAACAAGTAACAGTTGTATATAATAATAATAATAATAATAATAATAATAATAATAATAATAATAATAAACAATAATATTTGTGGCGTGTTTTCTGTACTTATGTGACGTTATTTACGTAGGTATTTTACCTACAGTAGGTTCGTAATTTAAAACTAACAATTATGTATTTCCTCAATCTAAGTGGATTCCTATAAGATGTTTGAACCCTGTGGCATTTATATGACACGCAAAAAGTCATAAATCTGTACTTCTGACATTTCTGAAAAGTCGTCTCATTTCTAAGCCTTCCCATGAGTTTGGGCTGCTTCTTCAGAAATGACTTGCATCACATGAATATTGTTTGCACATTACCTGAACGCTTAGCAATTTCCCATTTTGTGTTGGATTTCCGGTTGGCAGAACAGGAATGTGGCTTTCCATGGTTTCATTTTTAATCCCTCCCGCCCGGCTTGCAGTACCAACACCATTTGGTTTGTGGACGCAGAGCACTTTCTGGAAGCTCTGCCGGAAGTTGTCAGAGAGGAAGGCATAGAGGATCGGGTTGGCGCAGGAGTTGACGTAGGTGAGGATGACCAGGAAGAAGTAGATTGTCATGTTGGTGTTGTTCTCCGGGATGATATGAACCAGGTTGACAATGTTGGTGGTGAAGAAGGGCAGCCAACAAAGTACAAACACCAACACAATGATCACCACCATGCGCGTCACCTTCCGCTCCGACTTGCGTCGCTTAGTCCGGCCTGCGCGCACGCTTGCTGACCTCACCTGAAATGGAGGCGGTCGTTTGAAATGGTTTTATGAGAATTTAAAAATAATAATGATTTATACAGCAATAAAAGCCAGAAAGGCCAATTGTATCTGTTGTATTACCTTGATAACGATGAGCAGGTAGCAGAGAGAGATGATAACCAGAGGAGCAAAGAAGCCCAGTATGCATGTGTAGAGGATGAAGGCGATGGAATGCATTTCATGCGGCTGAGGCCAGGTGATGTTGCAGGCGTTGACATCTTCCTGTACATGTGAGTAGATTGTGACCGGCAGCACAATCAGAAAGGACATGATCCACACCACAGCGTTGAACATCTTGGCAACCTTTGGCTTCCTCCATTTGACACTGCGAATAGGATGAACCACGGCCAGGTAGCGGTCGATGCTCATCAACGTGAGGCAAAAGGTGGAGCTGAACTGGCTCATGGAATCAGCAGTCATGTACACCTTGCAGAATAATTCCCCATATGGCCAGTAGGAGAGCACACTATTGGTGCCTAGAAAGGGAATTCCCAAGATGTAGAGTTCATCCGCCAAGGCTAAATTGAGGATGTACAGGTTGGTTACAGTCTTCATCTTGGTGTAGCGAATCACCACGTAGATGACCAGCGTGTTACCCAGAACACCCACGATGAAGACGCTGATGTAGAGGACGAGGGTGAACACATTGAAGGGCATTAGCGCGGCCGCTACTGGGTTATTGTTGTCGGTGGAGTTGGGGTTGGGCTGGGCGGAGGACGAGCTGACATTCTCGGATATCAACGTCCAATCGTCGTACGCATCCATGTTGAAGGAGGAAGGGTGGTGTTTGGTGTCTGTTTGGATTACGAGAGGAAATTTAACATGAGAAACAAGAAATACATAAATGTACAATCATATGAGATACTGAACAATCCATGCTTAAAAAAACAAAAAAACAAAAAAAACGTTTTGAGTTGAAAACACTAATTGTGCGTTGTAATCGTGGTGGTCGGAAGTTCTGCATTTCAAATAATAGGCATAAATACAAAAGTAAACTATAGTATAGTTTAATAATTGCTTGCCAAAAGTAAAACATGTTCTTTTAGATCACAAATATGCATTAATGTTCCAGCTGACTATGGTGAAGCTAATTTGAATTACTTCATGGTACAGGGTGTAGCTAAACCTATAAGTATAATTAAAAGTATACAGTAAAGATCCAAAGTAACTATTTACTTTAGTAAACAGTTACATTCCACCACCGATTAATGCAACTGGATGTTGGGGAATTTAATCATTACCTTAACTTTATATTTTATTTCAACTCTAAGAATTAATTGTCTATTGATTGAAGAGTTATCATTATTTGCATTTTGCGAGTCAATCTAAACTAAATTAGTCTTAAAATAAAAATATAACAAGAACATCAGTTATTTTGTATGTGCTCTCAAAGTTGTGAATGTATATCTATTTAATATACATGAATATATGATTAGATCATTAGCCAACTGGCAGCCTATAATAAAGAATTGCATCATGTCTTTGTGAAACTACATCTATATGTCCTTACCTGGTGCTTTGCGGGTGACCTAAAATAACAATTGCCCTCTAGTTGATGGACGTTGCATCTCGAGGCTGTGAAAATGTGTTGCACAAATAAATGGTGTGACGTAAAGATTCACTGAACCGCACTTCAAAACACGGGAGTGACGCGCAGCCCGGAGCGAGGTGTTGAGAAAACAAACACCCTGGAATGCCGTCTCCTCTCCCCGTTTGGCTTCACATTATTCACCAAACTATAATAACTGTAGCACTCAGTCATGAGATGCGTGGCTTATTCAATCTGAGTTAAAACTATAATAAAACCTTGGTGCCTCATACTTTCCAAACACACTAATACCGTTTCATGTCCTCTGTTAGGAAAATAAACGTTTAAAAAAAATGAGAATTCATATTCATTTCATTGAATAAACACGTGTTTTTCATATTAAATTCCGTGACTCTGGAAGATGGGATGGGACTTACCTGCGCGCTCCGGAGCGCCGTCTCCTCTCCACTATTGGATGGAGTGATGCTCGTCTCCCGCACTATTCACGCGCTTGCTCTTGCTCCCGGCCGCTATAGGAAGAGAAACCATCTCACACTTGACTTTTCATCTTGAGGCATTTTTCTTGCGGTCCACACGCGCACGTTTCCATTTACAGAGGCGCAACAAGCGGCATCTTCCAGGACTTTCCTCACAGCTCGAGTTCGACTGAAATCCTGCGCGCGGAGAAATGCGACCCTCAGATGAGGAGGTGTCTCTCACAGATTCACTGAAGCACTGCGAGTATTTAAGTGGAAAGCATCACCCCGCCTTTGGAATCCGAAGGTCCCACCCATGGGTGGTTGTTATCACCCCACAGCACAAAAAAAACACGAAAAAAAAAAAACACACAAAAGCACCTTTTTTTCTTTTCTTTGAGCATAACGCATCCAGTGAATCTTAAAGTGATACTAACTTATTTTGTACCTATGTGTGTGTATGAGACATGAGTAAAAGAAGCATATAAAGTAGGACGTTGATGACATATTCTTTATGGGCCCCGTTTGACCAGTCCAAATGGTACATGTATGATCATTGTGAGTGTGTATTGCCCTGCAGGGACAGTGGTGTGTAGTGGCACTTCATGGAGAATGATATGTTTCATTGAAACTGCATTGTCTCCGCAGCGGTCAACACCAGCTCTCATTTTCAAGGTTAACGACAACATCAACAAAACCTCTTTTGACCGTGCACACCAGATTTCCTGTCGTCTGTCAGACGAACCTGTTCGTCCAGATTTTCTTACAACTGTAGAGGTCAATACAAGCTGTTGGCAGTACAGAAGAAGCAGCCAACGTAAACGTGTTCAACAACCAGACGACAGGGTACATATAGAAGAGAGCGAATGATTTACACTGAGCTCCCGGTGTCACAGTGTTCGGCTCGTTCAATTTACATCCCTCTCCAACGTTATACTTCCATCAGATGCCCTGTGACCTTTCTCCTTTCATGGCAGATCCAGCCACACCCATCATGCCCTGCAATGACCTTATTGCCCTCACCTGAGCTTGTTTTCCCATCTCCTGCACCTGCACCTTATTTCGTCATAGCCTTGCTATACATACATACACACTGGCCCAGATCTACAGACTACACATCTGATAAACCATGGACCTGCCACAGATGGTACACTTTTCTTACTTTTTTTTACAAATGCCAGTTGCAGCAGCTCATGCTATATTTCCAATTATTTGTGTTCCCCAACTTCTCCTTACATTGCTATTGTCTTGTAGGCCTATTGCTTATTTCATATTCTGTTTGCATACTCACATTATTACATTAGCTGCAGTGATCTCATTTCCTTGCTTGAATTGGTTTCATCTAAACAAAACTGCCCGAGCACCAAGAACCGAGTTCATGAAAACAGAGCACACGTGCAATCACTACAATACAGAACCAAAAGGTTTTGTTTTATTTCAAAGATCAAAGTTACCGTAAAACTATACTTCTGCATATTCCTTTTCTTCCTGTGTACCGGTGTTACAGCAAAGTAACCACTGTCAGTTCATAGAGGATATAATATGAATGTTTTATGAATACTTGTAAAATATTTATATATTGTTTCAATTTGCCTTGATTTGACATGATGTGCATTATTGTGTTAATGTAACTTCTGTTTCTGCCAGTTGTTGTCAGACTGCTGAACCTCCCCAGAGAGCCCTGCCCTACCAGTCTCTGCTCGCTGTGTCTGTTTGAACATCTTCTTCTGCTGCTAACTTCGGGACTCTTTGGGGTAAATAGGATGTGTATGCAGCGAACAGGTTTACAGATGTGCTCCTTAGCGCCATCTATCGTCGCGGAGTTTGAAAAGGAACCAACGCGTTTCGGCCCAAATCAGAATTTCTTTTGCCGTGAGAAATTGGTTGTGTGGCGTGAGAGCGTGTGAAAACACGCAAAAGCGTGTGTCACACAGCGAAACCGTGAGAGTTGGTAGCTCTGTGCTCAGATGAGTCATTCTGGCTTCAGGCATGGATGTTTCTATATCAAGCTTCTTGTCTATTGGCATGTGCACCACGATCCTTTCAGATCGGAGTCAGTCGCCGACTTGTTTCTCGGGGGATCGTAGAACTTTCTGGAGGTAACGGGAGTGCGACGGTGTGTGGTGTTTGTGGCCCACGGGAGCATTACAGAAGACCCCTGAATCAATATCTCTGATCACCAACATGAGACAGAACCTTTTGTCTGTGGGGGAGGGTGGAGGGAGGGTCGGAGGCAAGGGTTGACTGGAGGAGAAAGACATGAATGAGATTACAGAGAGTGGCGACTTTGTGTCTGACGCTGTGTTTCGATGAGTTTGTCTTAAAACTAATCATAGACAGAATATACAAACAATCAATCGGTCTCTGTGCTGCTTGTTGTGTGTTCAATTTATTTTTAATGAGCCGGCCTACAGCATCCATAGAGACTATTTTAAGCCTTTTTTGAGTTGTGCGTTTCCATGTGGTTTGTTTGTATCACAGTATATTCATGTAATAACTGTTTAATGCAGTTGTAATTACACTTTGTAATTTAGGCCCTGGTCTCAACACAGCTGTTTTCATGGGGCCATATTTATTTGCTTAATGTTGTTTATTTTCTGCATCAATTATCAAATAAATATATAGACACATGATAAGTTGTAGAGGCTTGCTTTAGCTGTCAGTTATTGTATAGCTGTTCATCTGCACACAGACTCCAGATGGAGCTGTTGACAGCCGTGTACTCGTCCAGCATAGACTGGATCAAACATCGACGTTACATACATGTAACTGTTGTGATTCTGGTGGCTGCGGCCAAAAAGAGCTAAGAGGTGGACCCACCTGTCACTCAAAGTGGCAATGCCCTCAATTATGGCTAACTTTAATCGTCAATACAATTTAAATAGGTGAATAATATAGAAATCCAGACCCCAAACTGGACCAGGCTGTGTACATGTTTATTCTTTCTGTAAAGTTGGACATTTTGAACTTGGGGTTCCATGAACATAAACTCTGTTCATCACTTGAAGCAGACTTGAGTTATAGTTTTTCACTTTAAAACAAGCTAAAAATATTGGGCTGTTATAAGAGGAAAACGCCCTGAAGCTCGAACGTGCCAAAGTGAGACTGTTCTTCTATAGCTCACGTCATCACCTTCACATGAGTGAAGCTGTGCGAGTGAAATGTCTATTGCTTTGTATAATAGTTTATTTCACTGACTGCACTCGAGGTAAACACTAAAATATTCGAGGATGAAAGATTTAACCAAACCTGTATTTTGTTCCAGCTGATGCTAGTTTACTATAAATAATACCCACATCTCCAGATACAGTACTGGTGCGTCACTGTGAAAGCAATACTGCTGTGTTTACCTCTGAGTTTATTAAATACAATTAAATCATTGGAATGTTAAAGTAAATTGAGTTGACGGAAAAGTTTGAAGTACTATCTTAAAACCGGGAGACAATATGGAATACATATTATCCAGGAATAAATTTGAGTGTATACTCATGTTTCTTTTTTCATTATGCTAATAGATTGCAGCACCTAATATTCCTATTAAGGCGCCCTTGTACTTGCCCCTGTGGGACAAATCATACTTAATTAGGAAAGACCGAAAGGCTATATTTATTTTCTAACGTGAACAGATTTGACAATCATAATTAGAACTTGACATATGAGATGATGAGGGAGGAATTAAAAATAAAAAAAGACACATCATTAAGCATGTTGGCAGCATTAGGCTTTAGCGGCGGTGACAGTGTCAGTCTGCCTTTAACCCCTGAGGAGCTGCACAAAGAGGAAGCTCAACATAACCACTCCCGACATTCGGTGTGTGTGTGTGTGTGTGTGTGTGTGTGTGTGTGTGTGTGTGTGCGTGGGTTTTAGAGAAACATTTGTACCAGTAAATAGACAGTTGCCCTTGTGTACAGGGACTCTCGTTAAAAGGAAATTAAAACATGAGAGAATATCACACGTATAATCATGGTTATATGGTTATATTTTGTAAATGTGTTTTTTAATATAAGACACATTTCATATATATATATTTAAATATATATATATATATATATATATATATATATATATATATATATATATATATATATATATATTATGAATGATACTTTTAATACAACACAGTTGTAATAATAACAAATATGTTTTTACACTATAAGTTGCTTATGTACTGTACATTAAAAACACTCAAAATATCCTTATGCTACATATTAACTATATTATAGTGTGTTATTAAATGTTAATTAACATACAGTTGATAATGCTAAAAGGTGGATATAAAATAAAGTTCTATGTTAATGCTTGACAGTCCCATTTCTTAACACAGTTAAGATACAATTAGATAATCCTTTATTAGTCTCACAGCAGGTCAATTTGCAAAGTTATTGCACGCTATTAACACGTATACGGATACCTTTTAAAACAGAGAAAGCTTTTAATCAAATTGCATTTGGACTCATCTTTACAGCATTTGTAGCTTTCATAAAATAAACACTCGCATTATATTCCTAATAAATCCATATCTTTAAGTGAACAGTGCTCAGAAAGAATCAACATATTGCTGCGTGCCACAGTTATCGGCCCAAAGCTAACATAATGCACATAATAAGTTTGACTTATTGGCAATTATGGTTCCCATCAGTGAATTGCATTTTTTATAGTACAGCACAATTAAATAATGTGTAGCCAGTTGTGGATCTGATCCACTCAAGAATCACTGGTCTTGTGCATCTGTGTCCGTCATCAATCCAAATCAAAGCACTTTGCCAACGTGTCTGACAGAGAGAGACTATTGACCTAAACTCCTTTCTGACAGACTGACGTGAGAAAAGAAAAGTTAAATGTTCACGCTTCAGCTGCTCCTTTTGACTTGAGTTCACTCACACTGATTGGTGTGCCAAGGAGCACAATAGCTGCGAGATTTCATGTGAGATTTAGGTGTCGTCCCTTTAAAGTTTCCAATCGGTTAAAAAAAAGAGAGAGAATGAATTGACGTCATACTTCTTCTAGTTCTCCGTCCCTGCCTGCCACATCACTGAGGAAGAAAAGAAGCTAAATAAGAAAATAAGAAAGCTAACACCTTGCCACAAAGCCAACTCCATGTGCTGCAGCTGCCTGTTGATTAGAGGATTTTCTTTTTCACGTTTCCCACACATGCCGCCGACGTCTCTCAGCCTCTCATCGAGTCTTCTGTCCCTGTGCGTCTCACGTTGGTTTCTTCTCTCCTCTTTCTTCTCCCTGTTTGCCTGTCAGTGTTCATACGTCCACATATTAATCAGTTCTCCATCTGTAGGCAATTACTCGATCGCACAGAAACACAGGAAAGGGCTTTTTATGCCTCACGGCTTAAATACATTTCAGAAAAATATACTTGTTTTCTCTCCCGTCGAGATTCAGAAAATAATAAATAAATAGCACGCTTATGTCTTCATGATAAACACAGAGCTATACCACACATTGCCGGTTAGCTTAGTTAAGCTTAAAGATTGGAAACAAGGGGAAACAGAAGTGCGGAGGGAACAGGATCGTTGGACTCTCTCTTGGCGAGGTGCAGTAACTTCCTGACTTATTCACTGTACAGGTATGAGTGTGGTATCTAATTTAATATGCATATTACGCAAAATGTCAAACTATGTGTAACACACTGGATTTGAATACGACACTGTAATAAACTGAATCGTGAGCTCACTACCTCCACTGTTTGAATACTCTTTGTGTATCAGGATCCAAAGTACTGACAGGCTATTGTTTCATTTTTGTGACAGTGAAACTACAGTTTTAATCATTAACAAACTTAATTAATCGTTTATTGAGCTATTAACATTTCATTATTTTAATCACCGATCTGTGTTAACACCATATAAACAGCATTAGCGGATGATATATATTGCATTCAGCAAACTTTGAAATCAATCTCTCAAAAGATGTTACACAATGGCTTTTTTTTGTTCACACGTAATTAAACGCAGGACTCCAGTTGTTCTCAGTTTGTTAGTTTTGATGAGCAGCAGCTCACTCCCTACTGGCAAAGAACACCAGATATATAGAGTAGGCCGAGTCCAGGGTGTAAACAATGGCGTTGATGATCGCCATGAACGTGACCACCAGCAGTTTATCCCAGAAACAGAGGGCGCCACACGCAACGGGTCGCTTATTTCCGCGGAAACTATACAGCGGCCAGATCACCATCGCCGTCATATACATCACTGCTGCCAAAATGTTGTAGACGATCACAATCTTGTCAAAGGAGAACGGAAAGAAAGAGGTCAGCCGTCCGGCGGAGAGCAGGATGATGAGGATGGCGAAGATGAAGCACAGGCAGTACACGGCCACGCACCACTGCAGCTCCGGGGAGCCCGAGAACTGGCTCGCCTCCAGGGACGTGAAGATGAGACAGGCGAAGAACGCCTCCAGCATCTTCATGACGCCGGGCAGCGTGGAGAGGAACCCGCTGTTCTGCCCACTGGGACGCAGGCGAGTCAAAGCCACCTCGCCTGCGTAAATCCCAAAGCAGAGCCAGGACACCACGGAGGCCCAGATCTGGCGGTGGCAGATCTGGCAGGTGAAAAAGACGGGGTAGATGATGGAGGCGGAGAGGCACATGAGGCACGCCAGCATGGCGAAGGCGGTGGTGAAGTCCTCCCAGGCGACAGGTATTTTGGCGTTGACGGTCGTGAACTCCAGGATGAGGATGACAAGGGTGAAGAAGAAGCAGAAGCACCAGGTGAACATGGACCACACCCAGTAGGGGGAGGGGGATGAGCCGTACCCCACTGTGGCAACCAGGCTAAAACATAAACAGGTGAGGATGGCCGCCGTTATTCGTATGATGCCCACAGGCTGGGTGAGCGCCCGTAAGTCCACACCAACCATGGCTGGACGGGGTGAGCCCGTTGGACGTGGATAAAAAGGTTTTCCAAAGTCAGATGATTCTGGTCAGTACAGCGAGGCCATGTTTTCCAAACCAGGTCGTGTTGAAGAAATCCATGTAGAGCCTGGAGCGGGTGTGTTCTCTGAAACTGAAGCTCAGAGAGTGGTTGAGTCTATTCAAACAGAGCATCCCAGGCTTATCTGCATGGTTTATGGTCGTGTTTCTCTCCGCGGATTGGACGCCGGCTTAGCGTTATCATTCTCACCTCAGGACACACACTGGACTCTGGTCCTCCAGGGTCTGGCTCTCCAGGACAATGAAGAGGCGCGCAGGAGTTCTCTTGGTTTATTGTTCTTTGGTGGGACACGTTGGAGAGTTTGAAGAATGGATTCTTCTGGATTTCATAGTATAAAGATTATACTTCAGGTTGCTAAAGAAATACTAAAAATTACCCTTTTAACAAAGTAGAAAATCTACCTTCACACCAAATTGACCGGAAACTACACTATGTTGTTTTAGAGTATTTACTTTAGTATTATGATCCATTTCATTTGTGTGAACCAAAAGCAAAACATATGAAAACTCTTTTTATTCATTGGAAAAGAGGAACAGAGAAGAAAAGATCCCCTGCAGTGTACGACAACCGAAGCATTTAATAGATTATATCATACTTTCTCCTTTGTCTTCCCTTGAGAACATACGTGTGTTTACAATACCATTATAATATCTATAATAAAGCAATGCTCTGGACTGGTCAAAGATTATGTGAGTAACCTCCCACGTTATCACTGAGATTAGCAAACAAGGCTTTACTCCGCTTACTTGTGGTGAATACATTCCCACCCTAAGAGGTTTGTTCAGAGCAGAATAGCAGGCGGGGAGTTGTGGGTCTGTTACCTATAGCCGCGTTGTGTTTCAGGACATGCACACTGCGACACACCTTTACAAACATACTTTGAGAAGGTTCGGGGAGGTCCCACTGTGACTGTTCAACCATTAAACACATTGCTCATTCACCAGTCATTCATTCATCATGCATCAACGTACAAGCGGACAGGGAACGGAGAGCGACCCTGACTCCTCCCGGTGTCTGAGGAGAGGAGCACAGCTCCTCCTTCAGCTGACAGCTGCAGTACATCGCTGAGATCCTGACAAAATCAACACTTTACTCAACACTTTACTTTGTTTTCCCCTTGTAGTATTTAGTATTTTAGTATTAGTATTTAGTAATTTACTATTAGTATTTAGTATTTAGTATTTTTAGTAGTAGTATTTTAGTATTTAGTAATTTAGTGTTAGTATTTAGTATTTTTAGTAGTAGTATTAGTATTTAGTATTTTAGTATTTAGTAATTTAGTGTTAGTATTTAGTATTTTAGTATTTAGTAATTTAGTATTAGTATTTAGTATTTTAGTATTAGTATTTTGAATTTATTATTTTTAGTAGTAGTATTAGTATTTAGTATTTTAGTATTTAGTAATTTAGTGTTAGTATTTAGTATTTTAGTAGTAGTATTAGTATTTTGTATTTTAGTATTTAGTAATTCAGTGTTAGTATTTTGTATTTTAGTATTAGTATTTAGTAATTTAGTATTGGTATTTAGTATTTTGTATTTTTAGTAGTAGTATTAGTATTTAGTATTTTAGTATTTAGTAATTTAGTGTTAGTATTTATTATTTTTGTATTAGTATTTAGTATTTTAATATTTTGTATTGTGTTTTGTGTTTATATTTTTATCTTTTATTTTTATTAATGCTCTAATGTCCACCCACTGCTGTGATCCTGAAATTTCCCCACTGTGGGACTAATAAATGGGACTTATCTTGTCTTATCTTATCTTATCATGGTGAATTTTTACTAACGTGCTGAAACAACCGAATAATAGGCATGATGATGTCAGCAGGTAAATCCAAACTTTTATTACATGTCATTCATATTCAAACAGGAATGACCACAGCCATATTCAAAGATGGCTGTGGTCACATCAGTTCCACACGAGTTGTACAGGAGGTGCGTCACCATGTTCCTGCTCTCATCCTTTGAGTCCTAGCGACTTATGTTCTGCTGATGAAAAACACCAGCCTGAAGGAGTAAATAGTGTCAGCGATGTAGGCAGCGAGGTTGAAACAGGTCATGAACGTGATAACCACTAAATTATCCCAGGGACATATGAACCCTTTCCTGCAGTAAGATGGTCTGGGGTTGTTCCGGAAGCTGTACAACGGCCAGATGACCACGGCGGTGATGTACAGCAGCACCGCCAACACGTTGCAGACCGTCAGGACTTTGTCGAACGGTGCGGGGAAGAGAGTCAGCATGCGGCAGATGGTGAAAATGATGACGAGCAGGGCGAAGATGAAGCAGATGGAGTACACGGCGACGCACCACTGGAGCCCCGGGAACCGGGAGAACTGCTTGTAGTCCAAGCAGATGAAGATGATGCAGGCCACGAAGGCCTCGAGTACCTTGAGGAGGCCCGGCACCGTGGACAGGAACCCACTTATCTCTCCGGGTTTGGCCCGGGCCAGCCCGACGTCCACGGCGTACAGGATGAAAGCCACGCAGGAAGTAACGCTGGCGCCAATCTGTCGGCCGCAGGTGGGACAGGCGAAGAAGACGGGATAGATGATGGACGCGGCCAGCACCTGGATGAGAGAAAAGTACCAAAAAA